>ML685814.1:11382759-11450877 GCA_007922175.1 Pelusios castaneus
CCCCCCCCCCCCACTTCTGCAGGCTAAATAAGCCTAGTTCCTTCAGTCTCTCCTTGTAAATCATGTGCCCCAACCCCCTAATCATTTTCGTTGTCCTCCACTGGACTCTTTCTAATTTGTCCACATCCTTTCTGTAGTGGGGAGCCCAAAACTGGACACAGTATTCCAGATGCGGCCTCACCAGTGCCGAATAAAGAAGAATAATCACATCCCTCGATCTGCTGGCAACACTCCTACTGATGCAGCCCAATATGCCATTGGCCTTTTTGGCAACAAGAGCACACTGTTGACTCATATCCAGCTTCCCGTTCACCATAACCCCCAGGTCCTTTTCTACAGTGCTGCTATTTAGCTGATCAGTCCCCAGTCTGTAGCAGTACATGGGATTTTTCCGTCTTAAGTGCAGGACTTTGCACTTGTCCTTGTTGAACCTCATGAGATTTCTTTTGGCCCAGTGCTCCAGTTTGTCTAAGTCTCCCTAAATCCTGTCCCTGCCCTCCAGCGCGTCTACCTTTCCCCCCAGCTTGGTATCAACCACGAACTCACTGAGTGTGCAATCTATCCAATCATCCAGATCATTAATGAAGATGTTGAAGAGAACCGGCCCCAGGACCAACCCCTGAGGCACTCCACTCGTTACTGGTTGCCAACTAGACATCGAGCCACTGATTCCTACCTGCTGAGCCCAATGATCTAGCCAGTTATCTATCCACCTTACAGTCTACTCGTCCAGCCCATACTTCCTTAACTTGCCAATGAGAATGCAGTAGGAAACTTAACAAAAATCTTGCTAAAGTCAAGGTATATCACATCGACGGCTCTTCCCGCATCCACAAATCCAGTCAGCTCATCATAGAAGATTGGTCAGGCATGATTTGCCTTTGGTGAATCCATGACGACTGTTCCTGATCACTCTATTTTCCTCCAAGTGTTTCAGAATGTATTCTTTGAGGACCTGCTCCATGATTTTTCCAGGGATTGAGGTGAGGCTAACTGGTCTGTAGTTCCCCAGGTCCTCCTTCCTTCCTTTCTTGAAGATAGTTACTATATTTGCCTTTTTCCAATCATCCGGGACCTCCCCCATTCGCCATGAGTTTTCAAAGATAATGACCAGTGGCTCTGCAATCACATCGGCCAATTCCCTCAGCATCCTCGGATGCAGTTCATCTGGTCCCATAGACTTGTGCACATCCAACTTCTTTAAGTAGTTCCTAACCTGACCTTCCATCACCGAGGGCTGCTCTCCTTCTCTCCATTCTACATTACCCAGTGTAGTAGTCTGGGAGCTGCCCCTCCCTGTGAAGACTGAAGTAAAAAGCATTGAGGACCACAGCCTTTTCCACATCATCCACCTCGAGGATACCTGCCCCATTCAGTAAGGGACCTACACAATCCCTGTTCCTCTTCTTGTTACTGACATACTTGTAGAACCTCTTCTTGTTATCCTTCACATCCCTTGCCAGCTGCAACTCCAATTGCCCTTTTGCCTTTCTGATTTTATCCCTGCAGTCCCGAGCAATATCTTTATATGCCTCCCTAGTCATCTGTCCAAGCTTCCACTTCTTGCAAGCTTCCCTTTTATGTTTCAGCTCAACACAGAGTTCTCTGCTAAGCCACATTGGGCACCTTCCACATTTGCTGTTCTTTCTGCACGTCGGAACATCAAAGCACACAAAGGAACTTCTAATGCCAAGTAGCAGAGTCCACACCGCCCGCTAGTGCATGGCAGGCTGGTATGCTGTAGATTTACATGCAGGCTTGCTAGGCACCAAGTCTCCATTTGCTCCAGTTATAGCAATCAGCCGTCAACCATCTGTATAGCTGCACCAGTGCACGTGACACCACCATTTTCAAGCACAACTGACTCCTATCCTCTTGTTTAAAACTTCCAGCTCCCTAAACCCCCAAAAGGTTCTACAATACGATTATGCACTTTCCATACAAAACCCAGAGGCCATATAGAATTTAATTAAATATCAGAGACAGAGAAAATGCCATACTGAATTAGATCTGTGTTCCAGGTAATCCAGTATCCTGTATCAGCAATTCTCAACTACTGCGTCATGACACGTTACTGTGTTTTGACATGCGGGTAAATGAATTGCCAGGAGCCAGCTCCTATAAGGAGCTGCAGTGCGGCAGCAGCTTCCTGGCAGGTTCAGGTGACAGCAGGGGGGGTTTTACTTCAGTGGTGGTGGGGACACTGTGTCACACACAGTTGTGAACACAGCCAGCCATGTCATGACACACAAAACCTTGAGAACTGCTGTCCTGGATGACAGTAACCAGTACCAGATATCTGAGGAAGATGTAGCAGGCATCACCAAGTTATGATATCTGGCCATAAGGAAGATTCCTCTTAGCTCACATGAAAATTTGTATCCTTTTCAAAGCAGTTTTTCTAGGTTTTTAAGTTCTTATTCTACCATAACCATGAATGCTCATTATGTAGCAATCAGTGTAGTAGTAGATGCATTACTCATTTTTTACATTTAATTCAATAAAATCTTCCATTTTTAAATGCATTAGAAAGATGCCAGTGAATTTCCAATCTGTTGCTAGTGCTTCACTGGCCAGGATACTTGGATGGATTTAGGTGCAAAATTCAGGCCAACATTCCCACAGTATAGAAGACTCTGTGGACCCCCCACCTCCTTCATCCTCTCCAATTTCTTTCCCTATATTGGGTCCTTCCTTTGTATTCCATCCCTCCTTTAGTTTTCCCCTTATCCTCTCAAATCTTACACGACTCTCTTCTTCTAGCCTTAGTTCCATCTATAAGGACTCAGTTATTGGAGACTTTCTTCATTTCAGTCTAGTCTTGAATCAGTTCCTCAAAACTGTACAATTAATCCAATTCTTTTGTATGACATCCATCTAGCTTTGGGGCTCTCCATTTTTAACACATCCTGTTCCCCCCCCCCCCCCCTTTTTTTTTTTTGTCTTTTTGGATGCCTGTACAATTTAAGCCTGAATTTCCTCAGCTTTCTTATAACAGTACTGCCTTCACACTTCCTGTAACCTTGGTTCATCCTTGTAACTCCAAGCATCCATCTCAATATCTTCATTTACTAAAATCTCTCAAAACTTCTATTTCTCCAACAAACTTGGAAATGTTTACCAGGAACTTAACAGTAAAGACGACTAAAAATACAATTGGGTCAGCATAAAAAGTTCTCATGATAATCCAGCTGAGATGTTAACATCTTTCCATCTTGTAGCACAAGGGAAAGAGAAGGATATTGAAATATGTTTGAGATTACTACTATTCTGGACACCTGTTTAGAAGCTCCATTTTATATACTAGCTTCTGATAAGCAGGTAAATTAGTCAATCTGAAGCCACTCAGTCTCCGATAGCTGATCTGTTTTCCCATTCAATGAAAGAACTCATTGGTGGCTGCAATAGGTGTGTGCCTCCTCAACTAACATTCTGCTAAGCCGGGGTCCGCAACCTTTACAAAGGGCCATGCCCAAATCTCCTCCCTGCCCTTCTCCCAGTGCCAGCAGCAGGGAGGGGGCTATTTCAGCAGCATGTTGGTGGTGATGGAGGATGGCTCTGCAGCTCCCCTTCCAGCAGCATGTCAGCAGGTGGCCTGGAAACTCCCCTTCCAGTGGCAGCAGGAACAGGGCACCATGTGGTTGCTCAAAAAAAGGCACACATGCCATAGGTTGCTGACCCCCATGCTAGGCTGTTCTTAGGTGCTCTTCCCCCAGGAAATAACTCCATTGGCTGCTTTGATTGTTCAGTGCTTTTCCAAACTCCAGAGTGAAAGCAACCAGCGTCTCCAACTTAATTACTGCCTACAGATTACCTGTGTTTATCTAAAGGCTTCTTTTCTTCAAGAAATAGCATTCAATGATCCATTAGTGATCTTCAGCCAGCATGCAATCTCTAGACTAAAATCAAACTTGTCCATTATAAGCAGAAGGGGAATGGATCTCTTACTAAAGAACTTGCCACTTGAAATATCTTGCCTGGTGGAAGTTAAGTTCACCCAGCTCTGAGAAAAGCCAACCATATAATCCAAAGCTTCACACTAGTTAATAGTTTCACCTATTGCTATGCATGAGATGATCTTTAATAATGGAATAAAAACTGGTATCCATTTTAAGCAGGAATGATCTTCTCCTCTGGAAGGGCCAGATAGTGACATTACTTGAAAGACATTTCTAGGGAAGCAGAGAATTATTTTTCCTATTCACGCAATTAACATCCAAAAGATCCCAAAAGATACTATCAGTTCAGGATCAAATGTTTAAATTTGGTGAAATATGGACTGATGTGGCTATAATGCACAAGTGATCACAAGCATATCTTCCAGAAGCCTAGGACATCACAACAGTATTTAAGAAAGAGGCTCCAAAGTTTGACAGACTAGTAAGAGTCTTTAACTTTAAGTTTGTGAAGTTCTCTCTCTGATCCATTTTGATAGATGATTTAGAGGTTCTAGTCTAGTTCAATGAAATGTCTGGGAGCCCCATATATGCCCAGCATATAACAAATGTTTTTCTTGATGTGAAAGTTTGAGACCCATGGACAGAACTTTGACATTTTGGGGGATAAAGAGTGCTTCAGTCAGAAATATTTTCTGGCTCATATTTACAAATACCAAGACTAAAGAGGGTTAACTGACACACATTTGCAGTTGTGACGAGAATCATCAGAAATGCCACCTGGATGAACTGCAAGCACAAGACATTTCTCTCAAGCCTTCAATCATTGAATATTAGTGCTGGAAAGGACCTGAGGAGGTCACCTAGTCCAACTCCCTGCTCAAAGCAAGACCAATCCTAACTAAATCATCCCAGCCAGAGCTTTATCAAGCTGCCTTTAGAAACTTGCAATGAAAGTATCTTGGTGTTCCACTGGGGACCACAAGGCACCCAAGGCTGAGACCTGCTCTCCCCCCAAGAAAGTGGAGCTCAAACCCTTAAGAAAGCTATCTAGTAGGAAATTCAGAACATCTTTTGTTGACAACCTCGGGGATATCTCTGTCTTCCTTCATATGCAACACCAATAGTCAAGGCCTCCCCTCATGAGTCTGGCTAAAGCTTTTCTGAATTTCCAAAAAGTAAGCCATTGGGGTTTATTTTAGCATAATTTGTGTTCTAAAAGGAATGCTGATTCAGGTTCTAGATGATGAATTTCAAATTGTTAGTCTGGGTGCATAGGAATTCATGAATAAAGGTCTAGGAAACTGGTGACATCTATAGCAAACAGACATATGCACTAGTGTAAGAAACCAAAGGAATAGCTGAGACAATAAGATGCTCTAAATTACTTAAGCTTAATTGTGGCTGAAGTTTGGGGCCAAAGTGAATGTAAGAAAATAGGATATAATGCATATCCCAAGAAACACAGGGAGGAGAATAAGGAAGCATCTGCTTTTCAAGAATGTGCGCAAATACACTAGGGACAGAATTTCATTATCTTCCCATTAGATTAGGTTGCAAACAGGTACAAATCACGTGTGCAAGAAGTCAGATCGACGCAGTTTTGTTGCAGGCTAACCCAGGAAATCTTATTTCAACAAGTTTATTGACAGCTGAGCCAACTAGCCTTAAGGTAATCCACAAAACAATCATGGCAAGATCCTGAGGGACAGAACCATGGGAAGATAAAGAGCCACCTTTCCTAGCTTATGTTCAGACTCAATTTTTGTTTGATCTTGGTGAGATTGACAAAATAACCATTGTTGCATTTCTACAAATGAATAGCGACAATTCCCAGAGTAACATTTTGCAAGAGACCAACTATTGCATTCCTACAGCTCTAAGAAGTTGTTGAGCTGGATTCCTGGAAAGAAAACTTAACCTGAGCCAGAGTCCTACGTGAGCCAGTCATCCCAACAGGCTTGACTGGTAGTCATATAAAATGTTCTTAAAATGGCCTTAGGTTGGCCATTCAAGAGAGGACATGATCACCACCAGTGAAGGATCCATCAAATATCTGAAGGGACTGTCAAGTGGTGGTCCATATTCTTATATGATAGGATCCAGTGTAATCAGAAGTTCTGAAGAGGACAAGATGAAATGCTGTCCATGGAACAGTTTACATAAAAATCCACCTGGCTAACCAGCTGAAGCCATTGGCATGCTGATGCCTGAAGAATGCTTGAGGAAAAATTTGAGGATTTGATTTTATAAGCTTATCTTTGGGCAATATTAAAAGGCTCAAAGTGGTTATGGAGAGAGCTCACAGGTTTATTCCTGAGACGGGATAAGGCTCTTTTGATGGTTCATTGTGAATCCCAGTTAAACAAAAAACTTTGAACTGCTTGGCAAGTGTGACTGCACCTTCAACAACAGATTGTTCAGATAATAGAACATCTGGATCTATGGCTGTCTACCAGAAATACAAAAGTGTGAATATCAGAGGGACAGAGGGTGCTAAACCATAGATCATCACCTGAAACTTTTGGCTTTTTCAGAATACAAAACATGCAAATCATTAGCTGGGGCCCACTAGAACTTAAGCCTTCTTGAGATGTATGGACTATAAATCTCAGAGGAAGCTTTTGGTTTAGAAGAGCTAGTCTCTACCCTGGAATCTGTTTTGCACATGGAGAAGTTAAGGATGGACAAGGCCTGAATTTTTATCATTTAAAAAGACTGGAATAGAAATCCATTAGAAGTGATACTGGACCATGTTGAGAAAAATTTTTTTAATCATTTCTCCCAGATGAAGATAGAGACGGTCTGCTGGCTTGGGCCTATGTTGCAGAGAATGCTTTCTGAACAATTTCTCTGGCTAGTGCTGGAAAAGAGGAAATTATTCACCTTGTGCAATAAAGATGGTTCTTCAAGATGTGTCCCCCTGTGCTCCACTGAAAGCAAGTGTATCTGCACCCTGGTGTTGCTGATTGGAGATTTTAGGTAATAGTGTCCTGTCAGCCTGCATGCGTGCTCTCCCCCTCTTTCATACTCTGCTTCGAGGCTGTATAAGCACTGCATGGGTGAACCAACTTCAGTTTCATCTCTACCATAGAGCCCCTTATTAATAACTTGGAAATAGAAAGGAGGAAGGTGGGTCATGGAGCACCCATGAGGGTGTACATCTCAAAGAACCTGAGTTACTGCACAAGGTGAGCAACTTCCTCTGAGTACTGTGCCAATCAATGCTCCACTGTAGGTGACTTCATAGCTCCCCATGGAGGGCTGAGGCTTCAGAGTGGAACCTATTATTGATAATACCATGGAGCCAAAGATGGCATCAGGAACTGAGTCTAAAATAATAGTGCAGTGTTCCATGAAAGCATGAGCAGAAGCCCAAGTTGCTGCCCTGTTGATTTCTGAGATGGGAACATCTTTAACGCAACCAAAGTAGGAACCAACCTTATGGAGTGCATCCAAATTCCTGATGAACATAAGAGAAAGGATAGGTAACTATAATAATAGTTAATGCACTTCAAGACCCATTTGGAGAACCTCTTAAGTGATCTTGTGGAGAGATTGTCCCCAACTGAGAGGAAGAATTTTAGGAGATTTCCTAAAGCCCTTTGTCCTGTCCAAATAGAATGCTCTCCTAGCATAAAGCATATCTAATATTGCCTCCCTGTTGGCACAGTGTGGCTTTGGGGAAAAGGTGGGGTGGTGATTGAGCTGATTCATATTAAAGAACGAGACCACCTTGGGAAGGAACTTTGGTGCAATCTCAGAGTGATTGTCTTTAAAGAAAGACAACAGAGTCCTGTGGCACTTTTAAAGACTAAGATTTATTTATCGCATGCGATAAATAGATCTGTCAGTCTTTAAAAGTGCCACAGGACTCTGTTGTCTTTCTACAATAGACTAACACGGCTACCCCTTTGGAATTTGTCTTTAAAGAAGATTGTGAAGGGTCAGTGTGCCATCAACACCATTTCCCCTATGGTCGTGCTGATACGATGGCCACTAGAAAACCTGTCTTCATCAACAAGTACAGAAGAGAACAAGTGGCCACAGGTTCAAAGAGTGGTCTATAGTTAGGGTATTTAGAACCAGAGTGAGGGCCCATGTGGGAGTGCCGTATCTAATGTGCAGGAAAACTTTTTCCATGCCCTTGAGGAATCTTTGTGTTGTTGCATAGATGAATACTGAATATCCAGCCACATGCTAGTGGAAGGCCATTATGGTTGCAAGATGTACTTTGAATGAGCTAATGAAGCCCTTGTGAGATCTGCATATGGTAGGATCAAGGGGAGGAAAGAAGATGACAGAGCAACTTGTTTGGAATCACACCCAATTTGGAACCCTTTCCACTTTTTCAGGTACAGAAGAACAAATAAAAATAACAGTCACACCTGACCAGTCAACCACACACCATGTGGAACCAAAAGTAAGCAATCAGGCAGCAGCAAAGATGGAAAAAGCAAATACTGTACTCTACTTATATTGTATCTTAAAGGTAGACATCTACGCTGCCTGTCCACCTTGTGTGTGGAGAGTGGGGGTAGAAGACACTGAGGTTCGCGGGCACTGCTGCCAGCCCAAAGCAGCCTGAGTAGGAGCTGGGCTGCGGACTGCCCCACTTTAGTGTAAGCCACCAGTGCTATTTTCACTCCCCCACCCACCTTCAGCCATGCTTGAAAACTCAATCTCAACCTGGGAAAGAAGCTGCTGATGCTGCAAGGAAGCTGTGAGCTGGAGTGTGAGCTGCTGGGGGTGGAGATCAAGCTGCAGCAACACGGCGCTGTGGAAAAGCACCCCAGTTTTAAAGGACCATGGCCTGTACCACTAAAGCTACCCAAGCTTTGCCCACAGCTGTGCTCCTGTGTCCATGTTTTGGTCAGAGTTACAGACACCTCAGGAAAAGAAGATGTTTGTATCTTTGAGGTTCTACTATAAAAGTGTTACGAGTCATCCATTTCTTTCACCTCCTAAAAACTGCATTTCACTGTATTAGAACCATGAAGGAGCCATGCCTGGAGCTGGAGAATCTGTAAACCGAGATGTTGATAAGTAGGTGAGGAATGGGTTGAAGACAACTGGCGTACACATTGCTAACTGTGTCAGATATGGATATCATTTGTCTTGTCCAAGTGGGGACAATCAGTATATAACTGTTGCTTTTCCCCCACCTTATCTTTAATAGGAACTTCTACATCATAAGGAATGGAAAAAAGGCCTACAGCAGCTACCTGCCCCACTGAAGGAGGAAAGCATGTTCTAGGGACTATTTCCCCAATCTAGCACTGGAACAGTAGTGGGGGAACATTCCTTGTTTTGGGAAGAAGCAAACAGCTCTATTGTTGGGGCTCCCTGTGACAGACTATCTTGTGGAGAACTACTGGGTTCACTTCCCATTTGGGGTGGTGAGAGAAGTTCCAGCTGAGACTATTATATTTTGTACTCTTGGCAGGTAAGCAGCTGATATGAATATATAATTGTGGATGCACCAATTCCAGAGTTCTAGTGCTTCCATGCAAAGGAAAGATTATATGGCACCACCCTGGTCCCTCAGTGATTCATGTAAAACATGCACATTATATTGTCTGTTGTGATTTTCATGAGAATAACCCTGATGAATGGGAGAAAGCGTGCATAGGCCTTTCTGATAACTCTTCATGCTGATAAATTAAATAGGGAGAACAGCTTTCATGGGGGGACCATTTGCCATGAACTCTACAGTTCTATAGGTGGGCTCCCAAGCTTATCAGAGGCATCTGTTAGAGTCAGTGGTGGGGTTGTGAATGGGATCCCCTGCAAATACACTAACTTTTTATTATTCCAGAGAGTGTTTGAACCTGGAGTGTTTGAACCTATAAAAAGCAGCTTGTTTGACCTGTCCTTTTTCAGAGTGTAAACAGATCTTAACCATAACTGTAAACAACTCATGTATAATTAGGCATGAGACGTCGCCATGTGCCCAAGAAATTTTTTGGGCTGACCTGTATTGTTTCTATGAGATTGGTCAGGAGATTGCAGTAGGAGGAGAACATTCGCTTGCATTGGGTCAAGTCAAGCCCCTATAAACTCCAAACGGCATACTGGAGTCAAGGTCGATTTTTGGATATTGAGCTGCAGACCCAGTTCAACACATTTGCATAATCCTCAGGGTGGCTCTTAGGGTGTCCTCTAAGGAATGAGCCTTGAGAAGACAGTCATCCAGATATGGGTAGATACCACCTAATATTCTTCCACTCCAACAGAGGGGACCTTGGAGAAACGCTCTGAGTGTGGATAAGAGGCCGAATGATAGATGTCCAAAGATAAATTGAAGCAATCTTCTGTGAGATGGCAGGATTGAGATGTGGAAGTAGGCTTCCAGTAGATTGAAGGCTGAGAACCAAACCTTCCTGGTCTAGAGATGGAATAATTGTTGCTACTGTGATTATCTTGAATCTCTGCATCTTCACATACCCGTTTAGTGCTTTTAGATCTAATACAAATCTCCAGCCTACTTTTCTCTTGGGGATCAGGAAATATTTGGGAAAAAACCCTCTGCCTCAGAGGTGAGCAAGGACTGGGTCTATGGCCACTAGACATAGCTGGTAATCTATTTCCTGATGCAACGGTCTCATGAGAAAGGTCCATGAGAGAGGACAGGGAGAGAGGATGGATAGGAGGCAGGGCAGTGAAGCAGATAGACTAACTCTTGGAAATGATCCCCAAGAATTATTTGCCAGAAGTGATGTTTTCCCAATTCCAGAGGAAAAGTAGGGCAACATCTGAAGGGATGTGGAAGGTCTACATGTTGCAACTGTTGTAAGGAATGTTTACTTGGGGCCTCGACCAAGACACCAAAACTGGTGTTTGGAGGTTGAGATGTTGAAGATTTGGAAGCTGATAATTTCCACTACTGCATCCTAGATCTCCTCTGTCATGACTCATAGCACTGTTATTGTGGAGGGAATTTGGGTGGTCAGGATCTGCGAGATTGTGAATTACATTTTCTTCTCTGTCTTGACATGACTCCTAGAGAGTGCAGCATGGCTATGGAATCCTTCAAAAGGTGAAGTAATGCATCAGTCTTTGTCAACAATGAATCTCAATTCCCTCAAAAGGGAGGCTATCAATCATCTGTACTTCCTTCAGCAGCCCTGAGAGGTGTAACCACAAAGCCCCCCTCCTCATTACCACTGCCATCAAATGTAAGCAGGCTGCCAGATCCGCAGCATCCAGTGCTTTTCTTGCTATCAGCTGGCAGTCATGGATGATGGCTTGAAACCATTCTTCTTGTTCTTCTGGCAAGTGGTCAGTAAATATATTGAGTTTTCCATAATTCATGCTGTTGTGCTTTTCCATTAAGTCTTGATCATTTGAAATCCTGAATTGCAGAATTACCGCCTTTTCCAGTCTCTATCATAAGGGATTGTGTTTAGCATGTGGCTGCTTTCCTCACAAATGAATGGCATCCATGACAACAAAGTTAGGCTGAGGGCGCATAAAAAGAAAGTCTACCTCTTTTGGGGGACACACAATACTTCGTTAGTCCTTTTATATGTCAACACAACTAAGGTTGCTGTCTGCTAGATGATCTCGGCAGAATCTAAAAGCACCTCACTGACTGGGCGTGCAATTCTTGAAGAGGAGGTGGTATGTAACATGTCCAGCCATTCATGATGGGTGTCTTTCACTTATTCAAGGGGAATATGCAGTGTGTCGGCCTCCCTTTAAGTAAGATCCTGAAAAGGCTTAAAATCATTGGCCAGTGATGGCAGTTGGGACACTGCCACCTCATTCAGTGAGGAGGAAATATTTGCTAGTGATGTAGTGTCCTCTTCTACTCTGGCCTCCTGCTCCTCAAAAGTTTCCTCCTGAAGTTTTGGGGCTTCAAATATAGTAACTGTAGAAGACTGCCTAGTATGCTATGGGAGACATTTGATGCCTGAGAAGTATGGTGCTTGAAGGCTTCCCATGGGTTCCAGTATGGCCACTGAGGAGGACGAGAGGGCATAGGTGGGAGCACTCAGAGCATGAGTACAGTTGGGAAGGTCCCAATTGTTGTAATGGTGAGGCTTGGTAGGAAACCAAAGAGGTTGTAGTTTTGGTCACTGTCTGATTCCTCATTAGAAGGCAATGGGGCTGATAGGGAGACAAACACTCCTGTACTGTAGGTCATTCTGGGCACCGGGATATGCATGGTAACAAAGCCCTGCTACTGAGCAGCAGGGACTCTGGCATGTCTGATCATGAGGTCCCTAGAAAAATCGAAGTTCTTGCAGCATCGTCATTGCAATCAGTACCATCAGGGGCTGTCGGTGCTGATCTGTCAGTACAAATCATCTTTTATGGGAGCTGCGGATTCCAATGAGGATTGCTTTGATGCAGGAAGTGCAGAGGATTTCTTCATTGGTACTGATTTTGCAGAGACATTATGAACTCTGCTCTTATCTTTGGCAGGCAGCGCTGCCACTTCAGAGCCTGTATCCTTCAGATCTTTAGACATTACAGCAGAGCTCATATCCGAGGGTACCGATACCTGAGTACAGTGTTTCAGAGCCACAATTGCAGAAGTGACTCTGATCATGCTGGCAATCTCCTATGTCTGGGCAGAAGCTCAGTTTGAGAGCTTGGTGCCCTCTTTCTGCAGACTTTGCTAGGGAAGTCAAAAGATTTTCTCCTCTGTTCGCCTTTCCTAAAAGTTGAAGGCTCCAGAGATGATCTTCACTGCAGAGGGAATTGGGGACAGTGGTAAGGCACCAATTTAAGAGCATTCTCCATGAGGAATAATTTCAACTTAATCTCCCAGTTCTTTCAGATCTAACCTGTAAGTGCTGTCAGAAAGTGCACTTCAGTGCCTTAGGAGGCTCACATCCTACAAGACACAGTATAGGAGTTCATCCATAACCAGCATTGCCTCCCTGCAGGGAGGCACTATTTAAACTCGGGGGAGCCTTGGCCAGCAGTGGGGAAGGAATGGACCATAAGAAGAAAAGCTTTTTCAAAATTTTAATTACAAATACTACAAAACAAACTCACTCTAAGAAGTTGATACATCAACTATAATGAAAAGTGAGATAAGAAAACCAAATTGCTCTTCACTCTGTTTCAGGTCAAAGACAACTGAGAAGGAACTGAGGGCAGGTCACTCACATAGTGTTAGATAGCCTCCAGGCAGAGCAAGAGGGAAGGAGAGCACATGTGCAAGCCAAACAAACACTGCTACCTAACACCTCCAATCAGAGTCACATATGTACCTATAGTAGAGCATTCACAGGGAAAAGACTCAAAGAAGAAGAATCTCTTGGTTCTAATCAAAAGAGACTAGAGTTTGGTGATTCTTTTGTGGCTGAAAGTTGAAAGGAAATAAACCTCAAGTTTCCCAAAATGTCTAATAATGGATGATTGGGAACAATTTAATTCAAACTTCAGAAATTTAACAGCTTTCAGGAGAAACTTGCTTAAGAGTTCATCCCATCAAAGGGTGCCTAAACAAAGTTGCAACTGTAAGATTAAGCTGAAAACGGGAAAAGACTGAAAAACTCCCAAGGAAGAAAATCCATAGTGAAAACCTCTGCCACAAAGCGACAAATTTTTGCAGAAACACCATTACTGTAATTCACTAGACATGCTTCTAGAAGGCACTGACAGGCAAGCTATACTAAAAAAAGGACCCACTCACCTGAGTGAAAAAAACCAGTTTCAAGACTGATCAAATAGATGCCCTTTATAGAATGGAATTTAACACCTCTACTGGTGGATCAAAGAGGGATTTTTCAAGGGGGTTGTTTTCAGGCCTACTGGATCTGGACTTTGTTCTGAGAAGCAGCAGTGGGATTCATCTCATACAAAGAATCTTTTGTTGCATATTGCAAGGAAGACAAGGATGACTACTCTTATGGCAGTCAATTGTTAATATGCTCTTTCAGTACCTAATTTATCCCTAATCAACTAAGAAACCTGGAATAGGATAACCATGAACTTGACTTTTTTTAATCCCTCAGACCAAGCTCACAAAAGTTTCTTCTGAAAAGCATGCCTGTCCCTGGCTGATAACTTTAGGGAATCACATTGTATTACAGAACTTTAATTGCAAATCAAAAGCTTTTAATTGAACCTTAAGATTCCCTCATATCTAAGACTGTATCACTTCACTCTGTGATTGTGCAAGCTCATCTACAGAAGCCCTAGAAACACAGGCTCCCAGCATAACACGGAAGAATTAGCAATCCTTGCATAAAGCATACATGTACACTTCCAATCCAGAACATCTCTAGTGTATTTAATTAGAATAGTGAATTTAATACAGGAAACACACAGAAGGATTGATCATGGGAATCAACAGCTTCCCATATATTTAGATGGGCATCATGTATTATCTTAATTAAAGCAGTTTTGGAGAGAGCTAGCATTCATCCAGTACCTATAAAAACCATACATAACTAGAATCAGCCAGCAATTTCCCCATCACCGCATCCTTGGGGGGGGGGGGGGGGGGAGGGAAGGTGCAGCTTTGCATCCTCATATTGAATGGAAGCTACCACCCCCATAAAATAAAAACTCCAGTTTCTCCCACGTTACTCTACTGAAACAGGAGCTTCACACGGGAGCTGTTTTCATCATAGTCCCCACTGCTTATTCATTTGAAAGGCAGAAGGAATTTACCTGCAAGCCAACTGCAGTCTTTTAGAGTAGCAGTAGCAGTAACAATTATCCACGGCAGCTGATAGTGATCTTTGGAGAGGCTGTATATTTCCTCTCATTTTAATCTGTGCACATAACGAATGATTGTTTGAGATTAAGTTTAAAAATCAATGCAGACAGCTACATTACCTCTCTCCATTCCCTGCCTATTTCCCTCTAACCTCTTCAGTCTCATTCCCGCTTGCCTTATTTATTCCATAGCCCACATTTATATTTTCCTCACTTATTGCTCTCCTTCCCCCATTCTTCCACTTTCTCTCATTCACCCTCTTTTCCTCACTTCCATGAGAAAGGTTTCACTGTACAGTGAAACTGGGGGAGACAGCACAAGTGATGAGAAGAATGAGACAGAAGAAGATGTAAAGCAAAGAGATAAAAGTGAGTTATGGAATGAACGAGAGGAAGAAAGTACGTGAATGAAGTAGACTGAATGAGGAAAAAGCATATAGTAAAAAGCAGTGGGGAAAAACTGAAATCCGAAGTTTTAAAATTAAACTCAGGCAAGTCATTTCTTCTGCACACAAATTGAAGAGGCAACAGATAAAGCGAGAAAGGTTGGCAGAGTTGCTTTCCCTCTTCCCCCCTTCCCCAAGATGCCACCAGGATTGGGGGTGGTGGTGAATATCCTCGAGTCCTCTTTTCTCAGCCAGGAAGAGCAGTGAGCACAGGAACGGCAGTAGCAAAAAAGACTGCTCTGGAGCTCCTGCTTTATTGGCCAGATGCAACTGCACGGAGCGGGGAGGGAACTCTAACACTACTGCTTCTCACTGGGAAGCAGGTGCCTTCTAAATTAGGAATCTCAAGTACAGCAGGCATTGCTGTGTGCCTTGTGCCTACCATTAGTGTGGTGGTTCATGAAAATTAAGTGGAAGCTGGGTTGCAGGCTAAAAGGCTCCTTAGGTTGTTAACTCCTTAGATCCTGGACCAGCCTTCTTTGAATGTTTTAAGTGCTCAGCACAATTCCTAAACAGTGGGTTGTGACGCTAAATGGGGTCACTTCATCAGCAGATGGAGTCACAGCAATCCTGAGCGTGCAAATGACACCATTTTACAAAACGGCCTCCTCCACACAGCATGACCTCACACTGTATGCATGAGGTCACGTTGCACGGAGGATGCTATTTTGCACTACAAAATGGCCCCTCCATGCAGCATGACCTTGCACACATCATATGTGTGAGAGATTATGCAATCCAGAGGACACCATTTTATAAAGCAAAGTGGCATCCTCCTTGCAGCGTGACCTTACCTGTACAGTTTGTGTAAGGTCATTCTGCATAGAAGACACCATTTTTAAACTGCAGATTCCATGCTGTCTGGGGCAATGGTGAAGAACATGTCTGAAAATGGGGTCATGCAGGGAAGGAAGCATTTAGGAGCCACTGGCCTAGCACATGGCAGTGCCTACCATAACCAATAAATGGCATTACATTATTCTTGTTTCCAGCTACTTCTCTAGCTAGTCAGGCTCTTCAATGGAAGACTATATCTGCAGACAGAGCAGAAAATGAGAATTAGCACAAATACTTCTCACCAGTGGTCACTGCTGTAGTCAAAGATAACAGACATCAGCCAGCCAGTAAAGAAGCATGAACAGGAAAAGCTGTCTCTACATTTTTCTCAATTTCCCTCCACTATACTATCACTAAAGCACCTCTATCAGTGGTAGCTGTAGTAGATACCCTATGCATTTGCATATCGGTGATCTTCCATTGCTACTTATTCCTGAGTAGAATTATACCAAGGAAAACTAATTCTGCCAACAAATACTAATAGATTTTAAGTACCAAGAAAATAGGTAACTAAGTTTGAGAAATTTATCAGATACCTGTAATCCTGAAAGACCAATATAAAATATGAGTAGACCAACCACCAAGGACCAAAGACAAAACCTGATGAATCCATATAAGCCTCTGGTAGAGATGGCTAATAAATGTTAATACTACTTCACCAGTGACTGCTGGAAGAGGTTCTGTCCTACTAACATCAAGAGCCTCTACTGCTCCAATTCTCCCCCATGACTGTTCACCTCAGATACTGCTTGGGAAAGCAGAGTATTAGCCAGATTTTTTCCCTCCCTAACTGGGTGGGGGAGGGGAGTGTTACACACCCAGCTAAGAGTGAATTTTATTCTCTTTAAATGGATCAACATACAATCATGAACACACCTTTCATCCAAAAACACTTCATACATTAATCCATACACCACTTAAATGTCCACATTTGGGACCGAAAACAGCAGCTAGTTAAGAGGCTATATAGCAACACTATGGCCAAAATCTCCCTAAAAACATGGTTCAAGTTAAGATGTCAATGAGACAAATATTTCTATTATGTTCCTTAACTGCACCAGCTTCAGAAGCCCCACACCTACCACAATACATCATTTTTCACCTCTTCCAGCTTTGGACACCACAATTCATAATGTTCAAGTCATTTTAATAGCAAGATACCTGCAGGATTCTAATAAAAGTGCTTTGGCATTATTTTATTCAGGATGCATGTAAGCTGCGAGAAAAATTTGTAATGTTCTTTCAACAAAAGAAGAATCTTATTTTATTCAGTTACAACTGAAATCTTCTTTTTAAAAGTTGTTCATTGGTATGACAGCGACCTCGCCAAGTTACCATCCTAATACAACCAAATTCTAGATTTTTACAAAGTGACCTGAACAAGTTCACCACATGTTTAACAACCTAACTTCTGAGATTTGTATACTCCCAAATCATGTATTTAATCAGATGATCTGCAGACTGCACAATCACAACTCCTTAAAACATTTCAAACAGAGGTCAAGCTTTGCACACAAATGAAGTGTTCTGATTGGTGTCAATGACATACCAGGACCGACTCATCTTTCATTTCCTTTTCATACTAGAAGTAAACTATTTTTCTCAGAAGAGCAGAAATTAAAAACTGGTACTTTGAGTGGATGATGTCACTTGGCCTTCAGATTTGTCGCATGCAGGACAGTAAAGTGCAACCACCACCAAAGAAATGCACAAACTGTATCTGTCTATGAAGCACCATTCCACTCTGAATAAGAACCTGAGAAAGCTGGGAAGCAGGATAGTAACTAGAAGGTGCTACCAGTAAGCTTCAGAATAGCCAAGGAGGAAGAACCAAAGTAGTTTTTCTTTAAGATTATCTGGCTCAGGGCAGGTAGAGTTGGGATAGTGCAGTGGTGATATTGTTCAACTTACGAATTTATAAAGATACCAACTGGAAACTTGTTCAATTTCAGGCTGGTATATCTAAGACTCCTAAAGACAAATACGCCTCAAATAACCATGTTACTCCTAAGTTCTGCCCTCCTGAATAAAGCTGACTAAACCTTTGGTCATGTAGATAAAGTCCAGGCAGCTATCAAAAAGGATAATCCTGTGCAAATTTAGAACAATTCTGTTCCAAGAACACAAGTGTATCTCCAAATAAGCATCTCAACAAGCCTGGTAATAAAATGCAATAAAATTCAGCTCAGGAAATTTTTAAAAACAGATTTGTCTGTCCTCAAGAGTGTGCCAAGTTTTCTTCTGTAGGATTCCAAAGCCAGCTCTCTACACATTCAACCTTGGAAAAAGGGTTTCTTTTTCATACTGAAACCAGGTTAACTATTTAGAAGCAAGTTTGCTACAGACATGAAGATACAAAATGGGGTTTTTATTTACAGAATTCAAGTTCCAAGACTTATGCAGTACAAATGAATACATTTTTACCTATTTCATGTTTTTTAAATTCCTTTATCCATCAACATAATCAGAATGAATTTTTTAAATTTAATAATCCCTAGAATGCTACGGTTTGAAACAGCCTCGGTATGTTTAAACAAAACAAATTGCCTTCAAAACCCTGTTGCAAGAACAATAGGTGAACTTACCCCACTCCACACCTTGCATCCAAATCGAACACAGGTAGCAGCAGGCTCATTCAGGCAAAGCACACCCTGTACTATCTCCCTTCCTACTTCCCAAATTCTGCTGGCTCCTCTTGGGCATACTCCTCATCTAAAGCAGACATTCAATTCCATCACCAGCTAAATATCACGGAGGATGTGTTTCACTCTGATTCCATAGAATAGGCCTCCAAAGCAGAAATACAACCATTTTTGCTACCCAAACTGAAGAACCACTACAGTTGTAAATCCAGGCTCCCAGATTGTTTTTCCTAATCACTCTAATCTACCAAAATATTTTTCAACAGCCAGTAAAACAGTTAACTATAACAATTATGCTTAATTTCCTATTTTATCTATTTTTTCAAGGTTTGGTGATGGGACTGCTGAGGGCAGATGGGTGGAAAGACACAATGGCCAGAGATTACTGTTGTTAACTTCTGCTAATTCCACTGCAAGAAGTGAAACATCGGCTCCCTGCCAACAACTAAACCAAATGAAGACATTCTGGAATTTCAGCCTCCATTTCAGACTCTTCCTTCTCACCAGGCAGTTCAGCTACTTTACAAGCAATGTATATTACAATCAAACATGAAACAAATGAAATTTGTTTGGGCCTACCTTTACAGCTAAAGTTTCTCACTCCAGGTTCTCCATCCCTTCTTCCCTCCACACCAAATACATTTTCTATCGACTCAAGATAGAAAATTAAAAGCACTCTACACACTGCACTGACTACTTTGATTTGAAATGCCAAAAACCAAGCAAGTGGATCAAAATTTCCTTCCTTGTTTGCCTCTCCATGGCACACTTCAAACCTTAGGTACAAACAAGTTGTGGACATAGCGTAAGTTAACTATAGCAATTCAAAGACTGACCTTCCAACCTTAGGAAAGATTTTCTTCAAATTAAACAAATGATTTGAAGTGTGATCAAATTTTATTGATGCTTAAATCTAGCAATTAAACTATCTAGAACTGCAAATTATTAATCTTGAATTTAACCAGTGTCAAACAATGCATCAAAATTCTTTTCTGTATAATTTTGATATGCTTCTAACTCTGCACATGTAGAACTTTAAAACAGTTACGTTGAACAATTGTTTAATTTCCTTTATACAGTACCATTTGAACTGTATATTACAACACACTTTTGTAATAATCACATTTACCAAATAATCCAAGAGATCGCAGTCTACCAGGTTAGTATCTATTTAAAATATTTTAACAAACCCAATCCGACAGACAGCTCAGCTCATTGTTAGATAGGCTTCCACCTACCAGTTGCCACATTTACTATTACATCAAACTCAGAGTTTTGATTTTTTAAAAACAATTTCTTAGGATATTTGTAAGGCAATTATTTTGGGACCATTTTATTAATACTAGTTAAACTCAAATATTATAGAACAATACACTAAATTATCTTTTTTTTTTATGGAATAAGGGAGCTGGAGGAAAGCATCCCAATCCAGTAAGCTTCCAAAATTTTCATTTTGATCACAACATCTGAATAAATCTCTCTTTTTAGCATCTTTAAAATCACCTTTTCCTCCTTGACCAAGATATGATATAATTCACTTTGGATGGAAATTGAATAACAGTTGATTGATTGTTCTAACTTCTGATTTTAGTGTTGAACCAAAAGCCTGAAAAAAATATTCAAGGCCAGAATATTTGAGAGAAAAGAAGGTTGCTTATGTGACACTGTCTGGATTTAGGGGTGACCATTTATAATACTGATATCAGTATTTCAAAATTATAACAAATCTTGTAAAATGTCATGTAAGCTATCATGGAAAGTTACGATTTATGAATTAGTTAAGCTCATCTATGTGTGCGTATCATCTTTGTATTGTAAACTATGAATGTGTGTAACATTCCTGCATCTAAAACTTGTGCTGTGTTAGTGGGTGATACTCCCACTGATCAGCACTGGCCAGCCTGACTGAGGGCCAATCAAAGGCCATCAACTATATACAATGACCCCAAGAAGAGAATCCAGGGGCTATGCCAATGAGTCACAGGACATGTAGAGACACCTGTGAACAGGGATCTCTAAGTGCTTTGCCATGCATACATGCTTTGGGTTTGTGTTTGAAAGAGATCCCATAGCAGAAACCATAAAAGGCTGCTTCACCATCTCAATCTTCTCTTCATTCCTGCTTCCTACTTTTAGATCAACCTCTCAAGCTGTGAAACAAAAGGACTGAGACCTATGCAAGTACTGAATGTAGTCCAGAGGAACTATGCAAGCCTGCCAACTCCACAGTTCTGTTAAGAATCTGATACATGTGGAGTTTGATATCTTCTGTATGACTCTGATTGCTTTGATCATTTAACATCTCTCCATGTTTGTTTCTTTTATAATAAACTTTAGTTTTAGATACTAAAGGATTGGCTAGCAGCATGGTATTTTCGGGAAGAACCAAACCTATACTGATCTGGTAATGTGGCTGACCCTTTGGAAATCAGGAGAACATTTTGGTAAACGAAAAGAGTTTTAAGTATCATCTCTTGACTGGACTAGGTGCTGATTGGGAGCCAGAGACTGAAATGCAATAAATGGAGCCTTATAACATCTTGTTTTAACTTCTTGATAACGAGTGTGGTGAAAATCAGAAGCACCGTTTGTGATTGGTTGGTGAATCTAAGTTCAATGTTAGCTACCAATTTTGGGAGAATCTGCTCTTTTCCAGCCTGCCCTGATCTTGGCATTTTCAGGTGGGCTACCCTAGGCATGTACAAGTCACAGCCTACTTGTAGTTTAAACTCTATCGTGTCATATTACAATTTTCAATATTACCTAGTACAACTCCTTCTTACCACTGCCCCATCCCAATATAAAAACCCATTTCCTCCCTCCATGCAAAAGGGTTTTGGGTTTTTTTTTGTGCTTTCCAGTTTATTCCCTCATGTTAGAGTGAGTCTTTTAAATGTTATACCAAACTGGAGTCAGCTAATACTTAGCAAGTAAGAATCAAATTGGGTCACCAGAAATTTAAAATCAATATGTTTAATAATAAGATTTTAAACCCACTTGTTCCACCAATAACTCGGATGATACTTCTCAAGGCCATAAACAGTGTTTTGCTATATGCAATATTGCTCCTTTGAATGCTTAGTTACCCACTGTTTATTACTGTATAAACTAATGTTCAATAAGCATGAGACAGCATGAATTCATCCCACACAGAATCATGACTAGAGCCCTGCGCAGATACAACAATGTGGATCCGGAACCAGACTGCACTCATCTGATGTCAGTCTTTATCCAATCCGCAATCTGCATGCCATGTTTTGTGGATCCGGAACCGCATCTGCAACAGAGCTTGGGCTCAATCAGCATTTTAGCATTTGATTGGCTCATTTGCCACATGGGTACCACCCATTTTTTCCTTTTCTTGTTTGCAATTTGTTTGCTCTGCTGTCAATCAGATTTCTTTGGCCACCAATGAAATTTCTGATTGACAGCATGGCATACAAATCACAAAAAAGAAAATGAAGTGGGCGGGAAAGGCACAGGGAATGAGCCAATCAAAGGCCAGCATGCTAATTGGCTGACAGTGAGTGGTATCTCTGCAAGCCCCAGCCTGTTGTGAGTGAGACTGATTGACTGGCAGACCACCAATCAGAGCTTAACTGGGATTGGCTGGAGCACTTCCTTGTTCCCCTGTGTACTGCTGACACTGATCATAGCAGCAGCCACAGGGATTGAGCATAAAATTAGAATCTGCAGCTGCAGCCAATCTGCAACAATGGGGCTGTGGATAGGTGCACCAGCGGATACAGTTACCCGCGGATCTGAAGGGCTCTAATCAGGACACCTAAAAGAACAGTAAAGACCTGTTAAACAGACTCCCTGAAAATAAGCAAGTTTTTCTTGGGTGGTTTTATTTTGGGGGGAGGGGGGGGAGAAGCGGGAGGTGGAAGGAGAGAGGAGAGTGTTTGGTTTTTAATTTAAAAAGGAGAATTAAGAGATTGGTTATAGTAGTGTTAGCTGGCAATATTGTAACACTCAAAAGAACAGTATCATATGGAGTCAAGAACAGTTATAAACAGAAATAAAATCTACATTCTCAGAACACTACATTAGAAAATCAACTGTGAGTGATGGCAATGTAAAAAAATTCACAGGGTTCTTAGATAAGACAGACACTTTCATCCAGCTATATTGTTATGTTTCTCTACTGCAGTGGTTCTCAACCTTTTGCAAGTCACAACACACTCGGTTGCATGTCATGATCATAAAATACACACCAGCCCAACCCAACCCACCCCCCCACCCCGACCAAATCTAGCCATCTCCCTGGCTCTCCACAACACGCTTACTGCTGTGGGAAAACACATAACGCGTCCCCACAAAGTGGTTGAGAACCACTGCTCTAATGGATGTGGCTTATTGTAAGATCTGTAATTTTCATTTCATATAACACCGCTGAATGCCCACGGATGTCAAAAATTCTTTTGTACCGGAGCGTCTAGACCCGTGGTTTTCAAACTTTGGGTTGGAACACAGTACTGGGTCGTAGACCCTCAGGTCCTGGGTCACAGCACTTCCTGCTCCTGCCACTAAAAGACTGGAATGCATTGCTCAAAGATGTGACTGTTGGGTTGCACACAAATGATTTTTTTCAACTGGGTCTCAAGAAAAAGAATTTGAAAACCACTAATCTAGAAGGCTAAAATAAAGTGTCTTCAAACTGGTGAGGGAAAAGTCGGCTAGTCCTTTATACAGCACCACAAAGGTGAGACTCCAGGGGGCTCCACAGCCAACCCCACAGTTGCTGGGGGGAAAAGCATGTTGGCGAGTCATGCATGCAGCATGTGCACACCTGATTTAGAATCAACATGAGCAAATCACTCAAAGAAGTCGTCAAAGTTACCACATGGAGTAAATAAAGTAACCAAGCTTTTCTTACCTTGTTCATTGCTCCAGGTTGTGGCCCCCTCAGTCCCGTCTGTCCTCCCATCTGGGGAGAACCTTGCTGCAGTGTCTCAGCCAACAGGTTACCAGCATTACCAATTCCTGGATTTGGATATGGCATGTTGGGTCGCCCTCTTCCTGTTCCAATTGAACCGTTCAGGAGTGGACCTTGAATCATCCCTTGACCATTGCCTGCAGCCAATAACCCAGGATTCATGCCAGCATTCATCCCTGTGTTCATTCCCATGCCAGGCTGATTGACTGGACTATTTACTGCTGGCATCATTCCTGCAGTGGACTGCGCTGAAGGACCTTGATTTGGGCCACTTGTACCCATCCCCATACTGGGAGACGTCAACCCTGCCTGTGCCATGGGGCTTTTAACCATACTGTTTAAAATTCCCATTCCAGGGCTGTTCTGTTGGGTTTGACTTGCCATGCCCTGGCCTGGGCCACCAACCCCCATATTCAGGTTTGGAGAACTACCAGCCCGTAGCAGTTCAGACAGCTGCTTGTGTTTAGAAGCAGCATCTTGTGCCATGCCAATGCTGGTCTGCAGCTGATTAATGTCACCACCATTGGTAAGTCCCAAATCCGTGGAGCTGATGAGTTCATCAGGCAAATCGTGTTCCAGATCAAAGAGCGATCCAAAATCTAGGAGAAAAAGAAAAGTTTTAAAAATTCAATCAGCTAATGAGAACCAAAAATAGACTGTACTTTTGGTTTTGGTTTATTTCAGGTGAAAAACAGAACTTCAGATGAACTTTTAAGCAATATTACAGCATCACACTACTATTTGCAGTTAGCAGCTTGCCTTGATGCAGACCACCTCTAAACTTCAAAGACATTTAATGAGATTACACCTTTTTTGTATCTTTTATGATGCATAAAAAAATGCCTGAATCCCAACCTTGCCCCACCCCACATAAACCAATTTTGTTGGAGGACCTATTGGATATCTGAGAATGCCTGGGAGCTCTCGCAGTTTTAGATTTTGAACAAAAAATGTGCTTTTCCAAGGTGTTAATCATTGAAGTTAAATAGATCCCAATAGAGTCAAAAAAACAAAGCTTTCAATAATTAAAAATCCCTTCCCCTCAATTTCTCAGCTTTCCTTTAACTAAGTCATTTTCTGAACAGGCACAACCAGCATTTCTAGTGTAAAAGCAAATGGAAGACATTCTTTATAAATCATGATGCTGCTAGAAGATATCCTTTTTTCCTTTCGCTGGACACCTTAAAATACTATCCCAATTTTGAGAACCAAAACAAAGTTACAAAACTCAATGGATCTTCACTGGATAGTGTCCATTATGATCGTATTTGGCTGCAAAGAGTAAAATTATTCCTTGCCTATACAGGCAGACTATAAGAGTAAAAGACAGCAGGATCAGAATCAAGCCCATCTCTCACGTAGTTAGAAGCAGAGTCACCACTAAGGTAACAAACTGCCATAGTTTGACAGATTGTATGTGGAGATGTTTGGAATGTCATTGGAAAGATGCATTACAACAGCTCTAGAAGTCCATCTCAACCAGGAAGGTCACAAATACTTACATATGCAATATGTACCATGAATCTCTTAATAAAAATAACGAAGTTGGGATTTTTAACAGTGTTAAATATATACCAGAAAGTATTTACAGAAAAGATTAACTACTGTTTTATGAATTCATACTATTTTAATGACTATGGAGCATGCTGCCTACTACTTCTAGATAGAGGAGGTATTACATAAAATAGTGATCAAGTTTAATTTTTTGATCCTTAACACAAATTTCATTTCATGAATGGTCTCTTGTAAGATATTTCACTTCACTTTCAAAAAGAAATTATTCAAGATTAGACACCTAACAGTGTTGACAATACATGATTTTAGCATTATTGCAATGCTGATTAAGGGGACATGCTAACTCTACTGAAAGAGTATGACCACAGTAGTAATCACTAAAATATTAAAATTGAAAACAAAGAATTAATAGTAAAAATAAGCAGCAGGATAAGACTGAAAGGCTCAATTACATTAGATGTTTGCTCAATAAGGATCACAAAGATGCAGTACCAAGTTGCGAGACCTTTGCATCAAAAAAAGTATTTGCAATCTTAGAAGTAAACATTACTTCAAAAATAAAAAGTAAGTCACCAAAACGGCTTCTGAAAGTTTTATTTTTGGAGATTAATAAGGGAACAGCTATATGGCTGGACTAAGATGAATCCATTTCAGTTCTAATTATGTGCGTAATGCACCTTTCACTGTAGTATCCAAGCACCAAAGATAAAACTAGAAGCAAAATTTTTGCCAAAAAGACCTATACTTTCCTCAGGGAAGTATAAAAGACCAAGGGGAAAAGCTTGCGCAAAGGCATACTCCTTTTGCTATTCATATTATTTAGTTTCCAATTCACAGGTGAAGTTAAAGAAAAGGAGAAAACGGCCCCTTAATTCTACTAAATGTACAGTAGCCAGAAGGCAGGCCTGACCTTCATATAATTTCACTTCAAAAGAAACAGAAAGGACTTTATAAGCGAGTAAAGAAATAAATAAATAACCATGAGTGGAAGGAAATGCAAGTATTACAGTGGAGAAGCATCTTAAAGATAGCGCGGGGGGGGGGAGAGAATTGGGAAAGCAATAGAAGGGGTGTGAGATACTCTGAAAGACTAAAAATGTCAAATGTTGACAGATTCACAGAAAACACAAAGGTTAAATAATGTCAGACTAAGATGATCAGTGAGGAACCATCAATAAGAAAAAAGTGAAGAAAAAAGAAAAAGCTACAGTCTATGCCCCAGCAAAGATCTGAAGAGACATTCCCAATAGGTAGCAGAATAAATCTTGGAGAACTGAAGCAGTAAGATTTTGCGAGAGAATAGTCCATAAAGGGGGCACCTCATTAAGCAATTCACAGAATGAAAACTAGAAAGCCACTGAATAAGGAAATTCTTTAACATTAAGAACTTTCAACCCCCTCTTCAAATTATGATGTGACATTACCTTGGAAAGACCTGTGCAACAGATTAAAGGTATAACCACTTCTGTGAACTAGAATGATATTCTTGTTTTCAGGATTCTAAAGCCATATTTGCTTTTCTTTGTGTAAGGAAAAGACCACTGAAGAGCTTTTATGACAATTTCACAATCCCATAGGATTCTTTTTCCTAGATCACCACTTAGACCATGATGACAAAATTCTAAACTCTAAAGGTTTCCAACTCTAGTAGCTGCAGATGTAAGTCAAACCCTTTGCCTCATTAGTGGTCATGCCACATGAGCCTTTCAAGAAGGGAGAATGCTCCCACAAACAAGCAAACAAAAAAATGTTT
The DNA here is from genome assembly GCA_007922175.1 of Pelusios castaneus. NCBI lineage: Eukaryota > Metazoa > Chordata > Testudines > Pelomedusidae > Pelusios > Pelusios castaneus. The sequence continues at coordinate 11,409,471 of ML685814.1, forward strand.
CCTCAAAAGAAAAGAAATTGACAAACCACCACAGAACAAAAATATACTACCTTGAGAGAAAGTGACTGAGATAATCCTTGTGGCATTAAACATTCAGAAATACAGAATTATAAATATTTTCTCTTATCTAAAGATTCCATTTGCCAAGATGTCTCAAGAAAATAGCAAAATATTAACCAAAAATATGAAGTGAATTCCAACATGGATAACAGCGCTGTTTGGTTTTTAAATGACAAGGAAAGCTGTATTGCTCAAAACCCAAAACTTCAAGAGTTTTTACAATCAAAGGAAAGGAAACAAACATTGTTCAAACTTCTTAGGATTCTCCTTGCAAAGTCAACCAAACTAGTATTTTGGAGAAGAGCTGTTATGAGTTTGCATTCCCACATTTTGCAGGCAGATCCCATTGGACTGAGGGACTGAAATATGAGCAGCCTCAGGAAACCGAGTACAGCAATATTGTTTTATGTGTACATATGTATATGACAAGAGACATAGCTCATGGCATAGTCATATTAATTTACAAACAATATGCATCTTCAGGCAGACTGTAGCTGCTGTGTCTGACCAAAGCGGCACTGACCAGCTGCTTAAGACCCTGGCGGCAAAATTCAAGTGGAGTCTGCTTTCTGTGACAGAGCCCTCTGCAATCTTTCACCTGGAATGCACCAAAGAAGAGGTGATCAAAGTAGGAGGCATGTAGACATTGGCCCATCACCAAGGTAATGATTTATGATCTCTAGAGATATCCAGGCACCATCTCAAATATGCAAGAGTTACTACATGACGGAAATAGACACTCTGCTTTAAGCTCTGAAGTGCAAAAGTCACCCATTACATAGGAAATGACCTTCAATATCAGGGTGGTTCAGAAGGATCCTGCTTTAGGCTAATCTGTGGATCCACTAATATCCCAGATTCACAGTAAAGTGGACATGTAGAGAAGAGGGACTTTTACACCCTAAGAGTCTGATGAAGAGCTACTAAAAAAAATGACCCATCTTTGATTAAACCATGCCTCGACCAATGTGCCGCACACCTAGGGGCCAGGCAAAAAACTGACGCGCCTAGGTGTGCGGCGCTGACGATGGCATTTCCAGCGGCAGCTAAGTGCGCAAAAGACCCTCTGCTGCCAAAAAATAGCTGCTGATGAGGGCACTTTCAATGGCCAGAGTAGGGTAGGGGGAGAGGGAGGCCAAAAGTGTCAGCGATGCCAGCTTTTTTTTTTTTTTTTTTTTTAATATGCCAGGGGCATTCGCCTCCTTGACTACAGCAGTGCAGCTAGACAGCAGGGGCAGAATCCTGGGCACCATGCTAACTTGACAGCCGGGATTTGTTGAGCCCTAGATTAAGTCTTACCAAAAAAGGTCACAAAAACCACAACACACAACGTGGCGTAGCCACAGCGTGCAAAGAAAATATACAACGGTTCTCTTATGAGTTGCCCCAACAGCAGATGCTTCTGCTATGCCCTAAGGTCCTTTTGTCAGATGCTGATGCAACCACAGAACTCATCTTTGAAAGAAAAACACCCCATAAAATGTTACCTTTTCTGGAACCAAGTCATGAGCAAGATACAGATTGAACAAATTGCTTTAATCTGTCTTTGATGGTTACAATATGGATAAAACCATAACCCAGAAAAGCCAACAGCCAATTTCGTCTCATCACTCAATTCCCTCGTGTGTTCTCTTGCCTTATGGGACAACAGCCCTAACCACTCTCCCATGCTACCAGCTCCTAACACACCATCTCTTTTCAGCAGCCACAACCTCCTTTTATTACCTTGAGTACACAGCATCTTCTCCTATCTTGGTCCATTTTTAATATCTGGATGTTCACTCTGACACCACCAAGAACTTGCACTGCTAAAGTTCACCTTACATTTCCTTATATCTCATTGTCTTGGAAGTATCTGCACACCATGGGATGTGTGTCTCAACTCAAGTCAAATGAGCCCTTCTGACCATGCAACAGGATGGTAGTTGTTCCCTGCTGAAACCAACCGAACTACAAACCAGCTACTCTCTGTCATGCACTGAAGGAGGAGGTTGTATTATGGGTTTGGTTTTTAAAACTTTCATATTGTATGAGCTCTCTTTCCTAAAAAAGGAACTTCAGGAGACCCTTGCTATCATGCATCAACATATCATTTTGGTATTAAATATTACTGATTGTTTTATGGTTTCCCAGTATGCAGCAAATCCAGGCATTCACTATGACTGATTTTCCTCAGACAAGTCATTTGGAGACCCACCTGATACCCAGGTGGCATTCTAAATTGAGACCTTACTGATCAAAATCCTGAAACAGAATGCATTAGGAACTCACTGCTCTAGCATCTCAAAGTTGTCTTAGGGTGGAAAACAATATCTTAACTTATTTTAACTCCAGTAGTACCTAGGAGTCCCAGTGCGTGATCAGGACCCCACTGTGCAAAGTACTGTACAAAAGAACAAAAACGTCCTATCCCAAGGAGTTTACATTCTAAGCAAAATGTATCCTTACCAATTACCAGGCAAAGAAACAAATCTCTATTTGGACTGAGGTACTAGATCAGGGGTCTGCAACCTGTGGCTCTGGAACCACATGCGGCTCTTTGGCTGCCCCCTTGCGGCTCTGGGCTCCCCCAACCAACGGGGTACCCTGCAGGAGGCCCATGCCTGGCTCTGGGCTTCCCCCAGCCACCAGGGACCCCACGGGCAGCCCATGCCAAGTTCCAGGCTTCCCCCCCCCCGCATAAGGGGACCCTGCAGCAGAAATCCTGGCTCACCTCCCTGCACCTCCCACCAGGAGGCTACACCCATTGTGGCTCTCAAAACACTTCGTTATTGAAGGAATTTTTAAAAATGGCTCTTCTTATCTTTTGGGTTGCAGACCCCTGTACTAGATGCTAGCCCCTTTTCCATGCTTTCTGGCTCATATGGATCTCATTCAGATCAGAAAAGTGGAAGAAAGTCTTCTCACTTACATTAAGATGAGTCTTTCCTATTTCTGAAAGTATATTAACAGGCCTTTCTACCAAGTTTCTGGGTAGTTATCGCCTAATAATATGCTGAAGGATAGAATAATACATTTTCTGGGAATTTGCTCCAGAGACCTGAGAAGGTTTTTGTCCCCATAGCCTAAATGTGTTCTACACAATGGAAACCAATAGACTCAAAAAAGTTTTTAAAAAATTAAATGATTTAATTGAAGTTATAGAGTTGTGTGTGCAGAGATGCCTAAAGGATATTGATAAAGAAGGTGTCTAAAATGACAATGTGCCAGGTAAGCCCTGAGGCATATTCTTCTAGTAGGCAAGACGAGTCCTTGAGGCTCCAGTCTAGATCCCTCTTTACTGCACTGGGAAGAAAGATGAATAAAAAATGAGACTTCACTGAACGATAATCATTCTGAACAACCTACCAGCAGCAGCCCTCAAATGCATCAGTAAATCAGACTATGGAACAGCTCTGTGTCTGAAGTATAAAATGAATTAATGAATGGACAAGGCTTGATACTAGTGTTTCCCTTCACTTTGTCCAATGTCACTGTCCAGTACGGGGCATGCTCAGTCTCCATATCAGGCACACAAAGGCAAAACTGTCAATAAGCACTCGACACTCCATGCAGAGTGCCCCATCAGTGCTGCAGCCCTAGCCCCCTGCAAGCATTAGCAGGTGCACCACCAGGAATACTGACTGCTGGGTGCCACACAATGTAGGTGAATGTATTTGAAATGAATGCTATCTTTTGTGCTTTGAGGCAGAAGCAATGATTCAAATGCCGAGATCGAGGTACTCTCTGCATGGCCTACTGAAAGCTAACCAGGACAAGTCCTAGACACAAGAAAGAATACAAGCCCGCAGGATACAACTAGGCACCATGGGGTAGTCAGCTATTCAGGTTCATAGTTAAGCACCAACACTCAGAATCCAACAATGGAGGCTCATGACCTAATGTAAACTAAAAAGAATGAGCCAAAGTTCCTTGAAAGGCAAAGCACTTAGGTGACATGAACAATTTTGTTCAATACTCTGAAATAAAAGTAAAGTTAAGTTGTCCACTAAACCTAAGGAAGAGGTAAAGCAAAAGTGCTACCAACAAGCTCTGAAAGTTGCAGTATCAGGGCTTTCCTTATGGGGAGATGAAATGGCTTTCAAAGAGATGTGACAAAGAACCTCAGCCAGGAAGGGGGACTGAAGTAAAAAGAATAACAAACAGGAAGAAACTGGACTGAAGTGAAGATCCACTACTTTAATTGAAGGGCAAAGCTCCTGCAGGCAGCTCCTTCATAAAGTAACCAAGAAAAGGCCTGGAAATTTCAGATGGCTGCAGTTAGAGAAGTTCCGGTGGAATGTGACCATCTATAAGTACTCAGCTTTGGGAACAAAAAACATTTAGCCCTTTAGAAGTTCCACCTTGCTCTGTCTAGGAAACATTCAGTGAGAAATAAGAATTCTACCAAATGGCATTTATAGGTCAGATTTATTTTCCATTAATGGGGTTTACAACATTTTTGCTGCAAACCTCTCTGATGCAACAATCCTCTTCAAGCTGAAATTCAGTGTACAAGGACTTCACCTGACAGTTTTTAAAGGAAATAGGAAAAAAACTGTGGAATCCTTTTTAATTAGAGTGCAACCGGAGATTAACTACACCACTGCTGTATTTAAGAGACAAAAATCCAATGTTTGATTTGAGACTAAATAAGGCAGAAATTCAAACAAGACCTAAAACAGTACAACAAGACTCATATTCCTAGTTACAAAGCTACGAAGTTGAGTTACATATCAAACCTCCCAATAGCCTTAGGATGCAAGTCCCTAAATAACCAGAAGTAACTTTACCTCTTCATGCATAGGCCATGAAAGTTTGATCCAGAGCACCAATTTTTTTTTCGGCTCCTGTTTTAGGAAACCATGACAGTTTTGTGGCAGTGAAGCAGCGTCAACTGAGGCGCCAGTGGCTTTTTTTTTTTTAAGGCACCATGGGGCATTCTGCTTTTAAACACCATGGTGCAGTTGGCACCTTTGAAAAAAGGCGCTGGCACTGGCACCGGCACCCAGGATTTTGTCAAGCCCCATCTTACAGTGATCAGAATCATTCAAAGTCTGCAAATAGAAGCTTATAAGCTATTTTAAGAGAGCAAAATCAAGTACTTCAGACAGAGGTTTGTACTAACAACCCAACAAAGTTTACTGATCCAAATACCCAACTCAGTGACAGAGGTGCACGTCACCTCATCTACTAGTGGAAAAAACCTGTCACAGATTTGATATTAATTTGCAAGCAAGATGACAAGTGTCAAAAGTTCATTTATTGCTCTAGCTCCAACCTAGAAAGAATGCATCTTGGGGTGCTCATTTTTTGTGCAAGGTCTCACACCCTGTGATTTGTATACACCCCACATTCACTGGATCCTTTTACAGATTCTATGCCAAGCACCACACAGTTCTTCTTCAAAAAAAAAGTCTTCCATTTTGCTCACAATAGTGATCTGAAAGTTGATCTCAAAACCTGATCCAAAGCCCAATCAAGTCAATGGAAGAACTCTGACTTCAAAAATGGGCTTTGGATCTGTGCCACAATCAAGAGTAGTAAAAACTACTGAGCCATCTGGTTCAGAGAGGCTATAATCCAGTTTCCATCTTATTTTACTCTGGATCTGACATCTAGAGAACTTTCCTGTTTTAACATTAATAACACATGACTTTTGTTACTAATCAGGTTATTAAAATACTTTGAAACGAAACGTTAAGGTTTATAAATGATCAAGCGTGTTTTTACCAACATGAGCTAGGGAGTGATTAAAAGCTTTCAGAAGGGTGAGTGAGCTGAAACTGAAGAGGGAAGTTAAAAAAAAATTATTGCTTTCAGAGTAAATCTACTCATTTAAAAATACACTGTGGGGGCAAAGCCTCTGTGCCAGTTTCGCTCAGTGAGTACTGGTCCAAATTATAAACAACATGTGGGGCATTGGATATTAATAGTAAATAATGGCCCAAATATATCAAAAGGTAAAAAGTCTAGCCTAATACCAACTCAATCATTTTGTTAATCAACTTATTGCCCAGCACTTTCCCCAGACACGGATGTGCTACCCATAATATAGCATACACTTTGTAAAACTACACGTTCAAAATAAGATTGTTCAAGGAAAAGATGTACACTTCAGAAAGGCATTTCATTTGTATAGTTTTAACACCTGCTTTGAAGTATAGTAGTTTTCAAATATATAAGAGGAGTCTTAATTTTCTGAGCACTACTGGCTCCAGTCCAAGTTGAAATTCAAGGTGAAGAGCCTATTTTAGCACAGTGGCAGTGTGGACCAACAGAAGAAAAGCACAATGGAAGAACTATTCACTATTATGCCGGAAAGGATCCGTTTTCTACCTATACCACCAAAAAAAACCTCAGCAGCCCTGCAATATTTTAGGACCTTTGGGTTAAGCAGCCTACTGCCTATTTGCAAAGTACTAGTAGGACAGTCCACCTATTCACTCCTCACTTACAACTCTCCAAAGTAAAAAACTAAGTGTTTGAGTTGAAAACATTCATCTATAGTCACTACACCTTTCAGAAATTCCTCTGCCAGAGGATCACCATGGCTTACTCTTGCTCATGGTGCTCAGCAACACTAGCAGAGACATGTAACTGACGGGGTTCAGAACTCAAGCATCCTGTCGTAAAAATCCTAAATTCAGGCACAGAGGTAGCACAGGCATGGTTCTGCACTTGTGCTGTGGGAAAGGAGAAGAGGACAAAACAGGAGCTTCTCTCACCATTTCATTTTGCACCAGCAATGGTGAACCACCTACTGCTGCTCCTGCACACAACACCTTCACAACAGGAGCAATGGAGAGAAACTAACTAGCACAACATCAATTACATGTCTACTGATGCAAATACAGCTGAGATAGCTATATAACTGACTGAGTTACCCATTACAATTTTCCTATCTAACAATGGGAACTACTCAGAGTTCTTGAAAAAATGTCAACATTTTCTTTAAAGAGTCCTGGAACAAAAGCATACTTGTATATTCAGACATATACAAATAACTGTCATTTGTATACGACTAAAAGTAAAACCTTCAAAATACATAGAAAAATTAAGTGACATTTGTTTTATTCTGTGATTCATATGCCAACATAATATCAGGAAATGTACTTTTAGAAAGAAATATCGGGTCATGCCCATGGACATGTTGTTTACCTCTTAGTAAATAAGAGGATTCCTGTGAATAAGGTAGCTGATTTATGTCCCAAATTCTTGTATCCAAATTCAATGGGATCACCGTGTTTGGCATGCCACTGAATACAACCATATGCAGAGACAGATGTATTTTACTTCAACCTGCTGCTACAGTTTAGGTAAAGCCTACGAAGCCAAATCCTTGGAGACACATAGGTAGTTTAAGCTGGCAGGTAAACAAAACAGCAAAATTACTTAGCCAGATAACAAATCTAAATGATTTTGGGCTCAGTCTCCACAGAGGGGCACTAGTTAATATGAAGAGAAAGGTTAAAGTAAGATGATCAATAGAGCATGCACTGGTAAGCTGCCCTACTGAAGCAGCTAAGCGAGTCATGGAGGGGAGACTAGAAACAACCTATCAGAAGTAGGAAAAAAACTTGCAACAGATATACTTTAATGTCCTATTAAATCCACTGACAGGGAAAGATGAAGGTACACTTTGAACTAACAGTCCACAATTAGCAAAAAGCCAGAATTCTTCCAGTAATATGTAATCTTCCTCTCCCCTCCCCACCCAACTTATCCAACCCACATATATTGGGGGGGAGGGGTATTTATTTTACTGCACGCAAATGGGAAAACTGTTTAACAAATAATTGATTAAGGATCTGAACTTTCAGACTAAATCCTTAACTCTGCCTAAAACAGACAAGAGACAAACTCAACTGCATCTTTTTAAAATTAAGTAGGCTTTTTTGGAATCTAGCATCTAAATTCCTAAATTCAGTAGCCAAGATTTTCTCCTGAAATTTCAGACATCCAGATGTTAGTTGGCATTTACTTTTAAAGAGTACACACACCTTTCTGACCTCAGATCTCTCTACTGTATATGTCCAGGACTCAATTTTTACTTGTATATTTTGCATAAAATACTGAGAGCAAGCAAGCAAGAAGCGAGCTTGAATTGTGGTGTATATATTTGTTTTAAAAATTGGCCCGACATTGCAATTTGTTTACATATGCAATTCACTGAGCATAGAGTACAGTGAGAAACAAAGGACTGGGAGTATCCTAAGATTAGGAATGGAATATAAGGTTGTGAAGTCTGCAGAATCATTGACTTTTTGAATCAACCATCAGGGAAACATCAAGTTACCGGTCTTCTCAAAGGTCTTATTCTAAGCACAGGGTACTTGACAGTCTATTTGACTACAAACTAGAAATTATTTCAGTTCCCTCACACCAAGTTATTGTCAATTAAAATAATAATTCCTAACTGTTACAATACATATTGCATTGTTTTCTACCTGTTCAACTCCATGTTCCTCTTGTAACAAATGACATCACCAACAGTTCAAAATACAAAGACAATGGAGAGAAAAATTAGAAAGGCATCTCACTAGGAAAGATGATAAATCTACTTTTTAAATAATTTAAAGATATGAAATTATTTCAGGTCTTGGATTTTTTTTAAAAAAACAACCTAACTTTTCAGGTACCAGAATAAATAGCTTTAGTACAAACTACATTTAAAGTGAAAAAAAAAGATTTCCAAGTGAATTCTTGACAGCTGCCTACAGCTTGGTTAGTGGTGGACAGCATGTCATAGTACAGGGTGTCGGAAGATGAGCAATTTGTGATATGGCACAGGAACAGGAGTCAAGAGACTCAGGTTCTACTCATGGCTCTGCCATTTATCTGTTAAATGGACATGGATCACCTCTATCTCCGTTTCCCCTCCCATCCTTTGTATATCTTACCTATTGAGACTATGTTCTTTGGAGAAAACTATTAGTCTATACAATATCTACCACAATCTCAGTTGCACAACTGTAATACAAGTAAATAGTTTTCTTGCTAAAATACAAAAACGTTTTACCTTATCTGAACATTATACAATCTGTTACAGAAGCAGTAAATGAAAATAAGGTGAACCAGGATAGACCTATCCAACTTTCAGGGCGAAAGAGCACGTGACGTTAATAGAGATGGGAACTCAAAGATCTGACTGCTGTACAAGAAAGGGAGCAAGAGTCAGATCTCAAAGGAAAGAAAGCTAAAAGGAAAAAAGGTGAAATAAAACAAATGGAGAGAAGCTACATGAATTTTGTACCAGTCTCTGAAATAGAGAATCACATTAAGATTAGAGATGTGGTTTCAAATAAAGAAACAATCCACCATATCTTAAATTGATGAAAATTAAATCTTTGCACAAAGAATTACATTAGTCCAGATGACAGAAGATGAGAACATGAATAATTTTTATATGAGGTGTAAATCCAGAGGGTTCTGAACATAGGAGATAAATGTATTCACCTTGGATATCAGGGATGCAGAAGTATTAAGGGCCAAGATGAGAACAAACCAAGTTTCATAAAAAATAAATACTACATAGAGGGGAGATTCGGGGGTGTACATTTGGCTGTGAAGGCTGCTGTTAATCAACAGAATCTGATTTTCTAACATGTTGAATTGAGGGATGTTAAAAACTATACTGCAAATATACATACAGGTCACTTCAACAGAAGCCCTGTGGCACCTTAAAGGCCAACAAATTTCTTTGGGCATAAGCTTTCATGGGCTCTAACACACTTCATCAGATGCAACTCTCGTTTTTGCTGTACACAGATTAACACGGCTACCCCAATTCAGGTCACTGTAACAGCAAATCTGTATATCATGTTACCTCAGAAAATGAATTTGTTTATAATGCTACAAATAACTTACATTTCCAACAATATTTTTGCATCTAACCACCAAAAAGATTTAGTGTTGTCTACTACAATGTTATGACATTTATCAAGGAATACAAAGTTCAGGACATCCCTCCAAATATTGAGCACCATTTAAGATACCTTGTTAGTAGACAGAAATATTGCACAAAACGAACTTTGAAAAAAAATTGATATATTTGAAGACTATTTGGGATGCTAAATTTACATCAAGTGCTTGTCAAGCATTTCATCTCAGTATTAAGAAAAATGAAAATGAAAGACTTACTCCAAAGCCTAAACTATACTTGAAAAGTTTTGCTAGGTATAGCTACACCAGCAAGCACTCTCAGTGTAGATGCAGCTTTTACTTTTTTGGCACTGTTTTTGCTAACAGAGCTTATACTGGGTTCCCAAACAAAATAAGCTATACCAGCAAAAACACTTTTATTTAGGTATAACCATGTCTACACTAGGGTTTTACCAGACCATAAATGCCTCCAATAAAACTCTCTTCACAGACATTGCTTATAGTGGCAAAAACTTCCAGCATAGACTTGGCTCTAGTATTCAGATTTTTCTTTGCAGAACTCAGCCTGGGTTTCACATACACAGATAGGCATCAGTCCTGCTTCCCACCAATTTTTTGTCACCTGTTAGCACTGAAGTGGTGCCAATACTTTTGTAACTATTGAGAAAAATCATAGCACTTCAGGTCCTAAAGTCAGGAGTTGCAAGGGATACATTTAGAATTACAAGGGACGAAGAAACAAAGTTTAACTATTTATTAACTAGAAGAAAAACTAGTAGGAATATCAAGATTTTCTGATACTCAGCAGCCAGGAAGGACAATAATATTTTAATGTTGCTTAATATGTGAACATGCAGTTAAATACTTCAAATGGCTGGTAATATGATATTCCCTTCCTGCTGCTTCTCCCCCAATAAGGAATTTTGCCATTAATTTACCATTTAAAAAAACACTTTTAAAATGTAAAAGTTCTTAAGTTATACAACATTCTATGGCATCAGAGTAAATACTGATTTCAAACCAGGAGAGAATTGTAACAGCCAAGGCTTCTTTCTTAGAGACACAGCACTGTGACACAGCATTATGTCCAAGGAACAACTGGATGAATGAAGAAATGAGGTGTTTTTAGTGCAATCTTATGAGTATCTTTTGGGTTCTCGCAATGCATTTTGTGTTCTGAACAGAATCCCAATACCTTCCATAGTTTTCTGTGCATTCTGAAAACCAATTAAAAATACAGTCACAGTATGTAACAAAAAAATTAGAGATTATTATATAGACCAAGAGTAGACTATGAAAATATTTGACATCTGCTAGTGTGAGCTCTAGCAACTCAACTAGACTCACCATTACTCTCAGGTCCCCAATCTGCCAAATCCATATTTTAAATGAAGACAACCAAATAAGCCAAACATGATAAACATACCCAAAAAAACCCTTCACACTTGCAGGCAAAGCCAAAAGGACATGACAATTCAGAAATCTGACTGCACTTTGATAATCAAGTTCACATCTAATATTTAGATTCACACACAAAAAAAGTGTAAGGTAAGGTAAGATCAAAAGTATGATGCTACAGTTATTCCAGGAGTAGCGAAAAACAGCGCATTCTATAGCAGGGACCTACCACACTATATTCTACCTCAATAATTTAAAGTTACTTGGGAAGCAGAAAAGGAAAAAGCCTCCAGGTTAGCAGCAGAAACTGGAGTTGTTTATGGAAACAGGTTGACATAAGACAAAACAGTCAAGTAAGGGAAGTGAAGGAACACCTCTGATAATGGGTTCTGACTTAAAAAGAAACACTAATATTCAACTTTACAAGATCGGTGTTTGTGAAATGAAGGCATACTTATGCTCAGGTAAACATAGTACTGTGTCTCAAAGCCCACTACGTTAATATGCTCCCTAACATAAAAACCCAGAATAAATAAGTCATCAATAACTATTGTATGTCACTTCATATGAAAAGATCACACTATTGAAAACCTCTGCATTACCTATTGAATGATGTAAAGTTTGATTTTTACAAATCTTAAGCACATTGCTTTGTCCACTATCATATCACATCTGAATTCCTAAGAAATAGTACAATATCCATAGTAAGTGTTTGACCATACCTATACAGGGATTCCTCAACTATTACATCACTCAATGCTCCTAATTAAAATGTGCACGTTATATTTAAGTATCTGCACCTGTTAAATTGAAATAAGCCTGGCACAGCCTCTGTAGCCTGGCACAACTAGTATTTTCATATTTTCAGTCAGATGCATAAAAGTAAGTTTCCACCTGTCCCGCTATTCTAAATGATACCCTGATGCAAGAAAAAGCCTGAAGTCAAATTTGGAACTTTCCACACAATTAAGGGGGGGAAAATGAAGTGATTTTAAACTAAAAATTCACTGTGGAAAGATCAACTTGACAGGGAAAGGAAATATATGAAGGCTACTAAATTTAAATACTTGCTTAATCAACTATTGGGTCTGACAAGAGGTTCCTCTTCTTCCATCCCCATCTCCCTTTTCTATTAGAGACTGGACCTGTTGATTTTGAGACGACATGTATCAACCCCTTTCCCCCCTCCCCCCCCCGCCTCTATCACTGCCTATAGTTTGCCTATTGCTAAATATGCTCTAAAAGTTCTCTGCAGACTTTTTTTTTTTTAATTATACACAAAACCAATTAAAACTCCATTCATCCAGAACAAAGAGAAAAGAACAGCAACAAACTTTTTAATTAACATGATTCCTGTTAAACCAATGAACAACTGAAAGCTAAACATTTATACATCTTGTTTACTGTCTGATGGTCAGCCATTTTTTACTCATTTTCCTGGCAGCTCAAACAAATACAATGAACAAGAAAACTGGTGGCCACAAGGAACAACCTTAACTAGACGATGTGTTGCAGGGGGAAGGAGACAGAGTTGGGGAGTGCCCAAAATTCTCAGATCTTAGCCAAAGGAGTTCAGGCTGCTCAGTATTCTCAAAGTAAGATGATATCAAATAATCATCTTCTACTTAATGAGAGGCAGTAAAAAGCAGAACAGCTTATTGTTAATTTCCAGTACAACCAGTCCATGTTTGCTGGGGACTGGGATACCCAAAACCTACACACACAGGCTTGATTTCACAGCAACTATGGAGTTTCCACACAACCTGGATTGTTACACCAACAAAAACCTCTGTTAAAAAACCTTTGCAGGATTGCAAAGAACAAGCCCCCTTCGTCTTTGCAACCCAATAAACCTACATGGGAATTTCAGACATTTTGGCCTCACAGCAAAGAAATGGGAGATGCAAAATGAACTGCACTCCATATTGATTCTTAATGCAAATAAGATGAAACGCTATGTGTTTGCATGAAGATAAAAAGGCTCCTAAACCCTACATACCACTAAATCTGCAATCAAGATTTTAAAAATTAAGACCAAGCTAAATTTCTAACAAAAATACAGAGACGAAAGGGTGAAAATGCGTGAAGATGAATCATAAGAAAAGTAAATAGAATAACCAAAATGTAAACAAGGGATAAAATAAAGAATGGAAGAGAATTAACTCCCTTATTTAGAAAAAAATACATGTGATGTAAAACCCTTACATATAAACCAACAAACATTAAAAAAGACATGTGTATACATGCACCCACTGTTAGGAGTGATGATGATGCTTGTGTGCACTATTTTTATGCCTATAACCATAACTGAGAGACAGAACCAGCTTGCTATAATTGTTACAATGAAAAGGGTGAACACGGTAGAATCGTTGTTTTCTTCTGCAAAGGGCCCTATGCATAAAGAACCAGACATCTTTCCTCTCAACCACGTCCAACAAATAGAAGGGCAAGGGCAATTAAATACCCTCCGAGAAGATTAATACATGTAAGGGCAGAGATAAAAGGGTGCAAAGAGAAAGACAGAAAAGGGGTTGGGAGGGGAATAGAGAAAAAGCAGAGCTGAAGAGGGGGGAGAAAACAGGTCGGGGGTGTACAGTTAGGGTGTGGGCCCGAGACTGACCTGTGCCGTCGCTAGCGGACACGGAGAGCGCCGGTGAGGAGAGTTTAGGCCGCTTGGCTGAAGGCGGGCCCGGCTCCACCACATTCTCGGCCATTTTTAATTCTTTTTTGACAAACACAGCGAGCGGCGAGACGGGGATCCCCAAAATCTTCGCCTCCCTTTCGGGCCCCCGACTCAGCTGAAGGCTCAGAAGAGTAGGCGACGGCTCTGGAGGACGCGAGGGGCCGAGTTCCCCTTTTTACTGCCCCTCGGGTTCGGTCCCCTGCAAGGTGGCAGCGGCTCAACGGGGGAAAGGTGGGGAGAAGGGTGGGGAAGAGGCCTTCTCCCCCGGGTCCCCGAGGGACTGGAACAACGCTGAAAACCCCCCGCCAAAAAAGGGGGGAAGAGAAGAGGCTGGAAGGCTTTCAGTCAAATTAATCCCGGCTGTTGTGCTGCTGGTGCTTCCTCGTCTCCGCCACCATCATCTTCATCCTCCGGGGGGTCTCCTCCTCCTGCTGCCGCCTCACCGCCGCCATCACCCTCTTCCTCCTCGGCGTCGTTCTCCTCCTCCTCATCGCCACAAGGAGGCGGGCGAAGGAGGGGAGAGGAGGAGGAAAAAAGAGAGAGAAAAAAAATCACCCTCCTCTAGCAGCTTCTTCCCTCTCCAACACCACCCTGCGGGGAAAAAAACACCCACCGCCCGCGACGGGGTGGGGGGAGAGCGATCGTGTGCGGGCCGGGTCCCCAGCTCCCCCTGCGTCTTCCTCGCCGGCGCTAATGGCTGCAGCCAGAGAGGAGAGCTAGGAGGATGAGGAGGGTGAAGATAAGTCCCAGGAGTCTCCGCTTCACATCTTGCTGTGCGGGGAAGGCGGAGGGCTCGTAGTCCTGACGGAGGCAGCGCCGATCCCGGGCTGGGGGCGCAAGGGGCGAGTTTCAGCAGCCGCGCTCTCGCGCTCTCCCTCGGAGGAGCAAGCGGGCGCCCCCCTCCCGTGCAAGCGGAGAGCCCGATCCAGGAGGAGGAGGAAGAAGCCGGCCCCTCCCCCCACAGTCCTCCTCCCGAGTGGCAGGCTGAGGATGGTTATTAGCGCTGGGCTTGGGCAGGGCGGGGGTGGTCGGCTCCCTCCGCTCAGCGACGGTCGCTCTGCTCCTCTCCCACTGCCGCTCAGGCGCTGCTGGGACGCCCTCTCGCCTCCGCCATAGGGGGCCGGAGCCCCACCGGGGATCCAGGCGCCTCCCAAAATGCTGGGCCAAGGGGGGACGCTCCCCCGTGTGAATTAAATAGATGGCGAGGATCCCCTCTGCTCCCGGGCGGGGCGGGACGGGGCTTTGAGCGAGAAGGCCGAGCGCGCAGGCTCCCTACTGCCCCTGCCTGGCTCTCGGCGGCTGGCTGGCTGCGGGACTGGTGTGGTGTGTGGGGGCGGAGAGTGGGTCTCGGACTCTCTCGTCTCTCCCCGTTCCCCGCCCGCGCCCCTGGGTCTCTCTGCGCTGCCCGTCCCCTGGCTCGCCCCGTCCGGCTCGGTCTCGCTCGCCCTCCCTCAGTCGCTCACACACAAACAAAATGGCGGCTGTTGTTTCTTCACTCTCCCGAGTCCTCAGAGGGAAGCGAGCAGCGGCGGCCGGAAATGAGCCAAGAGAGAAAAGGGGGCGGGGCTATGGGCGGGGGCGGGGCCGCCGCGCCGCTCGCACTCACAATGGAACGCGGGGGAAGGACGGGGGAGAAGCAGAGGCGGGGCCAGTTGCAGTCACGAGACCAGGCCGACCACTCAGCGCGCGTTCCTCATCGAGCCCTTCCGCAAACTGCCTCATCTCCGCCCCTTAAAGGGGAAGGAAGAGAAGGGGGAGGAAAGCCCACTTCATTCTCCCGTTTTTTTTTTTTAATTAGTCGGCCGAAAAATGCAACGCATTGGTGGCTTGGGGCAGGCCTGTGTAATTCTATTGCTGAGGCCGGAGAGGAGGGGGGCTGTGCAACCTGAAGCAGGCAGCTCCTCGGCTGCACCGCGAGGCGGGGCAGGGCGGAGGCACGACAGCCCGGCCGCGGAGCTTCTCCCCCTGTATGGCACGGCCCAGGCTGCATAGACAAAGCCCCACAGCTAAGCCCCTTGATTTCACTGGGGGAGCGGGAGGTATCACAGGTGGAAGAAGAGCAGGACTTGGCCCGTTTGCTGTGTACGTTTCTATACAAGCAGCTGGGCGCCTATACGTGCCGGAGCTCCTATGTAGGTGCAGTCTGAACCTATGGATTGATCAATCAGCGTCGAGCAGGCCTGTGGTGCAAATCTGTGTCTAATCAGCCTGGCTAACTTCCCTTCTCCTTTTTGCCTGGGAGAAGGAATTTTCTTTATTTAAAATACAGGCACAGGCAATGTCTCCCCCTTCCCCCCGTCGTCACTCATCATCGGCAAGTTCAGCTGCACGGATGTTGTATTGGGACTGATACGCTTTCATGGCAATTTTGCAAGATTGGTTTCTCACAAACACAAAAATTCTGATCATGCCTCCACTCTTGTACAATGTTATTTACTAAGCATCAGCATTGGGCTTTGCTCTGCCCTTGGTCTAAATACACTGCCCCTACTAGCAGTTTGAATATATGGTCACAATAGTGCAGCTTGTTCCATTTGGGGTAACCCCTCCACCTGCACCCAGATCTAGTGAGTTAAATGGGCTCCATGCATGCAGAGCAAGTTGTAGCAGCTAGGCCTAAAAGACAGATAGGAGTGAATTACAGAGCCACAAAATCTGGTGATAACTCAGAAGGGAGAGTTGTTTGGTTAAATAAAAACATGAGTGGTCTTCTTTCTTGCTACTTCCCTGTTTAGAGCCAGCAATTTTATTGCCTTCTTCCAAAACTCAGGATTGTACGCCTGGCTGTTATGCAAATTGGTCTCTAAGGTCTGATGATTCCTCATCCACTTACCAAGTCTTTATCCTCTCCCTTGGACATCTTCTGTCCAAGATCAGTGCCACAGCCCTGCTACCAATATAAGTCTTGCATCTCTGCTGGATATCTCCATACTTATATAGCCTAGCCTCCCTTAACTTGTCTTCAGTCAGTCAGCCTCATTAGGCTCCTCACAATTTCAGTTCATTTCCTGTCAAGAAATGTCCAGTCATCTGATCATCTCAACATCTTCCTTTAAGTAGTGAGTTCTTTTTTTGTGGCTGTCCAAAATTCTCTTCTGTATGTTAGGCTGGGCTGAGTTGCAGTTTGACACATTACTTTTTAACTTTGTTGGTATCTTTTTATCCCAGAGGACTGAGGTTAGCTCCCACCATTTGCACCAAGCAGCTTTGGTATGATGCCAAGTGTCATATAGGAAGGAACCATTGTCAGCAACCTTTGACCCTAGGTATTTAAATTATTTCACTCTTCTAAGCTCTCTCCCTGTAATATGTGGATCCTACTTTCTCTGTTACCAAAGCCTCAGTCTCACCAATATTCACTCTAAGTCCCACATGTTCAGAACTGTGTTGCTGTTGTTCAAAGTTGGTTTCTTACAATCCTCTGCACATATCACGAAGTCATCAGTAAACACCATATCCCAAGGTGACTCCCTTCATATGTTCTCACTTATGTCCATGAAAATGACAAACAAAAAGGGGTCCAATGCTGATCCCTAATGTAGGTCATTTACTGGAAATGTTCTGCTGTAGCCCCATATGGTTTGGACTATAGTAGTTACTCCATCATACATAACCAGATAAAAATGACATATCTTTCTGATACACTTCTCCTTTGTAAATTCCACCAAACTAATTCTCTTGGTATATGATCACATGCCTTCTCCAGGTCCACAAAGACTATATCTAATTGCCTTCTCTGTTCTCTGAGCATCTCCTTGAGGATTGGCAGAACAGCTATGACATCAATTGTGTTCCTTCCAGGCATAAGTCCAGATCGACCCTTCCAGATTTCAAGTGATCCACACAGATGCGTTCCAGTAATCTTCCATACTTTCACAGCATGTAATATCAGCTTAATTGGGCAATAATTAGCACACAATGTAATATCTTCTTTATACTTAAAAATGAACACAACAAAGCTTTACACCAATGAGCTGACATTTTCTCTTTCTTGAGAATATGATTGAACAGACTTGTAAAATACTTGACTACTTCCTTTCCCAAAGACTTCAGCTCATCCAACAGTACTTCTTCACTCCCAGTTGCTCTCCTTTTTTCATTTTCAATAAGAGCCTCTACAGCCTCTTCTTTCTGCATGCAACCTATCACGCACCAGTTTGGCTTATATATTCTTAATTTTTCTTTGGATTCTCCTCACTGATCACTCTTTCCAAATGTTCACTCAAGACTTTGATTGATTCACCATTAATTTTCAATATACATGTTCATTTCTAATATAAACAGACTCATATCCCTTATTTTCTCTCTTGCCTCAGCAAGTTTGTAGATGGTCTTTTCTCACTCACATCCTTCAAATCTGTTATATAGCTCATAAGCCAAATTTTTAGCTGTCACAAAACTTATTTGGGCCTTTTCTCTTTTTATTTTTTTTTGCCTCCATGTATGCCATCCTATCATTGCTCAAGCCGTTAGCCTGCCATTTTGTAAAGGTTACCTTTTTCTTCTCAACAGATTCTTTAACTTGAGGATTTTACCATGAAGTCTCTCTTCTGATCCTTTGTAGCACTGGTTTCCACATTCCTAGGACTTCATATGCCATTTCCAGCAATGTTAATTTTAGTGTGTGCCAGTTATCCTCCACATATTCCTGTGTGTAGTCAGAAACTCTATGCATTTCTTCTTATTTAAAGGTTTTGTTGTTGTTGTTGTTGTTTTTTAATTTCCAGCTAAAAGTTTCTACCACTTAGACTTTTCCAGTGATTTCTGGTGTTTCTGAGGTCTCCGCATTCTGAAATCCATATGAAGAAGTCTGTGTTGTCACTGGTATGACATGGTATCATCCTTCTGCTGTCTACACAAATTCAGAGACCTTCCATTGTTAAACACCCCAATGCAATCTATTTACATTTTCACCTATTTACATTTGTATAATTTACACCATAATTATATAAAGTTTCTCCTCAGTTCTCTGCTAAGGAGAAGAGAGGGAAGAGATCCCTTTACCCAGAGATCCTTCCTGGTTCCAACTCTACTAGTGTGCTTCTCTTTCTCCTGCACTATCTTCCTGTGCCTTTGTATATTTCCCATGTTTATGAGCCACATTGCTCGTTAGTTCCCCTCCAATCAGTTCTAATCCACTAATTAGTCTCTGTCAGATCTACCTGGGAAAGTGATGGATAAACTGGTGTTGAAGTGACCGGAGTGCTAGCTCAGCTGTTGATTCCCAGCACTCTATCAGAGCTGGGTATTACTTTGCAACTCATTATTCATGATCTTTTCTTATTGTTAAAAAGCAATCAATTTAGGACCACTGGCATAGGTAATTAGGTGGCTTTCCCTCTTTTGAAAGTGTATTTGCAATCACCAGGTCCAGCACCAGAGAAGTCTATAAGACTGTTTCCCCCTTGAAGTTTCTGATTCCAATGCCACGCCCTCCATGGACTGCTTCATACCCATCCTTCGCCATTCCAATGTGTGCATTTAAATCTGCTCCTTCTCACTGAGTAGTACATTTCCAACAAGGTACAACAACTAATTTCAAACCTCTTTTTTACCTTTCGATTCTCTCCTGTGGTGCCTGCCCAGTTACTATATGGGTACTGGCCTCTTCCCAGCACAGTTTAAAATTCCTTAATTTGTCTGATCTACTGGAAACATCTGTCACATTAATTCAGCATAACTCCAATACTATTTTGGGAGGCTGAACTCTTCAAATAGTAGATTCTCCACTAGCATCTTAGCTTTACACCCCTTCCACTTAGTCTTTTATACACATACCACATTTACTTTTCTCCTCTTTAAGATCTCAAATAGCTCCCTGTTTCTTCCAGTCAGCATTCCTGGGTTCCAACTTGCATATCTCAACTTCTCCGCTTACCTACTTGCTTCTTTAACTTTAGCGGCCATTGCCCAGTTACAATAATCAGGAAAAGGCTATTGTAAGTCATTTGCAGGGAAATACTTAGCCATCACACTTTACATGGACATCAGTTCACATGAGATTTGCTATTGGCTGGGCCATCTCAGTGAATTGGCCTATCTGAGGCCCCATTATTTATATGGATGAAGTTCAATGTACCCCCTAGCCCCCGCCACCCACCCTCACCTCCGGACCTGTTCCTGGTGTCACACTCTCTGCCAGTCGCCCTGTGCCACTTCCCCAACCCCAGCTCTGCTTGGTGCTTAATGGTAATTACAGTGTTGAATGCACAGGGCCCACCAAACTGCGGGGCCCAGGGCAGTCACCCCAACCTGCCACCCACTAGAGATGGCCCTGTCTATTGGATGAGATTTTCAGGTTGTCTGTCCAAGCCTGGCATCCTTGGTTTGAAATTGGTATTTTCCTTCTCCTAGACAAACAAACAAGAACTCTGGTGGCACTTTTAAAGACTAACTAATTTATTTATCGCATGAGCTTTCGTGGGAAAAAAATCCCACTTCGTCAGATGCTACAAAAGTTACAAAATATTTAATTAATAAATATCAGTCACAGAACTTTTTCATGCTTAATGGGGATTTTCGACTGGCCAAGAGTTCCTAAAATCTTCAGCTCTAGTCAGTTATCATTACCCAGGAAATTCACAGGTGGTGTGTTATTTTTGTTTTTTTGTTTGTTTACCATATTTTTTAATGGAAAATGCAGTTTCAGTTGGTCTGTATGGGATATTTGTGAAGAATTATTGCCCCTTAATTAGCTTGTCAATGAATCATGTTTCAATATTATGTTTTTCTTAAGTGTTTTTGTATTCTGCAGGTGTCTTTACATGACTTCAGGAGGATTCTTCCTGAATCGTCCCTCTGCAAGCGTTGTGGGGGCTCTGAGGTTGGGCAGGGAGAGAATAAAGGTACTAAATGCTGGTTTAGCCACATAAGTCTCCTTTTTCGCTCCATTGCAATCCACAAAATTCCCCCCAAACCCTGTAGGTACCTAAACTAATTTGGCACCTACATTTTTTAAGATTAAAAGCTCCCTCACCACTATGTTCCCATCTCTGGGTGTACACACTGCTGCCAGCCAATGAGATGTCAGTACTTATTCACTGTGTAACCATCCCTGGGCTAGAAAGAGAAAGAGGCAAGGATAAAGATACATAATTTCTTTATGGACTGACATTTGAGCCCTATAAAAAACTGAGTTAAGGAGGTACTGAAGGTAAATACAGCCACTATATACTTTGGAGGGAGGACAAGGTAGATTAGGCCGCCCGGCCCATAAAGAATAGAAATCTGAGACAATGTTGTTTCTGAACTATAAGAGTTGGATAACAGAGGACATGTCAGTGCTTCTTTCTGCCAGTGTACAGGTGGAAGTTGTGGAAGAGGGCATGAATTTTGGTGGTCCATTTGTGATTTTTGGAGATCAGCCCACAGATAATATGTACAGTGTGGCAGCTGAGAGTTTGTAGTCCATATCAAATACATAGAAGGGGTAGTTTGTGGCAATATAGTGGATCAAAGAGGTTGTTCCACATAAAAGATGGACATTGTTATGTAATAGTGTCAGAGTTAAAGGCATCACCTTAAAAAGTACATAGTCTCAAGTTTCACCTTTTCACCTCTTACTGCTACCATAATTAAAAAAGAAACCCCCTTTTTCTGTATTTGTTGTTGTTTCTTAACTCTTTGTGCATTTGACAGCACTTTGGATAGAGTGAGTTTCACACTTTCCCCTATTGCTTATGTTGATCCTTCACACAGCAACAGTCAAAAGAAAAACATGTCTTGTATAGAAGATGTTTGTAAACCCACAAAATATGGTAGGAGGACTCAAGGACACATGCAGTACCTGGGATTAATTTAAACTTGGTTTTTTAAATTGACAATGTCCCTTTAAAGTTTATTTTGGCTTTAGTAAGTCTACAGATATAAAGTTTGCAGTCCCTTAATCCCACTGGTAAGGAAATAGTGCCAGATATTTAAAAGTATTTAGGCACAGATAGTCACATAAATACTTTAAAAATCCAGCATTTGCTGCACAGAAGACTAAACACAGCTAAGTTGTTATTTCAAGTATAAATTCTCAGAAACTCTGATTCTCATCAAGAGACCTGGTCCTGCAACCATGTATATGTGTGTTTAACTTTACTACCTTGAGTAATCCTATTGATTTAATCATAGGGCTCTTTGTGGTAGTAAAGCACATATGTATTTGCTGGTTTGAGGCCCAGAAGAGAAAACTAAACTATGGAGTTATTTGTCATTCCAAAATTTAGATAGATAGATGTAAAAGAGCAGGTTGTCTTGTAGAATAAACAAACAGACCCCATTTGCTTTCCACCCCTTACCTCTGGTTACCTGTCTTTCTGCCCTTAGACCATAAGTTTCATGAGGCAGGACAGTGGCCTCTTGAATGTCTGGAAGATGCCTAGCTAACTTTAGGAGCTATCACAACCTAATAATAATAATTAATAGTAAATAGATTAGACTTGATACCAGGATTATACCAGTGAACAGTTCAAAATCTTAACTATATCTTATAAAGTTTCTACGATGATAGAAATATTTTTTTCATAATTATGAATCTAGGAGAAAATCAGGCCAAACTACTTTCCTTATAGCAGAATAGACATATGGACTGAATTACATGGGAAAGCAATTGAAGTAAAAGAACACAAATTAAACACCTCCATTGGTTTCTGGAGTATAGGATTAGGGAGTCTGCTAAAATCAACCAAAGACATGAAAATGAAAATTAAGATCAACCAGAAGAAGTAACATGTTTGGTTCTAATTTCCAGAGGGGTAGCCGTATTAGTCTGTGTACAGCAAAAACAACGAGAGTCCTGTGACACCTTATAGACTAACAGATTTTCCTCAGCATAAGCTTTTGTGGGCTATAACCCACTTCGTCAGATGCATCTGTCTATAAGGTGCCACAGGTCTCTCGTTATGTTTGGTTTTGTTTCTGTTGCTAAAAAATACCTATGTTTTATTTAATTAACCTAAGTATATACACACAGCAACAATCTGATCACATCCCACTATATGTTATATCCCTAAGCCAAAGCAAGAAGGTACATTGTTGTTGGAAAGCAGTCATGAAATACAAAGTATATAGTGTCAGAAAAGAAAATTCATATATCCATTTTCACAAAACACAAGGAAGGGTTATGCAATTAACAAAATCAAATCTATTTAAGCAGCTATCCCTCTGTGCCTCAGTTTCTCTAGCTGTACAAGGGGATAGTAATACTACTAGGTATGGGTGTTGTAAGGTGTAATTAATTTATTATTACTAGTAATTGCTACAATTGTAATGTGTGTCGAGGTCATTGGATGAAAGGTGCTATAAGCTGAGTGTAATTATAATGAGAATCTGTTTAGGAAAACAATGAAATAGTAACAGAGCAGAAATATGTAGCCTGGTATTTATATCACTGGCTATGTCTATACTTAGAAAGTTAAGTCAGCTTTATTAAGTTGACTTTAAGTCAACCTTATTAAGTCGACTTAGAGAGTCTACACTAGAGTCTCAAGTCGACTTGGGGGGGTTGGAGCGGTGCATTGTGGGAAGGGTGTCAGCATGGCAGCAGAGAAGGTCTCCCCTCCCCCGGCCACGCCTTCCAAAGAAGAAATGAGCCCAGCCCCTTCCCATTGTGCCTGGCTACATGGAGCCTGAGCAGGTCATGGATCTGCCTCTTCTCCTGCGCTCTGCCAGGCAGCTGAGCGACACCTGCCAGCTAGTGGTAAGGCTTCTTTGGCTGTGGAGCAGGCCTGTCTGGCAACCCGCCAGCACGGAGGAAGACGACAGTCTGCCCCCCAACTTGCTGCCCCAGCAAGCTGCCATGCTCACAGCACTCATTGCTTCTGGGCACGTGAGACTTGGACAAATTGGAACACTGGTCCAAAAGAAACCTCATGAGGTTCAACAAAGACAAGTGCAAAGTCCTGCACTTAGGAGGGAAAAATCCCATGCACTGCTACAGGCTGGGGACCGATCGGCTAAGTAGCAGCGCTGTAGAAAAGGACCTGGGGGTTATGGTGGATGTGAAGATGAATATGAGCCAACAGTGTGCCCTTGTTGCCAAAAAGGCCAATGGCGTATTAGGCTGCATCAGTAGGAGTATTGCCAGCAGATCGAGGGATGTGATAATTCCCCTCTATTCGACACTGGTCAGGCCGCATCTGGAATACTGTGTCCAGTTTTGGGCTCCCCACTACAGAAAGGATGTGGACAGATTAGAAAGAGTCCAGCGGAGGGCAACAAAAATGATTAGGTTGCTGGGGCACGTGACTTATGAGGAGAGACTGAAGGAACTAGGCTTATTTAGTCTACAGAAGAGAAGACTGAGGGGAGATTTGATAGCAACCTTCAACTAAGGGGTGCTCCAAAGAAGAGGGAGGTAGGCTGTTCTTGATGGTAACAGAGGACAGAACAAGGAGCAATGGTTTCAAATTACAGCTGGGGAGGTCAAGGTTGGATATTAGGAAAAACTTTCTCACTAGGAGGGTGGTGAAGCATTGGAATGGGCTACCTAGGGAGGTGGTAGAATCTCCATCTTTGGAGATTTTTAAGGCCCGGTTAGCCAAAACCCTGGCTGGGGTGATTAGTGGGAGTGGTCCTGCTTTTTAGCAGGGAGTTGGACTAGATGACCTCATGAGGTCCCTTCCAACCCTATTATTCTATGATTCTATGACTGGTGGGAGCAGATCGTCCTCACCACCTGGGACGACGACCTGTGGCTGCAGAGCCTTAGGATGAGCAAGCGGACCTTCCTTGAGCTGGTCTGTTAGCTCACCCCGGTTCTGCAGTGCATGGACACCCAACTTCAACCCACCCTGTGCATAGACAAGCGAGAGGCCATCGCCGTGTGGAAGCTGGCAACCCTGAACGCCTACCACTCCGTGGCCCAGCAATTTGGGATTGGGAAGGCCACCGTGGGGACCACCATCATGCAGGTCTGCAGGGCAATCAACCGGGTTCTGCTAGCCCACCTCGTCACCCTGGGCAACCTGCACGACCTCACTGGACGTGGCTTCCCCAACTGTGGGGGCATTGTGGATGCCACTCACATCCCCATCCAAGTCCCGGAATGCCATGCCAGGGACTATGTCAACCACAAGGGGTACTACTCCGTGGCCCTGCAGGCCCTCGTGGACCATCGTGGAATCTTCCAGAATATCTATGTGGGCTGGCCGGGGAAGGTGCACGACGTATGGATCCTGCGCAACTCCGCCCTGTACAGGCGCATGCAGGCGGGCACCTTCTTCCCCGACCACACCATCACCATCAGGGATGATCAGGTGCCAGTCCTAATCCACGGGGATGCCGCCTACTCCTTGCTCCCCTGGCTGATGACGCCATACATGGGCCGCATGGATGACAGCAGGGCTGTCCCTTGGGGGGGCGAGCAGGGCGATTGCCCTAGGCCCAATGGTTACGTGGGCCCCGCGCTGTCCCAGTCCCAACACTGCAGGCCCCTCCTCAGTCCCCGCCCCCCCCCCCCACCCCGGCCACGCTTCCTCCTGCTCCCTGCTGCCTTCAGCAGTGAGCCGAAGGCAGCGGGGCAGGGCAGGCCAGGAGTGCTATGCCCAGCCTCTGGGCCAGTCCTCCTCGCTCCCAGGGCGAAGCAGGCAGGCCCAGGGGTGGAGAACATGTGTGGGGCCTGGCCTCTGGGCCAGCCTGCCCCACACAGCTGCATACGCCCTCACCCTCCCCCTGCCCCCACCTGCGCCCTCAGCCTCCCAGGGCCGAAGCTGGCTCCCCCCACCAGTGGCCTCAGCCTCTCGGGCCAGCTCCCTGGGAGACGGAGCAGGCCAGTGGGCCCGCCATGCTCCCCTGCGGCATGGGGGGGTTGGGGCCCCACCTAGGACAATTGGCCCAGGGCCCTGCTCCCCCCAAGGGATGGTCCTGGATCACAGCAGGGACCTCTTCAATCAGAGGCTCAGCCGGTGCGGCAACGTCGTTGAGCGTGCCTTCAGACACCTGAAGACTTGCTGGAGGGCCCTACTGAGCCGCCTGCAGCTCGGCGAGAGCAACCTCCCGGAGGTCATCAGCACATGCTGTTGTCTGCACAACCTCTGCGAGCTGCAGGGGGAAAGGTTCCCCCGTGTCTGGGAGGCCGAGTGGCTCGCTGTGCAGTATGAGCAGCCTGACAACACCCTGCCCCAGACTTAGCGGGTCCAGCGGCAAGCACAGCTCATCCAGGATGCGCTGAGGACCCACTTTGACAGTGAGGAGCACTGAGGGGTGGGCCTGATACCAGGCCCCGTCACCTCCACCACCTGCCTGTGCCTTCCCCCCCCCCCCCAAGCACCCGTCTCCCCCCGTCCCCACACCAATAAGAAGCACGACACACTGTATAACAGTATTCAGGGTTTTTAATCAGAGGGGGAAATGGGGGTTGGGAGCTGCGGGGGTTGGGAGGTTTGGGTGGAGCAAAGAGGGTCAGGAGGAGGGAGGGGGGTTGGGGAGAGTGAAGAGGGTTGGGGGGAGGGGCCGGAGCTAGTGCATCTGGAAGGCGGGTCCCGGGCTTGCAGACATCCGCCCCAGGTACTGGCCCGCTGGCAAGGAGGGCTGCCTCTGGGGTGCAGGGCGGGGCCCCGAGGGAACAGGCGCTCCTCCAGGCGCTCCCAGAACTGGGTCTGCTGCTCCATGAGGTCGAGCATGCGCTTGAGCAGCCTCTGCTCGTCCCTCCGCAGCCCTTGCTTGACCCTCCAGTGGGCATCTTCCTGCTCCTGCCGCAATGCCAGGCATGCCTCAGTCCACCAGGTCTTCGAGGAGCTCGTCCCGCGAGTTACTCACCCTCCTTGTGATCAGGCCTGGTGGGGTGCCGGGAGTGCCGTGTGTCAAGGGCGCAGGGGCTGCTGGGGAGAAGCAAAGAAGAGAGTCCCTCCCATTAGCGGGTGCAGTGTGCAGCCTGACAGCAGCTGCTGTCCCCTGACCATCCCCCTGCTTCCCACTCCCTGTCCTGACCCCTTGGTCCACACCGGCATGCTATGCTGCCCAGGTCGGGTGCAGTGCCCACGGTGGTGAGCTGCAGGCAGCCCTGCCTCGGGGGTCTCTCCTGAGGCCACGTGCCACCGGTGTTGGGCACATGCTGTCTGGCCTTGGTGCTCCCGCCTACGGTCCCCCCACCCAAACTCCAGACATGCCACTGCACCGCTCACCTCCAGGTTCTGCCCTGCCCCCGCCCCTGCCCCTGCCACGCAGCCCCCAGCCCCTCTGCCCCTGTGAGAGCACCTCCCCCGCCAACCCTGCCTGTCCCTGGGCCATGTCCCCCTGCAGTCCCTGTCCCACAGGCATGCCCAGCCCTGACCGCAGGGAGAGAGGGAGGGAGCACTCAGCAGCAGGTGCAGCAGGTGTCTGGTGCAATGTCCCCTT
Source organism: Pelusios castaneus (assembly GCA_007922175.1). Classification (NCBI taxonomy): domain Eukaryota; kingdom Metazoa; phylum Chordata; order Testudines; family Pelomedusidae; genus Pelusios; species Pelusios castaneus. The sequence goes on from ML685814.1 coordinate 11,436,799, forward strand.
GTCTGGGTCTTCTTCAGCGGGGGGATCCTCCTCCTTCTCAGTGGCACTGTCTGCCATCAGGGCAGGGATCAGCTCCGGACTGGCAGCTGACTCCGGGGCTGGCAAGGTGCCCTCCTGCTCCTGCTGGGCGCTGGCCTCTCCCTGCTCCAGCACCACAGTCTCATCCCCTGAGCCCTCCTCCTGGTCGTCGTTGAGGGAAGGGGGCTCAGCAGAGTCGATGGTGTGGGCTGACAGGCTGCCACTCTCCTGGCCCAGACAGGCATCCAGCTGCTGGTAATACCGTCCGCTGGTGGGGGCTGCTCCTGTCCGGAGCGTCTCCTCCCGGGCCTTTTGGTAGTCCTGGCGGAGGTCCTTGATCTTGACCCGGACCTGCTGGGTGTCCCGGGTGTGGCTCTTGGCAGCCAGGACCTGGGAGATGGAGGCATACACCAGTTGCATTGGCTGCCTCACACCTGAGAGCTGACTGCCTCGTCCCTGCAAATGGCCAGCAGGTCCAGGATTTCCTGGTGGCTCCAGGATGGGACCCACCTGTGGTGCTGGCTCTGCTCTGCCCTGCTCCCAAGCAGCAGGTCTGGCCACCTCTGGGGGGCAGGGTGGTCAGGGGTGAGTCCTGCCCTGTGGTTGGCCAAGGCAGGCTCTTCCTGTGCCAGGAACTCTGGGAGGGAGGTCAGGGAGGAAGGTCGGGAGGCCATGGAGGTCGACATAGAGCTACTCTGCGTCTACACTGGCTTAAGTTGACTTAATAAGGTTGACTTAAGCATTAAGTCGACCTAAAAGGAGGTGTTCTTAAGTCAACTTAACTTTTCCTTATGTCGACTTAAGCAACTGCTTAAGTCAACTTAAGGAAAGCCCAGTGTGGATGCAGAGTAGTTAAAGTCAACTTAAGCAGGCTTAAGTTGACTTAATTTGTAAGTGTAGATGCACCCACTGATTTGAATTTGGCCTCAGATTGTTAATAGGTAAAACCTGTTACCATGTCGGCTATATTGTGGCCTGTGAAACATCCCCTTCCTACTATAAATGTCTACATAATAATCAGCACTAATTATCAGTCATGTTCCCAGTCTCAGGCCATGTACACACTACAGACTTGTCCCTCAATACTTTTTATTGCAGGACAAGCAAGCCTTATAATTATAACGTTTTACTGCATCCACACAGCACTCCTTCTAGTGAAAGGAGCGTTCACATGCTCCTTTGAATTTTAACTAGAAGGAGCAGTGTATGGTGGGTACCTTTTCCCACCATGCACTGCCCTGCCAGCCGAAAGGCTGGCAGTGGTGCTGCCTTGAGCCCCAGTCCTGCTGGGGCTCAGATGCGCTGGGGCTCAGCTGCTGCCAGCCAGTTGAGCAGCAGCTGAGCCGTGGCTCAGCCAAGCCCAGCTTTGCAGCTAAGCCAGGCTGCAGGGGCTCCAGCTTCCCTGGTGGGGCTCCAGCCGCCAGGCAGCTGAGCCCCGCCGGGGAGCTTAAGACCCCCACCGCCGAGCCCCACAGCCGGCCCAGCGGGGCTTGAGACCCCCACTGGGGCTGCCGAACACCACAGCCAGCCTGGTGGGGGCTTGAGAACCCCGCCATGACCGCAGCGGGGCTCCAGCCACTGGCCACCTAAGCTCCCTGGAGCCCGGTGGGTGGCGGGGCTCCACCGCTGGCGGCTGTTGGAGCCCCGCCACTCACCGGGCTCCAGCTGCAGGGGTTCGGGTGGCGGCGGGGGTTGCAGCGCTTAAGCGAGAGCAGCCAGTTCGGGCCACCCCCCTAGTCCAGCTGCAGGGCTGAGCTAGGGGGCTGGCCTGAACCAGCTGCCCTCACCAGTCCAGCCGGCCAATCCCCCAGCCGCCGAACCTGGCAGCTTTAATATGTCAATTTCACTGCTTGGCTAGAGCAGTGAAAGGAAGGTTGCTCACCTTGGTGTAGTAACTGAAGTTCTCCGAGATGTGTGTCCCCATGGGTGCTCCACTGTTGGCGTGTGCGCGCGCGCCACACCACGGATCGGAGATTTACCTAGCTAGAACTCGCCAGGGTCGCGCGACCAGAGGGGACTGTCTCGCGGACAGTTTGGCGCCCTTCAACGGCCACGCGACCCGAGCCTCCCTCAGTTCCTCTCTAACCGTGAGCGAGTAAAGTTGCCCGAAGAAGAGAGGGGAGGAGGGAGGGTAGTGGAGCACCCACAGGGACACACATCTCGGAGAACTCCAGTTACTACACCAAGGTGAGCAACCGTCCTTTCTCCTCCGAGTAGTGTCCCCGTGGGTGCTCCACTGTTGGTGAGTCTCCAAGCATTGTCCTTAATTGGACGGAAGGACTTCTGAGGATGTATTACGTATTGAGGAGAGTATTGATATGCCTACTGAGGCATCGTATTTTGCTGCTGTGTCAAGTGCATAGTGCTTTATGAAAGTGTGGGGCGTGGACCAGATAGCCGCCCTGCATATTTCGTCTATAGGTACATTCCGAAGGAAGGCTGTATTTGTAGCCACTGCTCTGGTAGAGAGGGCTGTGATTTGTTCTGGTAGTTCTGTGCCAGATATTTGATAGCATGTTCTTATGCAATTAACTATGATTGTTGATAGTCTGCGCTTTGGAATAGGTGTATCCTTATTTCTCTCTGCTATAGAGACAAATAGTCTATTTCTGTTTCTAAAAGATTTTGTTCTTTCCAGGTAGAAAGCGAGTGTGCGGCGGATGTCAAGGGTGTGCAGGATGGTGTCTTCTCGGTTCGAGTGAGGTTTCGGACAGAATACAGGTAAGTGTATAGTTTGATTTGTATGAAAAGGAGTGGACCTCTTTGGTAAAAATTTTGGATGTGGACATAAGCAGACCTTATCTTTGTGGAAAATTGTATATGGTGGATCCGCCATATGGGCCGCCATTTCACTTATTCTTCTAGCAGATGTGATCGCGATTAGGAATACTACTTTCATTGTCAGGTAATTTAAGGAGACATTAGCCAAGGCTTCAAATGGCGGTTTTGTAGGAGCCTTGAGTACTAAAGGTAGGTCCCATGCTGGGTTGGGAGGGCGGATCTCCGGGTATAGATTTTTTATTCCTGTTAGGAACCTCTTTATGATTGGGTTGGAAAATACTGAAGTGTCTTGTACATGGTTGTGAAAAGTGGCAATGGCTGCTAAATGTACCTTTATCGAACTGAGTGCGAGTCCTTCCTGTTTCAGGTGTAATAAATAGTCCAGTATATCCTGAAGTGGGGCAGAGAATGGAGAATTTTGTGATCTGCTGTACCATCTGGAAAACCTGTCCCATTTATGGAGGTAACTCTTGCGCGTAGACGGTGTTCTGCTATTCAAGAGTATGTGTCTAACTGGGTCTGAGCAGAGTAGTTCCTGACCCTGGAACCACATATCAGCCATGCTTTCAGATGGAGACCTTCTGGATTTGGATGTGGGATTCTGCCTTTGTTTTGTGACAGGAGGAGTGGATGCAGGGGTAGGGCAATTGGAGTTGTACACAGCATCTGTATTAATAGGGTGTACCATGGTTGTCTGGGCCATGCCGGTGCAATGAGGATCATTTTGGTGCGCTCGTGCTTCACTTTGAGCAAAGTCTTTAGGATTAACGGAAAAGGTGGGAATGCATATGCGAATGTTTGGGTTCATGGGATCAGGAATGCATCTCCTTTGGAGCCCTTTCCGATGCCAGCTCTCGAGCAATATATGTGGCATTTGCGGTTTTGGTAAGTAGCAAAGAGGTCTATTGATGGGTGACCCCAGTACATGAATATGTCGTTTAAAATGGGAATATGAATCTCCCATTCGTGGTTGTGGCTGACGACTCTGCTGAGAGAGTCTGCGGTTGTATTTAGTACTCTTGGTAGGTATGCCGCTGATATGAGTATGTCGTTCTTGATGCACCAATGCCAAAGTTTTATGGCTTCTGTGCACAGGGAGTTTGATCTGGCACCTCCCTGCCTGTTCACATAGAACATGCAAGCCGTGTTGTCTGTCATTACTTTTGTATGTTTGTGTTTTAAATGGTCTATGAAGTGAGCACATGCATTGCAGACTGCACGCAGCTCTAGCAAGTTTATGTGTAGGGAAGACTCTAAGTTGTTCCATCGTCCCTGTGTGGTCAGATTTAGAGTTGGTATATGAGCTCCCCATCCCACAAGGGAGGCATCTGTACACATAAGGATCATCGGGGGTTGTTGTGTGAATGGTATGCCCCTGTTCAGATTGTGTGGCATTATCCACCATTGTAATGATTGCTTGATCTGGAGGGGTAGTGATATTTGTCGGTTGGGATTGTCTTTGTGTGGTTTGTATATTCTGTGGATATAGAGCTGTAATGGTCTCATATGTAAGCGTGCATTCTGCATGGCAGTTGTTGTTGAGGCCATGTGACCTAGGAGTTGTATGCAGGTCAAAATTGTTGTTACTGGAGAGGCTTGTATAGTTCTTACTAGGCCCTTGATGTCTTGAGCTCTTTGTTGTGGTAAAAAGGCCTTCCCCAGTGTAGAATCTATGTGAGCTCCAATAAATTCTATTGTTTGGGTAGGTGTGAAAGTAGACTTCTTTTTGTTTATCTGGAGACCGAGGTTCTTGAATAACTGTCTTGTGGTTTGGACTGCCTGTGCCATTTGTTCCTGGGATGGTGACTTTATCAGGCAATCGTCGAGGTATGGAAAGATTGATATTCCTCATGTGCGAAGGTGGGCGGTAACCACTGCCAGAATTTTCGAAAAGACTCTGAGAGCTGTTGAGAGTCCGAACGGGAGAACTGCGTACTGGAAGTGATCGGAGGCTATGATGAATCTTAGATATTTTCGATGTGCAGGGTGTATCGTGACGTGAAAATATGCGTCCTGGAGATCGAGGGCTGCAAACCAGTCGTTTTTGTCTAGTGATGGAATTATAGTGGCTAGGGTTACCATTTTGAATTTTTGCTGCTTGACGAATTTGTTTAGGTTTCTTAAGTCTAAGATTGGTCTCCATCCCCCTGTTTTCTTCTCTGTTAGGAAGTAAGGTGAGTATACTCCCTTCCCTCTGTACACTGATGGGACCCTCTCTATGGCTCCAATGTGGAGTAAGTGTGTTGCCTCCTGTTGGAGGGTTGGTTTGTGAGAGGTGTCCCTGAAAAGGGATGGGGAGCGGTGAAGGGATGTGGGTTTTGTGGTAAAAGGGATGGTGTATCCTGATTTGATAATCTGTAGGACCCATTTGTCTGTTGTTATGTTGGTCCACTGCGTATAGAAATTTCAAAGGCAAAACTGGTAACCCTGTGCTGCAGTTGGTATTAGATGGAGTGTACTGGTTAGACACGAGCCCTCGGCCTGAGCGTCAAAACTGGGGCTTATTTTGTGCATTATGTGGCGCTGGAGGTTGATTTGGTGGCTGCCTCCTGCGCTGAGGACGTTGTCGATTCCTGTAATTATAAGGGACTTGTCTCCTATATTGGTGTCTGTACTGGTACTGCCTCTGATAGTATGATGGGTAGCGTGGGTTGTAGGGCTGGAATCTTTGGCTATGTCTACACTTGCACTTTTAAGTCGACTTAACTAAGTCGACTTAGTTAAGTCGACTTAGTGTGTCTACACTTAAAATTAAAGTCGACTTAAAGGGGAACTTACAAAGTCAACCTAGAGCATCCACACTGGATGCTCTAGGTCGACTTTGTGGGGCTAGGGGGACCTTGGGCAGGTCCACGGTGGCGGGGGGCACCCCTGTGTAAAATGGGGCAAAGGGGGACAGGGACCCTGGCAAGGCAGAGCCCTGTGTGTGATGCTGTCTGGATTTAGGGAAGCATCTATGATATTATTTTCTATGGATATCTCATAAATGCTATAATCCATAGGAACTATGTCATGTTTGGTATCAATAGAAAGATAGTAATTTGCTGTGAATGACTATATAGTTTATGTCTAGGAATTCTATTTCGATTAGAAGTTAAGAATTTGATGTTATATCCATACTTTAACTTGTGTCATTCTGGACAAATTCCTTAGACGGCAGGATGTGAACAACCATTGTCTCCTTAATGTTAAGGAATCTGCCAGGTGATATGGTCCCAGGGAGTAAACTGATGAGCCATTAAGGACACAATGGTTGTATTCTTTATGTCCTTAATGGCTCATCAGGATACTCCCTGGGACCATTCTACCTGGAAAATTCCTAAACATTAAGGAGACAATGGTTGTTCACACCCTCCCGTCTAAGGCATTCGTCCAGAATGACACAAGTTAAAGTATGGATATAACATCAAATTCTTAACTTCTAATCGAAATAGAATTCCTAGACATAAACTATATAATCATTCCCAGCAAATGACTACCTTTCTATTGATACCAAACATGACATAGTTCCTATGGATTACAGCATTTATGAGATATCCATAGAAAATAATATCATAAATGCTTCCCTAAATCCAGACAGTGTCACACCATGCCCACATGCCCTGCCCTTTGGGGGGCATGCCAGGCTCCCCCTGTGCCCTCCCCCGGCAGGGAGGGCATTGGTGTAGTCCTGGGGTAGCCTTAAGTCGACTTAGGGCTACCCCAGGGCTACACTGGCTTAATTCGACTTTAAAAAGTCGAATTACGCCTTAGGTCGAGTAGAAAGGTCGTTTAATAAAGTCGACTTAATTTTCATTAAGTTCACTTTATTTTGCTTATGTCGACTTAAGCAAGCTGCTTAAGTCAACTTAAGCAAAGTGTAGTGTAGACGCAGGGCACATTAAGTCGACTTAAGCCAAGCTTAAGTCGACTTAATTTACCAGTGTAGACGCAGCCTTTGTGACCTTCTTCTTGGGGGTTGTGGATATATACCGAAGGTCGTAAGGGTGGCCCGTGAATCTTTTGATGTGTGCATCATGTCATCGGTGTTTTCTGCGAAGACTTTCTTCTTATCAAATGGTAAGTCTTCTATTGTTGTTTGCAGAGGCTTCGGAAGATCTGCAAAGTGAAGCCATGATTCCCTGCGCATGACGATGCCCGTTGCCATTATTCTGGCCGACGTATCAGCAACATCAAGTGCTGCCTGAAGAGCGGTCCTAGAAATCAGCTGTCCTTCTTTTATGATTGCGTGGAATTGTGGTTGCTTGTCCTTCGGTATAAATTCAATAAAGTCCGCCAACTTTAAGTAATTGTCATGGTCATAATTTGCTAGTAAAGCTGTATAATTAGAAATTCTCATTAGTAATGACGATGATGTATATGTCTTCTTTCCCGGGAGATCTAACCTCCTGTTGTCTTTGTCATGGGGCGCTGATTTATTGAAGGGCTGCTTGCCCCTATGGTTGGCTGCTTCCACCACTAGGGAGCTGGGTGGGGGTGTGTGTAAATAAGAATTCTGATGATTTACTGTGAATGTAGTATTTTTTGTCAACCCTCCTTGAGGTTGGGGGAATTGATGCAGGTGTTTGCCAGGTATTGTTCGCTGGCTCCATTATCCCATCACCCATAGGAAGTGCCATATGTGGTGATGGTGTTGAGTGAAGAATTCTGAAAAGCCTGTGGTGTGAGTCAGATGTTTCTTGAGTGTATATTTCCTGTGATTCCGCTACTCTTCTGAAAAGGACCTGGAACTGCTTAAGGTCGTTATGTGAAGTCGATGGTGACGGAGGTAAGTTTTCATCTGGTAGCAGGGTGTAGCTTCCTTTGGGGGAGGCTGTCCCTGTTTGTTGCAATTCTCTTGGGTCATGCAAGTCACCTCCTTGGGAGTGCTCATATTGAGATGAGAGAATGGGTGAGTGTGATCGGGGACTCATTTCTGAGTATCTGGATCATGATTCCCAATGTGAAGGGTAATTGTAGGGTGGTCCATGCCATGGTGGAGGGTACCATGGGTAATGATGTCTCCGGTGGCTGCGGTCTTGTGTGCCCTGATTGTGGTGCTGTGTCATATGAGTGGGAAAAGGAGGATGGTAAAGGTCCTCTGAATGATCCTGAATGCGATAAGCAGGCAGTGAGGTTTCTGGGTTAGGGGAAGCCACATAGCTATCCCTTTGAAGCTGTGGAGAAAGAGGGATCTGGGATTCAATATGTTTTCTTTTCTCCCTCTGCTTTCTCGGTGCCGAGGAGGGTGGTTCTGACACTGCTAAGGTGCCTGTGTCCTGGGTAGCGCAGGAAGAAGTGCCGGCATGTTAAATTGGCTCGGGGCCGCTGCCAAAATCAGCTGTGGTGTGGCCGCTTCCTGTGCTGCCGGTGCTGAGCTAGAGGCTGTTGGCCGCATCAGCGCCGTTGCTGAGTCTGGGTGTCTCGGCGCCGGTGATCTTTCAAGCCGTGCCGGTGCCGAGTTGTCCCTTTGAGGGGGGTCAGGATCTGGCGGACGGGACTGTTTCTCCGTCCTTTTTGGTGGCGTGTTGGAGGGACCTTTAGCCTCCGCTTCACGCAGTTGTCTCGGCAAAGGGGAAGGTGCCTGCGTCTTCCATTTCCTTTGCAGCCCTGGAGGTGGTGTCAAGTGTCTTTTAGTCAGCCTAGCAGCTGACGAGGCTGTTTCCTGCCTATGGTCGGAGGCAGGTCTTAAAGACTTTTCCATGAGCAGGAGCTTGAGATGCAGGTCGCGGTCTCGTCTCGCTCTCGTGCTCAGGTTTCGGCAATGTGGGCATTTGCCGCTGTTGTGCTCCTCTCCGAGACATTTAATACAGGTCGGGTGCCCGTCTGAGGTAGGCATTGCCTCCCGACATGATTTGCAGCGTTTGAATCCCGGAGAGCCCGGCATTTTGCCGGCTCTCGGGATTATCTTTGTCCGTTTCTCTTCTTTTTTTTTTTAAACAGGTAAGTAATAGTTTAAAATAAGACCGAAGAAAAGAACTAGAAAGAAAGGGGGGGATAAGGAGAAGGTGAGTGGGTTTGTGAGGAGAGTTCCCTAACTCCGTCTGTGGTTCGCGAGCGGTAAAAGAGGAACTGAGGGACGCTCGGGTCACACGGCCGTTGAAGGGCGCCAAACTGTCCGTGAGACAGTCCCCTCCGGTCGCGCGACCCTGGCGAGTTCTAGCTAGGTAAATCTCTGATCTGTGGTGTGGCGCGCGCACACGCCAACAGTGGAGCACCCACGGTGACACTACTCGGAGGAGAAATTGACATATCTGGCCTGGTTTGGCACTCTGGGACATTTCCGGAGGCTGTCAACAGTGCAAAAAGTGTCCACCCAGGCTGTACCACGGAACTGTTCTGTGGTAAGCCTTACCACCCTCGTTCAGGTGGTTTACATGTTGCGCGGCAAGAGGGCTGTTGCCGCGCAACAAGAAGCTTTAGCGTGTGGACGCTTTGATTGTTATCGCGCGGTAAGGAGCCTTAGCGTGCGATAACTTTGTAGTGTGTACAAGGCCTCAGTGGAAAGGCAGAGGACTGAATGGACAGAAAGAATGAACTCTCCTTCTTTTGTCTTGGGGCGATTTGCTCTATGGTGCTCCTGCTGCATTCTGGGTATATACAGGACAGTCTCTGAAATTGTCAGGACAGCATCTTTAATTAACTAAATTCACTTTGAAAGGAAAATAAATAAATAAATTTTAAAAAACCCCAAACCTCACAAACCTTCCCAGCACTCTTAGGAAAGCAAACGTAAAGTGTTATGTGATGCTACATACCACCTCAGGGAATCTGCAACACAGTTCTGTGGTCACTCCTTAATATTCAGGGCAAGGATCATTCCCTCCCATGGGAAAGCTTGCAGGTTAGGATTTAGAAGGAGGCTGGCTTCCATGAAATAGGCTGGTGACCTGCCCCCAAGCAAACACAGATTCCAAGGGACCTCTGGAAAGGTAGGGGTGCACTGTGCCCCCTCAACTGATCTGGCTTCCAGTGAGCTCTCATCACTTCCTGGCAACACCACTGAGGCCATGCAACTGGGAGACTCTTCCTGGCTAAATTGCACTATCTTTTCTGGGACTCTCCAGGGGGCTGGCGTGAGTATGATGCCTGTCTCACTTCATTCTGCTTCCAGCCCACATTCCTCACCACTTTCCCATGCACACCTCTGATCCATGGAGCACCCTTCATGGGGTCTGGAAGAGAAATTACCTCCATCCATGAAGGAGTGAGGAGACCCGCGCATGGAGGGTTCCCTCTGTACACAGATCTGGGGAAGGAAAAAATGATCTGTGGCTAGAACTAGAAAGTAATGCAAGTGTCCATCTATATTTCTGGAGGGCAAGGGACAGTTGTGCCAGCGTAAGGAATTCTATGGAATGGCATACCCAGGTTAAAACCCAGCAGACTTTGGTAAGAGTCAAGTTCTATTAAAACCATAAGGAATAAGTATCTAATAACTGGTTCTTGAATCCAGATTTATAGTATCTTTATATTTAAAAAAGGCTCAGAGTTTTGGAAACAAACAAAATATTTCAAATGCTTTGTACCAGAAATACAATCTTCCCTAGTCACATGATTTTCAGTATCTGCAAACAGAAACTTCTGTTGCTAAATGTGTAGGGCTCAGCAGCTTACCAGAAAAAAATATTTCCTCTCTGGAACACATGTTTTTGCTTAAAGGGAGTGCTCCAAAATACTTTATTTCATTAGCAAATGCAACATTATATCCTCACAAACATATCTAATCTCCTGGTAAGAGTGAAAAGCAAAAGGGGAAAAGACTGTGAAGTTCAGTTTAGCAAGGAGTGAGAGTTAGATTGTATTTAGGCAATGCACTCAGTTTCAATGTGTGCTTAATATACTGAATTGCAGTTTAAATACTGCTCCACTAGCTTTCCTTGTGGGGGTTGAGGGTTTTTTGGTATGTTTTTATTCACAGACTGATTAAAGTATGACCTGGGAGTCCAAGACCGACCTTTTCTTTCCAACTCCACCACTGACTTGCTTTTTGACCTTAGCAAATCTATTTACCTTTCTGTGGCTTGGTTCCCCTACTTATAAAACGGAGACAGTACCTCCTCACCTTCACAAAGCACTTGGAGATCAATGAATGAAAAAGACTAAATCATCCATACTGTAACTCCACTGAAATCAGTGGAGTTACACCAGAGATTAATTTAACCTAATATTTTAGAGTGACCAAAACAAGATGTTTTTTAATTAGAGCTTTAGATCTTTAATTTAAAGTTCTGGGAACTACCCTTCCCTTTTTTGATTCTGGAGGTTGAAATAACAAGAGAGATTTCTGGTGATAGGATCAGCTCAGCATTATATTTAAGATGAGCAGGTCATATCCCTATAAATTGAAAAAAATAATTATATGTATATCTGTGTGACTGCACAATGGGCCTCAGCTATGTCTATATGTATGAAAATGTGCTTTGAACTCCTACTGAGGACCCTATGCTAAAAGCATTAGCTTTCAGTCAGTAATGGGGAGGAAAATTCTGTGCACTTAAGTTTTTGACTCTTTGATATCGCTGAAATGCAGAAAAGCTAATGGAGTTTTATTTTACCATAGACAGTTGAAAGGGATGTCCTTTGGATCCTGCTAGACTTACAAATGCATGTACCATATTCTTTTGTTGCCTAAGCTGGATGCGTGTCCTATACCAGAGATAGACCCCCAACCCCCATCACGGACACACTGTTCACAACCTAAGGAGTTTTTTGTCTTTCTTACATTGTAAATTCTTTTTCTTGTTCCGTGCTCTTTTCTCATTATCTTTATTATGGTATTATGCCTTCCTTAACCCAGAAGGTATTCTATTCAGGCTCTGTCATATTTCTGTATAGGCTGAATTGCAATATGTTATTTGACATTTTGCATACACGTAAAAAAAATGTAAGTAAGACAAAGGTAAGGTAATAATGCTCAGTCCATTGACATGCTTGAGACCACCAAGTGAGTCCTGCCTGAAGCTCAGGAAGAAATTCTCTCTGGATATAAAGAAGTGGATGGATGCATTGAGGTTTTTGGGTGGCACTGGCCTTCTTCTAATGAAACAGCTAATAACCATTGGGGGTGTGATAACAGACTAACTTACAAATGTGGTCTGAGCTTGTTTGGCAAACCCCATATTTCTTTAACAATGGAAGGAACAGTTTTTGCAGGAAACCCAGGTTTCTTGACTTCTCTCTCTCTCTCTGTCCTCTACAGGATTACATTCTTAAGGGCTTCGCCCTGTAAGGAGAGAGGGAGATTCCTTCACTACTGCTTACCTTCTGCACACAGATAAAAGTCAATGATTAACCCCATGTACCCAAAGGCCATTGATTCTTGCACAAAGATTCTGCATAAAACAATAGGGTTAATCTTCAATTCATCTCCCAACCCTCATTTAATTTATTCCTTGTCCTTTCTTCTCCTCATTCAACCTTCATTGCTAGCCCCAAGGTTTAAATTGCCATGAATTCCCCCCTCTACCTCTGCCATAGGCACCTATATTTCAAGTCGTTCTGTGCCCACCTGTAGCTTTGCAGACTGCATCCATAATACCATGTTCTGACAACCAGTAAACACTGCAGTGGGTGCCAGAAGGAAGGGAGCAGGCTCTTTGAAAGTGGATGAAAACTGGACATTGTTACACTGTTTAGAAGTCTCCAATCCAGCAACAAAAAGACAAAAGTCTTACTGGCCACTTGCCACTTGTTTTCCCCCACAGACCTCTCTCTCACTTACTGAAGTCAGCAAAAGGATAATGCACTGAAACAGTATCAGTGGACCTTGATCTGGTTTATAAGCTGATGTGCGATGTTTACTCAAACCTCATTTAGAAACTCACATACTTTCCCTTACGTCTGAAACACAGCAATGTAGAGGGATCGTCCAATGTGATGGAGAGTGGCAGATAGCTGTGGGCAGGAGCAGCACTGAAGAGGCTTACGCTAGGTGCTATGGCTGAGATGGTTGTATTGTCACAGAAGAGGCAGCCATTCAAAAGTGAAGCTGAGAATGTCTCAGAAGGCTGGGATCAGCAGTGAAGAAGCTTTCACCCAGCAGTGTGGGATTGACAACGGATGAAAGGGCTGATAGGCAGGAGAAGCACAACTGGCTATGTCTACACTTACAAAAGCGAATTCAAACTAATTTTAGTTTGTTCGAATTAACTTAATTCAAACTAGCATGGCCCCACTAGAATGCTACTTCGAACTAGCCATGGCCATCCTGGGCACTTGCTTAGTTCGAATTAGTCAGTTGCAGGAAGGTCAGTCTGCCAATTAGCTCAAACTAAGCAGTTAGTTTGAACTAATATGGCCACATTGACTTAATTCGAACTAACTATTTCGAATTAAGGGTTAGTTCGAACTAAGCAATCAAATGTATTAGTTCGAATTAAGGAGGCCCCTAATTCGAACTAATGAAAGCCTAGTGTGGCTAAGGCTTAAGTTAGTTAGAATTAAGCTTCCTTAATTTGAACTAACGTGCAAGTGTAGACATAGCCGAGTGTGGCCAAGGCTTAAGTTAATTAGAATTAAGATTCCTTAATTCGAACTAAAATGCAAGTGTAGACGTAGCCAAAGAGGCCACATAAGAGAGTTGAGAAATATTGACATGATACAACAGACAGTGTCAATGCTGAAAGGACCTTGGTCACACCACATGGCTGATAGAAATAGATGGACAGAACATATTGAAGAGGCCTTCATTATGCACTCGGTCTAAGAAAGGCAGCCGTAGATGGATTGAAAGAAGGGACCCACACATCACCACAGTATATTATAAACCCTCGATATTCTGGTGGCTGTGAACCATAGGCCTAAATCAGAGCAGCCTCTCTGTGGCTGCGTCTACACTGGTAAATTAAGTCGACTTAAGCTTGGCTTAAGTGGACTTAATGTGCCTTGAGTCTACACTACACTTTGCTTAAGTCGACTTAAGGAAAATAAAGTCGACTTAATGAAAATTAAGTTGACTTTATTAAACCACCTTTCTACTCAACCTAAGGCTTAATTCGACTTTCTAAAGTCGAAGTAAGCCAGTGTAGCCCTGGGGTAGCCCTAAGTTGACTTAGGGCTACCCCAGGACTACACCAATGCCCTCCTTGCTGGGGGGAGACACAAGCGGAGCCTGGCATGCCCCCCAAAGGGCAGGGCATGTGGGCACGGTTTGACACTGTCTGGATTTAGGGAAGCATTTATGATATTATTTTCTATGGATATCTCATAAATGCTATAATCCATAGGAACTATGTCATGTTTGGTATCAATAGAAAGGTAGTCATTTGCTGGGAATGATTATATAGTTTATGTCTAGGA
>ML685814.1:11455877-11470208 GCA_007922175.1 Pelusios castaneus
ACTTCTAATCGAAATAGAATTCCTGGACATAAACTATATAATCATTCTCAGCAAATTACTACCTTTCTATTGATACCAAACATGACATAGTTCCTATGGATTATAGCATTTATGAGATATCCATAGAAAATAATATCATAAATGCTTCCCTAAATCCAGACAGTGTCACACCGTGCCCACATGCCCTGCCCTTTGGGGGGCATGCCAGGCTCCCCCTGTGTGTCCCCCCCCCCGGCAGGGAGGGCATTGGTGTAGTCCTGGGGTAGCCCTAAGTCGATTTAGGACTACCCCAGGGCTACACTGGCTTAATTCGACTTTAGAAAGTCGAATTAAGCCTTAGGTCGAGTAGAAAGGTGGTTTAATAAAGTCGACTTAATTTTCCTTAAGCAAGCTGCTTAAGTCGACTTAAGCCAAGCCTAGTGTAGACACAGGGCACATTAAGTCGACTTAAGCCAAGTTTAAGTCGACTTAATTTACCAGTGTAGACGCAGCCAGGGGGCCAGGCAGAGCAGTTTGCACAGTTATGCACACAGGGATGTCCCTTGAATCTTTGGGCAAGATCTTGATGAAACTTTCCTGGAGAGATTCTGTAGTTATCTTCCAAAGATTTCTAAGGGTGGTAGCTTTATTCCTTCCTCCACAGTACGACATTTTCCCACGTCACTCCACAATGAGTGCAGCTGGCACCTTTGCAGACAAGCTAGCAGCATACAGGCTCAGGCAGCTTCAGGACACCAGTAGCCACTGATTTCTTTATGCCTTTGTTACCCTCAGGAGTGAGATACCAACTAAAAATCACCACCACCTGTGGAAAACACTGCAAGTATTCAGTGCCACCACCCCATATTCATTTTGTTTTAAGCAACTGAACAATTCCCTCCTTGTTTCTCCCTCCACTTGCCCTGGTGGGCAGGACCAGATTAACTGGCCTGGAGGCCCTGGGCTGCCCCCCGCAGTACCTCCCCACCTGAGGCCCCCAACCCTCACTGCAGGGCCCCCAGCCTGGCCCCCCCATCACAGGGTCTGGGCCCCCCACCTCCCATCATTGGGGGTCCCAGGGGCACTCCCCCACCCCAGCCCCGCTCCAGCCAGTCTGCTGGGGGATGGGGCAGCTGGCACATGGTGCAGCGAGCCCCAGTGCAGACCTGTGCGCTGGGCTGGCCGCTTGGAGTGCAGGCTGTGCCTGGCCCCCTCCCCCCCAGCTCTTCCCCCAGCAGAGCAAGCCGGCTTTGGCCCGCCCTGCCCCTGGGGGTGGACCAGCTGGTCCAGGGGCAGAGCAGGAGCACAGAGCCCCACCCTCTCTGCCCCACAGCATCAGCAGGACAGCAGTGCTCTCTACGTTCATACCATGCCGGCGCTCAGCAGAGCGGGGGTCTCCAGCCTGGATTAACATAGATGTTTTAGGGGCTGGAGCCCAGGGCCCCCTTTCGGCTGGAGCCCAGGGCTTAAGCCCCAAAATCCCTTTGAGAATCCGGCCCTGCTGGTGGGTCATGCTCACCATGGCTAGAACTGGAGTGTGTTGCTGTGCACAAGCACTCCAAGGTCGCAGTGCCAAAGCGTCTGACGAAGTGGGATTTTCTTCCACAAAAGCTCATGCGATAAATAAATCTCTTAGTCTTTAAAAGTGCCACAGGACTCTGTTGTTTTTAGTGTCAACATGAGTATCTTGTTTAAAACGTTAGCAGAGAAGGGAATGGTGTTCTGAATCTTAATTTTCACTTTCCATTGTGGCTCTACTACAGTGGTACCTCTGTGTGTGTTATCTGCAGCTGCTGCCCTTGTGGCCTTGAGGGATTCCCCCTCCGCACCCACAGAATGCCTGAGCCAGGTAAGGTGGAGAAAGAGGCGAACACAGGATGGCATGTTCAACAAGGTCCTGCAAGCCAGTGTGCATCAGGCTGTGAATAGCAGTCCGGAAGCCAGGGTAAATATTTTAGACTGTATGGAGAACAAAATAGCAGACAAGGGAAGCCCCAGCAGGAAGAGGAGAGGGAAATGCACCAAGACATAATGTGGCTTTTCTGGCAGCAAACCTAGATGCTGCAGATTCCTGTGGATCTGCAGCTACAACAGGCATGGACTCACCCCCCTTTGCAGTCAATTTAGAACACCATTTTAGCACCTTCTTGAGCATGGCCCCTCCCCAGAATTCCTGTGGCATCAAGGGCCATGTCCCTACCAATACCACTTGATCCCAAAAGACAGTGAAAAGAACAACATATTCACATACTCTGATCCATCAGAGCTACGGGGTTGTCATCAGTGTAGCCAATATGAATAGAAATGGACGTGAATGATCTTTCCCCTTGTAAAGTTCTGTTCCAATCATTTCTTTCAAAAGTTTGTATTGTACCTGCTTTTAAAGTGCACACTCTTTGCACAGGTTTTGTGACTCCGCAAAATTTTATTTTTTTAATTAATTAATCTTTATTACTTCATGACACAGGCTGCAGAATGCCTACTGGTACCGAAAGCACCCACTTCTTTTTACTGGACAGGGCGACAAGGAGCTAAGTATGCATGCACTTCAGTGGTTACTAACTCCAGTACGTTTATGCTGATGTTATTGCATCAACCAAAGTTTATAGTGTAGACATGGCCTAACTGTAAGGATAGTTAAGCACTGGAAGAGGCTTCCAAGGAAGGTTGTGGAATCTCCATCATTGGAGATTTTTAAGAATGGGTTGGACAGAAACGCATCAGGGATGGGCTAAGTTTGATGACTGCTTGAGGTGCTTTCCAGCCCTACATTTCTATGATTCTGTAAGCTACATGTGTGTTTATCCTACGTTGAAGAATGGCCAAATATACTCCTAGATCTCTACACAACATTCAGTATGGTCAGTCACAAGATACTGCTACTGTATCCACCAGATGTCTCAATGGCTCAGTTCTGTCCCAGGTCCTGTTCAATATTAACATCCAACCAGTAGGAGAAAGAGCAAGACTTCCTGGGCTCAGATGCCAACGATGTGCTGATGACATGCAACTATCACTGTCACTGACAACCAACAAGAGCACCAACTTTCCTAAGCTATGTCTACCTTGGAGCTGTAAGAGTAATTCCTTCCAGCTTAGATAGAGGCACATGTGCTAGTTCTGATCAAACAAGCAAGATGAAAATAGCAGTTCAGCTGTGGCCCCATGGGTGGCAGGATGAACCAGCCACACTGAGTGTGCATCAAGGGTCTCAGAAAGGACTGGGGGGGAGGGGGGGGACGGGGAGGGGGGGGACAGCTAGCCTCTCCAGCCAGCCAGGCAACTGCAGCTGCACTTCTATTTTTAGCGCACACACTCATTCAGGGCTAGAGCAGGTATGTCTAATCATGCTGGAAATTACACCGCCAGCTCCAGCGTAGACATATCCCTGGCATCTAGCCTTGGACGAGCTTGCTGAAGTTAGAGCTGACAGCAAGGCAACAATTATATCTGCAGGCACAGGAAAACATTTGAAAGAGCTTGCTCCCACTAGATCTGAACCACGGCCCAGTGAAATCAAGACTGCCAATGACTCTCCTGGGCTTTGGATCAGGCTCACAGCGTGGTCTTCTCCAGCTGCTGGCTCCCCAAACTGTCAAGCTAGCCTACAGTTCATGGGCTCTTCTAGACCACATACTGGTGTGCTGCAAGAACTATCTAAGTGTGTTGTGAAATTTTGTACAGAGGTAATGAAAATCATGTAAAACAAACATTGTTTCATCTTAAACAATATTTTATCCAACCGAAATTACAACTCATAAAACATGTGAAAATCAATCATCGAATTAAAAGTGAGGTATTGGTCTTTTGATTCTAAAACATAAACATTCTGAACACAGGTGGCCAAAAGGCAAAATTGAGATGACGTGTATTTTTTTTCTGGTGGATTTGAAATATTAATTCACTTGATCCTTCTTCAGCTTGTTGTATGCACTAAGCTGCAAACCTCTCTGGTAAGGCGATAACCATAGTAAATGTGTTGTATAAGAGCAATCAATTTAGCTGAAAAAAACTGGGAGTGCCGTGCAATTGTTTGTCTCATTGAAGTGTGCCGTGTTACTGAAAAGGTTGGGAACCACTGTTCTAGATGCTTCACTGAGCTAGCAAACAGCAACACCCACAAGAAACATGATCAATCATCTTTGAGAGGCCAAGAGAACTGCCTCACATCTTTGTGGATAATGCCCTGGCCTCCATAATATATGCCTTTGTTTATTTCCTGTTTGAGTTACAGTGATGTGATTGATCTAGGTTTGAAAGCATCAGTCCTGAAACAGCTACAACTGGTGCAGAATGCAGCAGCACACATCAGAACTATGAGCTACTGAGAACACATCATCCAGCACCTACTCCCTCCATTAACTCCCATTCAAATCCCAGGTCTTGGCACTTAATTTGAAATAGGACACATGATGGAAACCTCACCCTTTGGGATTTCAGCTGCTCTTAACAAGCTCTGCTTCTCTGGCAGAGCTGAATAATCTACTGCAAGAGAACCGCTCATGTGCGCAGGAAACAGAGCTATTTTGGGCATTGGCCCAAGACCATAAAACTTATTCCTGCAAAAACTACCACAAACCTCATACCTTTCCAGTCCAGTGCAAAGCATGCTATTGCATCCTTGCCTTCTCAAATCACAACACACAGGGTTTCAGCTCGAATTCAGAAAAGAAACTCCCCATGCAGTTCTCCTCTCTCCACCCGCCCGGAGAGAAGAATGGAGAGGAAGCCCTAGATGACAGATATTAGACGCTATGTCTATCTGATCTTTCTCCCTGCTGAATTATGGGAAAGATTCTATAGTCCTGTATTAGGTTGGGTTTTTTCTGTCTATTTGTGTATTTTTGGCTTAATAACATTTTTTATACTTCTCCTGGCACTGCTCACAAACAGAAATTAGAGCTGGGAAAGACCTATCACATCATTTAGGTAATTCTCTCTCCCCAGGGTCTGCCTTAAACACAGCCAAGCCATCTGACTGATCTGGGCTCTGTGTTTCTGAAGGCCCTAGGCAAATCCACAACTCCTGAACCTGCTCTCTTATTCTCTTAGGCTATGTCTACACTTGCTAAAATTAGTTTGAATTAGTTAGTTTGAAATAACTAATTCGAACTAATTTTAGTTAGTTCGAATTAGCTTAATTCGAACTAGGAAAACTTAGTTCGAATTAGCGATCCCCATTCATTTCAATGGCCGGTTAGTTCAAACTAAGAAATTAGTTCAAATTAACATGGCCACATTGAACTAGTTAGTTCAAATTAACCCTTTAGTTCGAATACCCCATTCGAACTTATTATTTCGAATTAAGTAAGCCCTTAATTCAAACTAACTAAAGCCTAGTGTACCCATGGCTTTAGTTAGTTTGAATTAAGCCTCCTTAATTAGAACTAACTTGCCAGTGTAGACATAGCCAGAGGCTATGTCTACACTGGCAATTTAAGTCAATTTAAGTAGGCTTAAGTCGACTTAAATTAAGCCATATCCACACTAGGCTTTCATTAAGTCAACTTAAGAAATTCCTTAAGTTGACTTAATAACTATCACTCATTAGAATCATCGAATCATAGAATAATAGGGATGGAAGGGACTTCATGAGGTCATCTAGTCCAACCCCCTGCTAAAAAGCAGGACCACTCCCAATAAATCACCCCAGCCAGGGTTTTGTCTAACCGGGCCTTAAAAATCTCCAAAGATGGAGATTCTACCACTTCCCTAGGTATCCCACTCCAATGCTTCACCACCCTCCTAGTGAGAAAGTTTTTCCTAATATCCAACCTTGACCTCCCCAGCTGTAATTTGAAACCATTGCTCCTTGTTCTGTCCTCTGTTACCATCGAGAACAGCCTCGCTCCCTCCTCTTTGGAGCACCCCTTCAAGTAGTGGAAGGTTGCTATCATGGAAGAAATTAAGTATAGCAACTAGCTGACTCCATTTTGTAATCAGTAAACTCCATTTCAGCTAGAGCAAGAAGTCACGTACTCTGCCGAAACCAGGGAGGGTGGGTGGGGGGGGGTGAATATACATAAGAAAGGGACAGGTGCAGGGAACGAAACTTAGGAAAACAGCCATCTAGCAGACTCCATATAAGGAAAGAAGAGCATCTTCCCTAATAAGGAAAGATAGTGAGGGGCATTGCGGGATTGGAGGGGAGCCAAGTTGCTCTATGTGTATACCTAATTGTAATATGAAATGTATTACCTATATAAGGTAACTCCTCCTTTTGTGAGGGGCTCTTGGGCCTTTGCCTGTCCCAGGGGTCCGCAGCTGCGTATAGGTTTTTACTAAACTTTTCTCTTTTGCTAAGTGTGGCCTCCGCTGACTGAACACCCCTAAAATTTCCTCCACAAACTGGTGTCAGAAGTGGGATCAGCGGAACACGGGCTAGCCTGGGGTGCAGCCCGTGGTAAGTGCCACCATCCACTTGGCACCAGAGACTAGGTTTCAGGAATTCCTCGAGGTTCTGGTTTCCCTTGGCTTTGACTCTGATTCAGCTTCTGGCCAGTCTGGTAAGTCTGGTTTACCCTTCCTCCCCTGTGTCTCCCAACCCTCGTGTTACCCTGCAGGGGACGCCTTGCCTGGTCTGGCTCTGGTGAGCCCTGTTTCCTTTCCCTCTCTGTCTTTTAGAGCGGCTCGCCACTTGGACCCATCAGTATGGGAGGAAGTGGTCAGTCTAAGTGTCTCTCTCGGGACACTCCGGCAGCTATTATGTGTAGGAAGTATGGGAAGTGTGCGCTCAGATATGTTATTAAATGGAATTCCTATACCCGGTGTGGCAGAGTACTCTCCAACTCGTGCCACCTAATGTCCAATCCCCTGGCGTAGTAGGGCCTATGGTAAGTCAGACTCCCTGGCAAGCCCACTTCTCCCTGTCAGGGCCGTGGCTTCACTGCCCTGGACTCAGCCCTTGTAGAAGGGAAGTATTCTGCTGCCCCTGCTGCAGTGGACGAGGCAAGCCTCCCAGGCCTTGCCTAGTGTCCTTCCCTTCCTCTAACCTTTTTCTGATGTTGCTCTGGTGTTGTTCTGTTCGGCTCTGCTTCGCTTCCTCTCTGCTTCGCTTTCGCTTTCGCTTTCGCTTTTGCTTCGCTTCGCTTCGCTCCGCTCCGCTCCGCTCCTCCAGTCTCCTCTAAACTCCCACACCTGAGCTGGTGGAGGTGGGGCTTTTTATTGGGCCAGGAACAGCCCTTAACAAGGCCCAGGTGTCCCTAATTGCCCCACAGCTGTTTCTCCTTTGCCTGCTGGGAATAGTGCTTTCAGCATTCTAGGGCTGACAAACCTGCCTTCAATTACCCTTCTAAAGCCATCTGGCCTGGCTTTGCCACACCGGGATGATCCCTCATTGCAGTTTCTGCTGGAGGGTAGTTTTGACCTGGTGATTTTGACAAACTTGCGTCATAATCTCGAGGACAACCATCCCGGGCAAATGGAGACTTGGTACTTGTGGGATGACGAGGCAGAGGGAAAACGGGTCCAGGGCCCTATAAAAAGAGAGCAGGAAAAGGGAAAGCCGTTGGCATTCCCTATAAAGGGGTCCACCTCGGCTCCCCCTTCTGCGCTGCCACATACGGCAGCCACCTTTCCATCTGTGATCCCGCCTCAGATTTATACTAGCCCCCCAGATGATTTGTTAGATAACTGGTACCCCGCCCCACCGCCCTTGCCTCAGCCACGGGGGGGGGAGGGGGGGGAACCTGGCCTGGCCAGGAGCTCACCCCGGCTGAACCAGGTTTCCTCGTCCAGTGGAGCAGGAGGTGTCACTCTGTCCGACAACAGTTCGCCCCAAGACAAACCCCTAGGGGACTCTCTCTCCCAACTCCAGAAATACATGCTCCCCAACCTTTTAAAAAACTGGGAGCCCATCGGGTACAGCTCCAAGAAGGATGGAATATATTCAGTCCAGTGCCAAAGCTGGCAGGACTCGTCTACTCATCATCATTTTCCTGTAAACAAAGCAAATTTCCCAGGCTACGGAAAAAGGGATCAGCCCGAAGGCGACAAGCTGGCTGATAGCACTAGTGAAAGCCAGGTAATTGTTCCCCTACGGATCTACCCGAATCCAAATGGAGGCAACCCTAGCATAGTTCATGTGCCCTGGACCCCAGCAGACGTGATGAACTGGTCTAACACGTTTCCCAAACTGCGGGAAGCACCAGGAGACTTCAGACAGAAGCTGTCGCAGCTGTTTGCAGTTTACAACCCCACCTGGGGAGATATAGAGCTGCTCCTGTCTGGCATTCTGCCAGAAGAACAAAAGGTCTCGCTCCTTACTAAGACCAGGGAGGGAGGTAATCAAAATGGCTGGCCCCTTGAGGACCCTGGTCATGATACCCCAGAGCGGCGTACTCAACTAGTCGCCTACAGAAATAGGCTACCAAAATCTAGAACAGCACTGGTGCCTCCACAATATGACTGGCAAAGGTGCAGGCAGTAAAGCAGGGTAAAGACGAGCACCCGGCCGATTACAAAGCCCGATTCCTGTCAGCTCTCAGAAGGTTCTCGGGGGTTGATCCAGCTGCTGAGGGCACCTGAGCTCTGGTAGTCGGAGCTTATGTCCAGGGACTGCTACCAGCGGTCCGTCAACGACTCGAGGATGCAGTATTGGACTGGAGAACTCGAAACCTTGACAGCGTTCAGGAGTCGTGTGCCCAGATCTGGGACCGCATCGTAGCAGAGAGAGAGGACCAGCAACTGAAGCACCAGGAGCAAGCAGATCATCTCTGCGCACTTCAGGTCCAGCAAATGGAGGTAAAACCAAAGGGGGCCCCACCTCTCAGGTTCCAGCAACTGCCCCCTCGCAATCAATCTGGGGCTTTGGGGCAAAATATTTCCCACTACTGTAAACAAGAAGGGCACTGGAAGAACGAGTGTCCCAGGCGGTCCAAAAGGCACTCAGTACCTCAGGTCCCTGTGCCTGGCCCGGCAGCAGGCAGCGCTGCTCAGCCACGACAACCGATCCCCCTAAGGGCCATGCATCCCCCGCCCCCGCCTCAGGACCAACTCCAAGGCCCCTCTAATCACTTTAGCCTGAGCCTTTTTGATTCCTGACTAGACTCGAATAAAGACTGTCTCAACATGGTCCCTGACACTGCAAATGAAAGTCCCATTACTGCGGTCTCTCTGCCTATAAATCAGGCTGGGCCCTCTCTAGAGTGCACTATAGCTGGCACGGAGCTGCCTCTGCTCGTAGATACTGGGGCCACGCGGTCCACCTACAAGCCGACGCTGTTCCACAACTACGTCCTTCTGGAAGAAAAATCAGCGCTGTCGGGGTGGGAGGCAGGCCTCTGTTACATGATGTGTCCCAGCCTGCAAGTCTGCAGATTGGGCCCCTGACGTGTGAACATGCCTTTTTGCTAAGTCATTCTACACCAGTTAACCTTCTGGGAAGAGACCTGTTGTGTAAATTGGGAGCTACTATATTCTGTACTCCGGAGGGAGTGTTTCTGGACCTCCCTACTGATCAGACTCCAAATTTCCTGATGGCCCTAGTTACAGAGGGGGAGCAGGAGGGGCCTCCTGGTGGCCAACAGGAGGACCTCAGCCTTGTTCCTGACTCTTTGTGGGCAATCCACAGCAATGATGTGGGATTGCTACTGGGGGTTCAGCCTATGGAAATTAAAATAAAACCTAACCGGTCCTTCCCACAGATTCCCCAATATAAGCTGTCCCCTCGAGCAGAGGATGGGATAGCTCCAGTCATAGATTCCTTGTTGTCTCAAGGAATCCTGGTACCTACCACCAGCCCCGTCAATACTCCTATTTTACCAGTTCCTAAGGAGGGAAGGTTTGATTCAGAGGGGAATCAAATATATCGATTTGTACAGGATTTACGGGCTGTGAATGACCTTGTAATACCACTGCACCCTGTTGTTCCTAACCCCTCCACTATACTCGCTTCTATCCCGGCCTCTGCAACATATTTCACTGTCATAGACTTAAGTAGCGCCCTTTTCTCTGTTCCTATAGCTAAACAATCGCAATACTTATTTGCTTTCACCTATAGGGGACGCCAGCTGACTTACACAAGATTGCCACAGGGTTTCAGAGACTCTCCCAGTCTGTTTTGTCTGGCTTTGAAGGAGACCCTAACAGATTTTCTCCTACCATCAGGGGCTACACTGATTACTTATGCTGATGATTTGTTGATAGCTGCTGATACCCTTTCTGTCTGTAAAGAAGCCTCACTTAAACTCCTGTGCCACCTGGCTCTTAAGGAACATAAGATATCAAAGGAAAAATTACAATTTTGTCTCCCAGAGGTGGATTATTTAGGTCATTGAATCTCCGCAGGCGAGTGCAAGTTAAAGGGATCCCGGGTGGAGGCTATTCTGGCTTTCCCACAGCCTGCTACCAAGCAACAGCTTCGGCGTTTACTGTCGGCAGTGGATTTCTGAATACGCAATCATAACCAAGGCTTTTTATGCCCTCCTTGTGGACACCTCACCTGACCCACTCTGTTGGTCTAAAGAAGCAAGAGAAGCCTTTGGGACTTTAAAGCAGGCTTTAGCCTCCCTTCCTGCCCTAGACCGACCTGACTATGGTAAGCCCTTTACTTTACTACTGCCACGAGTTGAAAGGTTTTGCACTAGGAGTTTTAACACAAACCTTTGGACCTTCCATGTGCCCAGTCGCTTACTACAGCCTGGAGCTAGATCCTCCAGGGGTCCGCAGCTGCATATAGCAAAGACAAAGACAAGTGCAAAGTCCTGCACTTAGGACAGAAAAATCCCATGCACTGCTACAGGCTGGGGACCGATCGGCTAAGTAGCAGCACTGTAGAAAAGGACCTGGGGGTTATGGTGGACGGGAAGATGAATATGAGCCAACAGTGTGCCCTTGTTGCCAAAAAGGCCAATGGCATATTAGGCTGCATCAGTAGGAGTATTGCCAGCAGATCGAGGGATGTGATAATTCCCCTCTATTCGACACTGGTCAGGCCGCATCTGGAATACTGTGTCCAGTTTTGGGCTCCCCACTACCGAAAGGATGTGGACAAATTAGAAAGAGTCCAGCGGAGGGCAACAAAAATGATTAAGGGGCTGGGGCACATGACTTATGAGGAGAGACTGAAGAAATTAGGCTTATTTAGTCTACAGAAGAGAAGACTGAGGGGAGATTTGATAGCAACCTTCAACTACTTGAAGGGTTGCTCCAAAGAGGAGGGAGCTAGGCTGTTCTCGAGGGTAACAGAGGACAGAACAAGAAGCAATGGTTTCAAATTACAGCTAGGGAGGTCAAGGTTGGATATTAGGAAAAACTTTCTCACTAGGAGGGTGGTGAAGCATTGGAATGGGCTATCTAGGGAGGTGGTGGAATCTCCATCTTTGGAGATTTTTAAGGCTCGGTTAGACAAAACCCTGGCTGGGGTGATTTAGGGGGAGTGGTCCTGCTGTTTAGCAGGGGGTTGGACTAGATGACCTCGTGAGGTCCCTTCCAACCCTATTATTCTATGATTCTATGATAGTTCAGTACTGTATTGCTTTAACCAATGCTTTGCAGCCTGTTTACTCCCAGGTTAAGACAGCGCACCGACCTCCTGAAGCAGAGACCTGTCACAGTATCCAGCCCGGAGATTGGGTCCTAATCAAGGAGTTCCGAAGAAAGAATTGTTTGGCTCCACGCTGGTCCGGCCCGCACCAAGTCCTCCTGGTGACCCATACAGCTGTCAAGTGCGAGGGCCACTCTACGTGGACACATGCCTCTCACTGTCGCAAAGTGGAAAACCCCCACCACGGGGATTCCCCTGTTCTTTCTGTTGTTCCAGACCCCAATGGCGCTGCAATATAGCGCAAATAATAATATTTTTGTGGAACTTGCTCAAACTAGCCTGAATTCTACCCATTTCTGCATAGCCCCTGCCTTAACTGTGGGTGAAGTCAGTAAAACCTGCTTCTTTGGGGTCCCCCTTCCATTCCAGGCATTAGCAAATGAGTCTGGCTTAAACATCCTCTTGCAGCACTCCCTGTCTGCATCTGAATGGTCCTCCTTTGTCTATCTATTCGGAACCAGCCCTAAGCCAGCCGAATGGACCAATCAACGCCAATCAAGGCTAGAGCTCATGGGCTCACTTTCAGCTCCTGAGTGCGTGATTTGGTCGGTTTTTGCTAGAGCTGGGTTCCCAGATCCCCAATATAAACTGCCCACCCAAACCTGGAATGTCTCTTATGTTTGGACCCCCATCTATCTACCTAGGGGGTTTGTAATGATATGCAGCAATACTTCCTATTCCTATGTGCCTGCCAACGCTACCGGAGGACCCTGTGCCTTTGGTCAGCTCTCCTCGCTATATGCTCTCCCATGGGTGCGTCCCTACCACTGCAATACCCGTTCCTTACCCTCAGACTGTGAAAGTGACATCCATCTGATGTCCAAAGCTGAGGTGGTATCCCTGGCAGTTTCCTTGGTGGGGATGCCAGGCCTGGCCATGGGGGCTTACTTGACTGTGCGTAAGGTAGCCTGTGCCTTAGCAAAGAGCATTAATGAGACTTCTACTTTAATCCAGTTGCTCAGAGACGAACAGGCCCAACTGCGAGCGGCTACCCTGCAGAACCGTGTAGCCCTGGACTATCTGTTACTGCGGGCAGGCCATGGCTGTGAGGAGTTCGAAGGACTTTGTTGCTTCGACCTAGCAAATAATTCCCACTGGATCAAAACTCGCTTAAAGGACTTAAAGGCCCTGGAGGGGCGTATCACTGAGCAAGCAGAAAGCGGACTCCTTTCCTGGCTGTGGTCCTGGATACCGGACATTGGGGCTTGGGGAAAATGACTGTTGTCAGGCATACTGTCATGGCTTATGTTTATAGCTATTCTTTTTGTTGGCTGTAAATTGTGTTGTTATCTTTGGCGAACCTGTGCACCTAAAGAAAGCCAGACTGAACAATGGCGAAGGTTAATAAGGAAAGCGGGAGCTCAAGAAAGGGAGCTGGAAAGGGTGAGGCTTTCGCCATTAGGGGCGAAGCCTCAAAGGGGGGAAATTGTGGAAGAAATTAAGTATAGCAACTAGCTGACTCCATTTTGTAATCAGTAAACTCCATTTCAGCTAGAGCAAGAAGTCACATACTCTGCCGAAACCAGGGGGAGGCGGGGTGTGTGAATATGCATAAGAAAGGGACAGGTGCAGGGAACGAAACTTAGGAAAACAGCCATCTAGCAGGCCCCATATAAGGAAAGAAGAGCATCTTCCGTAATAAGAAAAGATAGTGAAGGGCATTGCGGGATTGGAGGAGAGCCAAATCGCTCTATGTGATGTATACCTAATTGTAATATGAAATGTATTACCTATATAAGGTAACTCCTCCCTTTGGGAGGGGCTCTTGGGCCTTTGCCTGGTCCCAGGGGTCCGCAGCTGTGTATAGGTTTTTACTAAACTTTTCTCTTTTGCTAAGTGTGGCCTCCGCTGACTGAACACCCCTAAAATTTCCTCCACACTATCAAATCTCCCTTTAGTCTTCTCTTCTGTAGACTAAATAAGCCTAGTTCCTTCAGTCTCTCCTCATAAGTCACGTGCCCCAGCCCCCTAATCATTTTTGTTGCCCTCCGCTGGACTCTTTCTAATTTGTCCACATCCTTTCTGTAGTGAGGAGCCCAAAACTGGACCTGTATTCAGTATTCCAGATGTGGCCTGACCCGTGTCAAATAGATGGGAATTATCACATCCCTCGATCTGCTGGCAATACTCCTGCTGATGCAGCCTAATATGCCATTGGCCTTTTTCGCAACAAGGGCACACTGTTGGCTCAAATTCATCTTCCCATCCACCATAACCCCCAGGTCCTTTTCTACACCGCTGCTACTTAGCTGATCGGTCCCCAGCCTGTAGCAGTGCATGGGATTTTTCCGTCCTAAGTGCAGGACTTTGCACTTGTCCTTGTTGAATCTCATGAGCAGTGTTCCCTCTAAGCTGCGCGGGCGTGCAGCCGCGCAGCGGCCGTCGCAACCCCCGCGCAGCATTGAGGGACCCCCACGCAGGCCGGCAGCCCCCACTGCTCCCTGCAGACCCCCTGGGCTGCGGCTTTGCCGCGGCATTGCCGCGGCAGACCCGGCCTGAGCCCAGCCTCTGGGCTGGCCCTCCCTGCCCCCAGGGAAGAGCAGGCAGGCTCAGGGCTGGGGCATGCGCGCGTGCCTGCCTGCCTGACCCATGCGGCCGGGGCAGCGGGGTGGCCGCGGCTGGGGCAGGCTGCCGGGCTCCCACCCGCCGGCCGCCTCGACTTCCCAGCCCGGGGCCGGGGTCTGCCTCCGGTGCTGGGGTCTGCTTTGCCCTGCTGGGGCCACATTCAGGTCCCCGCCGCCAGCGGCCTCGGCTTCTTGATTTCTTTTTTTTTTTTTTCCTCTTCTTTCTCTTCTTCGCCTTCCTTT
>ML685814.1:11470308-11558254 GCA_007922175.1 Pelusios castaneus
CCTTCCTTTTCTCTTCTTTGCCTTCCCTTTTCTTCCCTTCCTTTTCTCTTCTTTGCCTTCCCTTTTCTTTCCTTCCTTTTCTCTTCTTTGCCTTCCCTTTTCTTTCCTTCCTTCTCTAACTTCTTTCCTTCTCTCCACCTCTCTTTTCCTACCTTCTTTTTTCTTCCTTTCTCTTCCTTTCTTTCTCTTGTTTGCCTTCCTTTTTCTTTCCTTCTTCTTTCTCTTCCTCTTCCTTCCTTTCTTCTTTCTTTCT
The DNA here is from genome assembly GCA_007922175.1 of Pelusios castaneus. Taxonomy (NCBI): domain Eukaryota; kingdom Metazoa; phylum Chordata; order Testudines; family Pelomedusidae; genus Pelusios; species Pelusios castaneus. The sequence continues at coordinate 11,470,562 of ML685814.1, forward strand.
CATCTTCCTCTTCCTTCCTTCTTTCTCTTCCTTCTTTCCTTCTCGTCCTCCTCTTCCTTCCTTTCTTCTTTCTCTTACTTTTTTCTTTTTCTCCTCCTTCCTTCTCTCTTTTTTCTTTCTCTTCCTTCCTTCCTTCTTTTTTAAAAAGCTTTTTAAAAATTAATTTTAAATAAAAACCTTTCTAAAAATTAAATTTCAATTCAAAATTCATTCAAATTCAATTAATTAAACACAATTAATTAATTCTGTTTACAATCACTTTAACTTCAATTAATGCCTATAATTTCTGTCGTGTGAGTTTGCACAAAAATTTTATTCAGAAAAAGTTTTGCACATGGCTTGAAAATTTTGCACACAAGCCGCCAAACCTTAGAGGGAACATTGCTCATGAGGTTTCTTTCGGCCCAGTGTTCCAATTTGTCCAAGTCTCCCTGGATCCTGTCCCTGCCCTCCAGAGTATCAACCATTCCCCCCAGCTTAGTGTCATCTGCGAACTTACTAAGCACGCAGTCTATTCCATCATCAAGATCATTAATGAAGATGTTGAAAAGAACAGGCCCCAGGACCAACCCCTGGGGCACTCCACTCGTTATTGGTTGCCAACTAGACATTGAGCCATTGATTCCTACCCGCTGAGCCCAGTGATCTAGCCAGTTTTCTATCCACCTTATGGTCCACTCGTCCAACCCATACTTCCTTAACTTGCTGATGAGAATGCTGTGGAAAACCATATCAAAAGCCTTGCTAAAATTGAGGTATACCATGTCAACGGCTCTTCCCACATCCACAAATCCAGTCATCTCACCATAGAAGGAAATCAGGCTGGTCAGGCACGATTTGCCCTTGGTGAATCCATGTTGACTGCTCCTGATCACTCTATTTTCCTCCACGTGTTTCAGGATGGATTCTTTGAGGACCTGCTCCATGATTTTGCCAGGGATTGAGGTGAGGCTGACCGGTCTGTAGTTCCCTGGATCTTCCTTTTTCCCTTTCTTGAAGATAAGTACTATATTTGCCTTTTTCCAATCCTCCGGGACCTCCCCCATTCGCCACGAGTTCTCAAAGATAATGGCCAGCGGTTCTGCAATCACTTCAGCCAACTCCCTCGGCACCCTCGGATGCAGTTCATCCGGCCCCAGGGACTTGTGCACATCCAACTTCTTTAAGTAGTCCCTAACCTGACTTTCCATCACCGAGGGCTGCTCTTCTCTCCATTCTGCATTACCCAGTGTAGTAGCCTGGGAGCTGGCCCTCCCTGTGAAGACTGAAGTAAAAAAAGCATTGAGTACTTCAGCCTTTTCCGCATCATCCACCATGAGGATGCCTGCCCCATTCAGTAAGGGACCTACACCACCCCTGATCCTTTTCTTGTTGCTGACATACTTATAGAACCCCTTTCTGTTATCCTTCACATCTCTTGCTAGCTGCAACTCCAATTGTCCTTTGGCCTTTCTGATTTGATCCCTGCAGTCCCAAGCAATATCTTTATACGCCTCCCTTGTCATCTGTCCAAGCTTCCACTTCTTGTAAGCTTCCCTTTTATGTTTCAGCTCACCGCAGAGTTCCCTGCTAAGCCATTTTGGTCGCCGTCCACATTTACTGTTCTTTCTGCACATCGGAATGTTATCTTCCTGTGCCTTTAACGGGATTTCTTTAAAATACAGTCAGCTGTCTTGGACACCTTTCCCCTTCAGATCAGCCTCCCAAGGGATCCTGCCCATCAGCTCCCTAAGGGAGCCAAAATCTGCTTTTCTGAAGTCCAGGGTGTGTGTTCTGCTTCTTTCCTTCCTTCCATTGATCAGGATCCTGAACTCTACCATCTCATGGTTGCTGCTGCCCAGGTTACCATTTACTTCTACTTCCCCAATCAATTCTTCTCTGTTTGTGAGCAATAGGTCTATAGGTGCAAGGCCCCTAGTTGGTTCCTCCAGCATTTGTACTAGGAAGTTGTCCTCAATATTCTCCAAAAGCTTCCTGGATTGCCTGTGTACTGTTGTATTACCTTCCCAGCAGATGTCAGGATAATTGAAGTCACCCATAAGAACCAGGGCCTGCGATCAGGAAACTTCTGTTAGTTGTCTATAGAACGCCTCATCCACCTCCTCCTTCTGGTCTGGCGGTCTGTAGCAGACACCCACCATGACATCCCCCTTGTTGCATTCTCCCCTAAACTTACCCACAGACTTTCAACCGGCTTATTTCCACTTTCATAGTGGATCTCCGAGCAGTCATACAGCTCTTTTACATATAGCACTACTCCTCCCCCCCCTTCTTCCTTGCCTGTCCTTCCTGAACAATTTATATCCGTCCATGGCAGTGCTCCAGTCATGAAAGTTATCCCACCATGTTTCTGTTATTCCAGTTATATCATAGTTCCTTGTCTGTGCCAGTACTACCAATTCTTCCTGCTTGTTTCCCAGGCTCCTCGCATTTGTGTACAGTGTGAGACACCAGGGCCAGAGAGAAGCAGGAGAGTCCTCGAAGGCAGATATATAAGCCCCAGAATGATCCTGGCTTTGTTCCCTGCAAACTGAGCAGGGTGTGGTTCTGCCCAATTAGAGGCACCTGAGACCAATCAGGGGCCAGCTGATAAAAAACCTGGCCCCAGCAAGAGTGTTGTGGGAGGAGCAGAGGAGTGTTGGAGGAAGGTGGAGGAAGTAGAATAGGTAAAAGAGCACGAAGAGGGGGAAACAGCCTAGGGGAAGGAAGCGTTGCCGGTGGCAGTACCAGCAGCGTGCAGCTGCCTTCCCTAGGGCCCCTAGGCTGGGGCTCAGAGTAGAGGGAGGGCCCGAGCCCCTTCCCCCTCCTACTCTGTGCTGGCAGCGGAGTATTGACTGCCCAGAACCAGGGGCAGACAGGGCTTGCCTGGACCCATAACAGGACGAAGCACAGGACCCACAGGGGCAGAGTGGACTGTTTTACCACAACAGACACTTAAAATACCAGGCCGATTGCCCTACTTTGCCCTGTCGATTCTTCCTCTTGTTGCATCTTCCTCCTTGCAATTTCTCCCGGTGTCCTCCTTCCCCACTCGCCTGAGGTATTATGACTTCATTAGGAAATAAAAACCAATTTTACCTCCTTAGGTCGACCTAAGCCCAATGTGGATGTATAAGTCCACTTTGTTAAATCGACCTAAGGGCAGTTAGATTGACTTAACAAAGTGGACTAAGTCGACTTTAATAAGGTCGATTTTAAGTCAACTTAAAGTTGACCTTATTAAAGTCGACTTAACAAAAGCCAACTAAACTTTTCTAGTGTAGACATGGCCTTAGGCAGTGGGACCAGCAAGGAGGCATCTCATTGTCTAATCTCCAACTCTCCTTTTTGTTTGATTGTGCCTCTCATTTTCTCATGGACTCTAACAAGGCTCTTTGATGCTGAGCCTTCATTGCATCACTTTGGAAGATTTCTCACTATGGCGACTGGATGCAGCATGCCAGTCTGTTTGTAGTCCACCTATTTCAACCAGAATCTACTCTGGCTGCTTCACACTGATAATTGTTTCAACCCATTCTTTATTAGCTGTTTTAAAGAGTAAGGGGGGAATATTGATACTCTGCAAAGATAAAGTTTTAGAAACCTGCATGTTTCATTACTTTATTGGGGGAGGGGGGGGGGGAAGAAAGGAAGCTGAATGGAATGTATGCTCATGTAGGTTCCAGAGCAACACCTCCTAGAAAGCTAATCCTTTATTTAGCCCTATGGGATAGGTACAATTCACATACATCAGTAGGGTGCAGTTTGAGGTGAACTGCAGAGACCACTCTTAGGCTGAGAGACATGTTTAGTCTCCATGACTCATTCAGTCCCTGGCTGCATCTACACTTGTAAATTAAGTCGACTTAAGCTTGCTTAAGTCGACTTAACTTACCCTGCATCTATACTACAGTTTTCTTAAGTTGACTTAAGCAGCTTGCTTAAGTCAACAATGAAAATTAAGTCGACTTTATTAAACCTAGAATTACTTCGACTTAAGGCTTAATTTGACTTTTTAAAGTGTAGACTTAGGGCCACCCCAGGACTACACCAATGCCCTCCCTGCCAGAGCCCTGTGTGACGCTGTCTGGATTTAGGGAACCATTTATGATATTATTTTCTATTAATATCTCATAAATGCTATAATCCATAGGAACTATGTCATGTTTGGTATCAATAGAAAGGTAGTAATTTGCTGCGAATGATTATATAGTTTATGTGTAGGAATTGTATTTGTATTAGAAGCTAGGAATATGGTTGTTATATCTATACTTTAACTTATGTGATTCTGGGGAAACTCCCCAGACAGGCTATCTAAAACCATTGTCTCCTTAATGTTAAGGAAGCTCCCAGGTACAATGGGCCCAGGGAAAAACCTGATGAGCCATTAAGGAGACAATGGTTATAGACATCCTGTCTGGGGAGTTTAGCTAAAGTCGACTTAAATTTACAAGTGTAGACATAGCCCCTAAGCCTCTGCTGAGAACACCAGCAAGAGGGCTAGATAGTGCCAATCATGGGCTTTGGTTGTTGGTTGGTTGTTGGAGTGTTTGGTTTTGGGAGGGGGGAGGGAGAGGCAGTTATTTGTTCACCAGAAAACAGTTTGACAATAGGGACCAACTTTTCACTAACTAATTCACTACAGATAGATACCCAGCTCCCCAATAGGCTAAGAAATCTGCACTCTCCTCCCACTATAGCAATGATCTCTTCACGACTGGTGCTGAAGCACTGTGTAGGAGTAGAGGACAGATTGCTTTGCTGCTCACACTGCTTTTCCTGTTGTGTGGATAAAGCAAGGATTTCATCTTCCCAGGCTGGCATCCCACACAAAACTTACCAAAACCATTTGTTTTCAAAAGGCTGTAGGTGATCACATAAAGCCAGCCATCAAAGCTGGCCTCTCTGCTTTGTAGACAGGAGTCCTCTCCCCGCACTACTGATGATACCGCAGGGCTCGGGAGAGACACATGAACAGGATGGGTGTGTGTTGTTTGTCCTGCTGTTGCCTTTGCTTTATCTTTTCTGGGGATAAAGAGAAGACTTTGGTCGCTGGGGCTGTCAGAGAGAACCAATTCCACAGGTCCCTTCTTGGAGAAGTGGATATCATGTGCGCATTCTGCGCAGCATCCCACACCAGTACCATTTTGTTAAACTCCACCCTCACCCCTGGCCTTCAGATTTTTCTCCAGTATTTAATTAACCTCAGTTCCTCTGTGCTTCTCCCCACCACCACCACCAAAAGGACAGCTAGCCATTTGTGTTTCTATGGTGGAACCCCTCAGGCTCCAGAGAGGCCAAATAGGCCAGTACCTTTTAGGGGTACTAAATGCACCTTGGATTGAGGTACTATCTTTTGTTGGTGGTGAGATCACAACCCTCCACCGTCTCTTTGTAAGATCCTGGAACTGACATGGCTGTAACTCTACTGCCTACCTGTGTAAAAATGGCATCTGTTTACCAAACACATCTTTTTCCTGTGTGTATTCGGCATCCTATCTCAAGAAAAAATAAGATATCATTGTTTTTTACTTCAGTTAACCCCACAGAGTCAAACACACCTAGGAAGCATGTGCTGGAGTCTATTCCATCAACAGAATTACTTGCTATCTTCCAGTCAGTTACAGCTGTGCACTCTCACTGAGACTGAGGTTGTACAAGTGACATCATACCCTTATTACTGGTGATTGGACGAGCTGAAAGAACTGTTTGACTCCTGGAGGCAATTTTTCAAACATTTTCAGCACTCAATATACACCTTATGTGTTAAACATTTTGAAAATTTAGGCCTGAGTGTAGGTATTGAGCTCCTTTGAAAATTCTGGTTTCAAAACCAGATTCATTTGCAAGGCTAGTTGGGAGTAAACAGAACATATGAGAGACAGTAAACATGTAGCTCCCAAATGCCCACTTCAGAGTAGAATTACACTTTTATCTAATCTATCTATCTGTCTATCTGTCTGTTATTATAGTAAATGGCTATTCAACATGAGACCTTGGTGCAACTTGACATATCAAGAAGTTAATTCTTTGTGGCTGAGGGTATGAACTTTTTTACATAGCAACTACTGACAAAACATATGCTGCAGCAGTATGAGCCTGCATTACAATAAAAGATGGCAATCAGCTAATTAAAAAGGCTACAAAGTAACATAAGAAAAATGTAAAGAGATGTGATCAAGAGAAAAATGATTTGTGAAAAATATCCTGAATTACATTAACACTTCAGATTCAAAACTAAAGGTGGGGATTTTTTTAAAAATATACTTGGCTTTTTATCATTTACACTGAAACAGAGTCCTGTGGCACTTTTAAAGACTGACTAAGATTTATTTATCACATGAGCTTTTGTGGGAGAAAATCCCACTTTGTCAGATGCTTTGAAGATGGGAAATTTACAGAATGGGAGGAAATTAAATGCAGGAAATTAAATTAAATGACATAGGATCAGGTCAGGCTGTAACAGCAAATCAAAATAGATGTTAAGATTCAAACACTGGGGAACAATATATAGAGGAAGGTGAGGTCAAATCACCAGTTGTAATGGAAAAAAAATCTGTAGTCCCTGTTTAATCCTAAAGCAACTGAGTTGAATGTACATATAAATTCGAGTTCTGCAATTTCTCTTTGAAGCTGTGATTTGTTATTCATCTGTTTCAGCACAGCTATTAGCAAGTCATCAATGGAGTGAGCAGGCAGATTGAAGTTCCCCTATTGGTTTTTGAATGTTGTGATTTCTGATGTCAGATGTGTGTCCATTTATTCTTTTGCATAGAGACTGTCCTATTTGCCCAATATATAAGGCAGGGGGTCATTTCTGGCACATGATGGCATAAATCACATTGGTGGGTGAGCAGGTGAATGAGCCCTTGATGGAGTAACTGGCTTGATTAGGTCCTGTGATGGTGTCTTTTGTGCAGATATGTGGGCAAAGTTGGCAGCATGGTTTGTTGCAGGGATATGTGCCTGCTTTAATGTTTCTGTCGTTTGATCTGTAGTTGCTGGTGAGTATCCATTTAAGGCTGAGAGGCTGTCTGTAAGTGAGGAGAGGTCTGTCTCCCAAGGCTTGAGAGAGTGAAGGATTGTCTTATAGTATAGGCTGTAGATCTTTGATGATGTGCTGAAGAGGTCTGACTTGGGGGTTGTAGGTAATGACCAATGGAGTTCAGTTGTTTTTTTTCTTGGGCTTCTCTTGTAGTAGTTGACTTCTGGGTACCTGTCTGGCTCTGTCAATCTGTTTCTTCAGTTCTGCAGATGAGTACTGTAGTTTTAAGAATGCTTGATAGAGATCCTGAAGGATTGGAGCAAATGCAGTTATATCTTTGGGCTTGACTGTAGACAATGGATCGTGTGGTGTATCTTGGATGAAAGCTCGAGAGATGTAGGTAACCATAGTGATTGGTAGGTTTTCAGTATAGGGTGTTGTTTATTTGCTCATCACTAATTTGCACTGTAGTGTCCAGAAAGTGGACCTCCTGTGTGGTGTTCTAGGCTAGGTTTGATTGTGGAGTAGAAATCATTGAAATCTTTATGGAAATCTTCAAGGGCACCCTTACCGTGGGTCCAGATGATGAAGAGATCCTCAATATAGTAAAGTAGAGGTGCTTTGGGATGAGATGTGAGGAAGCATTGTTCTAAGTCAGCCATAAAAATATTGGCATATTGTGGGGCCATGCGGGTACCCATAGCAGTGCCACTGACTTGAAGATATAAATTATTTTACAATCTGAAATGGTTGTGGGTGAGTACAAAGTCACAAAGTTCATTTACACTGTTTATGTTTGGACTTCACTCAACTTGGACAATTAACTCTAATTAGTTTCACTTTCTGTTTCTAAATATTTGCATTTGCAGGCATTAGCGTGGTGCCTTTGGACTTGAGTCTTCCAAAGTGTGGTGGACTTTTTACATAAAACTATCAACATTTAAAAATACATCTTAGAAACATAGCCATTAATATCAGGTTTTGTCAAACCCTTTCCTTCTATTTACAAAGCCAACATATAGGAAAGCTATTTGACACAGTCCTTTTTAAAAATGGGCACTCCTCCCTTTCGTGTAATCACTAAGGGTGTGTATATGTGCGGGAAGTTGTATCCAGCACCCAGTGAATCAGAAAGCTCTGTTCAGTCAATATGAATCATTGTTTTTCTATGCAGTCTGATGAATTCACTTTGTTTGCACACTTCCCTCCCCTACATGTTACGCAGTGAGAGGCATATCATGCTTACATGGATTATTAGGGGGAAGCAGATGTGCTTACATTTCCCAGTGGCTTTTTCTGAAAGGCAGGAGGAAACAAGAGCGTAGAACAATTTACCACTTTTGATCACAGCCAATCCATTTACAAGCAATTTCACTCCCAGACAATTGGCTCACTGGTGATTTCAGTCTCAGCCAATCCAGCTCTTTCCTTCAAGCTCCAATTATACTACCAGAGGGAGCTGGTTAATTGCGGGTTAGTGGTGCCAAGACCTGCTTTTCTAATAAAACAAACTGTTGGTTCTTTACCAAAGGAGAAATGTTCAGTGGAAGCTGCCCCCTGAGTCTGTGCAGGTCCAGAAGAAAACTCACCTGGAAACAGAAACAAACCAATATTGCATCCATTTCACTTCATGTGCCTTTGGATTTTGACAAGAAAAGAGACTGTATGTTTCAGCAACACAAGGAATAGTTAAACATGTCTGGAGGATTAGAGCACATCTCACAGAAAGGCCAGCGATTACCTGAGAGAAATTGTTCCTGAAAGGACACTCCCTAGATTTTCTTCATTGCTACAATTAAAGTGACAGAAAACACTGCCTGCAAGTTATTTGGTGTTACTAGACATCCATGTGACAATACTGACTAGGCACCTACCAGGAACAGGATTGGCCCAGGGCACCTGTGAGGCACTCTAAATATAAAAGGGCTCAAGGTCCTTCACTGGAAGCAGTATTTCCAGTGAGTGTAGTTTTCACATTCTCAAAAGGGCAGAAGATATCTCTCTAGGGCTGATGATTCCAGGGGCCTCTGTGTAATCCTGGGCCTCTGCTGACAAGAAAACCTGAATGGTCCTAAGTGACCAGAGCTGCTAGCAACCAGGGACAGCTAAGAGGGGAGTTTTGATAGGGAGTTCTCTAGGTGATGGGGAAAGCACTACATGAGCTTTGAGGTGGGTTTGTTGTCCGTAGTGTGTGTGTTTGTGATGAGCATGCTGCTTGACTGAAGTATATTGTGTGGTCTGTTCAGAGGCGGCTTTTGCAGTAGGCAAAGCAGGTGCACGCCTAGGGCCCCGAGCTGCAAGGGGCCCCATCGCCTACCCCAAAAGTCATGTCTGCCTTGGTCCGCAGCAGGAGGAGAAGCTGGCCCAAAGGGCCAGGGCTGTGTGGGGGGAGCTGGGGCCAAAGTGGTGGGGGAGGCAGGGTCATAGAGGGGGCCCTGCAGGCCTATAGGGTGCCCCACAATGGGCCTTCACCTAGGGCCCCCAATAGCCAAAGGCCGCCCCTGGGTCTGTTTGTCTGGGGGACCATGTGCTGATCCCAATGGCCTGCTAGGCAAGGCTGAGAGCTTTTTAATGAGGTTTTAATCCCTAAGTCCGTTAGCACCCATCAACTCTTAACCAGCAGATGGGGCTATTTGGGGAGAACCAGGGTTCAAAAAACCTACTCCTTAGTGATCAGGGGCCATTGACAGGGGAGTTTTGCGAGGGAGTTGGGGTGTGGGGGATAGATACACTTCATTAACATTCTGTAAACTAAAGATAATAACCATCATCTCCCCCCACCATGATAAAAACAAAGCAACATTAATGGAAATTGCTACAGGAGTAAAAAGAGAATGCAGGCAGAAGTCCAATAACAGAGTGGGGGCTATCCAGTTTATTGCACTGAATGCAACAGGTATAATTACCTGCCCTATGGATGAGTGGCATATGCATGCATTTGGTGCAAGAAGCTCCATGCCCTCAGAGGCTACATACAGGCTTTGGAGAGCAGGGTGGCTGAGCTGAAAGAGCTAAGGCAGACAGAGAGGTACATAGATGAGACTTTCCGGGACATAGCATAACGGTTCTACCCCTGGTCTGACAGCCTCTGTACTCTAGTGGAGGATGAAAGTCTCAGGGAAGGAAAACATCAAACTGGAGTGGAGGGAAATGATCCCACAGTTGGGACTCTCCTGCCAGATGATGTCATGGTATGCCACTCCAGGGGAAGGAACTCCTGTTATTAGGAAAAGACAGGTAACAGTAGTGGGGGCCTTGATCATTAGAAACATAGACAGCTGGATTTGCGATAACTGGGAGAACTGCATGGCGACTTGCCTGCTGGTTGAGAAGGCTGCAGATCTCTCAAGACATTTAGACAGACTTATGTGTAGTGCTTGGGAGCAGCTGGTGCTTGTGGTACATGTAGGTACCAGTGATCTAGAGGAGGATAGGAGAGAGGTCCTGGAAGCCAAATTAAGACTGCTAAATCAGAGATTGAAGTCCAGGACCTTTGTGGTAGCATTCTCTGAAATACTTCCAGTTCCATATGCAAGGCTGGTAAGACAGGCAGAACTATAGGGTCTGAATGCATGGATGGTGTAAGGAGGAGGGGTTTAGATTTATTATGAACTGGGGAACCTTTTGGGGTGAGGGAGCCTATACAGGAAGGATCAGTTCTACCTAAAGCAAAATGGAACCATATTGCTGGCACATAAAATTAAAAAGATCATAGAGCAGTTTTCAAACTAAGGGCTGGGGGGAAACGGATAGGTGTGGAGGAGCACATGGTTCAGACAGAGACATCCCTTAGGAAAGGACAGATTAATGGAGATTCTCTATCCTTTAAAGGATGAGAGGATGGAAGAGGATAAAATATGGGTAGGATCTGATGAGAAACAGTCAAATGAAAAAGAGTTCTATTCAGTTACATCACATAATGGTAGACAGTAAAAAAGTTATAATTTTTTTAAGTGGTTATATACAAATGCTAGATGTCTGAATTCTAAGATGGGTGAACTTGAGTGTCTCATATTAAATGAGGATATTGATAGACTAGACATCACAGAAACTTCGTAGAATAAGGATAATCAATGGGACATAGTAATAGTACAGAATATATTGAAAGGACAAAAGAGGTCATACTGATAGGGGAGTGGTACTATATGCATAAGAAAGCACAGAGACAAATTAAATAAAAATGTTAAATGAACCAAACTGTGCCATAGAATCTCTATGGATAGTAATTCCAGGATTGAATGATAAGAATATAGCAATAGAGATACAATATTGACCACCTGACCAGGATGGTGATAGTGAATGTGAAATGCTCAGGGAAATTAGAGACTATAAAAATAAAATTTAAAAATATCAATAGTAATGGGGGATTTCATCTATCCCCGTATTGACTGGGTACATGTCACCTGAGGATGGTATGCAGAAATAAAGTTTTCTGACACCATAACTGCTTCTTTGAGCAGCTAGTCCTGGAATCCACAAGAAGAGAGGCAATTCTTGATTTAGTCCTAAGTGGCACACAAGATCTGGTCGAAGAGGTGAATATAGCTGAACCACTTGGTAATAGTGACCATAACATTAAAAAAAAAAAAATAAATAACATTCCTATAGGGAGAAGGGGAAGCACCAAACCAGCCCACCATGGTAGCATTTAATTTCAGAAAGGGGAACTACACAAAAATGAGGAAGTTAGTTAAACAAAAATTAAAAGGTACAATGCCAAAAGTGAATTCCCTAAGGGATGCATTGAAACTTTTTAAAGAGACCATAATAGAGGCTCAACTTAAATGTATAGCAAATTAAAAAACATAGTAAGAGAACCAAAAAAGTTCCATCATGGTTAAACAATAAAGTAAAAGAAGCAGTTATGGATAGTTCTCTGAAAACATCCACTCAATGTGCAGTGGCAGTCAAAAAGCTAACAGAATGTTGGGAATCATTAGGAAAGGGATAGATAATAAGACAGAAAATATCATATTGCCTCTTTATAAATCCATGCTACATTCACATCTTGAATACTGATTGCAGATCTGGTCACCACATCTCAAAAAAGATATATTGAAATTGGAAAAGGTATAGAAAAGGGCAACTAAAATGATTAGGGGTGTGGAAAAGCTTCCATATGGGTAGAAATTAAAAAGACTGGGACTTCTTAGCTTGCAAAAGAGATGATTAAGAGAGATAATATACTATAGGTCTATAAAATCTAATGATCGGTGTGCTGAAAGTAAATAAGGAAGCATTATTTACTCCTTAAAACAAGAAATGTGTCACCAAATGAAATCAATAGACAGCAGATTTAAAACGAACAAAAGAAAGTATCTCTTCATACAACACACAGTCATCCTGTGGAATTCCTTGCTCGAATATGTTGTGAAAGCTAAGACTAAAAAGAGGTTAAAAAAAGAACTAGATAAATTTATAGAAGACTGATCTATAATGGCTATTAACCAGATGACTGGGGATTGTTGTTTGCCAGAAGCTGGGAATGGGCAATGGGATGGATTACTTGACGATTACCTGTTCTATTCATTCCCTCTGAAACACCTAGCATTGGCCGCTGTCAGATGAAGATACTGGACTAGACGGACCATTGGTCTGACCCAGCATGGCTATTCATTACACTTCAGTTGTCTTCTGCTTTCTCTGAAATGCCCACTTCCAGCTGTCATGAAACCTTTTGAATGCAATATTCCTTCCCTCTCCTTAGTAAAAGGACATGCCCCAAAATATTCTGTTCTGTTTGTTGTTTGAACAGCATTAGAGAAAAACGGTGTCACGATGTGCTCTTTGTTACTTCAGTTAAACCCTTCAGTGTTCCCTCTTCTGCTCCTTTTTTGGAGGATCTCCATGCAATTCTGTTAGGGCCCTTTAATCCCAGCTGTCAGTACATAACGCTACTCCAGACTTGAGCCTCTTCAGAGTAATGGTTCCCAATAATGCAAGATTATGCTGTAGCTTGGTTATGTGGATACATTTTTACCATTAATTAGATGGAGAAGTTACTAAACTTTTTCCACGGTTTCCCAGATGTTAAAAGAGTAAGTTAGTAAACCACTGCAGTCTAAAAACCTTCATTGTATATTTATCTCATGCAGTGTGTCAATTTCCACTCTATGGCAGAGGGACTCACTGGGCCAGATGATGGCCCTACTCTAGCAGCATATAAGTGTGTAAGGAGCTGCAGCAGCTCCAGGAAGAACTGGCCATATGTGGCCTTATGCTACCTCTTTTCCTGCAGCCCCCAGCATAAAGGCCTGTCAAGGATGAGAGCGGGTCTCCCAGGCGTGGAAGAAGAGTGCCCTCAGTACTTCACACTAGCGTTATTTTGGCTTGCGGAGCAGCGCATATGCAGCTGTGGGGAGGCTGCCATAAATTACAGAAGTTTCTCTAGGGCTGTTCTAACTCAGTGGTTCACAATGGGGAGATGACTGGATTCAATCTGGAGAGGGTGGGCTAGCACGTCCTATTGAGTCACACTATGCTGCCAAGTGTGTCATGACCCCCAAAAGGCTGAGAACCACTGTAGTAACTTATGATAGGATTCATGTCAACTTCCAGGGCAGGCAGAATAGAGGAGGTTCACGCAGGTTTAATGCCATCTTTATCGCCTTCCTGGGTTGCATTTTCTGAGTGTTGCTTTCTAAGAGCTGTAACACAGTATTTAACTCACTGTATTGATCACTCCCCATTTTATAACTTGATAACTCTGCATGGTGTACCTCATCACATTCACCTGTAGCCCTATGCACAACTGCCTCACAATCCAATTGCACTGTCTCTCTCATGAAGAAACGATAGGCAAAATGCATCTCACTGCAACATATACATTGGTTTCATTTGGTCAAAGAAAAGCAAGAAGAGGAAGCAAAGAGAAAATTGTGTGTGGTGCCCAAAAGGGGATCGTTTATTTGAAAAATGTCTGAATTGCCTTCCATCTTAGCATTTGGACACCAGTACATTAACACCAGTCAGATCCAACATGGTAACTCAGTGGACCACTCTCACCCCTGTTATCAGATAACATGATTCTGCCAAAATAAGTATCTCACACTTCTATAACGATTGCCATTTGAATAACTGTTCCTTTCAGTGTGCTCTAGAGCAGTGGTTCTCAACTTTTTGGGGGTCGTGATGCACTTGGCAGCATATTACGACTCTACAGGACACACTAGCCCACTCCTTCCAGGCCAAATCCAGCCATCTCCCCGGCTCTCTGTGACATGACTTACCGCAGTGTAGCGACACAGTAATGTGTCCCGATACAGTGGTTGAGAACCACTGCCCTAAAGGCTAAGGAACCCAGACCCTGACAGCTGCTTAGCGGAAGGGAATTCTACTGTGAGGGCTCAATGCTGAGAATACTCTGGCCCAGATTTTTAGAGGTATTCAGGCATCTAAAGTTGCAGACAGGTGCATAGTGGGATGTTCAACAGCACCCAGGTACCTAACTGGCACTGATTTAAATGGGAGTAAGGTGCTTAGGTGCCTTTGAAAATACCAGCCCAGCACCTAGCTGCATCTTTAGGTTCCTAAATGGCTTTATAAATCTGGCCCCAGTCACTGACCTTAAACAATTCCCTCCAGGAATTAACAATAATCATGCCCCAGTGGTTATAATGAGAGGATATGGAAGGGAAGGAAGTCTTTAAGATTGCCAGGCCTCAGATCATTCTGGGCTAATTAATGTTGCCAACTCTCATGATCTTATCACAGCTCTGACAATGTTGGGGTGTTTTTACCTGTCTCATGAAACCTGCCAATTTGCAAATCTTCCCTCATTCAAAATGGCCACCTCTCTTCTTACTGTCAGTGGGGCTGAAGCCATCAAGTCGGTTGCCATTTCCCTATAGTCTACCTCAGGTGATCGCAACCCACAGCCCAATCAGCACACAGCTGTGGCTCATGTGACATCCTCAGGGCCATACAGGTAATATATGCATTGTGTGGATGTGGCCCACATAAAACACAGGGAGCTACATATGCCACCCACGATGGTAAAAAGATTGAGAAACACTCATAGACTTTAAGGTCAGAAGGGACCAGTATGATCATCCTGACCTCCTGCAAAATGCAGGCCTCAAGACCTCACCCACCCGCTCCAGCAATAGGCCACCAACTTATGACTGAGTTATTTACCTCCTTAAATCATGATTTAAGGACTTTAAGATACAGAGAATTCACTGTTAGGTGAACCATGGCCTGTGCTACAGAGGAAGGCGAAAAACCCCCAGCGCCCAGGCCAATCAGCCCTGGGGGAAAATTCCTTCCTGATCCCAAATATGGCAATCAGTTAAACCCTGAGCACGTGGGCAAGTCTCAACAGACAGTTACCCAAGAAACAATTCTCTGTAATAACTCAGAACCCACCCCATGTACTCTCCCCTCTTAGGCCACTTGTAAATCCACCACACATAGCCAAATATCAGTCATTTTCCAAAATAGGGTAATCATACCATCCCCTCCATAAATTTATCAAGCTCAGTTTTGAAAGCAGTTACGGTTTTTGCCCCCACAACTACCCTTGGAAGGCTATTCCAGAACTTTACTCCTCTAATGGTTAGAAACCTGAGTCTAATTTCAAGCCTAAATTTCTTGCTGGACAGCTTATAACCATTTGTTCTGGTGTCCACATTGGTGCTGTACTCAAATAATTCCTCTCCCTCCCTGATGTTAATCCCTCTGATGTATGTATAGAGAGCAAACATATCCCCCCTCAGTCTTCTTTTGGTTAGGCTAAGCAAGCCAAGCTTCTTGAGTCTCCATTCATAGCGCAGGTTTTCCACTCCACAGACCATCCTTGTAGCCCTTCTCTGCACCTGTTCCAATTTGAATTCATCCTTTTTAAACGTGGGGGACCAGAACTGCACACAATATTCCAGATGGGGTCTCACCAGTGCCTTGTACAGCGGCACTAACATCTCCCTGTCTCTACTTGAAATACCTCTCCTGATACATCCTACACTGGTCTATTTGCATGTGGCAACAAGGCTGACCTTAATGAAAATGGCTACCACCCTGCTTTCAGTGAGATTGAAGCTATGTCCCCAGGCAAAATAGCTGCCACTCTATGGGTCAGTGGGCTGGACAAGACATAGGGGTTGTGAGGAGTACTATGGCCACTGGGAAAAGATGGGGAGTGTGGGGGGGCAGAACATTGTGGGGACCAGGAGGCATATTTAAGGGGTGCACAGAGACAGGGGGGCAGGCAGGAGAGCAAAGAGGGCTGTGAGTAGACCAAATGGCTGCTGCAGGGGAAGAGGAGGTCCTGCTGCGCAGCCAGAGGAAGGAAGTGTTGTCAATCCACATGGACTATTGTGGGTAATGGGATTTTGCACCCTACAGGAGGAGCTGTCGCAATGATGCAAGAAGCAATTCCTATCCTGTGATTTTCAGTACTGGAGAAGTGGGCACCATCCTGTGTGAGAATCTTGAGACTGAAGACGCAGATTTGCCCTGTCTTCAATGTATGGCCCTATAGGAGTGAGCAAATCCTGGGGCACCAGGAGGCAGGGGAGATAGGAGTCAAGGAAGAGGTGCTGCAGATGAAAAGTCCCTGAGGGGGAAATGGTGCCACTGGGGCCCAGGAAAAGTTGCTGTTGGGCCAAGAGACTCAGAAAGTAGATGGCAGTTGCCACCTCTTAGGGGTGAGCAGAGGGTAAGTGAAGTCTCCATCTGAGTAGCCAAGGGGAAGCGTTATTTTTGTGTGCATTAAAGGATGAATTTTCACTCTGACATCATTGCACACACTTGGGCAGAGAAAGAGAGAGGAGTAAGAAGATAATCAATTTGGGTTTTGTAGTCTGAGGAAAAACACCCACAACTCCCATGAATTTTTAGGCCAACCTCCTGATTTATATTCTCTTGGAATAACACTCAGAATTGAGCATGGTGTTAAATACTTGCTGGGGCTCACCCCACTAAGGAGGCAGGTAACTGCCTTCTGGATACAGCTGTAGCTTCCAGATGGTCTTCAAGAGTAGTCTCACATCATGTGTTTTGCAGGAGACTAGTCTGGAGTGGAGATGTCAAGGCCTTGACAATTGTGTCAAGGTCTGTATGAAGGAGCAAAGCTTCTTTTCTCTTCAGAGCAGCTGGGGGGGGGGGGGGGAGAGCAGGGCCTCTCCTTGAGTTCCTACCCCAGCTGCTAGGTATTATATGCTTGATGAGCAAGACACGCTTATTTACTGTTTTCCTCCTACCACATGGGGTCCCCTATTGGCAGTGTTTGCAGAAGGCCCATAGAGCTGTGGTTTTGTATTTATCGCTCAAGGCTTGTCCTCTGTGTGGCACTCAGTCAATGTAACTACATTAGTTAACTTAAATTGATGTCCCTTGCATCACCTTGCCACAGTGTCTTCATTATGCTATGTTGAAGGGGAAGTGTCTCCTGTCAACTGAGTGTGTCTTTAACAATCCTTTCAAATGTCTATAAATAGGAAGTTTAAACTGGTTAGCTCCCTGCCCACCACTGGAGTTGGGGCCTTGACACCGGCCTATAGTGCCTATGCCTTAATCCTTTTTTGCTTGAGGCCCACAACTATCATTTACAATCCTGCAGGGCCTCCAGTCTATACACGCATAAAAAAAATGTATGGATGTACATAGAACAGTGTATGTAAATATACATGTAAAACATAATGTAAAAATGTAAAAAAAATGTTTAAAGTATTTTTTTAAAATGTAAAAATAAAAAATGTAAAGTGTGCTGCGACCAGTTGCAAGACTGGCAGCTGCAGCTTGTGAGCAAGCCAGTAGGAGGGGAGCACAGGCCACTTTGAAAGCCCCCACAGACTACTTTTGGCCTGTGGGCAAGGGGTTGTGAACCACTGCCTTAATCCAGCTCTGTAAAGAAGAAAGATTACAACTTCTTAAACCAACCATAGATGGAAAGCCCTTCCAGATCCCACAGCTGCCTAAGAATCCACAAGTAGTGATGGATTGAGCCCATAAACATACCTGCTCAATATGGAATGAATAGAACAGCAATCTATATAGTATTTTGTATCACTAGTATCTTTATGCAGAATTACTGAGTGGATAATCCCAAAAACCATGAAACAACATTCTAGTTATATCATGTGGCCTTTAACGTTGATTTGGATAGCTCACAGATATTTTAGCTATTCTCTGTGGTGGCAATAGTCCTATAATTAATATATTTTTTTCTTTCCAATACGGTATGAGACAGACTACAGGGCAACAAATGTGACATGGTAGCGAATTATGTTTTGTTTTCCTTATGAAGATTAATTTGAAATCTCAAATGTACAAGTTGTTCAAGGAAGAGCATAAAGTTTAGATCCAGCATAAATCTCTTATACTCTGGGTGATCCAACAAAAAAACAACATACGTTTAAAAAAAAATCTCCCTGACTTTTGGAGAGCAGGTGAAATCACATGCAATCTGCCCTGATGCTGAATGTTGCCATACAGAGCTTGCTATTGGCTTGGAATCAGGCCAATGGGACAGGAAGTGCCTATGCAGGATGGACAAGTGGAGGACAGGAAGTTAGAGAGATTATGTTTGATCTTTTTATGGCTCACCTCAGAAACTTCACAGTTCAGCACAGCTTCCTTTTCTTAAGTCATTTTCTTTAGACACTGATTTTTGGTAAAACAAACACTCAAAAAAGCAGTTATATTTACCCCATAAATAAGTATTTATATTACATTTTTCATCTTCAAAGAACTAGACAAATGTTGACCAATTCTAAAAATACTTCCATGAGATTGCAACAAGAAAGAATAAATGAGAAAACTGACAGAAGCTAAGGACGTTTTTAAAAGACTGTGCAGCCAAAAATGATAGTTTGTCTGAATAAAAGGGATTTTTGACTCTTCTGGGCACATGTTGCATTTTCAGAAAGTGACCTCAAGGGTTTCTGAGTGTCCATGTCCTTTTCCACACCTCAGTCATGCCCCTTTGTTCCTCACTCCCCATGTGGGTGCTCATCTGATATTTTCAAAAACTCTAACAGGGAGCACACCCAAATAAAGGTTGCTGCTCTACTTGTGCTTCAGGAAGGACTAATTTAACACACTGAAGAGACTCCTGTTGGCTCACAAAGATGCAGCACTCAAAAAAGACACCATAACACATGTAGTAAAAGACAACCGCACACACTGTAGTTTCAGAACAGCAAAAGGAGAGCTATTGAGGGAGCATGCACACACCTGAACTTACAGGACAGGAATGGAAAACAACACAAGTCCCCAGCACTCAGTTTTCATCCTTGGGGAGAAAGGTCATCAGCCAATGGCCCCAGTACAAGAGGCTGCCAACAGCACTGTCAGTTACACTTACAAACACAAAAATACAACATGCAGCTATGGAAATCAGCACAAAGAGAAAGAGCAAACACTGAAAAAAAGCTCTCAAAACACACATTTTTGCTGTTGTAAGGAGCTACAATAATGCTCTTGTCTGAGAACTTGCTGTCTTCTGCATCTGTGAGTAACAATTCCACTTGCGGTGGTTTCAACACTGCCCGTGTTTCCCATACATAAACTGGATGGCATGTACCATGGGGTGAGTCAGTAGAGAATGTATGAGCCAAGGGCAGAGATGCTTAAAGGGTGCTCCTGGAAGAAGAGAAGGGTCCCATGTCACAGTGGGTTAAGTGTATCCATAGGCCACATTTGCATCTCTGGCTCTTCAGTCTCAGGAAGGTAGACTCAAAGACTGAAAGGGGATAAGGATGCTATTGCATGACATCACCTGTTGATGGCTGTCTGTAAAATGGGAGCCAATACTGAAGTGAGAGCATGGAAGATGAAACCTCTTGAAGCAAAGCTAAGAAACGTCTGTATTATTCCTTGTACTTCCCCCACAGAGAAAGATGCCAAGCAGCTGGGTTCATCTTTACCTTGGGCTGTTTAGTCTCCCTGCAGGGAAACTACAGACTCTTGAATATGCCCATGGCCAATAATTTTATTTTTGCATTGGCAAATTGCCTGAACAAAGTCTCTTCATCTGTATTTTTATGTGCCTAAGTGGAGGAGTGACTTGGTGCATCATCATCTTCACCTACGAGGGAGGGGTATCTCCTTTTATTCTATCCCCATCACCTTGCAAGAGACAACACAATTGAGAAACCTGATGGAAGAACATTTCTGGACCACCCTGGGTATCAATTGCAGCAGAGATTTTTTTTTTTTTTTTTTTTTTTTTTTTTGTCAGGGGGCTACTGGAGGATCCACATGCTGACAAACTTGTCACAGTGTGGTCCTCTTCTGCCCTTGTTGGTCTCCTTGAAAACACCATAGACGAACATGATTTATGAACGTTGGCGGAAACTCCCCCCCCCACCTGCTGACTGAACAGCAGATATTGGGAGGGGACCTAGAAGAAGAATCATTCCACCAAGATCAGAAGAATACTGGTGATTAAGGCAGATGGGATTGAATGTAGTTTCCAGAGGGCCTGCCTGCCTACTTACCTGCTAAAGTGGTCAAACTATGCCCAGGGAACTGAAAGAGATATTCACTTAGTCCCAGATCCACAAAGGATTAGGCTCCTAACTGCCACTGACTTGAATGGACATCAGAAGCCTAAATATCTATGTAGATCTGGGCCCTGTATACTCCATTTACCTTGTGTAGCCTTCCATACACGTGTCTAGAAGGTAGTGATCACCACTCAATGCTTCCTCAACAAGTGCAGTTCCAGTTAGGAAGCTTTGATACCCACCATTGTCTCTAAGGCCTTGTACACACTACAAAGTTATTGCGCGATAAAGCCCTTTAATGCGCAATAACAAACAGAGCGTACACACACAACTTACAGTTATTCCGCGTTAAGTCCCTTCTTTTTGCGCAAAATGTAAACCACCTAAACGAGCGTGGTTGCTGCTAACGCGGAATAGTTGTTGCGCGATGGCCAGTGTGTGTACGCTTATCGCGCAATGTGAATATAACGGAAATGGCCCACAATTCAAATTCCATCCCTTCTGCACTTCCGCCTGTACTCTATCGTCGTGACGTCATTTTTCCCGACCTCCTCTTCTGTCCCGCGAATTTTTGAATTCACCACTCTCCCTTCTGCCTCGCTGTTCGGTGCTGCTGCCTCTGTGTGCTTCGCTCGCAATGTCGTCGCGCCGCAGCAAACGAGCTCCAGCCTGGACAGCAGCAGAGGTGATGGACTTGATCGGCATCTGGGGAGAGTCCGCCGTGCAGTCACAGTTACGTGGCAGCCGGAGGAATTTTGACATTTTCGGTCAAATATCCAAAGCCATGACCGAAAAGGGGTACGAGCGAGACACCCTGCAGTGCCGGGCAAAGGTGAAGGAGCTGCGGATAACATTTCACAGAGCCAGAGAGGCTAACCGGCGCTCTGGCTCCGCGCCAGCAACGTGCAAGTACTATAAGGAGCTGGAGGCGATCCTGGGCGGCGATCCCACAACCACCCCGAACTGCACGGTAGACACCTCGGAGACTGCACCCCAAACAGAGAAGGCAGCAGAAGGCGACGAGGCAATTGTGGACGAGGAATCAGAGGATGAAGACTCCGAGGACGGAGAGAACGGAGCCACCGACTCGGGGAGCCAGGAGTTATTTTCCACCCAGCCAGAAACAAGCTCCACTGATTCCTTCTCCACGCCTACCCAGGAATCATCAGAAGGCAGCTCTGGTAAGTCCCGTTCGCAATGTCCTCTATTCTAGGTGCTACAGCTCAGCGTAGACATGGTTTTTTTGCAAGGGGTTTTTGTTTTCGGTGTCCTCAGTTCTGTTCCTTACAGAACTGTAAAGGTGTTACTAGCATTACTTAAAAAGGTCATCGATGTATGCCTCGATTTCCAAGTAGTCGTTCCCTTTCAACTCACTGAACGCGTCATCCAAATATTTCCAGAGTCTTCTCTTCAAATTACATGGTAGAGCATTCCTTTGCACTCCACCATTCAGGGACACTCTTCCTTTCAGACTCGCAAGCACTCCTGCGGGCAACATTGCTGCGCACAGTCCTGCAGCGTAAGGTCCCGGCTTGAAGTCGGCAACATGAAGGAGATGCATTCTCGCTTGCAGAGGCACTCTAAGCAGTGTGAGATCTGCCTCTATTTCAGCCATCTCGGGCACGGGATCAGAACTTGGTGTGGCAATAGTCAACTCTCCGTTGTACTAGCTCTGCAACCCGTACCAAGCTTTGGGAAATCTGTTAACGCCCCCCCATAGGTCCCCTCTTGTGTATTGAAGGAATGTGTGGGGAGAACAACATCATTTGCTCCTGACCGTGGCGAGAACAATAGCGGCATTCTACATTTTTCATATCTGAACAGGAATGACCTTCGGTGGACAGTCTACAGCTGCAGCTGAGCGTCTGAGGAGGATAAGGCGGAGGCCTCGCAGGAGCAAGGAAGACGTCTTCCAGGAGCTCATGCAGTTCCATGAGGCTTCTGCGAGGGAGACAAGGCAATGGAGGAGGCAGTGCAGGCAGGACAGGAGACAGAGCAGTGCGAGGAGAGAGCAGCAGAAGGATGCCCTGATAGGCATCATGCAGGAGCAGACCAACCTCCTCAAGACCATGGTCGGTCTGCTACAGGCTCGCACCCCCCATCATCAGCCTCATATGCCTTTCAGTGCATCCACGCCACATTCCCCCCCCAGACAGTTTTTAGACCACCATGGACATCCATGGTGTAACCCTAACAGAACCCCTCCCCCAACATATGTAGTTGAGTCCCGCACCTACACCCACCTTTAGTCCCTACTCCCCTCAAACCCGAGTTTTGATCAATGTTAATTAAATAAAGTTGAATCCTTGTTAAACTTAATCAGACTTTCTTTATTTGTTTCATTAATTTAACATTAACGGTTTTTGATTCAATGAATGTTTACAGGGGAAAAACACAAAATTTCTAAAGCTTAATTTTTAACAGTTGAAACATATAGGAAATGGTTAGTAACTATATTCAAAGGTACAATTTTAACCAACAGTACTAAAATGGGTTTTTAACGCATCCCTTATGCGAACTGCCCTTAGCTGCGCCCCCCGGATACCCCTCGTGTCTGGTTGCTGGTAGGCATTTTCCAGACGTTGTGCCTCAGTGGTCCAAGAGTTCCTGAATCTCTCCCCCCGGCTTTCACATATATTGTGAAGAACACAGCAAGCCGAAATAACTAATGGGATCCTGTCCTCGTGGAGATCTAGCCTGCCATACAGCGCTCTCCAGCGCGCTTTTAAACGGCCAAAGGCACACTCCACAACCATTCTGCATCTACTTAACCGGTAATTGAAACGCTCCTTGTCAGGATCCAACTTCCCGGTGTACGGCTTCATGAGCCATGGCATCAGTGGGTAGGCGGGGTCCCCAAGTATCACCACTGGCATCTCTACACCGCCCACAATTATTTTCTCGTCTGGAAAAAATGTGCCAGCATGTAGCCTTCTGAATAGTCCAGAGTTTCTAAAGATGCGTGCATCGTGCACCTTTCCAGACCAGCCAGCATTAATGTCCATAAAGCGACCACGGTGGTCCACCAGTGCCTGTAGAACCATCGAAAAGTATCCTTTCCTGTTGATGTATTCAGAGGCAAGGTGGTCGGGAGCGAGAATAGGGATGTGAGTCCCATCTATTGCACCCCCACAGTTCGGGAAGCCCAACTCATTAAATCCTGCGATGATCTCCCTCACGTTTCCCGGGGTCACCATCCTCCTGAGCAGAATACGGTTGATGGCTCTGCATACTTGTGACAGTGCCACTCCAACGGTCGAGCGTCCAACCCCAAACTGGTTTGCGACCGAGCGGTAGCAGTCTGGAGTCGCCAGTTTCCAAAGTGCGATAGCCACACGCTTCTCCACGGTCATGGCGGGTCTCATCCTCGTGTCCTTGCATCGAAGGGCAGGGGCAAGCTCCTGGCATAGCTCCATAAATGTGGCTTTCCGCATTCTAAAGTTCTGTTGCCACTGATCATCATCCCACAGCTGAAGGACGATTCGTTCCCACCAGTCTGTGCTCGTCTGCAGGGACCAAACACGGCGGTTCAGGCTGTGTTGCTGGTCCGCGAAACTGATCAGAATGTCCGTTTGGTTTTCAATGCTGTCATCATCCGAGACCGAGTCATCCGTGTCATGCTCCGAATCATATCCAAAGGCAACCGCAACAGAATCTGGGCTGTGTTCACAATGCTGAAGGCAGCATTCAAGATCACAGCTGAATCCATGTCGATTCTGAAAAGGCAGTGCCGAGAAGAAGGTTGCTTCAATTTGAAATTCGCGCTCGTTGCTATTGGCAACCGCTGGGTAGCGTCAGTAGCGGAATGCACCACGGGAGATGATACTGGGGACTCTGGGATACGTACCCACAATCCCCTTCGCTTTCCTGGAGGACTGCGCTCAGAAGGGGGGGGGCTTTGTTCCGTTAGAGCAAGCATAGTGTGTACGCGATCTCGCGCAACAACAGCCACGGGAGAATTAATGCGGAAGAGGATTATTGCGCGTTAAAAATGGTAGTGTGTACATAGCCTAAAGGAATACCATCCAGTTAACCCTCTGATTAGCTGGGCTGTTAAGAACAGGCATGTAGGCCATAGATTTGATTTCTGTCCTAGTCCCAAGGTCATTCTGTTCTCACTTTATATCTTCATGCCAGCATCCAGGCTCAATGCCAATCTGTATTCACTTTAGTTAGGTCATTTATTCCACACCTGGCTTTAACCATAGCTAATGTGCTTCAAGGTTTAAGAAAAAATTAGGCATGAACTCTATTACGCTCAATCTGTAAAATTGCTTTCAAGTTTTCCATCCTCTGGCTTTCAACACAAAACAGAGATTCTCTACTTTATCAGGATCCTTTTCAAAATACAGATCCTGAAATCACAAACAAGTCCTCTGGCATAGTTGACAATACCTCAATTTCACAACCTGTAATGTGGGGATAAATGTGCCTGAAGGGCAGTGCAGGGAGAAGAGTGGTTAGTTAATGGTTGGCAGAGAGCCATGAAGGTATTCAATGACCTAATTAATAATTGCTTATTTATTTCAAGGCAGGAGCCTCTGGGCACCTTCAACTAGTGATGAATTCAGCACAAGAAAACATACAATCACAAAACAGGCCTTTTTAGGGGGAGGAAATGCTTATATTGTAACAGCAACTGCTTGAATTGACAGGCTTAGCCCAAATTGGGCTGGGCAACAACATATCAACCTGTTAGTCCAAGAACTATGGTCACTTTCACATCACCTGCTGAAATGTGAGACTCTCTCCTCTCCCCAACGTTAAAATTAAATTGATTCTTGAAGGGGAGATGGGTGGCAGGACAGGAAAAAAGAATTATTGCATCTTAGGTATAAATGAAGAACCATTTAATAGGACCAGAACTAATCCACAGGGATCATGTAGACTGCCTCTAAAATGGTAGGGGCTATAATGCTATTTCAGTTATGCTATTACAGTGTCCCTGGTGTGAGATCTCCCTGTTTCCTAGTGCTAGCAGCTTGACCTGCCTCTTGATCATTGCTCCATCTATGGGGGTGAGGTGTTGACGAGAAAAGCCATTCTCAAGTGACTAGTCACTATACAGGACCAAATAAAAATTTACCCTCTTGAAGTTAAAGAATGCAGCCCACCAATTAAGAGGGGGGAAAAAGCTGTTTCCAAAACAATATATGAATTCTGAAATATGGCTGCTCTTCACATTCCTTCTCTAAGAACCATCTGTCTCAGACCTTAACTTCAATCTCCCTTTCCTCCAGGGTAGAATCTAGTGAGCCATACCTGCTCCAATAGGTCAGCAGTAACTAACCTTTTTTTATAGGGTTCCAACACCTACTGACAAAGAATTCTGCCACTGTGTTACATATCTGCACCCAGGTCCAAATCAAAGTAGTCAGACACTGAGACATTTCTACTGCCAGGACCTGCATTTGCAACCTTCTGCTCCAGTGTTCAGCAGCACCATATTAGTTACTAAGCGTAGCTATCCTCAAAAACTGGCCACAGGGCATATAAGACACCCCAAAAGAACAGCAGGAAGCTCAAGTGGAATAGATTATGCATATGGTTACTGCCACTTATTAAACTAACACCCCCATGCCAAAGCTACTTGTTATCAGAGGGTTAAAAGTAATTTGATTTTAGTACAGTAGAACAAGAAATCAGACAAACATCCATCTGCAGTGGATTTTTTTTTTTTTAAAGCTGTACTGAGAGGCTGAAAATGTCAATTTAAAAGAAGCAATTTAGTGGGAATTTAGTGCTTTGGGAAAGATATGAAACTGACAGCTCTGGAAACCCAGTTTATTCACAGATCTAGTACACCACAGCAATGTTAATTTTCCTAATGTGCCACAATGTGTGAAGTCTAATGCAATAGGAGCACCTTTTGTGATAAGATTTTATCTCTATGGTCATTTGAGTCCTTGGCCTCTGTGCTGAGACTTCAAAACCAGGTGTCACATTATGATTATTTTATTATATGACTAGCTGTCTACTTGTGAACTAGATAGCCCAAGTTTAACATAGACCAGTGGCTCTCAACCTTTCCAGACTACTGTATCCCTTTCAGGAGTCTGATTTGTCTTGCATGCCCCCAAGTTTCACCTCACTTACCAACTACTTGCTTACAAAATCAGACAAAAATACAAGTGTCACAAGCACACTAGTACCAAAAAATTGCTTACTTTCTCTTTTTACCATACAATTATAAAATAAATCATTTAGAATAGACTATTGTACTTACATTTCAGTGTATAGTATATAGAGCATTACAAACAAGTCATTGTCTCTATGAAATTTTAGTTTGTACTGATTTTGTTAGTGCTTTTTATGTAGCTTGTGGTAAAACTAGGCAAACTAGATGAGGTGATGTATCCCATGTAAGATCTCTGTATACATGCAGGGGTACATGTGAACAGGGGTTGTGAACCATTGACCACTATGTACTATTCAGATAGTAATGACTGAGTCATATGATCCCAGGCTTGATTTGAACTGGGGATCTAGAAGTGAAAGTCATTCAGTTTTAGTTTGTTCATTCATTGCCCAATTTATGGCTTTAAAACAATTTAGAATGTGAACTACTTGAGGCAGAAACCTTATTTGCACCTTTTATTTAGAAGTGTTTTATGACTAGCAACATTTGAGAACCTGCACCCAGTTTAAGACCACCAAACTGAATTGGTTTAAGGAACTGGGAATTGTTAAGGAGATTTTCTCTTTGTAAGTAATCTCTTCTACCGAGTTCTATATCAGAAGCAATGGAAAGTAATTTTCATCTGATGGCAATAGGGAATTTGTGTGAAATGAGTAATCTTGCAGACTGACTTCTAGCAGAAAAAGAGAGTTTGTCTGAAAAATAATGTCAGCACAATTGTAACCCCTCTCCAAGCCCAGGATTAAGAACCAGATTCTGCTCCCAATGACCTGTTATTTAACTGAGTGGGTGCAAGAAAATGGCTTTCAATTGATTGGACAAACCAAGAAATGATCCTCCCAGGTGAGAGATTAAGAACACTGACAGAGCAGAGTTCTGAGAAGTTATGTCTTGTGGAACACAGGATGTAGTCCCCAGAACTGTCATTAATAATAAAATGATTAGTGAAAGTCCAGTCGACTTCCCAATTTCTGGGACAGATCCCATCCCTGTTGACAATCATTCATGAATACAAGACAAAGTTAGATGTGATGTTCCAACCATATTTTATTTAAGGAGTATACAACATGGCAGCATTAAGATTAAAGCAAAAAACAAGACATATGTATAACTGATTCACATAATTCCTAAACTAACAAGATGAGCCAATTATGCTGATGACAGAACAGTAAACTTGGTGTCCATTTTTCTTTAGTGCCCATACCTGAAAATGCAAACATTCTGTTAAGTTATCATGCTTGTTATTTTTATATTGAATACCAAAGCTGACTTTTGGCACCATCTTTACTCTCATGATAATGTTTAATCCAATTAACATGACATAAATGTGTATTTCAACCTCAGTAGAAATACGTGAGAAGCAAAGACACCTGTATGTTATTTTTTCCTTAAATTTCTGACAGTGAATAATCAGGAGATTAAACAGTTCATTTCATGAACATGTGACCCTATCATCCTTATCTTTTCCCCAAAACCTCCTCTCACATCTGTCCTCTGTGAAAAGAAAAAAGCATCTGACAAAGTGGGTTACATCCCACGAAAGCTTATACTCGAAGAAATTTGTTAGTCTTTAAGGCACCACAAGACTTTTGTTTTTGTGAAAAGAGGCTGGCACATGTCATTATCCCGATACTTTACTAAGCATGTGTAAAATGTAAACCAGTTCATGTCTCACACTGGTACCCAGGCAGCTTAGTCACTAGCCAAACCATTATGGCTGCCTTAAAATGTTCAAATCCTGCATTATGTGCTGAAATGGTTACAAAAGTGACCGTTTATACAATTGAGTGCCAATTAATACCCAAATATGGAACTGAGAAATCTTAATACATCTGGTTGAGAAGCCAGGACTCTGTCTAAAAGGAATATACCAAAAAACCCAACACCACAACTGGCCGAGTCTGTAGCTAGCAAAGTATGTGGTTAATGGATAAATGATGCAGTTAAAACTCAGGCCCAGAGTGGGGCAAGTGCTAGGTAAGTTTCTTTATACCATTTTTAACCTCAAACTAAACCTTCTACACTCCCTACCATTATACACCTGTGCTCCTATACAAATCTGCCAGTACCCCTCAATCCTAATCAGCAGCTTCTCTGGCTATTCTAATGATGGGTCTAAGAAAGGCCATTAGTCTGGCCATCATTTCCTTGGTAGTTCTGCACTGCAAGCAAACACTCACCTAGCCAAAACACCCAAGTTACTTTGATTCATCTGTAACCTCAACAGGATTTTAAAACAAATCTTAACAATTCAAGGTCAGAGTGATCTGATGCAACTTTTGGCACCTTGATATAACTGTAAAACCCAGATTTTTGGAGTAATGGATTTAACCCAAGTTAGTTTCTGAACCCAAGTCACTCATCTGGAACTCTGCTTTCTGTGAATTCTATTTCTCTATGCTCTTTAGAGAAAACATCACTGTAGATCTTCATCTGTTCACTTCCATCAGAGCTATTTGGACACTTTTCATAGACCATCAATTCTGTTAGCAGGTGAGAAAGGAAACTCACCGTACAGTGACATAGAAAATTCCTTTCATTAGGAATAGAATATGCTGCCAGAATATTGTATTAAAAGATGAGAAAGAACACTCAGGTATCTATCCGAGATTAACAATGCCTAGCACCCATCAAAAGACCTAATGGATGGGCAATAGCATGTTCTACATTGGGAAAGGCACAGGATACCTACTTTTGGAACTCCCATTCTCTGTTGTCCAGTGGGCACACCTGGCGAGTCTTGAGCCAACGAGAAATGCAGTGGAAGTGGAAAGCATGCTGGAAGAGAAGGTCCAAGATATATAGTTTCATAAAGTGCTGTTCATGAATCTTAATATAGAGACATTAAAGCAATGAAAGTACCACTGTAAGAAGGGCTGTGCAAAGTCTTGTAAACAAGGGGATGCAGAGAGCTTACCCAGCTCACTAATAAGTGACAAGGAAGAGGATAGTTTCGATTGGTGTTTCAAAAAGAAGGGAGGGGGGATCCAAAGTAGCAGAGAGTCTGTTTCACAGCTGAGGCCATGGCACAAGATCATCGTCTGACAAAAGAGGAAGAGCGGGCTTCAGGCTGTCAGTACTAGTAGAGCAGAGGCAGACATATCTCTATGGAGCCCGGAAGAGGGATTTCATACTGGACAAACATATGAAGAGCCAGAGGTCATCCTGAAGGGCAGGGATGATGGAGATGAAGGTAAGGCTGAAGGAACCATTCTGCAAGTACTTTGAACCAACTTAGATTTGAATGAAGGTGACTTGGGAGATCAGAGAGAAAGCTCTACTACATATTTGCTATAGATACTGTCCTCCATGCTTCATACAGCTACATAAAAATTAGGGTCCCATTTATCAGTACCATTAAAGGCTTATATTAGAAATCCAAGTTCCAACACCACAGTGTCCCAATACTGTTAAAAACCATAATTTGATCTTGCTCCTGGCAAACAGATACAACTGCTTTTAACTTTGTTGTGGCAATATGTGGTAACACGGCCACACAACATAGTAATTTTCATAACACAGTCAGGTCCAAGTTTGGCAAGAGGAGCTTCATCATATAATCCTTTAACTGATACCCCGGACACAGTGGCTTGGCATGACAATTTTAGTCAGGCGAACAATTCTACACTTGCAAAACAGCATCTTCCATGTGTTGTGACCTCACATGTACAGTGCATGTGTGGTCACCCTGTGTGCAGGACACTGTTTCGGTCTACATAAATGCATCCTTCATGTGGGTTCAGAGGTTGGACAGAATCATCCTGCAGGCAAAGCTAGTCCTCAGGCATGAAATGCATGCCTTACATATACTGACAGCATGTCCTCACCTGGACACGAGGTGGTGGGAAATGCTGATCTGCATGCTTGAATTCACACTGACAGGGCTAGTCCCGTCTGAAGGACAGTGGTGCCTCAACAAAATGGGGAAATCTGCGATTAGACGTTTCAAACTAGTCTCATCTCTTATTTTTTTTTAATTTAAAAAAAGTCCTCTGGTCAACAAAAATTGACCTTTTGCACAGGCTTGCACATCAAAAGCAATGAGACATGTTGGCACCCAAGTAACATTGTTTTCTGATTGTGGGATAACTTCCAGCTATAAGCCTGTCCCTTCAATATTCAGAGATATTCACAGCTCAAAATTAAATTCCTACAATACTGCCAAGAACAAGGTACATAGTTGTATCTATCCTTCTCTCCTTCCTTTTCATTAATCTCATTCTCATGACTTACCTTGTTTTACAACGCTCCAACCCTCACTTTTCTTATTCTCTTCTTTCTAATCATCTCTCCATTTCCTACTAAACATCCAGGGTTTGAAAATTTTCTTTCCTAACAAATGACTAAGACCATCTTAATGAATTAGCTGACTTTCTCTACTCTGATTTTGAGAAACAAAAGAGGGGACAGAATTTTTTCAATAAAAGCAGTTTTCCTTACATTGCAGACCCCCCACGCAACGGTACACTCTTCTGAGGTAGCCGATGCCTGGTTAGCTTGACATTCTATACCTGTGGAAACAAAATTAAAATACACATTCAGGTATGGGACCCTTTCTACTCATAACAAACACTCCACTTTACTACAGTAAATGAAGAAAACTACCCAAGCTCTGTTTGTACTAAGTCCAACAAAACAAAACAAAAAAAGTGTTGGAAATCACTGGGTTTAATTTTTTATTTTTCCAAATGGCGAGATGGGGGGGGGGGGGGGGGAGAAGAACTCTTTATTAAAGACGACATACTTATTATCCACTGTCTTAGCAGGATGGGAGGTGGGGGTGGGGGATTGTGTAGGAGTACCCACATCATCTGCCAGTGAAATACATCTGCTTTCCAGAATGTAGCAAATATTTCAAATTTGGTCATAGCAAAGTCTGTTTGACTTTTGAAGGTTTAAATCATGGGTTATTTAATCAAAATTTTTGAGGAAAGATTTAGTTAAGAGGAAGATTTCCTACCCAAAATTCTTTTTCTGGGATTAATCTCCCCCCTTGGTTTGTAATAATCAGTGCTTGTGCAGACTGACTCACATAACATGGCCACATCTTTGTACCCTTATGCCAGATGAGCACTTCCAAAGCTACAAGATACAGCACATGATAAACATTATTTAAGAGTAACCTCTTATTCATGTCTGTTATACAGAGAGGGACCCTGTAAAGATCATCCTAAAACTGCCCAAAGAACTTCTCAGGTATAATGAAAGGAGACAGAAGGGGAAAAGGAAAGATGGCAGCCCTGGATTTTCCATTCTAGATTTGAACCTATCCTATTAGAGTAGTAATCTGAAATAAAGCAAGCAGTAAGGAAGAAATAAAAGGTATTTCCCCTTCCTTAAAATCATTACACAGTTTTGATGCCAATGTTTAAAGCACCTCCCTGACAAAAAATGCTTCTGCAAGGGAACAGAAGTCAAGCCTTGTCATTAACAATTTTGAAAGGTAACCAGGTGACTGCTTTTTCCTCTCAAGGAACAAACTGAATGGGCAACAGTTCTTTCTGGAATTAGTTTGTGCCTGAATACACCTTAAGGATATAGAATTTGACCCACTAAGCCATGGAGAATTTGGTGCTTTTAAGCCTAGACATTTAGTAGGGAAACTAATAAAGAAAGTTTTATTGCATTCATCTATTTTACTTAAATCGGTTTCAATTGCTCTTCTCAGATTTGTTATGTATCATACATTTTCTTTCAGGTGTTAAGACTCTAAACAAAAAAAAAAAAAGAGGAAGAATAGTTTTCTCATGAAGTTCCTCAAGCAATTATCCATACCAAGTTAGGCCTAAAGGATTTCAGTAATCTACTATGGATTTAGGTAAAATTGCATTTGTGAAACTTTCATGATAAAATACAAGTTGTGATTATGGAAAGTCTTAGGTTCAAAACCTAGGCTGTCCCATAAAAAAAATTCAGAAGAGTTGAAGAAAGACCTGACTTTTTATTGCTGAGCTTTCCATCTTGACACCCAAAGAATTGTGTTCAAATTCTTTAGCAGCTCAAGCAGGCAGAAGACATCCAGGGGGCTGACAGAGCTTCTATTGCTCTGGAGAATATACCATTGGTTTGGAATCTGACATTCAGTATCCAGACTGAGGCTCAGGTAATCTTGATTGGGAAGCAGGAGCAGGTCCAGGAATAGACACAGCGGCAACAACCTTACTTTGACTAAGAATCAGAGCTTAGTTGGCCAATCTGGGGTATCAAATTAAAAAAAGAACAAGCCAAAAATTATTTCAATAAAATTAATTCTTCCTAGCAACAGAAGGAGGAACTACGGAAGATTTTTTTGGCTATCTGTGAGCCAGTGTCTGTTCCTAGTAATCTCTGGTCTGCTTTCCTTGTGCAAAACTGCATTGCCTTTGGATTCCTGCTGGAAATCAATAAATCAAGCTGGGAATGTCAGCGCCTGGATATCCACCTTCTTGTCTCATTGTTTGTTTTGCTGGACTAGACTAACACAGTTACTACCCCTTTGGAACCTCTTGTCTGAGGGACCATTCCAAATTGCCTGTTGCTGTGCAGTCTTTCCATATGCCCTCCTTACATTGGTGAATCTGGCAGAAGGCAGAATCCATCTTAATTTTCATCTTTAGTGGAATTACTCAGTCTTGACTCATCTAAGATGTCTTAGATTTGACCAGATAGATCTTTTTCTTACTATGGATATTGAGTATCCCTGAGCAGCTTTCATCTTGAGAGAGAAAGCTCCATCATTCATAGTTTTAAGTGATAAATTACTTTCAGGATGATTGTATGCTGATTTTTTGAGATTGAAAACTGAAGTGAGGGTATGTGGAATTGCCTACAGCGCATCTGGAGGGCACAATCACCCCACCACATCCACCCAAAATCATCTGGAACCCATGGTGAGAGAATCAGGATATCCTGCCTTCACCTTAGCCCTGGATGGCAATAAGCTGACTTATCATACTTACGGTTTAGTCTGGACTGGCTTACCTCAGATGTTCCAGAGGTAATACCTAGACCCAAAACGTGAATCATACATTCTGTGCTCCCTCTGATGAAGGTAAGGATTAAATGAACTTCTGTTCCTTTCCAGACTTGGAAAAGTGAGGAGCAAAGCTTTGGTGTGTCCATATTATTGGGTACGACCAACCAAGCTTCTCTTTGAAGAGATTCCACCTGATACTTGAGGCACAGACCATTTACTTTGAACACTTCTCCACCGTCCAGGATTTAGAACCAAAATTAGCATGCACCCACTACATTAGCTGTCAGGGCTTTCCATACTCCCCTGCCCTCAAAATCCAGAGTTTCAGCAACACGAACACAGTACAAAGAATTTTTTTTTAAGCTGTGGCAAACTCTTCTTTACCATTGGATAGTCATCCTTGGTTTTAGGCTGTTTATCTTGTTTTACTGGCTGGATCTTGATGTCCCCTTCCTTCCTCTTTCCCATTTCAAATACTTCTTGGTGAAAATCTCTCCTGCCACTCTGGATTGGGATTATGATCTTTTGCTCCTGAGATGAAGCTAGAATTTGTGGAAAGTGATTAATATCTAGAATATTTTTGCCATTTTGAAGTGACCACTGTCATCTACAATGTACTGTTTGGCTCAGGTTAACTTGCAGAGATGTGTACATTTTGAGCTCATTAAGTATTAGAGCTGGAAAGGAAGTATAGGGGACAAGATACCCTGAGAGACCATATCTTCATCTTGGGAATAAAATGGGTCGCAGGATGCCATGTCCCTTGACAAATAAAACTACTCATTTAAGAATCTGAGGTAGGTCCCTGAAGCTTTTCCCTTTTGAGGGAGAATGGATTTTTTGGGGGTGGGGTCTTTAAAGGAAGATATGTTGATCAGCAGTTATGGGCTAAACTGAAGAGTCCCAAACATGTAAGAGGGAAGACCTCCTCTTGCAGAGACATCTCTGGATGAGCTTTGGGCTGGTGTTCATGGACACAAAGGACTCCAAACGAGTCATCCAGACTGAGCTCCTTCCCTAGCAAGCCAACTCTCAGCAGGCTGGAGGCAATCAGACATGTACCCATTCTTTAGCTCCAAGGCTGGTATCCTTGCAGACAGATCAACTCTTGTCCTTCTGCTTCTCTATATATCCAGCTCCACAACAACAGACCACAAGTTAATAAAAAGGAGAGCAGAAGCTCAGAGGGTGGTCCCATTCAGGGAATGAACACTGAAAATTCTGGCCTCTAAAGCAGGGGAGATTTGTGGGCTGCTGCTCCAAAATAAGCAATAGAAGCAGAGATTGAGTATGGGAATGCTGAATTGCTTCTCTCTATTTGTGGCAGGGAGGCTGGAGTGAAGACAGAAGGGGTGTAGCAGAGACCTGGAGTCTTGTGGACAAGTGTGAACTACTTGCAGTATTTTGAAAGCGGTGCAGCCCAAATATCTTAGACTAGGGGAGTGGTCAGGCTCCTGCAGTAAATATGTATTTCAGCATTTCTCCATTAAGAGCCCTCTTCTCCCCCCACTACTCTGGCAGCCTTTGGTATATTTATATGAAAAGAAAAACAACCCAAGATTCAATTTTCTAATAGATGCTGTCAGAAAATAAGGCATGATTCTCTTATTTGCAGTTATATTAATGAGCCTCAAAATTAATTCTTCTTAAGGTGTGACTATCCTACAAGGAGACTCCTTCCCTCCCCCCAACCCCATTTTTTTTTTTTTTTTTTTTTTTTTTTTTAAAAAGAGTTGCTCATTTATGCACAAAAGTATTATGAAAATGTACACTACATGGTGCTCTCTTTCTCCCTGCAGAGTTGCCTTCTGGACCTATTCATGGCTTCAGGTACTGTACTGCATCAGAAGTCCAAGATGAAAGAAAAAAAATTAAGTCAACTAATTACCTTGCTGGTAGTGCAGGTCTGCTTCCTACCAAGTTTTCTAGGGCTTCCCTAATCCAGTTTTTAGAATTTGGCAAAGGAGGGGATTCTACCGCCCTCCTTGGAAAAATAGTCCAGTGCTTTATAGATTTCTATTTGATTTTCTCAGTATTTAGCCTAGCTCTTCCTCTCAATGTCATATGATCACTTATAGGTTAAATACTTTTACCATGTTTCCCTTTCCTCCATCAGTGTTTACATTAGGGGTCTTAAACACGTGGCACGAGCTACATCCTGCAGCCCGTGATGAGACCTAGAATCCAGGGGCTCCCAACCCCTGGCCCGTGGGCCAAAAGTGGCTCACAGGGCTTTTCTAATGCCTAGCCCATCCACTGGCTGGGAGCCAGCAGCTCACTGGGAGCCACCCGCCTGGGGTCCTGCTGCCGACCGAGCTCAGCTCAGCATCGGCAGTGCTTCCAGGGCAGGCTGCATCACCTGCCTCCCCTCCCTCCCCCCCAAGTGTCATCAGTCACTGCCAGGGAGGAGCCAACTGCAGCCCACAGCAGTGGGTCAGGCAGCTGGAGCAGGCTGCAGACTCAGCACCAAGATCTGGGACAAGGCTCAGGTGTGGGGGCTCAACGGAAAGGCAGCCTGGGGGTGTGGGGAGGGTTCATCGGGCTCTGTGCTGGGGGAGCTCCGGGGAGGGGGGCGCTGCTCTGCCTGGCCTGTTTCCTGCCTGGTCCCGGTGTGCAGCTGGGAGCCGGGCTGTGGTTGCTCGCCTCCCCTCCAGGCTTGAGGCTGCAAGCAGCCCTTTCCATTTCTCTTTCTTTGCCTTCCTTTTCTTGCCTTCTTTCCCTCCCTTCCTTTTTTCGTTTCTTTTTTCTTCCATTCTTGTTTCTTTCCTTCCTCTCTCTTCGTTCCTCTGTCTCTTCCTTCCTTCTTTCTCTTCATTAAAAAAAGCTTTTAAAAATTAATTTTAATTAAAAGCCTTTCTAAAAATTTAATTTTAATTAAAAATTCATTCAAACCCAATTAATTCTATTTACAATCACTGACTTCAATTAATTAATTTTTTATTTAATTTTAATTAAATCAACTGGTGGCTCAGTTGTACGAAAATGTTTCAGTGATGCGGCCCTCGGGCCAATATCCTAGTCCTCATGCGGCCCTCGTGGTGATTTAAGTTTGAGACCCCTGGTTTACATCCTCCAAACATTTATACACAGTTACGGTCCAACTTTAGTTATCACATAGCCAACTTATTCATATTTACTTTTTAGTCTTCTCAAATTAATCCCTTCAACCTAATAATTATTTTGTGGCTCTTCTCGGGACTCCACCCAGTTTGTATACATCTTTGCAGTTATGAGACGGCCAAAATCAAATACAGTATTGCAGATGTCGCATTGCCAGAGATGCAGAAAGACGTTTCTTTAACAGGTCAGTGTCCACAGCCCAAGACTGCGCTAGGCTATTACATTGAAAGTTCATTATAGGAAGGGGCTGGTCATGCTGCACAGCATTCATGATGCCTAACATTTATTATATTTACAGTTGCCTCTATATTTTGCCAAAACATACCCATTTGAGCTGAAATTTTACATGGGACATGTCCACCTTAGGGTGATTTTTCTCCCCCACAATTCAGCCAAAACAATTCAGCTTTGGAGAGCAAGGCTAGAGAAAAATACATTTTGGCCATCTTAAAAAATTCTGGCA
Source organism: Pelusios castaneus (assembly GCA_007922175.1). Classification (NCBI taxonomy): domain Eukaryota; kingdom Metazoa; phylum Chordata; order Testudines; family Pelomedusidae; genus Pelusios; species Pelusios castaneus. Next base: position 11,507,651 of record ML685814.1, read on the forward strand.
ACTTTCTCTGAGAAGATCTAATCCCCAAAGCACTGAAACAGGGACTTGAAGTTTGGCAGGAAATGGCCTTTGTGTCACAGATGTTCCTTTTGTCATTGCCATGAAAATCCATCCCAATATGACAAAGTTACAAGCCTTTGGAAAAAAACGCAGTTTCCATATGCTCAGTAGGTACTTGCTAGATTTTTAGCTGCTAAATTCCCAGAAGATTCTGCACAGCGTATGCTCCAGCCCTGAGCTAAGCAGGACAGATTCTGTAACTACAGCAGACCATTGCCAAGGCCAGGCATCTGAACTCCTCAGCTCAACGCCTTCCTGTTGACCCAAGCAACACGGAGCAGAAAGCTGCGTGATATGAATGCAGGGGGAACAAGAGATCTCTTGGGGGGTGGGGTGGAGAAAAGGGCAAAGAGGCAAAAGAAGAGGTTGGAAACACAAACTGGAGGCTGAGTGGTGTGGGGAGAGGGGAAAACTGGTTTTGGAAATTGGGAGACAGAATGGCTAAGCAAGGCTAGGATGGCACTAAGGGTAGAGACTGGGAGCCACTAGTTGGGAAGAGGTTAGGACTGAGAACAAGTGGAGGATAGGAAGGAGGTGTGAAGAGACAGACCTGGTAAGAAACCAGAATGTAGGAGGAAGGCTGAGACTAGCTGGGGAAAAAGACTGGCAGAAGAAGCTAGGGTGTGGAGGGAATGACACAGGTTCAGTGAGGAGCCTGGGAGGGGGACTAGAAGCTGATGGGGAATGTGGATGGCCTAAATGGAGGCTAGAGTGACAGACAGAGAGCTATCAAATGAGGTACCAAATATGGGGGAAGGTGGAACTGGAGTCCAGAGGAGGTGAGATTGATGCTCGAGACTAGGAAAAGGAGCCAGAGCTGGGGAAGAGACAGGCCTTAGGGAGTGGGAGAAGATGGGCTTATGCTAGGAAGGAACAGGAAAGAGTCTGTGCCCATTATAGCACATTCCCTTCCAGAGTTTGGAATAGAAAGCAAGATTCCAGAGTCACCATTCCTCTAATTAGCAATTAATTGCAGAGCACGCTAGCAAGAAGTGTCCCTTCTCCTTTTACTGCTGGTCCACAGAGCAGATGACAAACCCTTGCTGCCAATATCAGTTACTACATAAGCTCAAGTGGCAGAGATCTGTGTTGTGAATCTAAAAATTCCAATCTTGATGACCCGTGTAGGTGTCAATATAATGCCACATAATGGAAAGGCTTTTTATTTGCTTTTAAAAAATGTAAGGAAGTGACATAAAATTATGTTAAAAACACTACGGCTGCAGAGTAAGACACTTAAGTTACAAAAAGCCAAAAATGAAGGTTGTCCATGTAACCTTGTATTCTGGCCTCTTGGGATGCATTGTGATACAATCTTTAATTACATGATCATGCACTAGTTTTTCCCATAGGACCCCTGTACATGGGACAGTGCACAGGACAGACTTCTGGCATTTCCTAATTTTTTGAGTGCTTCACTTTGCAACTTAAATTATTTTTTTAAATGTACTTTTTGTACATAATATTTGAATATTCTGCTTCCTATTACTAATAGGTCTCTTATAACGTTCCTGGTTTCAAGGTTTTCCCTGACCATTAAATAGGTGCTTTAGATGCCTCCACCCCAAGTGTATTACCTTGCATTTAAAAAAATTAATCTCATTTTGAAGTTTCTGCACATATTTTCAATCTTTTAATTACTTCTGACTTTATATCACTTCTCAGGATACTATATGAAAGTCTAATTAAAATGCTGTTCACTTCTTTCCAGATTATTAATGAATGTTAAATAAATCCAGATCCAACACATATCCTCACAATACCCAAATTTCTACCCACTCTGCACAAGTAGCACTATTTGTTTGCTGGTCAACCTATTTTCATAGATGGGTGCTCCTATACAAGCCAATTAGAATTAGTTCAGCAAATCAGAATTTGTTAAGTGCTTCACCAAAATCAAGTTATTACATCCGTGTTCCCTTCATCCACTATTTGTTATTCTATTTGCATGGGCCCTTTGCCGACCTCCCCAAAAAGCAATCAAATTTGAGTTTTTCCTAAAACTCCTTGTTGCTTATCTTCTAGATGTAATTCTTTTTCCTATTAGTATTTGTTTCCTTATTATATTAGGCTGACATTTGAGATTTACCAGAAGTGTAACAGCAAGGATCATTATTTCCATTCTCTCCCCCCCAAAAGTATTTCCCAGTTTCCATGATTTCTCACAAATAAATGTCAGACCAGATCAAATGCTGCAGGTTAGGTATGGGAGGGAATAAATAATTTGGGGATAGGTCAATTAGCTAAGCAACACTAAGTTCCACTAGTTTATAAATAGAATTTATTCTGTGAATTATTAAAAATTAAGTTAAACTATGAGATTGTACGAGGACCAAGATTTGTTCATGACCTATATTCTAACTACAGTCTCAGATGTTTCAATGATCTACAGCTTTTGAGCTGTCCTCCTAGAATCTTCTTTTTATAAGAGATTATAAATTGGGTCCTTCCTATGCCTCAGAAACATGACTTTTCAAGCAGGGTGTGTGGAATGGCTAGTATAGAGTTCCTAGTCCTCCACCTTCAGCAGAGGGTGCTGCAGTGGGGAATTATTAGACAGGAATTTCTTCTCAATCAGGGAGATCTCCAATTACTACTTTGTGTCCTCACCCTACAGAGTGTACTCTTGGATTACTGTTTCCAGGATACACTAACTTCAAGATGGTAAATATGTGTTTCTACAATCTCTCTTATCCAAGGACTTCAAAGCTCTTCACAAAAATGAATTAATCCTCACTTCCTTACAAGGCTGTCATTCCAATTTAAAAAGAATGAGGATACACTGAGGCATGAACAGTTAGCAACTTGCCAAAAAATACACAGCAAGGCTGAAAGAGCAAGGGAAAAAAACCAGTTTACTAAACTCCCAGTCTGGTGCATTAGAATTTTCAGCCTCTTTATCAGAACTTGTTAATAGATAGATTATTCTAAAGTGTATTAAATCAAGTACATTTTAAATAGAAAGCAGAAATGGGATACTCTCTTACTAACCATTATTGTAAACTTTTGATAGACAATACAGGATACTTTGATATGCTGAGACATCAGACACTTCAGACAGATTTATTCCTAGATGGATTACCACTACAACCTATGATGTAGGTAAAACTTTAAGTGAAATAAAGAGCTGCTCTTGGTGTTGAGCCCACAGCACCCATGTTCACCTACCATAATCATGCTTAAAACTTTTTACATTACAAGACTAAAGATAATGAACAAAGCAAGAACAGCCTTGGTAAACTGTTGTCATGCATTCAGTACGTCAGAAATTCCTTTGTCCATCAACAATCACAGCAAAGGGTAGACAGTTTGATTTTGGGCCTATGGTAACATTCTCTTAATTTTGAGAATATTTTTGTACCCATTTTGTAACCCTTTGCGGAACTGAGATCAGCGACTGATGTGCATGTACACTTCATGCTGGAAATATTTTAAACTGAACTCATGCTTAATACTCTTCATATACAAGTTCCAGAGGAGTAGCCATGTTAAGCGGTTTCCGCAAAACAAATGAGGAGTCCTGTGGCACCTGAAAGACTAACAAATTTGCTTATGCTCAAATAAATTTGTTAGTCTTTAAGATGCCATAGGACTCCTTGTTTGTTTTTCTTCAGATACAGTAAGTATTTCATTGTTTATTTGTAAAAATAAGCTTATTATACAGTCTTCCCAGATAAAGCAGGCTGGACATTTAAAGGTAATGTTTGTATTGTTTGAGTATTTATCATTGTTTGGTTTGTCTATTCTGTAACAAAACAATCCACACTCCTCTGGATAGATGCCACACAATTCCAGATTGTAATAGCATTAGCTACTTTATGCTGCATATCCTGTCAAAAGACATCAGCTGAGGTTAGTGATCTGACTGGACACTTGTTCACTCAATTGTAGAAGTGTTGTGTCACCATCTTCACTGTTTTAATCAGTCAATATTAAATGCAGGTTTTCTAATAGTTCTGTTTATCCATGATTCCAGCCCCTAAATAATCTCATCCCTTCTTTGGCCCTCACCACTACTCCAACTCCCCACATTTATTTACAAACCCCACCTCGGCCAACATTGACTCCAGTGTAGCAGTGCAATACCAAAATTGAATTCCTCATTTCAGCCCTATCTTAAAGTGGGGGCAGAAAGGAAATGTGGTGGTAAAGAAGGTGAGAGAATGGATCATGGCCTTTAAACATTATCAAAACATGAGCTCGCCATTTTGGACATTGAAAAGAATCTCACTTTAAGAGCTGATTTTTGATGTGCATCACATATGTGAAAAAACAGCCATAGTGTCTAATTTCCCCAATTAGCTATATTTACTTACACAGATCCATGATATGGTTCCTGCAAATGGCACAGTTATCAACCACAATGTCCCAGGCCCAGAGAGCTACTGCATTCCACTACAAGGAGAAAGAAGAACATGTTTTCTGTTGAACTAACAGTATCTGTCAGAGGATTCTTTGTCCCTCATTCCCTGTTGCACTATCCCTTAGATCCCAACTTTTCAGAACACAGATGGAGAGACCTCCCTGAAAACCCATCACCATCACATTTTAAACTTGTTTGAGAATAATGAGACATTCCTCACCCACCCCAGGAACCAAACACCTCCTGACTTGGAAAGAAAAAGGATCTGGTTATTTGCACAAGAAAATTTAAATACAGAACAGAGTCCTAGATGTTGGAAGAGGTTCATTTACCTGCATAAGCCAGTCACTCTTAAATTTAAATCCCTTACTTTTACTAAAACAAATGCAACCATCTGTATTTCTATAGAAAAGATCAAATTCAGACATGGTGGTGGGTCTGTTGCTCCCCAAGCCACATCCTTCACACCAGTGGAATGGAGAGAAAGGTGCCCCTTTCGGTCCAATCTGAATCTCATTAACAAAATGGAGACCACCACCATCAGCAGCAGTAATACCATGAGTCATCACTGCAGAACAATGGCAGCCAACTACTTGAAACAGATTATGTGGAACCTTGCATTGAAGTCCCTTATTTCAAATGCCATAGGAGCTAGCATGAAGGATTGCAAGCACATGTGAGGACCCAGTGTTGGTGTCTGAATACATGGTTTGAGAGAGAAGGGAAAGCAGGAAATCCCTCAAATCTCACCTTTAAAAAAGTGATTCCCCTCACCCTCAGGGAACTTTGATACAAGATTGAAACTCTTTGCCAAATGATACAGAATCACAGACATTCCATCCTATCCCATTCCCTTATCTGTCCCCCCTCCCCCCAATTCAATTAGATGACACTTTATAATTACACAGGACACCAGAACTTGCTTGCCTGACATTGTGGGTGGCAAGTATAACACTCATTTATAAAACTGCAACATAATTATAATCTGGAAACTGCCTAAACCCCTTTCCAGTGATTGCTCTCCAGAGTATGCATTTCCCTGTGTTTAAGCAAATCAAGGGATGTTTCCATCACTTCTTCTAACAGCCAGTTCTATCAGGAGATGTCACCATTAGGAAGCATTTCCTGCTGTGGTAAAATTCCTCCTCACTCACTCATTATTACAATTCTTTGTATAAGTTATGTCCCCAATTAGGATTTTATTGCTTATTTTATTCATGTTAGGTCAGTAAGCCAATATAGCTATGGGGGGGGGGGGGAAACTAGATATTATTATGGTCCAATCAACTATGCAAGGGTTATGGAAAGTCTTCAATTCTGGTGGTGCAACTATGCTCACTAGACTGGGCTGAAGTAGCCAACAGGCCTGTGACTCAGAGATCAGACTGGGGTCCCGAGACCACTGACATCATGTGCTGCCAGAGAAGGGCATGTTGACCAAACGTCACTCAGCTAGCATGAGCCAGTCTAACTCAGAGTCACTACTGGCATTGGGTGGCCCCTACTGGTTTCACTCCAGTACCAGAGGGAGGCTGAGCTATCCTGGGCACCCTTCTCACTTTTGCCCAGTTGAGGCTCCATAGGCAAATTTCTTGCTGGGTCGCTAGAAGCCTCATCCTACAGCAGAGCCCTGGCCCAAGCTGCCAGCACAGCCCTTGCTCCCCGACTCTCTGTTTCGTGGTTCACCACCGAGTGAAGCTGCAGCACACAGGCCCCGCGCAGCCCGATCTCCCCCCGCAGCCGCAGCATCGCCCTGATGAAGCGGGTTGAGCCGAGGAGTCGCCCCGCCCCCAACCCATACTCCACTACCCTGGCGACAAGAGGCACCTCCCTGACCCAGCCCCGCCCCCGTACGCATGTCACCCAGCAAGAACAACGTCGCTGATTGGCCTCTCCGACCCCCACGTACAATGACAGCGCCTCAGTCATTGGCCCCGAATCACGCCAGAGCCCCACCCCCTCCTTAGAGCGAAACCGGGAACCCGGCCCTTTAGGAGACCGAAATTCGTCCCCTCCTCCTCCCCCCGGTGTAACCAGCCCGCTCGCTCCCCCTACACCCCCATGGCTGTCAGGATGGCGCCCCCGGGAAGCTACACCTTCTTCACTTCGAAGCGTTTCTTGCCGGCGCTGCTGTTAGCACCGCTCGGGGCGTCCACATCCATCGCCGCCGCCATTTTGATACACGACTCTCCAATTCTCTTTGTGCGCGTGCGCAAGGCCTGGGAGGTCGTCACGCGACGGCCTCCCTTCGCGCTACCCCTCGCCCCGCCCCCAACAGGTGTGTGCGAGCGCTGGGTCGCGTCACGTGACTACGATATCTTAAAGGCGCGGGCCTTGGCGGAGCCCAGAGTCAACCTCCTCCCACCGCCTTACAGATTGCGCAACCCCCAAGAGGGAGAGGCTGGACCCGGCCAGCAGCAGCAGCAGCAGCAGCAGCAGCAGCAGCGTTTAAAGGGACACGCGCAGTAGCGCCGCGAGACGCTTTTCCCCCGAGCGCTGCGGGGTGGCTGCTTAGCCCCGCCCCGCAGCAGAGCGCGAGCCCGGCTGTGGGTGGGTGTGTGTCTGCTGGGCCTCACGGCTCGCACGCAGCCTGAGCTGGCGCTAGGCCCGGCCTCTAGGGTGCTGTGACGGCAGGGAGAGCTGCGTGGGCCTCAACTGACCTGCAGCCTCGGGCTGGAACCAGTTTGGGCTTCAGCTGGTGGGGTGGGCTCGTGGCTGCTCTCCGCTCCACCGCGGCGACCCCAGGAGGGGAGTGCAAGGGGCAGCCAGAGGCAGGACTTGGCTTGGCCCTGAGCCTCGGTCTTCCTTTTAGTACATCCACCCACTCCTCTGCACCTCCCTGCTGGGTCTTCGTCCTCCCCTGACACAGTCCCGCACCCCGCGCTGTTCTCACGCCTGGGCTTAGTTTTTGTCCAGATCTGAAAATCCGAACTCTTTGATGCACGGGATGCAGCACAGTGAAAGGCCGAGTCTGACACTTTGCTCAGCCCTTGCAAGCAGGCACGGTGCCGGACCATGGGTCTAAGTCTAAGGTCAATTAGATCATGCCTCTAGTAATGAGTAATTTCATGTCCCATTTAAGTACACAGCACCTGCCTCCTTTGCCAAAGTGAGAGAATTCAAAGGCAGTTCTACAGAAACTCAAAATAAGAATAGTGCTTTCCAAACACTGCTGGACATGGCCTATTTTAGGTTGCCTATATTGGGTAGGAAACAATGCTGGCCCGGTAGCACTCAGTGCTACCATGGATGAGGCCAAATTGATTCTTGTCTAACTCAGATACCTCCACTGATTAGTGTTGATCTGTGCCTAACAAGGATTTACAAAGCATGTTTCTAAATGGGAAAATCCCCCTTGATGACTTGAGGGTATCACACATTGTTCCCCCCCCCCCACCCAGCAAGCAACTTGGGGGTGTCCACTATACCCCTCTGGGCCTCCTCCTCCCTTCACAGGGAGAGTGGGCAACTTCAGTCCTTTGCTGCACTGTCCATCCTCAAAATTCCACCTATCCACAATCCATCCATGGCAGTCAATTTTCTTATACCGTGGCCATTTGCACTGTCAGCAGGCTAGCCTCCACATTCTACCAGTAACGCTTCAGGCCAGGTTCCTCGTGCTTCTGCTCTGGGGCTTGCCAGGCTGTACTGGCTCTTGGTGCAACCAACTCTCCCACTGGTGCAAATCTGCCTCTACATACTCTTTGGTGATTTTCACAGCATCCACTACCTAGGCTTGGTGCTTCTACACCTAAACTCCAACCTGTTTGAGGAGACTGCAAGTACTGCTCCAGGACAATTGCATCCAACATATCCCTTGTGGTAGGGCCTCTAGCCTCAACCAGCAGGTGGCCCAATCCCTGAGCCTCTGGGTGAAGGCTCAAGGATGCACACTTCCACTTCATCAGGCCACCCACAGCTTTTGGCAGTATTTTTTCCATTGAGAGGCCAACCCTATTGATAATGGCCAACCTCACCACCTCATAGTCCCTGGCTTGTTCTTTGCCTCCAGCCATGCAGAGCACCTGCTCTTCTCTGGTCCTATACAGGGCCCATCACAGGGTGCAGGTCACTCAGTCCCACCCAGAACCCATGGCTACCCACTCAAAAGTCCTGAGGAAGGCAGCCAAGTCATCAGCTACACCCATTTTACAAAGCTCCAAGCCTGCGGGTCAACTGTCCTCCCCAACCACAGGGCTCACCAGTTGCTGGAGGATCTGCTGCTGTTTGCAGGCCTGCTCCCACATAAACTTGTGGAGGCTTTTCTGCTGCTCTGCCTGCCAGATTAGCAGTGCCTGTCTCCCAGACTGTTGAGCCTGCGAGAAACCTTGCAGGGCCTGCTGCAACTATTCTTGCTGTTGTACCACCCATTGCAGGGTTCCCTCCATCCTCGGCTGCCCACCAGTCATTGGACAAGGCCCCCTTCCTTCTGGGTCTTCTAAGCCCACAAACACACACAGTCCTCTGGTGTGTCTCTACCCATGCTCTTTACTTACAGCATTTCCTCCCCCACCCCTTATGTACAAATACAGTTCAGGTTAGTGCCATGCAGCCTCAGTTGCTATTCAGGCTAGCATGCCTCCTACCACCACTTTCCCTTTGCACTTGCCCCCTTACTCCCACAAGCCTTTATAGGGCCTGGCTCCCTGTGCCTCCCAGCTGTTCCTTGCTAGCGCCAAGGCCAGCTCACCTCAGCTTGCTCCACTTGCCTCTTAATTGAGGCTGCCAGCACCCTGTCACAGTCTCCCACCTCACTGTTGTGATCTGAAAGCACAAATGCTGTCCTGTTGCTCTGTTATATTGTATCATATATGCTGTAACGCTGTGGCACTTGAAATAAACGGGATGATTCTTTAAGGAGCTAAGGGTCTTGGCACAGATCCATGGAAAAGGAGCAGTGAATGGCAAACCTTGAAGACCATGGGCTGGTGTGGTCCCTGGCAGAGGGGAAACATCAGGACTACATCAAGATTGCAGGGAATGCCTCCGGGTGTTGTGCAGCTAAAGAGAGGGGAATAAGTCCCTGTTAAAATAAGTGCAACATGACATCCTTCCTCTCTTCATGTTGACAGCTGAGGGATGTGCTTATGTAACAAGTGCACAGATTTCAGTTACGTTGGCCTGGTGGTAAGAGAGAGCAAAGAGAGGGTGGAGGGGAGTAGGATGCAAAAGAGAGGGTCACCCTTACTGATATCAGTAATTGCCTCTGAAAAGGGTCCTCCTGTCCTTTATACTGTTTGTCATCAATTGCCAGCATGGACTCCGGTTCTGCAACCACTCTTTGACCAATCTACCTTATATCCAACTATTGGTTGCAGAGGAAGGAAGTTCCAAATAATAAAATTAGGGCTGAGAGGGAGAAGGGCAAATACAGAAAAGGAACAAAGTCAACCTTACCACAAAGTTAAGGTTGAAAATTTTAAACAAATTCTGAATTTTGTAGTTAAGTCAAAATTGGCACTGAAATATTTCCCTTCTCTCCCTTCCTTCCTCCCCCCCCCCCCCCCCCCCCAATTCTTCCAACCTGTTAATAAGATCCAGAAGCCCATCTTCCCAAAGCAGGCAGCTAGCCTTACTTGTTTTTGCCTATAGGCTAGTGCTGCATCATACCTACACACTATTACCACACGAGCCTTAGTTGCCTTACATTCCTGCAGAGCTAAAATTTGTATTACATAAAATGTCTCTTAATCACCCATTTCATGTGGGGAAAGCAATAGGATTTCATTAACATTTATAAGGATCAAGGAAGAGGTGGAAATTATCAAAAGAGAAGGAAGAGATTGTGGGATATTATAGGTGTCGGCTGAATGGCAATATGTAGGATTCTTCAGCATATACATGTGAAGCGTGGGTGGTGGTGCAAAGGGTCTGGTAGCCTATATCTGGGGGTTGGATGGCAGTGCAATGTGAATGGGGCTCTGGTCCACATTAGGGTTGCTGGGCAGCTGTAGAAAATGGCAGACTTAAGTGTTGTGTTTGAACACTAACCGACAATTTCCTAACCTTTTCAGGTTTAAATTCTCAGCCTCAACCTTGGATTTTTCATTGTAATAGGAATTTCCTTATTTTAATCAATCATTTAATTGTAGATAAGGTTCACTTCTGCCCAGAGACCAAATGAGGGAAATACCAGAGCCAAAGGAACTTGTGTATTTTGAATGGAAAGTTAGGATCCTGAGCTATGGAATCGCTACCAAATTAGACCCCGATCCTGCATGCTGCTTTAAACAGTGGACTCTTTAGGCCAATGTGGAGCCCCACTGAAGTCAGTCAGGAGTTTGCTTGTGCAGATCCAGTGGCAGAATTGGGGCCTAACACCTTAATCTTAACTTGTTCTTATCATACTCCATGCTACCTACCTTCAGACAGAGTCAGACAGGATTGTACACATTATTGTTGCAGTTTATTCCTTTACTGGCCTTAAAATTTTCTTCTAACTGTAATAATTTCATAAGTGGATAGGATAGAAGTCGTGAATATCCACTATCATATCATAATATTAACACACAACAGTTATGTAAAAAAAATAGTTAGGACCACAAAAGTTAGATTTTAAGTTGCCAGCATTGCACAAATTCTTGTCCTTTCAGTCCAAAATATGAGAATCGCAGCCATAAGGGTCAGCAGTGAAAATAACACCACCTACCTCCTATATAGCACTTTTCATTCATATATCTCAAGGCACCTTACCAAGAGGTCAGCATCATCTCCATTTTACATTTAGGGAAACTGAGGCACAGAGAGGTGTTGTGATATGCCCAAGGCAGGACTAGATCAATACAGGGGCTATAGGGTCTGGGGCCCTCAACTACTGTCCTTAAAGGCCCCGCATGGATCTGGCTCTGCTGGCACAGTGCTGATGGGGCTGGAGTGCTGCTGCTGTGGGAGTGGGCAGGCTTTGGGCCAGCAGCTGCCACCATCTGCAGTGCTCCCACCCTGCCCCTGGACCAGCTGGTCTGCCCTCAGGGGCGGGGCAGGCTGGCATGTGTCCACTGCAGTCTGGGGGCGGGGCTGCCCTGCACATTAGCCAGCCCCACCTGGAGCGTGGCGGCCATATGCCGGATGGCCCAACCCCAGGCCACTGTGGTGGGCGGCTGGGTCCCCAGGTAGGGGGAGTCTATGGTGGGGGTGCCCAGGGCCCCCCAAAACTAGACAGTCCGGCGCCCAGCTGGGCAGTGGTACAGCCAAGCATATTACCATGGTCTCCTGAATCCCAATCTAATGCTCTTTCCACTATGCCACACTGTCTTCCCATGTCCACCAAGACACCAAAGGCCAGCGCCCTACAGAGGGTCTCTGTATAGATGCAGAAAGGAGTAGGGCACAGTGAAAGATAGGGGGCACAGGAACAGCGGGAGCTTTTCCTCATAGACACACATGCAGTGTACTGGAAAATATCCCCTCTAAAAGTTCCTGATCAGGACTTTGGAACAACCAAAATTAAGAATATAGCCTCTCCCTTTCCCTATAGCATTCATGTCAGGTTTTAACTGAGATTCAATGTTTGTTGGGACAGGATGTTTGGAAGTGTTTAGGCAGGTATACAGAAGCTTCCAGCTAAGCTAGAGATAAAACAATAAAGGCAAGATCATGGTCCTATTGAACAAGTGGGAGTTTCACCATTACTTTCAAGAGAACAAGGGTTTGGAAGCAATAGGCGTTCTCATATGTTTACAAGTAGGCACATGTGTAAGTGTTTAGAGTATCAGGGCCTAAATCTGCAAGTTACAAGAAGGCCATCAAGACAAAAGTCATAATTACGGTAAATAAAAATGCTTTTATCAGTGTTATTAACACTAGCACTCCAAATTATCAACAGGGAAAATGTTTACCATCTAATTTGCTATTCCCCATTGGTGCCATTCATTTACGTGCATATTATTCAGTGTGGACAGTAAAACTTGACGGTCACTTTCACCTTCTTATTCTCATACCAGTAACCTAACGTTGTGCTGTGCTAGGCTAGCATCTGATGGGAATTGTCTAGAATAATGATTCTCAACCGTCCTAGGAAATATTACTTTGTCGCAGAGAACCAGAGAAATGGCTGGAATTGGCCTGGGGTGGATGAGCTGGTATGTCCTCTAGGGTCACCCCACGCCACCAAGTGTGTCATGACCTGCAAAGGTACCACTGGTCTAGAAAATGGGGGAAAGTTTTGAGAAATGTATTTTTTCCTGCATGAAAACAGCTCTATCAGATTTCTTCCAAATCCTTTCTTCTTACACCACCTGAATTCAATCCTAAATCTAGTTGACAAATGCCCCTGTAAAATAATAGTGTCAGGGAATTAAATGAGACTTCTGCACGTCTAAGACACTAAAAAGTAAAAGAAGGTACAGACGCTGGATGTAACAGATGTTCTTCGAGAGGTGTGCTCCTGCCCATTCCAATCCTGGTGTGTATGCGCTGCATGCACGATTCATCGGAGACTTTTACCACCAGCGGTATTCTTCAGGTCGGCCTGGGCGCCCCCTGGAGTGGCGCTCTCATGGCGCTGCATATATAGCCTGGCCGACCCGGCGCCCCTCCAGTTCCTTCTTGCCCTTTCTCCGACAAGAGGGGTTGGCGGGCAGGTATTGGAATGGGCAGGAGCACATCTCTCGAAGAACATCCGTTACAGGTAAGAAACCTGTTGTTCTTCTTCGAGTGTGCTCCTGCCGATTCCAATCCTGGTGATTTACCACCTAGCCCTGGATGGTGGGGTCAGAGCCTTTACAGAAGACTCTGGAGGACCGCTCTCCCAACTGCTGCATTGTCCCTACTCTGTTGGTTGATCGCATAGTGCGTGGTGAAGGTATGTATTGAGGACCATGTAGCGGCCCTGCAGATCTCGAGGAGCGGGACATGGGATAGAAATGTGACCGATGAGGCCTGTGCCCGTGTAGAGTGTGCTCTGATTGCTGTGGCGGGACGGTTCGCCAGGTCATAGCATAGCAGGAGGAGATCCAGGACGAGATCCTCTGAGACCGGTTTGCCTCTCATTCTCTCTGCTACTGCTACGAACAGTTGAGGGATTTTCCTGAAGGGACTAGTCATATCTATGTAAAAGGCGCTCTCCTTACATCTAGCGAGTGCAATGCCCTCTCCTTATCATTTGCATGCAGTTTGGGGGAAAAGACAAGGAGGAATATTTCCTGACCACAATGGAAGGTAGATACTACTTTGGGAAGGAAGGCAAGGTGGGGTCGCAGCTGGACTTTATCTTTATGGAAGATTGTATATGGGGGCTCCAAAGTCAAGGCCTTTAACTCTGATACCCTGCGGGCTGAGGTGACGGCAACCAAGAACGCTACCTTGCAGGATAGGTATAGCGTCGAGCATGACCCCAATGGCTCAAAGGGGGCCCCATCAATTTTGAGAGTACCAGATTCAAGTCTCAAGGAGGTACTGGGTCCCGTGTTGGGGGGTAGAGCTTGTCCATACCCTTTAAGAATCGTGACACTACTGGGCGCGAGAAGACGGACTTCCCTCCTTCCCCTTTATGGAAAGCCGAGATGGCTGCTAGGTGGACCTTTAATGAGGCTACTGCTAACCCTGAGTGCTTTAAATGGAGGAGATTGTCCAGGATGAGCAGGACTTGGGCCTCCTTTGGTGTTACCCCTTTCCCTAACGCCTATATAGAAAACCGGCACAATTTGGCCATATATGCCTTTATCGTGGATGGCTTCTTGCTTTCGAGTAGGACCTCCCTGACCTGCTCTGAGCAGGTCCTTTCCCTGTCATTCAACCACATAGGTTCCATGCCCTCAGGTGCAGGGATTCTAGGTTGGGATGAAGGAGCTTCCCATGGGATTGGGAGATCAGGTCTGGGCACACGGGCAGTGGAATCGGGGGGTTCACTGACAACTGCATCAGCGATGGGAACCAGTGTTGTCTCGGCCACGTGGGGGCAATCAGTATGATTGATGCTTTGTCCTTCTTTACTTTCAGGAGGACCTTGTGGATCAGAGGGAAGAGAGGGAAGGCGTACAGGAGATCCGAGCTCCAGCTCAGGAGGAAGGCGTCCAAGAGGGATCCCCGGCTGTGCCCCTTGAAAGAACAGAACTGCGGGCACTTCCTGTTTTCTCTTGTGGCAAACAGGTCTAACCAGGGAAACCCCCACCTTCGGAAAACCCACCAGAGGACCTCCACCTTGATGGACCACTCGTGGGCTGCAAACACTCGGCTGAGGCGTCTATCACTAGTGTCGCTGTCTGGCTGGGTTTTGAGAATGGGACGCCTGACATTACTTGGGCCTGGTCCTTCCACCACTATAGTGAGTGAATTACCGGTGGCGGGAGAGTCACCACCTTGTCCAGATTGTCCATGTGCGGGCAGAATACCGAGCGGAGCCACAGCTGGAGTGGTCTGAGGCACAGCTTGGTGTACTGAACCACGTAGACACAAGAAGCCATGTGGCCCAACAGGTTGCGGCATTTCCTCACCGTTGTGGTTGGGAAACAGCTCAACAACTCTATGGCGACTGTCATGAGATGGAACCGTGATTCCGGGAGGAAGGCTTTGCTTTGAGTTGAGTCTATGGTTGCTTCATAAACTCGATTCTTTGAACCGGTGACAGTGTTGATTTTGGTTTGTTCAATAACAGTCCCAGGCGGGTGAAGGCTTTTCTTATGAACCTGACTTGGGCCTTGACCTGGTCTCTGGAATGACCTTTCAGGAGCCAGTCGTCCAGGTAAGGATACATGTGGATGCCGTGTCTCCTGAGGTGGGCTGCCACCACCACCAGACATTTGATGAAAACCTCGGGTGCTGCTGACAGGCCAAACGGGAGTGATGCAAATTGGAAGTGGTCTGAGCCTGCCACAAACCTGAGGAACGTTCTGTGTGGGGGGAAATAGAGATATGGAAATATGCCTCCCTGAAGTCGAGGGCAGCATACCAGTCCCCCGGATCCATTAGGGGATGATCGTGGCCAGGGACACCATCCTGAACTTTGTCTTTTTTACGAACTTGTTGAGGCCCCGAAGATCTAAGACAAGCCTGAGAACACCCTTTGTCTAGGGGATTAGAAAGTATCTTGAATAGAAACCTTTCCCACAACACTCTTGAGGGACCTCCTCTATTGCTCCCGATTTTAGCATCTCGTGGACTTCTCCCATGAGGAGCTGTTCGTGAGCAGGGTCCCTGAAGAGGGGCCAGGAAGGGGGGTGGGAGCGGGGAAGGGTAGTAAATTGGATGGCATAACCCAATCTCACCGTGCGAAGGACCCATTTGTCTGTCGTGATCTGGGACCATGCAATGTGGAAATCATAGACTCATAGAATAATAGGGTTGGAAGGGACCTCACGAGGTCATCTAGTCCAACCCCCTGCTAAAAAGCAGGACCACTCCCCCTAAATTACCCCAGCCATGGTTTTGTCTAACCGAGCCTTAAAAATCTCCAAAGATGGAGATTCTACCACCTCCCTAGATAGCCCATTCCAATGCTTCACCACCCTCCTAGTGAGAAAGTTTTTCCTAATATCCAACTTTGACCTCCCCAGCTGTAATTTGAAACCATTGGTCCTTGTTCTGTCCTCTGTTACCCTCGAGAACAGCCTAGCTCCCTCCTCTTTGGAGAAACCCTTCAAGTGGGACAGTCTGTCTCAAAAGGGGGGCTGTGGATCCAGGTTTTGGGCTGGTGCACTGTCCTTGGGCACACCCTCAAAAGGATTGCTTGGGAGGTCCTTGGGGTTGCTTTCCTGGGCCTTTCCCTGAGTTGGGATGTTGTTGGGGTGGCCTATGTTTGAAACCCCTGTTCTTGCCCCTGGAATAGTCCTGTTTGGAGGGATGGGATTTCCGGCTGGGTGGTGGCCTGAAGTGTTTCCGCTGTGTTGCTGGGGTATGCATACCCAGCGACCTAACTGTAGCCCTTGAGTCCTTTAAGCTATGAAGCTTAGAGTCCGTCTGTTCCGAGAACAGGCCCTTTCCCTCGAAGGGGAGGTCCTGCAAGGTGGTCTGGACCTCTGGAGGGAACCCAGAAGCGGTAGCCAGGAGCAACGCCTCATTGTGAGGCCAGAGGCCATCACTCTTGTGGCCGAGTCAGCCGCGTCCAAGGTTGCCTGCAAGGAGGTTCTCACCGCTGCTTTCCCCTCGTTAACTAGGGCGGAGAACTCCTTTGACTTGGGTTGTAACTGGTCCTTAAATTTTTGCATCGAGTCCCAGAAGTTAAAGCTGTATCTGCTGAGGATTGCTTGCTTATTTGCAGTCCTCAGCTGCAGGCCACCTGTGGTGTAAACTTTCTGACCAAACAGATCAAGTCTCTTGAGGTCTTTGGTCTTTGGGGCTGGGCCCTGCGCTCCCTGATGGTCTCTATTGTTTGCTGCAGAGACAACCAGTGAGTCTGGTTGTGGGTGGGAGAAGAGGTAATCATGCCCCTTAGAAGGGGCGAAATATCTCTTATCAATTCCCCTCGCCGTAGGTGGAATAGAGGAGGGAGAATGCCACAGGGTTTTTGTGGTTGAAATCACAATCTTGATGATAGGGAGCGCTATTCTCTGGACCCTCTGAGGACAAGATGTCTGTCATTGGGTCAGGGTCCTCCCGGACCTCTTCGACTTGGAGGCTCAGGTTCTGTGCCACCCTCTTAAGTAGGGCTTGGTGAGCCTTGTAATCCAGGGGCGGTGAAGTTGGGGTTGGCTCCATCAAGACCGCTCCTGAGGATGAAGAGGACGAAGCCTTGTGGTCCCCTTCTGGCTCCTGGGGCATCTGAGGTTCAGGGTCCATCAGCTCCCCCTCCTCTCCTTCTGATGAGCCCACCATAGGAGTGTCCTCAATAGTAGCACTCGGGTCCCGACCAAGGGACACTGAGGGGGGCGGTGCGGCGCGGCATGGGTGTCTGCCTGACCTGGCCAGGCCAGGTTCGGCAGCGTGAGAGACCAAGGCCACTGAAGGTTGCCCTGATGGCTGGGTACCCTGGGTCTGGTGGTAAGCCCAGGGCATCCAGAATGGCCACTGGGGAGGGGCTTGCCAATGTGGCTGCCAGGATGCCATGATGGGAGCGCCTGAAGCGTGAGCTGGTCCTTCTCCCTCATGGGATGCGCCTGTCGACGAGGCCTGCGACTCCGACCTCGGGGACCAAGGCGGTGCCGACCAGGCTGTCTGTTGTGGATGCCGGTGCCGGGGTGGTGAACTGCGCCGGGATGATGACCGTTGTTGAGACGGTGAACGGTGCCGAGATGACGAGCGGCCCCGGGGTGATGACCATCCTCAAGATGGCGAACGGTGCCGGGATGATGACTGTCATTGAGACGGCGAACGGTGCTGAGACGACGAGCGGCATTGGGATGATGACTGTCGTCGCGACGGCGAATGCTGCCAGGATGATGACCGCTGCTGAGACGACGAGTGGTGCCAAGATGGCGAATGGTGCCGAGACGGTGAGTTGCACCGTTGGGTTGACCTACTCCTGGACTTCTCTCACCTCAAGTATGGGGGCGAGGGCCAGTGCTGGGAGCCCTGGTAACGTTTGGGAGACTCTGACTTGCTCCACGATGAGGACCTGAACTAGTACAGTCGGTGTGACTCCTGTCCCGAGACCGACCGGCGTTGTGCCGGCGACCATTGCCTGGATGGCGAGGGACAAAGGGGTGATCTGGGTCCCGTCATTGGGGGTTTTCCCTTAGATGCGATCCTGCCTGTGGGAATCACTTAGGGGAAGGCGGGGGACTTCTGTGCCATCATAGCTATCAGGTCCCTCGCGGCCTCAAAGGTTTCTGGGGTGGACGGCATGTCCAATTCCCCCCAACCGCTTTGCTGCGTTGGTGATTTCGGGCCCAGCTCCTCTTGCTGCTCCCGCAGTTGGGCAGAGCGAGGCTCCGAGGTCTTAAACTTCTTTCTGGGTACCGGCGAGTAAGAGCGGTGCCGCGCGCTCGGTGCCGGGGTCAGTACCGGTTCCCTCGTGGAGACTGGAGCACTCCACACCAAGGTTCCCGACGTCATGGTGGGGGAACGCGGATCCAAGGCTGCCTCCATAAGGATCTGTTTCAGACGAGCGCTCCTCTCTCTCCTACTTCTCGGTCTGAAGCTCTTACAGATCTTACAATGGTCCGTCTGATGCTCTTCGCCTAGGCACTTGAGGCAGGAGTCGTGAGGGTCTCCCCTCGGCATGGGCCTCTGACAAGAACCGCACGGTTTGAAACTTTGGGTTTGCACCATGCCCCAGAGCCCCGGGGTGAGCCTACTGCTGGCTCTGCTATTAGCTCCTGCCTTCTCAGAAACAACTAAGATAGCTGGGGACTAGCGAGAATCTTGCCAAATGCAAGCGAAGAGTGCTCCAACGACTTTCACTGGCGGTAAGAAGGAACTGGAGGGGCACCGG
This sequence comes from Pelusios castaneus, assembly GCA_007922175.1. Taxonomy (NCBI): domain Eukaryota; kingdom Metazoa; phylum Chordata; order Testudines; family Pelomedusidae; genus Pelusios; species Pelusios castaneus. The sequence continues at coordinate 11,526,379 of ML685814.1, forward strand.
GTTGGCAGGGCTATATATACAGCGCCATGAGAGCGCCACTCCAGCGGGCTCCCAGGCCGACCTGACGGATACCGCTGATGGAAAAAGTCTCTGACGAATCATGCACGCGGCACGTACACACCAGGATTGGAATTGGCAGGAGCACACTCGAAGAAGAACAATAAATTTCCATCCTCAGCTGATGTCATCACAGAAAAGTGGTCACTGATGGGTAAAAGGCCTGAAATCAGCAGTCTTATATGTCTGGGTTTATGATCCACTATCTGGCAGTAAAGGGAAGGAGGTGGCAATAAAAATCTTCAGCTTAATATTGCTGTACTAAAAAGATCTCTATTAAAATGCATTGCAACAGAGAGATGCTAAGCAGATGTGCACCATTTCTCTCAGTACTGCGTAGAATGTGTGTATTTCTAGCTGTATATCGACATTATATTTACATACACAGACAGACCCAGGATGCTACCTTTCATTTAAAGATACAAAAATGCTTTACAGACAGAGTGTAATTGGTATTTTTTTAACCATTCTTTAGTTTGTAAAACAGCGAGAGTGAGAAGTAGATCAATTTTGGCCTAACTTTAAAATGATTGATCTTTTTTCAAGTTCATTTTGGTGGCCCACTTACTTTTCTTTGTTCTATGGAAGAGCATGAAATATCAGTCCAAGAAGAAATTAAACACAATTAGTCCAAAGTATCACTGATGTTGCTAAGATTGGATCATTTTTCAAACCACCAGGGAAGTGAAGAGGAAAAGGAATGGAAACTGCAAAGCTGAGGAGATGGGTAGGCAGAAATAATGAGCAACCCAAACCCCATGACAAGTTCCTTGAACCAAATTAGTCCCCACATCCAATTGCTAATCTCTGCCATGCCTTAACACAAACTAATCTCACAGTTGCTGAACCCTTCCACTCCTCCTAATACAAGATCCCAGTACACTGGCCTCAAGTGAAAAAACCTTCCCTAAAAACCTAAAAAGACAATCTCCTTCCAGGTTGACCACCAATCTTTCTACATGCCGAACCCCCTCTAATCACCTCCTCTATTGATGCCAAAACCATCGCACCCTTGTGCAACTATACTGAAAAATAAATGCATTTTTTTCACTTTGAAAATGAGTGTCTGACTGGGCTGGAGTGCAACTGCCAACCAAGGGCAAGCTATGCAGAACCTGGCACTCGGCCTCTGCATTCAGTTCAAGGAGCTATAAGGAAGAAGGAGGCAGGGAGCACATGTCCTGCTGACAGCACTGAGCAAGATCCTTAGAGCCTGAGAGCAGAAGCAGAGGGACCTGTGTGGTAGGAGGAGGGATCCACTTCCCAGATTTTAGATCATCAATTCATGACTAACTATGTAAATAAATGGCTTCTTTGCTTCTAAACAGGCATGTTACCTGAATCATTAACAATCCAATTCCCCATCCTAATTATAAAGTCCGCATACCAGCAACAACCCCCATCGCAACCCCTCGCCCTTACTGCCCTTGAGAGGAGCAAAAAAGAAAACACTATGGAATGCTCCCCCCACTTCATTGGCTCACATGGTGATACTGGAGGAGGTCAAACCAGAAGAGTTTTGTCAAACAAAGCTCATTCCCCTCTGTCTGGGGCAGCTTGAAGAGGAAGGGGAGAGAAGAGAACACTTCCCTTCTGCATATAAACCCTCACTATTCTGGCTGGCTGTCTTGCTGCTGGTGGCTTGCTTCAGGAGTGACTTTGATGGGGCACTGGGTAGTGAAATGTGAAAAAGATGCCAGTGCTGGAGACCAGTTTCCACTGGAGACCAATATAATCATCTAGTCTGACCTGTAAAACACAGGCTGCAGGACCTCACCCACCCACTCCTGTAATAGACCCCTAACCTATGACTGAATTCCTGAAGACTTCAAGGTACAAAGAATCCACCAGCAAGTGACCTGTGCCCTATGCTACCGAGGAAGGTGAACCCCCCCAGAACCTCTGTCACTGTGACCCAAGAGAAAATTCCTTCCCAACCCCAAATATGGCAATCAATAAACCCTGAGCATGTGGGCAAGACTCACCAGCCAGACATCCAAGAAAGAATTCTCTGGAGTAACTCAGAACGCATCCCATCTAGCATCCCACCACAGGGCACTGGGCATATTTATCACTAGTGGTCAAAGATCAGACAAATTTCCAAATTAGGCTGTCCCATCATACTATTCCCTCCATAAATTTATCAAGCTCAGTTTTGAAGCCAGCTACGGTTTTTTTGCCCCCATTGCTTCCCCTGGATGGGCAGTCCAAAACTTCACTCCTCTGATGAGTGAAGCACACATCTGATGGCCAGTGCTGGATTACTGCAGGGGCTGAAGTCACTCCCCCGTCCCCTGGACAGACTGGCCAGAGTGGGGTTGGAGTGGGAGCACCCTCTGGCCCCAGGGCCGCCCCAGTGATGGGGGCGGGGGCAGACAGAAGGGGCCCCGCAGTGGGGGGCATTGCAGGGCCCCTGGGCTTGTTAATCCGGCCCTGCTGATGGCTGCAAACTCATCAGTAATCAATGGAAAAGTGTCACTGATTAAGGAACATCTTTAATTTGTAAACACTAAGTACAACATTTTGAGGTTTCACCCTCTAACTTACGCATTTCCAAGCTGTCACTGCAGCTGAGGTCACTTAAATATGCCAGTAGATTGTACCTACAAATCTGGTACTATTTAGATGCCCAAACACTGCAAATAAAACTCACAAATAATTATTGGGTCAAAATTGTGCCTGTTGTGTTGGTAAGCAATAACCCAAACAGCCTTTCCCAGCTTTTCCCCAGCCCAGGGAATGAACCATTCATCCAGTTTCTCTTGCACAAAGGTAGAGTTCTAACTGTGGAGCAGGACTAAAGAGGTAGATGTAGATTCTATGGATTATTGTTGCTTAATACATTATAGGCCAAACTGTGCCTCAGGCCTTGTACACACGATCAGATTATCGCGCATTAAAGCTCATTACCGCGCGATAGCAACAACGGCGTACACACGTGCAACAGGGCTCTTGCGCGTTAAGTGCCTTGTTGTCGCGCAATCCAACAACCACTCCGACGAGAGTGGTAACAGCTGTTGCGGATCATATATTGCGCGTTTGAGCTCGTGTGTACGCTTACCGCGCATTGACTGGAGTCCGGAACTGTCCCAGCATTCCCAAGTCGTCCTCTCTGGTCTCCCCCCCCACCCGCTCTGTGGCCGTGACGAAACTGTCCCCGCCCTGCCCCGAACTTATTCCCGGGATTTTCAAATTTCAAGTCTGTTTCACTTCCTGCTCTCTTCCTCGTGGAGTGTGTTTGTGCTCCGATCATCAGTAGCAATGGCGGCCCGCCGTGGAAGACGCGCACCCCTTTGGAGCACGGCAGAGGTACTGGACCTGATCAGCATCTGGGGAGAGTCCGCCGTGCAGGCGCAGCTACGTGGCAGCAGGAGGAATTATGACACATTTGGCATAATTTCTCGGGCCATGTCAGAGAGAGGGCATGATAGAGACACAGTGCAGTGCAGATCAAAGGTGAAGGAGCTCAGAATTACCTATCACCGAGCGAAGGAGGGAAACCGCCGTTCTGGATCAGCGCCTGCAACATGCAGGTACTATAAGGAGATAGAAGCCATCCTCAGCGGGGACCCCACAACCACTGCCAAAAGTCCCGTGGACACTTCAGCCCCTCCTCGTCCGGTGATTGCCAGAGCCGAGCAGGATGAGGACGTTGTTGAGGAGGAGGAGGAGGAGGAGATGGAGGATGACACGGAGGAAAGCGCAACCGCGTGTAGCCAGGAGCTCTTCAGCAGCCCCGCTGAGACGTCCACCCAAGGCTTGAACTGCAGCTTGTTCTCTGAGGCGGCAGAGGGGGGTTCAGGTAAGTTTCTCCTTCATTCAGCTCTGCTCCTGCTAAAATATCATTGTCTGGGGTGGGGGTGCTTGCGGGTCCCCGCTCTGCACGCTATTTACTCTGCATTCATTAGCAGGGCATCAATACAAGCAGTGATTGTAAAATAATCATCTGCATTTAGGTCAGAAAAGGTTTCCTCGATGTACCTCCAGAGCCTAATACTCAGGTTAGATGGGAGAGCGTTTGTGTCTGCGCTCCCAAAGACGGACACTCTGCCTCTCCAGCTGCAAAGCACAGCCCTGGGAACCATGGCAGCACACAGTGCAGCAGCATACGGTCCCGGCCTGCTACCGGCGGCATGTAGGAGATGTATTCTAGATGGAAGGGGCACTCTGAGGAGAGGGATATTGGGTTCCATCTGTGTGCCCTCTTCCGATTCTTAGCCCCCGGTAAGCCGTCTACTAGAATGTACCTTGTCTGCTTCAGCGCAGCGTAGTGTGTTGACCGCCCTGTACCTTCCAGTGGAATGTGCTACTGGAAGGTTACATTGGCTATCTATGCTATGTGTTAACAATGTCTATATTGTTATTTTTGTATTAGAATTGAGCTTCACAAGGCCGGTGTCTACCCCAGCTGACCGAATGAGAAACATTAGGCGGCGTTCTCGAAGAAACAGGGAGGATATGTTTAATGATCTGCTGAAAGCAACACAAGAATCCGCAAGGGAGAATAGAGCCTGGAGAGAGGAATCCCAGCAGAGGAGGCAGAAACACAGGGACGAACTGATAAGCGTCATGAAGGAGCAAACAGAACTGCTAAAGAACATGATAGCTTTGCAGTCCCAGGCGATAAATGTCCGGGCTCCACTCCAGACAGTTCAGCCGTGTATGCCTCCCACACACCGCAGTCCCTCAAAGCATTTCTTTGAAGGCCACCCTCCACCCCGGTACAGGACAACATCCAGCCCCCCCCCCCAAGCTACTTTTACGAGACCCGGAGCTACACCAACCTGTAACCCCACCCCCATCTTTCAGGTTTCAATAAAAACAGTAACAAAAACTTTGAAGAATGCATTTATTTATACACATTACTGAAATGATCCTAAGGTGCACCTCATGCGTCATGTAACTTAACTAGGGAAGGGCATCATTGAAATGCTCCCTGAGTGCCTCCCTTATGCGAGCAGCTTCTCCTTGTGCCACCCTAATACTCCTAGTGGCTGGCTGCTCGAATGCTTCCTCGAGGCGCTGTGCCTCCGTAGCCCACGTAGGGGAAAACTTTTCTCCCCTACTTTCACAAATGTTATGGAGGACACAACATGACGCAATCACGGCAGGGATCTGGTCCTCCGCCAAGTCCAGCCTCCCATACAAACAGCGCCAGCGCCCTTTTAAACGGCCGAAGGCACACTCCACAGTCATTCTGCAGCGGCTCAATCGGTAATTGAACCGCTCCTTGCTGCGATCAAGGTTCCCAGTGTAGGGTTTCATGAGCCATGGCATCAGTGGGTATGCTGGGTCTCCGAGGATGACTATGGGCATCTCCACCTCCCCCACTGTTATTTTTTGATCAGGGAAAAAGGTGCCCCCTTGCAGCTTCCGGTACAGACCAGTGTTCCTGAAAATGCGGGCATCATGCACCTTTCCCGACCACCCAGCATTGATGTCCGTGAAACGACCCTTGTGATCCACGAGTGCTTGCAGCACCATGGAGAAGTAGCCCTTCCTGTTTATGTACTCCGTCGCGAGATGGTCTGGAGCCAAAATAGGGATGTGTGTGCCATCTATGGCTCCCCCGCAGTTAGGGAATCCCATGGCAGCAAAGCCGTCCACAATCTCTCGAACATTGCCCAATGTCACTGTCCTCCGTAGCAGGATGCGATTGATGGCTTGGCACACTTGTGAGAGGGCTAATCCGACGGTGGTCCTCCCGACTCCAAACTGGTTTGCAACGGACCGATAGCAGTCGGGAGTCGCCATCTTCCATACAGCAATCGCAACACGCTTCTCCACAGTTAGGGCTGACCTCATGTTGGTGTCTTTCCGTCGCAGGGCAGGGGCCAACTCTGAGCACAGTTCCAGAAAGGTTGCTTTCCGCATTCGAAAGTTCTGTACCCACTGCTCGTCATCCCACAGCTGCATAACAATGCGACCCCACCACTCGGTGCTCGTCTCTCGCGACCAGAAACGGCGTTGCACCGTGTGCAGATGATCGGTGAAGGAGCTGAGCAACGCGGTGCTGTTGCTCTGCATGGCATCGATCAGCCCCTGCTCCTCGGTGTCCTCGTCTGACTCGGAGCTCATTGCGTACTGAGCAACAAGCCGAGATGTATTCAGAATGTTGAAGGCGACAATGGAGATCATAGCAGGATCCATGCTGTCGCTGTAGCGATTGATTGCAAGTGGTGCGTTGCGTCACTGCAATGTTGAAAATAGGCGCGAGTTGCTATTGGCAACGAGGAAGACGCTAGGGGAACACAAAGCACCATGGGAAACTGAGAGTTTACCCATGGCGCTTTGCGTTCCTTTCCTTCATCCCATGATTCATAGCGCCGATTCAGGGAAAATGGAACGATGGGATAGGTGCCCAGAAGTCATTGCGCTCAACCGCGATAATGCGTGTAATTTTGTTGCGTTGCAGGGAGCAACGTGTGTACGCGTTGTCCCGCAATAAAGGTCACGTGAGTTTTGTAGCGCGATTGCCTTGTTGCGCTTTAATCTGATCGTGTGTACATAGCCTCAGTCTCTGCAAACATTCTTTCTTCTTCCCATCGTCCATGTTATCCAGCTGATGGGCATGTTTTCTATTCCTCCTAATGCCACTGGGATTGCAGTCCATCACAAAAAGGTGAAGAAAGAGATGGGGACTTTTTTCTCAACCACACCAGGCACAAAAGTGTGGGGAACACAGAGAGAGGAGCAGGCTGCACCATTCTGTAGATTATCACTGATCATCGTCATCCCGTTTCTGTTGTGTCTCAGGTGAGGCTGCTCTTCTTGTTGCTGATTTGAGTCAACATGATCATATTACACCTGCATTTACTATGCCTACTTGTAAAGTACCAAAGGGGTAGTTGTGTTAGTCAAGGTCAGCCAAAAAAACAAGGAGTCCTGTGGCACTTTTTAAGACCAACAAATTTATTCATCACATGACCTTTTGTGGGAGAAAATCCCACTTCGTCAGATCTTCAAAGTGTCTGATGAAGTGAGATTTTCTCCCACGAAAGCTCATGCGATAAATACATTTGTTAGTCTTTAAAAGTGCCATAGGACTCAGGTTTTTTTTTTTTTACTTGTAAAGTAGTGACTCGCACAGTTTCATGCCTAAAGGATCAATGTGGGCTTTCTTCCAGTTCATGATAAATGCTGTGGGAACGGGGTGCTCATGAAAATGAATGATAATCATTGGCTTGAACAGTATCTACAGCAGGCAGCTTCCCCATTATTCTCAATAAAGTAGCCAAGTTTCTTTGCTCCTGGCCTGCACACACCAGATACTTCAGTCTTAGGGCCCACAAAGAACTCTGCTGAAGTAATTCTGCTTTGGGCTTCTGCATCCCTAGGATGCCCCAGGCCTGGATCACTCTCATCAACAGAGCCGGCCAATTTGCAGCAAACCATGCAGTGATTTTGTGATGTGGCTAAAATGTTCTCCAAGAAACAGACTTAGAATGCTGTGGTTTCACTTATCTCTTCCCTACACTGCTTAACCCCAATGCATCACCCTCAGCCACCTAAGGATCTCATTGTAAGAATGAATTAAAACATTTAATCCCATCCCCTGTTCCCACCCTAACCCCCTTTACATTCCTTGGAACTAAACTGCTGATGCAGTCTGATCTGGCTGTGCTGCCACCTGCAGAGAGAAAGAGGCATTGCCTCCCCTTGGTTCCCATTTTTATAGGACATTTCCTGTCCGGTCTGTAAGAAGAGATAGCCATATACTGACGTGAGCTGTGAACCCACATCTCTGGGCCTTGTGCAACAGTTGAGGAGACAGGACTAGGTCTGGTCTGGGGATGCTGGGGTGAAGAGAACTCAAGTACCTTGAAGAGATGGTTCTCAGTGGTGCTCTTTGTTAGGATCCCCAGCTCTTTCAGCTTCTGTGCCAAAAGGCTCAGCAGGAGGCTGTAGATGAGAGCAGAGCTCAGGCAGGACTTCTGGATCTCCAGAACAGCCTGGTAAAGCTCTGCTTGGGAATGAGCAAACCTGAAAGGGTCAAAGCAAAGATCATGTCTGAAATGGGAAGTCCCCAGTTCTGACTCAGGCACAGCTCAGGGCTGAAGCCCCGAGAAGAGAATGCAACAGTTGAGAATACGATACTTTAGACTTCCATTTATAGATCACAAACCTCTCTACAGCAACTATATGCCATGTTACAAGCTGAAAGTTGTGACGCCATGGAGGAAAATAAGCACTAGAGGTTGTGTCATCATGTAAATGTCCGTGAGTAATAGAGAATTTATTATTTGTATCATAATAAGTCCCTAGAAACTCCAGTAGTTGATTCAAGATCCCATTGCGCCACTTACTGTGCAGACACAGAATAAAACGACAGTCTGTCCCCTTGGCGCTGACAAGTAAGGACAAGACAAGAGATAACAAATGGACGCAAGCAGCTAGTGGGGCAGCACCTGGAAACAATGAGACAATATTGACCAATCAGATGGAGAGTGCTCTAATGGCTTAAATCTTGTCAAGTTTTTTGTAGGTATGACAAAGGGAGTTTTGAAGAGGTATCTAAAGGAGGTCAGTGCATTAGTTCTGAGGCTATTTACTCTCAATTGTGAGGAGCAGCATGAGAGAAAGCACAAAGGTGTTTTGTTAAATTTAACAAGTGGTTGATGGGAGGCAGAAGTTGACACCTCGCTACTGAATGTGAGATGACAGGGAGAGTGAGGTTAAGCCATGAGAGGCCTTGAAAGTAAATACAAGTATTGTTATGTTTGATGCAATAGAAAAAGGGGGAACCAGCAGAGAGAGACAAAGGCTGCGTCTACAATTGTAAATTAAGTGGACTTAATTTACCCTGCGACTACACTAGTTTCCTTAAGTCGACTTAAGCAGCTTGCTTAAGTTGACTTAAGGAAAATAAAGTCGACAATGAAAATTAAGTCGACTTTATTAAACCTAGATTTCATTAGATTTAAGGCTTAATTCGACTTTTTAAAGTCGAATTAAGCCAGTGTAGACGTGGGGTAGCCCTAAATTGACTTAGGGCTACCCCAGGACTACACCAATGTCCTCCCTGCCGGGGGGGGGGGCACAGAGGGAGCCTGGCATGCCCCCCCAAAGGGCAGGGCACAGCCCTGTGTGATGCTGTCCAGATTTAGGGAACCATTTATGTTATTATTTCCTATTCATATCTCATATATGCTATAATCCATAGGAGCTATGTCATGTTTGGTATCAATAGAAAGGTAGTAATTTGCTGGAAATGATTATATAGTTTATGTCTAGGAATTGTCTTTGGATTAGAAATTGGGAATTTGGTTGTTAATCTATACTTTAACTTGTGAGAGTCTGTGTAAACACCTGAGACATGCTGTCTACAACCATTGTCTCCTTAATGTTAAGGAATCTGCCAGCTACAATGGGCCCAGGGAGTAACCTGATGAGCCATTAAGGACATAAGGAATACAATCATTTATTAGTGTCAGAGTTAACATTCATTAAAAATGAGTACTTTAACAAATTTAGCATTTGGTGCCAGACTATTTCTTGTTCTGAAATTAATGATGGAAGAAAATCTGCAATTTTTGTACAATGGTGCTATGATTACTTTCAAGACATTAGTTCAAGATCATAATTAAAGGCTGCACCATAATTTTCCTTTTAATTGGAATTTTGTAATCCTTTCCTTCTGTTCTGCCTTGGATATTCTGGAAAAACGTATTTGGAAATATAAATCTTAGCATGCTTGTGTTCCCCAAAATACTTTTGGGTTCAAAAGTAATATAGTCTTTAAATTACAGCATTTTTAAAAAGTCACTTTTTCAGATGGCAAGTCTCCCCTTTTCTGCAGCACCCTTTTGGGTTAAAAACCACAACAAGCGGACACCTCAAAATGTACACACGTTATTTAGTAAAATTCTTAGAGAGAAATTATCTGAAAATGGAGTTAAAGTTAAAAATACTTATCAGTAATTTAGGATAAATACCCTGCAAGTATTGTAATTGTTGTAATTATCCAAAACCTAAGCATTATAAATATAGGAAACTCAGCGTTAATGTTAAGCTTTAGAAAAATCCAAAGATGTTAGGGTATTGAAATGCATACAGGACACCCAAGCAGCCTTAACTCTGCCCTGGGAGATACTCCAGAACCCCTTTGGAACCTAATAATTGAAACTCTTTGCATAAGCTCTCTTTGAATATATAGCTTTTAAGATTAATGATAAATTTCCCCATTATTCTTCATAACCAAAAGTTATCCTGTAGCAAAAGCTTTAACTCATCCTTGTACTAACACCATGGGAGGGTGGGTTGGGGAAAAAGTCCTTTTATAAATCAGTTTAATGTGGGGCCACAAATTTTAAAATACCTCAGTGATAAAGCCACCCTCTCCCCTAACCCTCCCCTCACCCTAGCACATCTCCTGGATAAAAAATTATTTAAAGCAGCACACGTACAAGCCCTCGGTGATACTATAATGAATTTTCCAACTACTGTGATGAAGCTGGTTAATCTGGGGCTGCTCTTCTGGCTCCTGCTTGGGAAGCTACAGGGCAACCATGAGAAGGTTTGGGGCAGTTGGGAAGCTGGTTAGAAACCTGAAGAGTCAGTGATGGAAGCAGCTGTTTCTGGTGGCTACTCAGGGTGACTGAGCTGAGGATTGTGAAACTGCTTATGTGCAATTCGGTCTCTTTCAAAGTAAGAGTAAGAAGGGCTCCCGTGCACTGTGTTCATAAGAATATGGTGTAAAAAAACAGGGTTACGCTAGATCTGACTCCATTACATCAGTTTCTTTCCACTTCCTGCAAGGCCCCGGAATAATTCACCGAGCAACCCATGGGCAACAATATATAAATATTCAGCAACAGGGTCAACCAGGAACCTGCTGACACATCTGGGTAACTGTAGAGACCTTCGTCTAAATCAATAACTCAAGTCTAAGAATTAAACCAAGGCTGATAAATGGTCAGAGTTTGTCTGAAACAGACAAAAAGATGTTCAGGAGCTTTTCAGAAATGCCTGTTTTCATAAACTGAGTCTTGAATCTGGCCCACACTGACCATGCCTCAAACCTGTCCCTGTGAGTCCATACGTGTTTACAATTCTGGTTTCTCTGAGCCTATGCAGTACAATGTGGCACATTCAAGATTGGGATGTAATCTTACTAATTATAGAGACGGCAGTCATAGCTCAATAGATAGGCTTGAGCTAAGCCTTGCACGTAAAGCTGGGATTCAACTTTTGTATTATATATGGAGAACACAGCATAACCTCCACAAAGGTACCGCACTTACTTGTTGGTCTACTTTGCTTAATCTAATATCGGCCTGTAAACCAGTGAACTTTGGGGTTCACCTTCTCCTTTAAGTACAATACACATAGACATAGGCAATCATGCTCTGCCCGAAGCCTTTCTCAGGTGTAGGGTTCGTATTTACCCCACTTTATTTAGCCAAACCACAGCTGGCATGCTATCAGAGCCGTGAGTCTGATTCTCCACAGGGTGGAAGGCCTGCAGAACAGATGAGGGGATTTTGACCACTGCCACTGAGTGGATCTATGTACACGATGAACATTCCTAATTGGCTCCTGCAGAGACTGGATTTAATTTCCGTGGTACTTCCTTGTTCTCTCTGTGGCACTCTTCCTCTTTTGTTAATGCTCCTGTGAAAAGAACACTTTACCTGACAGTAATCATGTGACCCAGCGGCCTCTTGCTGACAACTGCTGGCAGGCAAATGAGGGGCACAGTGTTCACCACAGGCTGGCACAGACAGTCTCTACAGGGAGCCAGTAGCAGTTTGGGGATAACAGTCATTGGGAAATGTACATGCAGATAACATTTAAGACATGATGTATCTGTAATGAAAATGATGTTCCTAATGTTTAAGGCAGATCACCAGCAGGTGCTATCCCTCAGGAATATTCCTTTCAGACAGGTGGCAACAGATGCTTCCCTGATCATACATGCCTGGTCTGCCTCACAGTGCATGCCTACTGCATACTGAGCCTGACGCTATCCAAGAGACTGAGAGATCCACAAGTGAGGAAAGCTACAGGAAGAAACAATCAGTGGGGGTAGGGGTCTTGTTCTTGAATAAGAACAAGGATTCTTCTGATGTATTTAGAGGTACCAGTTAACATCACGGACCCTTTACTGTGAAGGCAAGGAAAGGGATCCAGAGCAAGCCTGTCTGTAAAGCTTTGGTGAGCGTTACTTCATTAGATAAGAGTATCTTGTTAATTAATTCTAGGCTCGAGAATGTGTTGTTTGGTTTTATACTTAACCTCTTCTTTCCAATACTTCTACTTGTTATGACTTGGAATTGCTCTATCTTGTTAAATCAATTCCTAATTTCACTATAACATATCTAAGCACTCTGCATTATATGGAGCCATGATCTGAGGTGTAACTGGAGAACTGGTTCTGTACTGTTTATCTGGAAGCAGATGATCTGTGGATGTCCAGTGGACTAGAGGCTGAACACTCCAGGGCGGGGCGGGGACGGGTACTCAGAAGGTTCAGTGGTTGGAGTATGCAATTTCACTAACCTGTAGAGAGAGAGAATGGAGATTGCATAAGCTGAGAGGGGAATGCTCACGTTGCCTAGGTAGGGAAGCTGACCCATGGCAGAAACAGACAAGGCTCTCTCATGCTAAGGGTAGATGGTAGCAAGGTGCTTCACAACCATGGGTATGCCCAGGAAATGTCATACCCTACCACACACACTGCAGGTCTATTTGAACTTCCCTGGCTCTGCATGGCTTTCCTCTGTTTATCATGAAGCTGAGAAGGCCCCAAAACTGCATCTTTGTGCCTGCTTCCTTCTGCTTTCTCTTTGCACAAAGCCCTGATACGCAGAATGCTCCAGATAGGAATGAACTCCCTACTTGCTGAAAGCCCTTACTAAGTCCCAAACAAAACAATATTAAGCCTGAATTAAGGCTGAAAGATCAATAATTTGGGTAAAATACATTAAAGACATGAGGTATTTATTTAAAAAACAAGCATTATAAACCCAAGTTAAATTCATTTAGATGTACATAAGACACCTATATAAGGTTCTAGCACCCTAACACAATCATAATACAATAAAATCCCAGTTTAAAATAAATCCAAATATTTTAAGGTATGGAAATGAACAGTTAGGACAGCCAAACAGCCTTAACTCTGACCCGCAGTGACACCATGCAATATCAGATTACCATTAAAGCTTTTGAGTGTTTGTGGATGTAAGACAGACACACAATATTTTATATATATGCATTTCTATACCTTAACATATTTAGATTTCTTCTAAGTTTAATCTTAACTTTTCATCTCTTGGCTTTATAATGCTAGTTTCCTGATAATACAACATATAAATTGCTTAGGGAGGTTGTGGGATCGCCGTTATGGCAGGTTTTTAAAACCAGGTCGTTAGACAAACAACTGTCATGAGTGAGGCAGGTTATTTCTTAGTCTTGCCTTGACTGCAGGGGACTGGACTAGAGGATCTACAGAGGTGCCTTCCCATGGTTACACTTCTGTGATGCTCTGATCCCTATAAGATTACCAGTACTTACTCTCAATTTTAACTCCCCCCAATGTAGGTTTTGTCTAGGAATTTCTTTTTAAAAATGATTTAAAATGTCAGACATGATTACACTGAACAAGAACTGCAGAGAATTTTACCACAATCTCTCTAGTGATTAGAAGATAAATATTATCAGGCTTAAATAATTTTTTAAACTTTAACTTTTAGGACCAAATTTGTACAGTCTAGTTGCCTTCTGCCACGCTGGAGCAGCAAAACCAAGCCAGAGTATGTTGGCCTGTTAGACCGAGTTATAAGCTGCTTTATGTCAGCAGAGCAGCACAAAGCAGCCGAACAATTCACCTTAGTTTTTCCTCTCCATGCTGGACTCCAAGTTCCCCTACACAAACCCACCACAATTTCCCCTTCTTCTGTTCTCCTCTCTCCCTTGCATGCACAGATCACAATTTGCCTCTCCTTCTCTTTGCATCTTTAATTTGTAACTCCTGCATTCTTCTCAGAATACATGCTGTCATTTTGGGGAGGACATACTGTATTTTTCATAGATAAGTGCAAAATTCATCTCTACCTTATCTATGGAACTGCAACCAATACCTCCATAATACTAAGACGCTCCTGGAAAAGAGGCTGGGAGCAGAGGCGAGATAATGGTAACTGTTGAATTTGAAATAGCTGCCATCCATATGCCAAGCAGAAGACTGCTCTGTGGGAAGGTAGAATGGCAGTGTGAAGGTATGCTTTCTTCAGGATTATGGAAGTCAGGAAGCTTCTGTATGAGTGCCAGCATGGATCTGAGAATCTACATCTATTCTTTGGCTCCTTTTAAGACTTGCTGTGTGTTTCAACAAAAAACTCTTTCAAATACATGTGCACCTGTCTCCCTAGTCCTCCTGCAACCAAAATCCTGAGCAAAGATGCTTTAAGTTTAAGGCTTCATCAAACTCGGGCTCCTACAGACCAAAAGGAGAAGTGAATTCCACAGTAAAGGGTTCTCTGAGGACTATCAGAACTCACTGATGTTTACGTCTCAGGGCTGTTAGCATGAGTGCTTCAGCATGTCCTATCTGCCCTTGTAATGCCTGGTAAAAACCACCTTTCATATAGCCAGAACCCCCATATCCAAATCATAGACAATCAGGACTGGAATGGACTTCAGTAATTCAGTCCCCTTCACTGAAGCAGGACTAAGCATAATCTAGATCAGTGTTTCCCAAACTAATTTGGCCATTGAACACTTTTGAGGTTGGAATATATTGACAGAACACATACATGCTGGTCTGGGGTGGGGGTGTTAATATAAAAAAAATTGCTGAACGTATTGCTCAAAAGTTGATTTAAAAGAGTTAGGTTTTGGGGGATGTCTTTTATTTTACAAAGAACAAAAATAAAGCAGGAAGAACGAAGCAAAATCATCTGAATGAACAACTGCTTTTCTGTTAGGATGGTTAGCAACCCTATAACTAAGTTTAAAAATTAAAGACAATAGACTAACACGGCTACCCCTTTGGAATTTAAAAATTAAGTACAAACCAAAACATCAATATAACAGTCAAAAGAAGGATGGTGAGTATCTTCCTCATGTACAAATATAGGAAGGACATCTTTGTTCAAAAAAGGACTGTCCTTCCTTAAAGCTTAAACATTTTTATGAAAAATAAATGCAAATCAAATTAGGTATGGAAAAATATTTTTAAATTTTGTTTTTATAAATTTGTTATGACAAAACTACTGGAAAATAAAAATAAGTAACATTGGACAGATTTTTTTTTAAGGGGGAAGAGTGTTTTTATGTCTTTTGATTACAAATCCCTTCCCTGTCTTTCCACATGCACCAGCTCCTCTCCCTCCTCCATCTTTTCCCATGAGTCAGCACCTCTTCCTCCCCTGCCTCCACCCCCTCGCAGTGTAGGGGGCCCCAATGCCTGCCCTGGCTTGCTCCATGGGGGCTCTCCAACTCCTAACCCTGACCCCCATCCTACCTGAAAAGGGCTGACACCAGCCCCTGAACACAGCTCTCCAGCCAGGTCACTTCCCCCTGCGGCTGTGTGCAAGGCAGGAGATTTTAAAGGGCCCCGACAGGTCCTCTTTTGATGGAACACCTACTCCCATCCTGTGGAACACCACTATTCCGCAGAACATAGTTTGGGAAATGCTGATCAAGGTCATCCCTGACAGGTGTTTGTCTAACCTGTTCTTAAACACTTTCAAATGACTGAGATTCCATAACCTCTCTAGGTAATTTGTTCCTGTGCTTTAGCTATTCTTACAGTTTAGTTTAGAAGCTTTACTTAATATCTAACCTAAGTCTTCCTTGCTAGACTTTAAACTCAATACTTTTTGTCCTGTCATCAGTGAATAAAGAAAACAATTGATCACCCTCCTCTTTATAACCACCTTTTATGTACTTGAAAACTTATGTCCCCACCACGCCCCTTCACTCTTCTCTGCTTCAAACGAAACAAACCCAGTTTTCCAATCTTCTCTCAAAGGTCATGTTTTCTAGACCCTTAATCATTTTTGTTGCTCTCCTCTAGTTTTTCTCCGGTTTGTCTACATCTTACCCAAAGTGTGGTGCCCAGAACAGGATATAGTACTCCACCTGAGGCCTTATGAGTGCTGAATAGAAGAATAACTTCTTGTCTTGCTTATACTCTAGCCTAATACATCCCAGAATGATCACTTTTTTTGGCAACCAAGCTACACTATTGGCTCTTATTTAGTTTGTGAGCCTCCATAACCCTCAGATTTTTTTCCGTGTTTTCGCCCTAGGCACACATTCCCCATTTTGTATGGGTGTAGTGGTTTATTGCTTCCAGGGTGGAGCATTTCGCATTTGTCCTTAGTGAATTTCATCCTGTCTATTTCAGACCATTTCTGCAGTTGGTCATGATCATACTGAATTCTAACCCTGTCCTCCAAAGCGCTTGCAACCCTCCCAGCTTGATGTTGTCTTCAAACTTTGTGTGTTCACTCTCTATGCCATTATCCAAATCATAGATGAAAATACTGAAAAGAACCAGCGGTAAGATAGATCTCTGCAGGGCCCCATTTGATATACCCTTCCATTTTGACTGTATTCCATTAGTAACTACTCTGAGTATGGTTTTCCAACCAGTTGTGCACCTATCTATCAGGTTTGTCTAAACCAGCATTTCCCAAACTGTGTTCCACATGATGTGAATAGGTGTTCTGTGAAAAAAATTCGATGCTAGCACTATTTTTCCTTTTAACTCAACTTTTGAGCAAAACGTGCGGCAATTTTACAGTACGAATCCCGGCCCCCATCCCTAAGATCAGCATGTATGTGTTCCATCAATATATTCCAAGTCCAAAAGTTTTCCGTGGCCAAATTAGTTTGGGAAATGCTGGTCTGCACTATATTTCCCTAGTTTTCTTATGAGAAGGGCAAGTGAGACAGTACCAAAAGCTATATTAAAGTCCAGACATCACATATGCTGCTTCTCCCCTATCCACAAGGCTTATCACCCTGTCAAAGATGGATATTGGGTTGGTTTACTTTAACATGATTTGTTCTTGACAAATCCATGTTGACAGTTACTTTTCGCCTTATCTTCTAGGTCAGTGGTTTTCAAACCATGGGTTGGGACCCAGTACTGGGTCACAAACCCTCAGAGGCTGGGTTGCGGTGCCCCCCTGCTACCACTCCTAAAAGACTGGAGTACATTGCTCAAAAATGTAATTGTTGAGTCATGGGCATAAATAATTTTTTTTCAACTGGGTCCAAGAAAAAAAGTTTGAAAACCACTGTTCTAGAGGCTTACAAACCGACTGCTTAATTATTTGCTCCTTTATCTTTCCTGGAACAAAAGTTAAGCTGACTGATCTATAATTTCCTGTGTTGTCCTCATTCTCCTTTTTATAAATAGGTACCATATTTGTCCTTTTCCATTTCTCTGGAATCTCTCCCATCCTGGGCTTTCTAGATCAAAGTCAATATCTTCATTACATCTGGGAGCCAGTGCAGCTGAGGAGGGAATTGGTACAATAACTTCTCCCCAGCTAACGCCATTTTCAAACTGAAGATTCCCAGGGCTTATGGAAAAGTTTTATGAAAGCTCAGACCAATTTCTATTCACAAAATGTATTGCCACAACCCTGACTTCAACACCAGACATAGCTCATAAACCCATGTGTGTGACACTGGTGATGAAGTGCTTTTTACCCTCCATTGGCCATGGCATGACACTCGTGGAGGTGCTAGTCTGTAGAGTTCATGAAGATAGCCATCTAAAATGACAATGGGTTTTTAAATTCTTCCACTGCCTCTGCTGTCTTTTCTCAAATGAGCAGGAGCCTTTATAAATATATTAAGGCTCAGCATTTTAAGGGGACATTGTCAATTATATTGAGAAGCAAACAAGGAGTCCTGTGGCACTTTTTAAGACTAACAGATTATTTATCACGAGCTTTCATGGCAGAAAATCCCACGCTTTGATTTGATTCTTCAAAGTATCTGACGAAGTGGGATTTTTCTCCCACGAAAGCTCATGCGATAAATAAATCTGTTAGTCTTTAAAAGTGCCAGAGGACTCCTTGTTTGTTTCTCTGCAATAGACTAACATGGCTACCCCTTTGGAATTATATTTAGGTCTCAGATCATGCTTTATGGTTATTCATACACAATAACTTAGGGGGAAAACCCTTCAAAAATTCAGTTAGACAAGACCCAAATTTACTATATTCTGGAGAATACACCCTCATTAATCATTCAGACCAACAATGAGGAACACTTATTCAAAACATTCATTGCAGCCATATAGAAATGCACCACTGGGCTATAGCCCCAAAGGAAATTTCTACCCTGAAGAAATGGCTAAAGAACATGCAGTGATACAGAATCTGGAAAAAATCTCAGCTTGAATTTGACAATTTTATCAGTGTCTTGAGGACACACAGACCCTAGAAGATCCATTATTTACCATTCAGCAGAACTATGAACAAAATTTAGATTCCGCACTAAAACACAGAATGAATCTCCAACATTCCCAGGACTCACCTCAGTAAGGAAATCGCACCCCATTTCTTGGATAACTATTAACCATGTGCCTGCATTCAAAAATATTCAATAAAAGACTGCCTATCATGCTGACCAGTCCCATTGCATTGCTACCTGTACTCCTGTCTGTCAGTATACATCTGTTGTCTCGTTTTACACTTCAGTTATAAGCCCTTGGGACAGAACCCATCTTTCTGCACTGTTTGTACCGCTACTACCACAATGGGGTCCTGGCTAGGCTCCTAGGTGCTTTAGTAAAACAAAACATGTTAATTCATTCTGAGAGAATTTACAGGTAGTTTATATCTCCTTGAAAAAGAATGCTCTTACTGGAAGTTCTTATACCTATGTAACTTTCTGGCCAAAGAAATTACTTTCCACAAATTATCCTTTTTTCAAAAATAACTTTGTATTTCAAAGTTTTATTTACAGGTAGATACACAATCATCAACTCTGCATTCAGGTACATAGGCAGATGTAGCTTTACAGGTGAATGCTATTCACAGCTAGTCATGTAGATTCAAAGTTCACAGCCATTACTACCTTCAGGTATTGGTTGGCACAGCATGTTTAGAATAACATTATGTGTAACAGATTTAGAGTACAGGCTAAGTGATTATCAGTTAGCACATCAGCAGCAATATTATGCATTTCCATCTATCTTTGGTGAGTCTTCTTTCTAACAATGTATATTGCACTTGCCAGTGTAGTATCTGTGATCTTACAAAAGTATCACAACCAAAATATAGATTCTTTTAAATAGGGATAGACTGACCTGTAAAACTCACTAAAAACCTCACCTTCCCAGAGCCTTCCCCCCCCCCGCCCCCTTCTTTCTATAATAAAACTGGTCACGTACTTTTACTGCCTTTAAAGGGTCAAATTCATCCCTTGGACGCATGCACCCATCTCTCCCTGAAAGCAATGGGAAATGGACATGTCCACAAGGGTAATTAGGGGACAGTTCAGCCCTAATTAAGCACATCTTGCAATACCCACGTGAAAGAGGTAAGTAGATTTTGCAGAAGAGGAAAATGTAGCACAAAAGTATAAGTTTTGCCAAAGATCACACAAAATCAATAGCAGAGCCAGAAATAGAATTCAGGAGTCCTGACTCCCAATCCTATATGTTAATTGGTACAGTCAATGTGGATGAGTGAGTGGAGAAACTGATTAGAAAAGAGAAGCATGGGGATTAGGAAGTTAAATTAAGAAAGAAAGAAAAACATGCTGAAAATAGCAAAGAATATACAGTGAGATCTACATTAGAAAAGGAAAAAAGAATGGAGAGACTCAACAGAATGAACGAATAAAACAAGGGATATGCATTGCAGTAAGTGATATTTCTCACAAATGTATTAAATAGAAAGCTACTTTCCAATATATAACCAAACACAGTATGTGGGTAGAGTAAATTTATCTGCCACTGTCTGTAACGGATTGAATGTTGGGAGAGAGTGGAGAATGAGGATTCATCCTCTTCTCTGAAATCTTCAATTCCATTCATTTCCCTTTGAAAGCAAGCGGTCACATTTATAACTAACTGTCTCAGAGATATCTTCAAAGACCTGGAGTTCAGCAGCCTCAGGTGGATGACGAACGGGGGAACTGGGCAGTAGAATGTAAGTCTGGAGCTGAGAATTCAGGGGAAGGTC
Source organism: Pelusios castaneus (assembly GCA_007922175.1). Classification (NCBI taxonomy): domain Eukaryota; kingdom Metazoa; phylum Chordata; order Testudines; family Pelomedusidae; genus Pelusios; species Pelusios castaneus. Next base: position 11,546,595 of record ML685814.1, read on the forward strand.
GAAGAGCCCGGAAGGCAGAATGAATCCAAAAAGGCATCAAGTGCCTTGAACATAGTCAGTGCCCTCTTGCAAGTACCAACTCTGCTGTGTGCCTTCAGATGACCCTTCCTTCCGATCACTGATCTCTCTCAGACCTTCTTGAAAGAGAGCTTAACATATCCTTATCCCTGGACGCTAAAACCCCTCTGCATTAATATAAACTACCCACAACCCAACCCCATCTTCCAAACCCCCTCTTGTCATTGCTCCACAAAAGCCAAAACCATTTACCATGACCCCTTTCCAAGACATACTTTTGAAGGTTTTCACTTTGAAAACATATGCCTGACTAGGCTGGTGTGAAACAGACAACAAAGGGCAATCTGTGCAGAACCTGGCCCTCAGCTTTGCATCCTCTTCAAGGAGCTGCAAGGCAGAACGAGGCAGGGAGCTAATGTCTTGCTGATGGTCTTGAGCAAGGTTATTACATCATGTGCATGACAGCAGCAGTCACATAGGAAGAAGAGGGATACACATCCTGCATTCTAGATCTTTACATCATTAACTACAAATAAATGATTATTTTGCTTTTCAACAGTCATGTTTCCTGAGCCATTAACAATCCAATTTCCTGTCCCAACTACAAAGTCTTCACACCAGCAACAATTCCCATTTCAAACCTCCCCCCTGCAACCAGGGCCTTCCACAAAAATATACATCATGCTTCCACACACGTGTGCATGTTTCCTGAGGAACCCGAGGAGGGTGTATAAGGCGAGGAGAAAGATCAGGGGCTGCGACCACAGATCTGCTCAACATGGTAGATTTCCTTGGGGCAATCTGCAGACAGAATCAGCGGCGCATCCTCCGTCACCACCACGTCATCCTCAATACGCACACCAAGGCCACGGAACCTCTCTGGGGCGGCCATGTCATCCTGAGGGATGTAGATGCCTGAGGGGAAAGGAGGGAATAAAACCCCTCAGAAGAGAAGGATGAGAAGACACTACTGATTGCTCCCCCCCTTCACTGGCGATAAGAGCAGGGTTGTGCACTGAGTGATACTGAAGAGGGTCAAACCAGAAGAGTTTTGTCATATAAAGTTTCTCTCATTGCCCTCTGTGGAGCAGCTTCTAGAGGAAGGGGAAAGAAGAGAGCACTTCCCCTCTGCATACAGATCCCATATATATGAATATAAACATTCACTCTTTAGCCCTTCTGCACTTCTTGATGTCAGTGCTGCCTATCTGAGCGTGACTTTGACTGTATTCTGGACAACAGGGAACAAGGGCAGAGAAAAGAAAGCCAGTGTCAGAAACCAGTTTCTAGTTGTGGGCCACAAGCCCAACTGTAATTCTCCAAAGAAAAGTATCACCCTAAAAGGCTTACTTTGTAAGAACTCATTTTGAGAGCTCACCCTTGCCATTTGCTGTTTCCGGTTGCATGGTAGGAGTATAACAAGTCACTATACTTCTCCAGTGCTGCATGTGTTTTTAACACCACTATAAAGCAACCTCCCGCCCTATGGTTTGAATGTGCAAGCGAGCTACATAAAATTATATCACTATTTCCAGTGTGATTCATTACTGGATCAGGATTGGAAGTATGTCCTTTTACCTGGCTCAATGGTTATCACCATGCCTGGTTGGAGTGGGAGCGATCGGGACATGTCTGGTGTGTCATGAACATCCATACCCAGGTAATGGCCCACATGATGTGGGCAGAACTTCCGAACAACCTAGCAAGAAGCAAAACACTGTTACTATAGCCATTCAACATGGCCACATAGTCCTATCATAGACATATGGGACTGGAAGGGATCTTAATAGATCATGTAGTCCAGTCCCTGTACTGAGGCAGGACTAAGTAGTCTAGACCATCCCTGAGAGGTGTTTTGTCAAACCTGGTCCTAAAAACCTCTGTGCCAGAGAAGCCATAACTTCCCTAGTTCCAGTGCTTAACTACCTTGACAGTTAGGAAGCCCTTTTTTAAATGTCTAACCTAAATCTCCCTAGCTACAATTTAAGCAGTTGTGAGCAAACTTTTCTCGTCACGTCCCCTCCTTACCATTAACAGAATCTGTCTTCCCCCAACCACTCCCTCATTACTGCATAGCCAAGGCCACTTCAGCAGCAGCGTTTGGGCTGAACATGGAGCTGGGGGCAGAACTGGGGATGGGGGAGGTGATGGGGATGAGGGTGGAGTTGGGCCTGGAAGCTGAGCAGGACTGGGAACTAAAAAGGGTTGGGGGTGGAGCTGAGCTGAAAGCATGGTGCTTCCTTTCCCGCCCCACCATGTGGGACGGCCTGGGCCTAAAGGCGGAGCAGAACTGGGGGCTGAATGGGGTTGGGCGACGAGTGAAGCTGGGTACAGAGGGTGCCCCGCACTGGTCAGGAAAGACTCCCTGGCCACGTCTGAGGAGCAGTGGTTATTGTCCAGGGTTCTCTGCTTGGCTTTCCCTTCAGAATCCCTGTTTAACCCTCTGACCTTCATGCCTGACTCTGTTTCTTCATTCACTGTCCCACATAATTAGCTGAGTTCTGGGCTCAGTAGCTCCCCCCGTCAAGCTGGAGGGTGGATGGCTTTTAGCTGTGGACAGACTTGTGCCCACCCACTTCACAGTACCCAAATAGTACTGGCCAGGAAGGAGTTAAGAGGGCCCTTGGAGAAACAGCCAATGGAAAGGATCTGTAGGATAGTAAATCAGGGCCTGGGAGCCCACTCGAAAAGGGAGCTGCCAAGCAGAACAGAGGCAGTCACCCCCAGGAGCATGCAGAGAGAAGACTGGCTGCCTGCAGGTGGAAGGAAGTCAGCACCTGGAGCAGAGGCTGACTGCTGGGGCTCAGCAGAGTAGATATCATGATACAAAGGCAGAAGAGGTACTGTGGCTGCAGGGAAATGGCTCAGGGAAGACTGTGAAGGAGTTGGGGGAAGAGGTGGTGAAAACTGACTGCACATAAGGCTCCTGGGCCGGGGCCCAAGGAAGTGGGTGGGCTCGGGTCCCTGCCTGCCTCTCCCAAACCACCAGTGAAGTGGCGGTAGGCTGTAGCAGCCACTAGGATAAGTGGTGGATCCAGGACTGCAGGAAAGGCTCCCAAAAGGAAGGAGACATGGAGTGCGGCTCAGTCAGAGAGCTGAGTCCAGGAGACGTTGTAGGTCCTGATGGCGGTGAGGGAGACTACCAATGAACCCTGAAAAGAGTGATGGAGCACAGGCCGCAGATGGGAGTGTCAGCATGACTTATTCCCCAGATGACCAGCAGGAGGCGCCAGTCCAGTGGTGCGTGCATGTGAGTCCATTACACCACAGAATGTTCTTCCATGCACCGCTAGGAGGCACAGGTGCTGGAACTGGGGTGCTCCTACATCCCTGCCTTAAGGTGGTTTTCATCATATGCAGAGTTTACAGTTTGTTCAATGGCTCTATGCGCCCCCACGATACAAAGCATTCCAGCAGTCCTGATAGGGGAATGCATACCACAGTTTGGGGACCACTGTTTTAACATTACTTCTTGTCCTTTCCTCAGGGATTAAGGAGAAGAATTTATCACCCTCCTCTTTGTAACAACCTGTTATGTACTTGAAGATTTATCATGAAGGAAAGAGGGAGGGTAGATGTACAGGAAGAAGATGGCTTAGTTTGTCATAGGAACTAAGCATATCAGTTTCTTGCCTAAAGGATCACTGTGGACTGTCTTCTTGCTCACAATAAACTCTGGGGGAACTGGGTGCTCATAAAAATGAATGACAGTCACTGGTCTGAGCCACATCTACAGCTTCCCCACTGTTCTCAACAGAGTAGCCAAATCTCTTTGCTGCTGGCCTGCATACACCAGATACTTCTGTCTTAGGCCCCATAAACAACTCTGCCAATGCAATTCGGTGTTGACTTTCTGCATCCCTAGGATACTCAAGGCCTGGACCACTCTCATCAACAGAGCCGGGCAATCTGCAGCAAACCATGCAGTGATTTTGTGATGTGGCTAAAATGTTCTCTGAGAAACAGACTTAGAATGCTCTGGTTTCACTTCCCCCTTCCCTACACTGCTTAAGCCCAGTGCATCACCCTCAGACATCTAAGGCTCTCACTGTAAGAAGGAATCAAAACAACAACCCATCTCCCATTACCCTCCTGCACTCCCTTTATATTCCTTGGGGCTAAACTGCTGATGCAGTCTGATCTGGCTGTGCTGCCACCTGCTGAGAGAAAGAGGCATTGCCTCTCCTTGGTTCACATTTTTATAGGACATTTCCTGTCAGGTCTGTAAGAAGAGATAGCCATATACTGACGTGAGCTGTGAACCTACATCTCTGGGCCTTGTGCAGCGATTGAGACGACAAGGACCAGGCCTAGTCTGGGGGTGCTGGGGTGAAGAGGATTAAAGTACCTTGAAAAGGTGGTTTTCAATGGTGCTTTTTGTTAGGATCCCCAGCTCTTTCAGCTTCTGTCCCATAAGGCTTAGCATGAGGCTGTAGATGTTCTCCAGGCTCACACCTGGAGAGCAGAGGCTCAGGCAGGACTTCTGGATCTCCAGGACAGCCTGGTACAGCTCTGCTTGAGGATCAGTGAACCTGAAAGTCAGGGGAAAGCAAAGGTCACATCTTAAATGGGAAGTCCCCAGTTCTGAGTCAGGCACAGCACAGTGCTGAAGACCTGAGAAGATAATGCAACGGTTGTCAACATGAAAAGACACGCAAGGCCCTACTCTAGTCATCTCCTTCCTTTCTGTGGAGAGGAGACCCCTTGGCTGGCATCCTGAACAGAGCAAGGCACTGCCGCAATCAGAAGGGAAGGACGTGAGTAAAAAGACTCTGGAACAAACTGAGCATCACAGGGACACCTTTCTGGACTCTCCTGACCTAAGACAAACAGCCATTCACACATGGACTAAACGCCTGCTCTGCTACACCTCATGCATATACCCAGAGTCTGTAGCTGCCCAGAGAAATACAAGACTCATCTCTGTAACCCTGGATTTATCCTGGTAGATGGTATAAGGGGGGAATCAAAAAAACAACAATCCTGTATATTCTTACTGTGATTAAGAAGTAAAGGCTGAGGAATACATCCTGACTCATGTTTTATGCAATTTTGGTTAATCTGAGATACCTGAGTGACAGGGACACTAACATTACTCACAAAGATAAGACAATGAGCCCGTGCATGTACTTATGGCTAACCACAGATTGACACATGTATGCCCACACTCAACCACATTTCTCTCATTCTCCCAAAGGTAGCACACAGCACATTTCCAGCTTTGAGCATCCTACCTGCCATTGATGGGCCAGGTACGGGTGATGTCACTTACATAGCAGGAAGATTCACATCCACCATCCAGCAAGACCATTTCTCTATCCTGGAGAAGAACAATAAATACACCATGCCTAAGGCCAGCTGCCAAGTTTCCCCAGTGAAAGGGGCTCTCTGTATGAGAGGGCTCACCCCCGTGTGACTCTGGCTGGATTGTCCATTTATGTATTATTTAACATCAGTATTTCAAAATTACAATAATTCATATGAGATAGGCCATGCTAGGTACCTTTAGAAAGGTTATAATTTCCTAAGTATGATGATATTCTTTGTGTGTGTCATATTTGTATTGAAAGTTATAGATATGTTTGATGTATCTGTACTTCAGTTTGTTCTTTGTTTTTGGGTGACATCCCCGACAGGGTGGCTGCAGAATTAGCCTGCTTAATGGCCCATTAAGGAAACTCACAGGTACAGTGGGAGAAGCCAGGGCTACACCTGATGTATCACCAGGACTTATTCATGAGATCCTGGACTCCATCTTATTTCTGTAAATTTCCACAAGCAGCATGGCAAAAGGACATAAAAGGCAGTTGCACCTGACAACAACATATTGTCTTTAGTGTTCTGTCTCCACCTACCTCTGGATCAACTCATCTACAACTGAAGTTGTAAAGCAAAGGACTGAGACCCATCCAGGTACTGGATGTACTCCAGAGAGACTATTGAAGCCTGGAAACACCACAATTCTAATGAAAATATGATATATATGTCCTTTCAAATCATTTGTATGTATCTGACTGCTTTAATCATTTAACATTTCTCTTTAGTTTGTTTCTTTCCTCGTGTAATAAACCTTTTAGTTTTAGTTACTAAAGAACTGGCTGGCAGCATGGTATTTTGGGAAAGATCCCAGTTTATAATGATTTGGTAATTTGGCTGACTCTTTGGGGTCAGGAAAACTTTTTTAGTAAAGAGCATGGAGTTTTAAATAACTTCTCTCTTTACTGGACCTGGTGGCTGATTGGGAGCCAGAGACTGAAATGGAGTAAAGGGGGCTGTGTATATTTTGTTGTAGCTTCAGTGGGGGGATCAGAAGCTACATTTATGACTGGTTAGGGAGTCTGACTTCAGTGTCACCCATCAATGCCTGAAGAACCTTTGCTCCTTTTGCAGCCTGTCCTGAGCTTGGCATTTTCAAGTAGCTATCCTAGGCACAGATGGGTCACACCCTAGGGCAAGGAGATTCTTTTCTGCAAAGACTGAGTGGAGATTGGACTCCTCTCATAGAAAAACACACTATGTTCTTCCCCCTGTTCAGATATGCCACTATGGCTGAATTGTTCGGTTACCCTGCCAGGCAGTCCTTGAATGCTGGCAAATACAGGAAGCTTGAGCGCCGATACAATGTTAAATCTCTTCTTTGAAAGGCGCATTTCACCTGAACTATACATCCTGAAGGATCTACCTATATTCAAACAGGCTGGCATCTGTGATCATCATTTTACACCAGTCAGTCTCCAATAGAGAGATCCCTTTTAATAGGAATTATGGGATAATAATCAGGACTGAAAGGCTTTTACAGAGGGAGATGAGGATTTGTTCAGTGCTGTTAGTCAGCGCGTGGGCTGAACAGAGGAAAAGGGACAGGTGGAGAGCTCTATTCCAGGGGACAATCCTTATTGAAGGATATCAGGAGATGTACTCCATCTCTGATGGGGCATTTTTGGGACTGAAACCTTAAAACAATTTCTATTACCTTCCCTGCTCTCTCCTGGGATGGAGACCATGCACAGCAGCACTGAGACAGATTCTGAGATGCACCAGGTCAAGAGAAGCCAAGACTTTAGGACACATTCATCTCAATTCACCTTCCATTCACTTTAGTCCAATTCAGCCAAATGGTTCTAGTGCCCGTCAAATAGCTAGCTGTGCCTCCCATGTAAAGCGGCCACAACCAAGCCCAGGGTCCAAGTATGGAATAATTGCCAGGCATGGGCTGTCAACAATGCAGTGAGTTCTGTGAAAACTCTGGGTCAAATTCTATGTTGACTTACACTAAGTGTCATCCCAGTGATTTTACTGGCATTCCACAGGATGCAACCAGTACATAACTTCACCCTCTGACCATTGGTCTCAGAGTCAATGGGAGGATGTAGTTCTGTGCAGTAAGGGGAAATCCAGGAAGCAGAATATTATATATTCCTGGTGTGGAACTACTGTCAATATAGGTAGATAAAGGTTACAAACATTTATATTGGTAGAAAGTAGTTTGGACTCTCTGTTAGTTTTACCTTCCATTTGGGCTCCATTTTAAATCTCTTGTGAGCAACTGGTTTAATTATTTTAGTGCAGAGGGGGATGACCCTCTGCTTGTGCTCTTGGGAACAATAAAGTAAGTTGAATAAATGCTGGAGAATTTCTTGCCTAAAGACAGTCAAGACCATGGTTTGAATATCTTGTAACTGTCATTGTCAAAAGGGTGACACTTTTGTGACATGTTGCGCCCCACGCACACCCTTGTAGTGTCATCTGGGTCTCATGTTCTCCCTAGTGTAACTGTATATTGCCTGATGCAAAGTACGTTGGGTACGGTGGTTCTGGAATGCTCATGACACACGGAACATTACAGCTATAGTAGCATGTTTCCTGCAATGTCACATATGTACAGGTATAAAACTCTGCTATGTCAAGGATGGATATTAGGAAAAACTTTCTCACTAGGAGGGTGGTGAAGCATTGGAATGGGTTACCTAGGGAGGTGGTGGAATCTCTGTCTTTGGAGATATTTAAGGTCCAGTTAGACAATACCCTGGCTGGGATGATTTAGTGGGAGTGATCCTGCTTTTAGCAGGGGGTTGGACTAGATGACTTCATGAGGTCCCTTCCAACCCTATGGTTCTATGATTCTATATCCCTAAATGTGTGTCTTACTTGGTTTGAATGGATGTAGACAAACACAAAGCTGTGTTTCCACTCCCAGCAGAGGCATGCATACAGGAAGAATGGAGTGGCCTAAGCACCTGTGAGCACTTTGGCTCAAGGGGAGAGGATCATGCCCATTGCTGGACATGGATGGTCACCTGATTCCAGGAGATGTCAAGGAAGCTTGTTACAAGTCCCCTAGAATCAGACTCGCAAGCAACATCAAGGACTGGCATTTACCCATTTGGGAGGGGTGGAGTGGGGGAGGAGATGATGCAGGTCTGCAAAACATATCGCAGCCGGCCTGTGCAATAAACTGAGGATACAGACTGGAACAGGGATTTTAGATTAGAATAAGAATTATCTTTTATTTGATTGTGACTAACTTCTTGACTTGATAATCTTTGGATTTACATTATTGATTTATAATCTCAATCTTACTGTAGTCAAACTTATTTGTTTGTTTTATGTAAAGCAATGCATGTGAACTGAGTGCGTGTAGAGACCTCACCTGGAGTGACAGAGCTGGTGCATTTCAATTTTTCTGATAAACTGACAGACAAACGTAAATGAGCTTGCACGGTGCAATGAGCAGCACTGAACCCTGCAAGACCATAGTTCCCAGGGTTGCATCTGGGACTGGGGGTGTTTGCTGGGGTCTATCCTGTAAGTGGCTGGCCAGAGCACTCTTCCACTAGGTGAGGGACCAATTACATGCAGGAGGCTGGGCATGAGCTGACCCATGAGTGGTGGTTCACACAGCAAGATGGGGTAAGTCAGGCCCCAGGAGTGGAGAATTGAGATGACACAGCTGCACATCAGTCCAGACTGCAGGAAGGGAATGTCACACCCTTTAAGAAGGAATCAGTCAGTACATCTGCGACTCATCCGCTTCCCAGTTGAGATTAAGAGAAGGCACCTCAGCCATTTCAGTCGGGAGAGAGTGAGAGGGTAGGAGAATCAGTCAGAAAGAAAGGCAGGTGAAAGCTTCCTGGCAGTGAGAGTTTGGCAGGTCAGAGCTGTCAGAGATCAAGAGATCCCTGGTAGATGCTAAAGGAGGTTCCTGGGGGAAGGCTGAAGGCAGGAGAGCACCAAGAAGGGCTTGCTGGCTGACCTCCCAAAGTCAGAGCCACAAAGCTGAAGGTTGGAAAGCAGCATAGGGAGTTATCTGATGACTTCTAACCTGTAGAGAAGCAGAAGAGGACCAGAGACAGCTGAAGAAACCAGTAGGCCCACCTACATATTTCTCCACACTGAACAGCTGGAACCAGGGATGTTCCCCCGATGAGGATGAACTCCTAGCAGAGCGTGGACCTTCCCATTGGGAACTGTGGGATGGATGCCATGGTAAAAGGACAAGAGAGGACTAAAAAATAGCTTGAGATTTTAAGGAAGATATACATTGGGTGTGAGAAATGGACTATGTTTTGGGAGTTTTGTTTTGGACTATTTGCACTATTTTTGTAATAAGCCAGCCCCAAAGAGGGGTATTATTAGGTAAGAGATACATGGCACAGTTACTGGGGAGACTGAAGCAGATGCACCTGTTTAGCTGCTCCAGGAGGGGCCACACATAGACAGCCTCACTATGTCAAATACCCTGTTCTTGTATTCTAGAGCGTGAGATAGTGATGACGCTATTTGATGAAGTAAGTCGAAGACCCTTTGAAGAACACCTAGCAATCTGAAATGATAGGAACTTTCAATGGACTCATTCCTCTTCTTTTTGGAAGGTCCCCTGGTAGTGCCATTTCACTCTATGGTAGGGAAGTTTCTCTGGAACAAGAGAATTGAGCAGTCACCCAGACTTTAACGTTATCAATGGAGAGTTATGAATGCATTTGAGTTGGTGGGAATGGCATGCTTTGCACTGGTGGTTGCCAAGATATTAACAGTGCTACCTCTTTCCTTTTTTCCACTGTAAGGGTGAATTTTTCCAAAAGTTTAGGTGAGATGGGTGACAATTCTAGCATGACTCAATCACATTTCTGCACAGGAAAGGCAAGCCTTCTAGAAGGAAGTGTCAAGAGGAGTTGGGATTTTCCTTGGCAGTGTCTTCCAAGCTAGACACTATTATGCCAACTGGCAGAAATGGGAGGGGAAACAGGTACATCTTAGAAGAAAGAAAAACAAATGTCTTGCTAATGACTGTAACCTCATGATAACCAGTTCCTCACAAAACGAATAAAAATGGTTTAAACCGACTTATCAGAAGCAGTCTGAGTTATGCCTCCAAGCCCGACCTTGACTAGCAGGGTAATAATGGAAGCCTTTTTTGACACTGTGACTGGTCTTATCGTGGGTGCATGTGGATGTGAAGAACGTTTCAAGGACCCAGTTAGCGCTCTTATTTCAACAAAGATTAAGCTAGCAGAGAAGCTCACTCCTACATAAATAAGGAGGCAAGGAAACAGGCTTTACTGAAAAGTGAGTCACAGATCTAGCATACTAATGTAGTAACCTCCTCCAGAGACCTGTGTGAAGCTAAAACTGTTCTCTCAGAATTGCTGGAGCAGGACTGAATATCCTAGAGTCCTGAAAAGAAGGCAGACGGTCACCAACAGCAAGTCAAGAGGCCTCTTTTTTCTCCCTTCTCAGCCACCCTAATGGGGTTGGATTGAACTTCCCTCTGTCGTAAAAAGGGCAGAAGAAGTTTTCTACTGCATCTTACTGTGCACCAAAGTAAAACAAGACTGAAGAATTCAGGTGAGAGGGGTTACCCCAACTTCGTTTTCAGTGGGGGCTGGTGCTATTCTTTGACTTTTAAAACATCAGAGACCCACCCAGCATTCTAGATTGTTGCATGAAAACTACAGGAATACATGATACAGGATCAGAATGGCCACTAAATAGTACTTGAAGTCCTATGTGAGATGCTCTCCATCATTTAGAAAATATGACAACATGTGCTTTAAAAGATTGCCAGTGACAAGGTGAGGATGGATTTGACATTGGCCTTACTACCAGCAACAGAGAGCAGTATTAGGCTCCCCTCTCCCACTCTCACGTAAATATCATTTCACTCCACCCAATTTGTTTCAGCATTTCTTGTCATTGCAGAGCACCAAAGGCACAAGGTGGGCCTGCTGTAACCAGTAGTCAGGGCTGGTGAATGGGCGAGCAGCACCTACAGGTACTGTATCAGTACTCTGGAGTTTAAACACATGGAAGACATTTGGTTTACCTGGATTAGCTGGTTGTTCTTTACATAGTGCAAGGTGTTGGACCTGTTGCCGCCGGCAACCACAGGGGGGTAAGCCAAGATGTCAGCACCACGAGCCCGGCATTCAAATTCAAACTGGAATAATCAATTCAGAGAGAAGGATCCTATTAGTTCTGGCACAGTAACCAACTGTGCTGGGCCTCTACTGCCATTCTCTCGGTCTATGCAGAAGGCAGTAACTCAGAAGGAAATGAAACTGAGATGAGCATTTCCTGAATGAAAACAGCCAAAGGTTTCACAGAACAGCAGAAGACAGAGAATGGTCATTTTTCATGGAAGT
>ML685814.1:11558264-11621375 GCA_007922175.1 Pelusios castaneus
AAAGGCAGTCCTGGTAAAATCCCAAAGACTATCTGGATGAGAAAAGTAAGCAAGATTTAGTCCTCAATTTGTAATCTGTAGGTATTCTGAAAATGTTTCTGGGAAGCAGTTGTCTGAGGTAAAGATTTAATTGTTTGCATGCATGTTAGAGGAGAAGATTTTGTAATTTTTGCACAGAATTGTGACAAGCAGTTTGTAACCAATTATTTTGGGATGGATTTTGTACATTTGTGGGAAGGGTAATACAGTAAACTGTAAAAAGATTTCAGATCATATCAGTTCTTATTCGGGCGTATTCTGGGTTCAAATACTAGAGAAAAGGCATTACCAGTGGACAAAGTGGATAGCCACTACATTTTGCAAAGGGTAGTGTGGAGCTAAATATTCAGAATCTCTCAAGACAGAATCTAGTGTAAAAGCAGAAGTTCCTGGAAGTTGGATCTTGGTACTGCTGATATGAATCTTTTCAGACATACAGAGTCGTTACAGGCATAGAACTTTAGGTCTCAGCTGAAACAATAACAGGAAGTACATCAGTCTAGAGAGTAATGAAACCCTAAATGGGAAAGGCTTATTCACCACTGAAAAACTCACTGCTCCCTCCCTCCTTCTCCTGCACATTCAGAGCTCTTTTCTGATCTTTCCTCCTTAGTGACACCTTGCATCACAATCATTAGGACACAGACTTCATTTTGCATTCAGAGGTCGGCAACCGTTGCTGGCCCCTGTGCCAGTCCCGCGCCCCGGCCTCTCAGCAGGTGCCGGGGGTGGAGCCAGCAGAGGACAGGCTCCTTTTCTTTGCTGGCCCCGTTTGTGTGTGTGGCTCCTGTTCCCTGCTGGCCCCGCTCCCCAGCAGTGGAAGCAGGGCCAGCAGGGCATAGGAGCCACAACGCATGCATGGTTCTTGTGGCCCTAGGCCCTGCTGAGAGGCAGGGCCAGCAGGAGGAACAGCAGTGGTGCTGCATGCCACAGGGAATAGGCATGCGTGCCAGCTTTGGTACGTGTGCTGTGGGTTGCCGACCCGTCTTACATTAATAGTTAATGGTATCTTAGTTAAATAACACTAATTTCTCATCTCTGTCCTTTGTATTAACCCCATTAGTAGTTACATATCATTGACAAAAGGCAGAGACGTATAACATACTGTTCACACCTTGCACAAGGAAGGGAGAATGGGAGAGCACCGAGATTCTCAGTGGACCTTCACTAAAGCCTCAGACAATTTACACCTTAAAGGAACAAGACAGGCTGATGCTGCCTCAGAGAGAATTTTTAACAAAACGCTTTGGAAGTTCTGAAAAATGCACAATCCAGTATATAGAATGTCACATTTATTTTTTAAAGCATTCCTTTAGATTTGCAGTAGCCCTTCCAGAAGCGTCAGCCCCATTCATCTTGCCCCTCTGAAGCAAAGGCACCGACACAGAGAGCCTTCTGGGAAAGATGTGTAACCCACACTGACAGAGCAGAGCGTCTGTTATCACCTCCCTCTAGTGAAATTCCAAAGGGGTAGCCGTGTTAGTCTATTGTAGAAAGACAACCTGCAGCAGACCACGCTGCCAACTTTGCCCTCATATCTACACTGATGACACCATCACAGGGCCTAATCATGCCACCTACTCCATCAAGGGTTCGTTCACCTGCTCATCCACCAATGTGATTTATGCCATCATGTGCCGGAAATGCCCCTCTGCCTTATATACTGGACAGACAGGACAGTCTCTGCGCCAAAGAATCAATGGACACAAATCTGACATCAGAAACTGCAATACTGAAAAACCTGTAGGGGAACACTTCAACCTCCCTGCTCACTCCCTTAACGACTTGTTAATAGCTGTGTTGACACAGATGAATAACAAATCACAGCTTCAAAGAGAGTCTGCAGAGCTCGAACTTATATGCAAATTTGACTCAGTTGCCTTGGGGTTGAACAGGGACTATGGATTTTTCTCGCATTACATCAAGTGAATTGACCTCCCCCCTCCTCTATGTGCTGTTCCCCAGTGTTTTGAATCCTAACACCTACTTTGATTTGCTGTTACAGCCTGACCTGATGCTATGTCATACACTCCCCTGCATTTAATTTCCTCCCACTCTGTAACTTTCCTATCTTCAAAGCGTCTGACGAAGTGGGATTTTCTCCCACGAAAGCTCATGCGATTAATAAATCTGTTAGTCTTTAAAAGTGCCGCAAGACTCTGTTGTCTCCCTCTAGTGGTTAGTCCACATACCAAGTTAAGCATCTACTACACCTACCAGCTAAATGAGTAATTCATTTAGCTCCAGGGGTAACGAATCCTGCTTTTAGTATAAAAGGTCCTGGGTTGAAAGCCTGTTGATGGCCCAATGTACACTCCAACATCTTCTGCTGTGGTGCTGCCATAATTCAAAGGAGTCGGCTTGATAGGGCTGCAGCTGTTGAGGAATGTCATGGGCATGTAAAACGAACCAGAAAAGTTGGTGAAGGAAAGGCTGGGTTCCACTTGCATGATAACATAGCACTCCCACAGGCGATAGGTAGCTCTCAGATAATTTTTCACTTCCTGGATAAACAAACAACACGCAGCCCTCTCTACCTCTCCAGAGCCCAACAAGGTACTGACCTTAGCATAAAGAAATGCTTCATCCACTGGGGATTTGCTGGCAAACATTGTCTCTATGAAAGCCTGTCAAACAAGAATAAAGACCTTTTATTAGCATTGGGTCTGAAGTCAAGGGAAAGTCTCCTTTGACTTCACTTTCCTTGACAAAAAATATTTAAGATTATGAAGGGATGTAAAGGATAGACAGTCCCTCTTTCTCACCATGATCTGCAATACAAGAACCAGAGGAAAGTAGCAAAAGAACGGAAAAGAATGGTTTGAAAAAGCAGGAGTGAGAGGTGGGAGCACAAGAGAATATCCTTGTTCTACAGTGGATACCATTTTAAAGGAAGTCAAATATATTACAACAACTTGGTTACCTTGACTGGAAGTATGGAAGAATGAGCACTCTAGTAGTTTAAGAAGCAGGCCTCATACCCCTTGTGGTATGGGGGAGGAAAACAGAGCCCAGTTAAATAAGAGTTTCAGAAATTGTGGTTCTATGAAAGGAGATCAAGCAAGACTAACGTTACCATTGCAACCCAGCTAAATTTGACCCAGTTTGCCCCATTTCCTTTTACATGAGTGCACGAGTCCATAACAGCTTCATCTCAAGAAATGACTGGCTGTTTTTATTTAATGGGTTCATGTCCCGTACCTGCGATGTCACCCTTCCAGCAATCTTCATCCTTTCAATCTCTGCAGGGGATTTGATCAGCCGAAGTTGTTGCACTAGATGATGAATAGCTCGGATACGGTTTTTGCTCCCAGCTTTGATCTCAGCCAGAGGCAGCAGGTAGTCAGAGTGGAGCTGTGTGTGCACTGGCTTTGCAGAATCATACCAAACCATGTTCGATTCAGCTGTGACACACAAAACAGACGCAGTCTAAGATTAAAGGTGCTTTGAGATCACTGTATAAGCAAACACCTCCTAAACTAGAAAAAGGTGAAGGTGTGATGTCATTAGAAAGGTAATTTCCCCTAGGTTTGTATTATAGCCTCATACCTAAGGTTAGTGTTACAGGGTATTAATGATCTCCTTAGAACTGAGCAGGTTAGTAACATGCAGGCAAACAAGTCTATCTTGGTTTTGTAGATTTAATAACAGTTTATGAATTTACAGGTATCTACTCAATAAGTAAATATTCACTTCTACCATTAGTTATTTTCCCCACATAAATTCCCTCCTCAGACACAAAGCTGCATATGCAGGAATAAGTAAATTGGGGGAAAATGTTCCATGACAAAAGCATATCCTTACATAATAAGAATTTAGATTTCTGAGATTAGATGCCCCATTTGTTCTCAAAGGAGAACGCATAAGAGAAATCCACCTCTTGTCCATGACCACCTGGTGCAGGGGTCAATAGGAGCTATGTTGTGGGGTGGACTGTTTGAAAATGCTCTATATCCAGGCTTCCACTGAAGTTAAGTTGCTCAGGAGGAATGTAATTACCCACATTGAAACTGACCTAGAACATTGGGATCAGTAGCACCCCATTCTTGCCATGAGATTTTTTATTTATTTTTTTAATAGCAACAAGAAGTCAAGACTTCACATTTGCATGTCTAGGAATTCAGCACTCCCTGTGTTTACTTGATTAATTCTAAAGAAGCATTTGTCATTTTAAAGTCTGCAAACATCTTCTGTTAATAAGGTAGGACAGTAAATAGGGTTTTTTATAAATGTATTTAAATTCACCCTTAATAGAGCTAGCACTTATGGATAATGAAACCATCCAGTTACACTAGACAGGACAAAAAATACAAGGGAAAGAAACTCTTGTGCTTTGGGACATAAGGGAGGTCTACCAGTGAATTTCCTCTCTGTGCAGTTTATTCTATGCTAGTCCAAGATAGGGGTTTCTTGCACCACCCTCTGCAGCATCTAGTACAGGTCACTGCTAGGGACAGGATATAAAACTAGATGGACAACTGTGTTTCATTTTTTTCTCTCTTGTTTTTTCAGTTTTTTTAAACAATGTTATACACAGAGAAAAAGAAAGAGGAGAGAGTAAGACAGTGTGGACCACCCCTGCCCTTCATCAAAACATATCTATGGAGACCCTGCACGAGACTAACGAAGATCATTTGCTTACCAGAGAGAATCCTCTAATAAAGGTGGAGCAGAATTGTACTTAATATATTTGGGAGAAGGGGTGGTTTAGACACGAGGCTGTCTAACAAGCTTTTACAAGCTTCACTATGTAAAATAGAATCTGGTATGCTATAGGAAACGTACAACAATCCAGCAAATGAAAAAGTTGTGAATGTGATGTGTGTGCATCACCACATAGAGTTTTTAAAGTGAATGTAATGCAGATGAAAGATGCTGGGCTGAGTCTCTTTAGAGACTGAAGTCCATCAGTAAAAGACCAATACAGCAGCTGTGGAAGCTTCCCGCATGCACGCTCGACATCTGTGCTGACGTACTTTCCTGTAACATGGTAAGGCCACATTTAGGGGAGAGGAAGAAGACCAATTCTATGGCTCAATGAATACTTAATTTGTCTTGACACTAACAACAAAGGACCAGTTAGTACCACTTTGTGTTTTCTGTGATGCTGACATCTGTTCAGTAGCACCTAGATACAGATCACTAACCCACAAGCCATTAAAAAGCCACATACACAGGTTCTTTTCTGCCACTATCAATCTGGGGCCAGCTTGCAACCAGTAGTTTAGATGTGAAAATCTCTGCTTTCTACTCCTATTGTCATGTGCCACCCAACATGGGGTCTGGTTGGAATCAGTGAGAGAGAACACGTCCCAATCTCATCTCATTTCCATTACCTTTCAGTTTGGTCACCAGGTGTCTAAACTCCTCTATGGGATAAGCTTCATCCACTCCTGTCAAAGCTACAGCCCCATCTGTGCCTGATCGTGGCCCATCCCACAGCTCTCGGCTTGGATCTCGACGTGGTACAAAGAGCATGGCCTTGTGGGATGGTAGTGCCTTGTCAGGCAAACTCTGCAGCACCAGGATGCTGTCAGGCTCCTGGAACCCACACAGGTATAGGAAGTTTGTGTCCTGGTGGAAGGTGTATGGGATGTCATTACTCATGTAGTAGGTGGGATTGGATAACAGAATAATTGTGTGGTCCACCCCACCCCATTCTTGCGCCTTTTTCTTGACCAAAGTCATCAGTTTGTGTCGACGTAGAGCATATTCCACCTGCGACAATCCCGGTGTTACCTCCCCTACGAATGGAAAACAAAATGGATGAAGTAACATTCTGGTCTCATAATCACTTCCTTCCCATCCTGCTCAGTGCACTCCTTAACACTCCATGCTATCTCGCTAACTTCATAACCCCCTCTTCACTGCTCTCCTATTCCTCAGAATTCCCTTCCTCTGCTCTTTATTCTACCTCTATGACTCAGGTATCCATGCCCTTGGTTCATTCTGTTTCTATAACGTAGGGGAAAAGACTATTTTACCCAATTGACTTTTCTGCTTTAAACTTCTAGTTAAGGATTTTGATGAAGCAGCCTTAGACTAAAAAAACGAAGCATGCTCAGAGCAAACTAAAGCCAGACAAGGACTACTGGGGTGGGAGGGGGGGAAAGGAGATGATGGGAAGGGAAAAGAGTTGTGGCAAGGCAAGCTAAACTTTAACTCTGCTGGAAACCTTGGGCTTTTATGGCATCTGGACATTGAACAGAAGACTGTTGTGCTAAGTCCAGTGTTAATTTCATCAGATAAGGCTGTATTTGGACAGACATTCTGGTGCCATGTCAAGTCATACATTAGTTAGCTCTAAAGTGTAAAAGGTAAAGTCAGTTTTACAGGTACCACATGAGATCAATCAGAGATGGAGAGATTGTCCTTGAATATTTAGCCAATCAAGGTGCTTAATTTAGAAAGAAGTCATGCCTTCCAGCATGATGTCAGAGTAATTGACTGAGCAAAGGAAACTCCTCCATAAAAGACTTAATTTCTCCCAGTGTTTAATAAGGTGGGATCTGTTGATCATTAAAAGTTACACACCCAGTGACTCCAAGGAAACAAATTCTGTCAGGACTTCACATTTGACCATTCTTCACAAGCAAAGAATAAGAAATACAGAGAACTAGAGACTGTCTCAGAAACCAGAGGGAGGACCAGGAACAACCTAAGTATTTTAAAAATACCAGAGTCTTGTTCAACTATGATTTAAATTAAGATTATGGAAGTCTTAAGAGGTATTTTGGCTAATGTCTTTCCTATTTTGATATCTATATATTTTTCATATTGCTAACTTCTATCTTCGTCATTCTTTTCCTGCTTGCTATAGTATGTGACTCCATGATTAAAATTGCTACTCATTTTGAGGAATAAGCTCACTGATCCTTTAACAACTGCTTTCTAAAAATTTCTGCATTTGTGGTTTCTAGCCAGCAGAGAATTGGGGGAAATTATTTTTCTGAGGCAAAGGACTTTGAAAAATAAGTGTTTCACTTTCATTAAATTTTAAGAAATCCTAAAGCCTGTTTGGTCTAGGAAATTTCATATTTGTTTTACTCTATAGCTCAAGAAATGGCCACGTGCACAGATCTATTTCTATTATAGTTAGATACAGGATTCTGGCATTATCCATCATGGAGCTCTGAAACCCTGAATGACAAGTTCCAAAGGGGTAGCCGTGTTAGTTTGGTGCAACAAAACAAAAAAGGAGTCTAATGGCACTTTTGAAGACTAACAAATGTACTTATCGCCATAAAGCTCATGAGATAAAGAAATTTTGTTTCAATCTTTACAAGTGCCATTAGACTCCTTTTTTGAAATTCTGAATGCTCTGTCACATTCCAGTGGAGTTCATGCATGTCACTGCAGGTCTGATGAAGTTTAAAACTTGTGTGTAGTGCCTGGTGCAATTTGGAAGTTCCACTGACATTATGGCTCTGCCAATGGAGTTTGTAAACCCCTTTAGCCTCAACTGTCCATTTTTAAGCCTTCAAAATGACTGCAGATGTTCAATTATTATTTTAAATCAATCAAATACCCATTTACAATCCTAGTTTTGTGAATTCTTAATTTTTCAGTAAACTTATTTTTTCAAATACCAGCCTTGATTATGTGGGAACTGTTAACCAATACCAGAATTCTTAGTTTTACACATAATCTAGCCTTTTCTAGAATGTAATAAATTAAAAAAAATTTTACTCTTATAAATCTGTTTAGTGGGTTACCTTTTTGACCTTATATCCACCTACACACCTTCACTGATCTCCAGACTACCTTTCTAACCTCACAAATGGTACACCAGCTCAATCTGCTCTCCTGAGCCCTCTTGTATCTCTCTAATGTTATACTTATCTATACCGGTGTCTTCCTTTCTTCCTTCTATACACCCCTCCACAATTGGGAGAGAGGAAGGAAGTGCTCTTTAAACGTGTACTGTCCTGTTTATCTGGAATTCTACCCCCCAACCCTGTCTCATGAGCCACTTTCCCTCTTTAAAGCTCACTTCTTAAATCCTTCTTTTTCTCTCTCGCTAAAACAGAGAAGAATAGAAAAGAGAATTTCACAAGGAATACAATTACTGCCTTGGAATAAAGTAAATATAAATGATAATGGCAAGACATAGAACCCTTCATATGATGCAGGCAAGCAAAGCTGTGTCCTAGACTAAGGTACTTCCTCAGAGAAATGTACGATTGGAACAATGCCACCAGTTAACTAACAATGACTCAGGATCCTTACCTGGTTTGAGAAGGTGTGGATGTGTGAAGGAACTAGGCTGGCCCAAGTATCGGTTTGGAATCTTCCTCTGCTGGACAGGCTGGATGGAAAATCTCCGAAGGAAACAAGACCTGCATCCTAAAGGAAAGGAAATGCACAGAATGAAGATAAAAGACCTTTCCAGGTATCATACAGCAAATTTACACACTTTTTAAAGATCTGGTCTTCCCACTTTTCTTGCAATGATACCTATCCTTAACTTTTCAACTTATTTCTTGCATAGTGGACTACAAATGACTATATATGTTTAAATACAAACTCAAATAATGATTGAATTACACATGAAATATAGCAGAGTTATAAGAAGGAACTAGGATGAATACATTATGTAAAGTTAAGATATGCTGGAATTCATACATCAGTGACTGCATGCTTGATTTGTGCAGGATTAATCTCCTCTATCTGTGCATGATGGGCATTCAGGGAAAATAAAATGTTCAATGTAGCCAAAAAAAAAACCGATTGCAGTAACTGCAGCACTGTCAGCAAACTTCCCCCACCCTGCCATAATGCCAATACGCTTTGATCATGCTCTCAAAAGCCCACCTCATATGTGGAAAGGGTAGTTCGGTTTTTTATGGCCTTTGCAATCAATCTTTGTACTGACACTGCCACCAAAATGGCCAGTGTGAGCCATTGTGATGATTGTTGTGACAGACTCATTCATATGGATGTTGCCAAAATCAAATTATTATCATCAGCCTAAACGGAACTGGAACCAGTCCTTCAGAAATGAAAGTCTCTATAGCCTTTTCCAAATCCTAAGAGCCAGTCACACTGCCAAAATAGACAACTACCATAAGAACTAGCAATATAGAGAGGAGCTGAAGACCTGCATAGGAAGAAAGAAACAAGAACATGACAATATCACTGAATACTGCTCATCAGCTTTTTATCCACAAAACAACTCTCTAGAAGTGGCTCTTCAATTATTATTTTAGCCAGTCTGAATCACAGTCTTTCACTACTAGTTAACTACTGGGGTATCTGGCTACAAAACTGCCAAATGCTGGTGTGGAGTTAACTAATTGAGCATCCCACTCTCAGTTACTTTAGTTTCTGATCTTGATTCTTCTTTACAACATTCAGGCAGTGCCCATTATAAGGTTCCTGTATACTGCTGAGTGATATAAAGGAACCTTAGGCTATGGCCTAGTCTACACTTAAAATTTAGATTCACACAACTACAGTACTCTGGGATGTAAAAAATCCACATTCAAGCACCATAGCTATGCTGACCTAATCCCTCATGTAGATGCAACTAAGTCAATAGAAGAATGCTGCCTTTGCTCAGAAGGGTAGGCTTTATACATCAATGGAAAAACTCCTTCCCTCTTTGTAGTTTGTGTTTACATCAGTGGTTTTCGAACCGTGGGTCAGGACCTAGTACTGGTTCACAGACCCGCAGGTACTGGGTCACAGCGTCCCCTGCTGCTGCCGCCAGAAGACTGGAATGCATTGCTCAAAGATGTAATTTTTGGGTCATGGCCATAAATGATTCTTTTAAACTGAGTCCCAAGGAAAAAAGTTTGAAAACCACTTGTCTAGATTATGGGGCTACATCATCCTAGCTACAGCATTGTATACCGCTCTACTTCCCATAGCATATGTGTGGGCTATGTCTACACTAAAGAGCCTACCTCAGCACAGCCATGCTAGATCAGCCCCCTAGTGGAGAAGCAGGATATGCTGAGAAAAAGAGGTCTGCTACCACAGGAACACCACCCCTCTAAACAATTTTAGTTATACCAACAGAAGCCCTTTTCTGTCAGCATAACTGCCCCTATGCAGGGAGTTTTGTCAGCAAAGCTGACAAGTGGGGTTTTTTCACATTCATGATTGACACAACAATGCTGGTATATGTTTTAAGTCTCGATCAGGCCTTAGTGTAGATGGCTTTAAGCTCCTCTCATTTAAAAAGTGTAAGCGGGAATAGAAAACAAGTCTCACTGACAACTGAATATTTCCCATGCAGCTAAGGCCATTGTCTACACTATGGGTGCTGCAGCAGCACAGCTATGGTGCTGTAGCCTCATACTGTAGGTGCTTCCTGCAGCAATGGAAGGGAATTTTCCATTGCTGTAGATTATCCACCTACATATGCAGCAGTAGCCTGATCTATGGAAGACTTCATTTGTCAATATAGCCCTTACGGCTGAGTGTTGTAGCTATGCTGATCTAATTTTTAAGGGCAGAACAGGCCTGAGTCTCAAATAGAAACCAACAGTAGACTGTATAAACAACAGGTGTACCAGTGGCCACTCACATTTTAAAGGTTCAGTGTCATCAGTAACGTTTACATAGAATAAAAAGAATATAAATGATATGTTTTTAAGTTAGAGAGTTTGGTTAGTGGTTTGAAAAAGAGCTTGGGAGTTTAGACCCTTGGATGGTATTCTCAGCTCTGTCACGGATTCATTGTGCAGGGAAAGACAAGCAGTTTCATCTCCTTATGCCTCACCCTCCATATGGAAAACAGACATAATACATATCTCATGGACACTTGTGAGGCTTAAATTAAAATTAAAAGAATACCATTTGGTCAATTGAGGGCCAAGAATCTAGGTTTAGTAAAGCAAGAGTTCAGAGGAGCACAGAATCAATAGAACGGTTTTCATGTGTGTGTTAATTAAACAGAAAAGCTTTAGGGTTTTGGACTGGATTTATTCCTCCAGTCTTTGTAAATCAAATACTACTTCACTGTGCAAGTACCAGGAACCAAAGCTAACTAACTAGCCTTTTTTCATTCCAAGCTAAGCACAAAGGCCCAGCTCTTCAAAGGTTTCAATGGGAGTTAGTCTCCTAAATATCTTTGAGGATCTGGACCTAAATATAAAGCATAAAGGGTGGATGCAAAAATTTGACTTTTAAAATTTTTCAGCAGCTTTTCAGCATTTGTAAAATGCTTTGAGACCTTTTATGTCTGTGCTGTATAAGTAAGGCCCTGATCCTTCAAGCACCTCTATGCAGTTGCAGCAGTATGCTCATATTAGAGCTCCTTGCAGGTTTGGGGCCTAAGATTAGGGTATAATTATTTAAGACCTGCAGGGTGGGTTTTCCAAATATTTGTATTTAGTGTCAATCATCTTTTAAAGTGGGAAGGAAACCGCCTTTTTAAAAAGTACTCAGTAATACTTCGTTCTGTATTGCAGTGGATTTCCTAGCACCACAAGCCTTGGAATTTTTAACTTTGAAAGCAGAAATGAGACAAGAGTGTTTTCCTTAACATCAGTTTTACCCATAAAAAGAAAAAATATATCAGACCCACATTATTAGCCATAACAAGGAATTTACATGTGTACTAATGTCACCCTGAACATCTGATAAATACATCTGGCAATTTTCATTCTTTGATACAGCACCACAAACAGACAGGAGCCCTGCCCCAGAGACCTGACAGTTAAACAGTAGCTAGTCCCCCCCCAGGCAACACCTATTTTACACTTTATCGGGACAATCAAATGAGAGAAAGTGCATACTAAAGAGACAGCCACATAGCTTTTGGGTCCACACATGAATGGAGTGAAGAGGCGATGACGGGGGGAAGACACACACACAGGCCCCAGGGCGAGGAAAGGGCACCTCAGAGCACAAGGCCAGGTTCCCAGGAGGGGTGGGAGAGTCACTATTAAAAGAAATGAAAGACTCCGACCTGACAAGCCCCTCACGGCTGGGACGAGGCTCTGAGCCGGGCCCGGCACCCACGGCATGGCTGCGTCCGCGCGGAGACAGCGCTACTTCTGCGCGCCTTCTGTGCGCAAAGCGGCGCCGCGCATCCTCGCCTCTACTGCCGGCACCGCCCCCAGCTCGCGCCAGCGCTCCCATGCCCCGACCCCCCACGACCGATCCGTCCCGGCTCGCACATTGCGGAGCCTTCTAAGCCGGCTGCCCTGGGTGATTGCGTCATCCGCAAGCGCCGTTCACATGCGTTCTCCAACAGCCTTAGCCGACCTTCCAGCCCGCCTGTCTAAAAAGGAGGTGCCGGCCGGCAGGCAGGCGAGCGCTCGCTAGCTACCTGGGCCTGGGTCAAGGCCAGCGGGGTCTTGAGCGATTCACGGATGCGGGTGATGACGTAAGGAAGTGGGAGGACGTGCAGGCTACTGGCACGTAACGTAGAGGCTCTCGCGGAGCCAGGCGGGGCGTGTAACGCGTGCCCCTTCTAGAAGGTTCCGGTAGCGGTGGAGCCGGCGGGCGGAGCTTCAGCGGGCCTACTGGAGGCGGAGTCGGGGGAGGGACGTGAGTGTGGCAGGCCGGGGCGGGCGGCCGCAGCAGTAGCAGGGGCCTGGAGGCCGGGGCGGGCTGAGCCGCCCACGGGACGGGAGAGGGGGAGTCGGGGACTGAGCTCGGCCGGCCATGGATCCGCGGAAGGTGAGCGAGCTGCGGGCCTTCGTGAAGCTCTGCAAGCAGAACCCGGCCGTGCTGCACAGCGAGGAGCTGCTCTTCCTGCGCGAGTGGGTGGAGAGGTGAGTCCGGCGGCTGAGGGGGGTGTGTCGCGGCGCGCTCCCTCCGCGGCCCTTCTGCGCCCTCAGGCGGGGCGCGGAGCCGAGCCGTGTTCCGCGCGCGTGTGGCGGGAACGCGGCCGACGAACCGTCCCGGCTGTGCCGTAGTCCTCCCGCCCCCACCGGAGGGCGCTTCGTTCCCGGCACGGCGCGTCGCCTGACGTGCGGTGCCGTGTCGGGGACGCAGCGCTCCCGTCTCCAGGTTTGGGGCGCTCCTCTAGGGCCTGAGTCAGGCAGAGAAGTGACCCGTGTCTTGACCCGCCTAGGTGCAGTACTTGTCCGTGTCTCTCCAAAAATCTGAGCCAGGGAAGTACCAGCCGCAGGAACATCCGCCATATATAGCACGTGTTAAAATGCCTTCAGACCACTCTCTCCTGACACTTTTATGCCTCCTCCGCTATCCAAACAGGGCACCTGCCTGCGTCAGAAAGCCCCAGTGATCATACTTTGCAGTTCTCAGAGGTGCCCAGTACCTCTTGTGAGAGACGGATTTATTCCTCTGCAACCGTCAGTGTAGATTCTGCATAATAAGGCACTAGCAGTATACATGCAGGGTAACTTTGGCTGAGAATAACATGGATCTGAGACCTGCCTTGGCACATGGTTGTCACAACGAAAATCAAGTACTGATTATCTGGAACCAGAAGAGAGAAAGTATAAATCCTATCAAAGCCTATGTCATCCAAAGAAATAATATCCATGGAATACATTCATTTGGTTCCAACAGCTAGTTCCTTCTTGATGCTCCTGAAGAATTTGGGAAGAGAAAAAGGTTCTTGCTGGTATTTGCATCAGGGAGGAAAGAATCATTGTTATGAAATCTGGCAGTAAGTAAAAAAGACATTGTTTAAAAACACACTCTTCTGAAAATAGTTTACCTGCTATTTTTACAAGTAACATTTAAGATACTGTATCTAAAAGGCTAAGTAAAAACATTTTTTAGTATACTTAAATCTTGCAGCATTTCACATAGTCAGTTCCCCTGTATTGGCTCTCTCACTGGAGAGAGAAACAGTGGGGGGCAAAATAAAGCCCTCAAAAATTCAGCAGGACAACAAAACCTGTCAGTGCCCTAGGACAAATGCAGTCCCTAAAACTACTATTTTTTTCAAACTGATGACTTCAGGCTGAATGTTCCTTTCAACCCTCTGCATGAACAAGAATCTTTCAATTTCATTATCAAATCCCCATTTGTGTACTGAAGTCTGGGCAATTGTACAGCTTTTTATTGAATTCAGATACCACAAGTTCTACTTGTGCATTAGGGTCTTGAACTTTGGAGGTCATAATAGCTAGAAATAAATTCCATACACCATCAACAATATGGCATTTGTTTCAGGCTGAAGAGGTTAAAGGTATCAGAACTTGAAACTCACTCATCCGTCAGGTGTACTTTGGTTTAGCACTTGTTTAGGGATATTAGTCACAGATCTCAGAATAATGCATCTTTTTATCTCAATATTTACTGGATTCTTAGGGTTAACAAATTGAAAAATCTCATGAGGAAAAAAAACAAAAACAAATTATGGTCACACTCTTCCCCCCCCCCCCCCATCCCCCTGAATGTATTGGGTAAATGTACCTGTCTTTGAAAATGCATCTAATATATTTCCTTTTCTCATTAAACATTGTTTTGGTATTAAAATATTATTAAAAGCATAGGTGGATGCATGCAGATCTTAATTTCTTGCTAGGGTTCATGTTGGCACTGTAACTTTTAAATATTCAAGCTATGCAGAGCTCAACAAATGGCTTCCTTTCATGGATTGTGCAGAAGAGCAAGCATCTTGCGAGCAGAAGAGCAATCCTATGGGTTGTAGGCTCAATTATATAGCGTCAACTAGTCATTAGTGTTGCTCACTTTTGCTGAACTGTTAGATTAGTTATGGTGAGAATTGTCTGGGTTAGCTTAAAGAAATGCTTAGAAGAGAAGTTCTGCCTGCAGTGTGAAAGCCTGTTCAAGCAAAGGGTTAGGAGAAGTGCATGTGTACTGTATTCCCTCCTGCACCGTACATTTGGCAAAGTAATTGTATCTGAGGTCATGCTGTGCATTGTTTTAGCTACAGACTGTGCTTATGTGTCCTATTACTACTTACTGAACTAGCCCAGTGTTTCTCAAATTGGTGGTTGTGGGAGGGGTTTATGAGGTTTCAAGCAAAGCTTGCATTGGAGAGCAGTAAGCATCTTTCATTTGCATTTTGATGGTATTTTGTGTATGGCAGACTCTATTTCTCTTGTGTAGTTAGTTTTCCTTTTTATTTGTATGGACTTTTCATATAAGATCTTCCTTTTTTGTTTGTTTTTAAACAGAAAAGCATGAATGGGCATAGTGTACCATTTTCAAATGGTTAGGATTTCATTATATGGTTCCTTTCATCAGAAAGTCTGTGCTTAGTTGGTGAAAACTGTTAACATTTTTTATAATGCTATATTATCTAAAGATCCCTGAGGAGCTAACACAATTGTATCCAGCTTTCTCCAGAACTTATCGATAAGTCAGATAGAGGCGTGACCAATTTCTGCTTTTTTAAAAAAGAGTGATATTTCTTTTTTTTAAATGCAAAGGTCAGCTGAGTCAGAACTAATTATTGCTGCATTAAGCTAGATAAAGAAAAGGTCTGGTATGCATCTAATTTTTGCTATTGATACTTTCCCTTTGACAGGTATAAACTGGTGGGATCATTCCAATTTGGGTTTGTTTTTTGGGACACTTTTCTCATTCTTTTAACTGAAACTCTGCTGAAAGTTAACTTTTCAATAACTTGTTTCCCCCTTTTTAAAAAAAAGCATGGGAGGTACGATACCACCTGCTCCAGACAATGCCTCTGCAGAGGAGACAATGAAGGTAAGAGATGAGATGTTTATAGTTATAAGCAATATTGGGACTTGATGCTAAAATTTTGTTCCTTAAAATAACTTGCTGTCTGTATTTGCACAAAGAATGGGACAAGTGAGTTTGTTTAAAATTTCCGAATAAGGTGACTGGATGCATTAAGGAATCTTGTATATTTGATGCTGGGTTGTGACAGTTTCAGAGACTGAAGAGTGCCATTATGTACCTTTTGTAAATAGTGCCTGCAGACTTGCCACACACTATTCTTTCTAATGTACCTGAACTCTTCATTATTTGTATTATGATAGTGCCCAGGTGCTCTAGTCAAGGTATATAATCCCATTGTGCTTGATGCAGTACAAAAACAGAACAAAAAGACAGTTCCTGCCCTGAAAAGCTTAATATCTAAGTTTAAAAGAAGCAACACATGGATACAGATGGGTAATGCAAGGATAAAATGAGACAATGTTGGTCAACTTGTTGACAGTGGTATTGTTAAACCTATTGTCAAATTTTTGTAGGCATCATAGCAAAGGAGAGCTGGTGTATGATGAAGTAGATTTTTATTGCAATCTTTTCCCAAATATGAGTGGCAGATGGGAGGAAATAGGTGCTTGTTTTGGATAATATAACAAGTAGGAAGTGAAGTCTGGAGTCAACATCTGGACAGTGTATGAGAGATGATAGGGTGGAGAATTGGTCATGAAGGGCCTTGAAAATGAAGTCAAGCACTTAGGTTTGATGCAAAAGATGTGGGGGCAGTGAAGGGATGCTAAAAAGATTGGTATGGTTTAGCAATAGGTCAAGAAAGTGATTTCTGCAGCATATTTCTGGATGGATATGAGTGGAGCATGATTACATTGTCAAGGCCATAGAAAAGGTTGTTGCAGTAACTGAAACTCAAGCTGAGTTTTAGCTGTGTGCATAGATAAGAAAGGCCATTTCTTAAAGACTATGCAGAAAGGATCACTGACCAAAAAGCAGTATGTTTGGGGGCGAGGAAAGTCCTGTTTCTGACTCATTCAAACAGTGATTCTCCTTCTGAGACTATAATTAAGGGGCAAATTAGTGTTCATTGCAATATTGACTCTAGAGATGTGGAAGATACTGTGCAGATCAACTTATTTCAGAGTGATTAAAATATAAACCCCGAAGGAACTACATATGAAACTCTTTGGCTGTATATAGGATATCTTTTTACTGTTGAAGACTTTTGTAGTGGAATTTTCTGATGTCTTGAGATTGTTCACATGGAAAGAGTGTACTGGTAATAGATACCATATAACTACAGATTTCTGTCCTTCCTTTTCATTAGGACAAAACAGAGAAGAAGCCAGAGGAGTCAGTTAAGCCATCAGAGCCTGAGAGTGAAGAGAGTGACTTAGGTGAGGCAGTAACTGCAGTTACTACAATTATCCATCAATTTGAATATGAATGAAGTCCACTTACGTTTGTAGGTGGAAGAACTTAGTTTTTTCCATTAGTGTTCAAATCCTTAACTTTTCTCTTTGCAGAAATTGACAACGAGGGAGTGATTGAACCAGACAAGGATGATCCCCAAGAAATGGGAGATGAAAGTGTGGAGGTAAACACATCATCTTCAACTTCCATTGCATTGGTGGAGTTGCTGCTTCTCTGTGGGACTTGTACATGCCCACCCACCCCCTGGGGAAAAAAACAACCCCAAAGTCCAGGGAAGCATACTGCTGTGCATTGGTTAGACAACCTTCAGTTCTCCCTCTTGTCATCCTCCTTCTCCTGAACAGTGAACTCATCCATAGGAAGTTAAAGGTTTCATTTACTTAAAGGCCTACTTCCATTAACTTTGATGAGAATCATGGTTGCAAAGAAAAATGAGCTACTAATTTTTTTCAAAATGTCTGATTGAAAACTAAATAATTATAGAAATCCCTCACTAACAAATGGATGATACAATGCTTGATTCCTTACGAGCAGTGTACTCTCTTCTGTCCCTCATTTCTGAAATTGGACCGAATTATATTTGGGAGTCTCCACTTGCTTAGCTGTTAGTCTTTAATTCAAATTAAGCAGAAGACACTAGAGTTAGAGAACACGAGTTCCTGTTTCTGACCCCAACTGAGCTTTTGGTCTTGACTTTGTTCCCTTTGTTTCATAGGTAACTGAAGAGATGATGGACCAGGCCACTGAAAAGAAGATGGAGGGCATTCATGCCCTTGGTGAAGGTGTGGTACCTCTGTACCTTAGCACATGCCTTGGAGAATGTAGCTATTATCTGTTGTTGTGGTCAGTGCTTTCACTGACCACAAGTCCATTAAAATCTGACTTACAGCGTCCTGGAATGCTTCCAGTATGCAGGAAGCAAAGGGTCTGGGGGTGGTATTTATTCCTTGCATTCAGTTCTAGATATAATTTGCTGTCTTAATGAGAAATGCCTACAAGCATGGTAATACTGAAATTTAGTGGGAAAACCATGATCTCTATGCCCTGCATTTTGATTGTGAATACCATTCCTCTTGCCTGTGAAATAGCTTCTTGCTTACACCCTCCACTCCTTCACTGGTATCCTGGCACAACACAACTTCATTTTGTATACAAGATTTCTGTAAATTGTATTCTTAAACATCTTAGTTCAATAAAGAGATAAAGGTACAGCCCAGGAAAAGAAGGGAGAGGGCAAGAAGCAACAGAAAATAAAGCTCTTAAACTGACATTGGTAAGGTTGCAGCTAGTCAAACTTAGTCAAGCACTCTGTTTTCGCAGTCTGGTGGTTGTGTGTGTGTTTTGGGGGAGGGACCAGATGTTTCTGTGGAATGTCCATTTTAAAAAAACACATGTCCATTTTGCCCTAGTCTGTTTTAATGACTGCATGCTGTGTCTCCTATAGGCAGTCCATATGCATTAGCTCTAGATCTTGATGTCTCAATGGTTTCCTTGGTTTGCTGCCTTAACTGATTTTGGAATGTCTGTGGTGCTAGTATCAATCATTTTGAACAATGAACATAATTGGTCACTTTCTGTAGTTTTTATGCACTAATAATAGTTCTCCCTTTCAGATTATCAAAACTCAAGCAAATGTTTAAGTAAATATTTTATTTTTTTTTTAATACTGAAACATAAAACACTTATACTAGGCTTTGTAAAATCTTAAATATTTTAGTTACACAGCTTTATTGTGTCTAAAACTATAAGACATTGTGGGCTCAACTTTTTGAATGGCCATAACTTCAAAATTCAAAATAGGACTGTGCTGCTAATGCTGCCTAGAACATGGTGACATTTTAAAAAGGCTGCCTTTTTAGGTATTGCTAATATTTTTTCCAAAATAAATGCCATTATATTTCCTGTAGGAAATTATCAAATGGACACATTTGAGTTTTATTTTTAAATTGACAATTTCAAGTTGGCATGTCCATGAGTTCTCATGCGAGTTTGTGTTTTTACCATTGCACTTCCTTGTCTTTTCACTTGTTGCTGTGGGGAAAACCCACATAAATAAAAGGGGAAACTGCATAAATGACTAGTCAAAAATCAAATGTGCAAAAAAACTATTTACTTAAAAGTAATCTTTAAGATATAGTAATTTTGTGTGGTATTGATTTTCAACAATACTAGGTAAACTTTAAGACAGATGTGATTTTTCTTATGTTGATTGTGTTCCTTTAAGACAGTGGTTCTCTACTTGTGGCTTGGGCGGCAAAAGTGGCCCCAGGCTCTGTCACAGTGGCCTGCTGTTCCCCTCCTGAAGACTGCAGAAGGGAGCTGCTGCCTAAGGATTCAGTTGGAGTGCTTTGCTATGGGGCTACAAAACCAGTGCAGGTTCCTTGCTGCACCCAAGAGGATGGGAGATCAGCAGTTCTCTACCCTGGCTCCAGCAGGGAGCATAGCAAAGTAATCTGCCTGGTTTCCTAGGCACTGGTATCCCTGCTGGAATCAGAAGGAGAAGAGAACTTATCTCCCGTCCCCCTGGCTGCAGAAAGGAAGCAAGATGTGTGAGGTTTCTGCAGCCAAGGGGACAGGAGATAAGTGCTCTTCTATCTGGGATGAAACTAAGGGTGCTGCGGGAGTAGCAGCCAGAACTCACTATGCTTGAGGAGAAGGGCAGGACTTTGGTTTTGCCTGCACTTAGCAGGCCACCCATAGTAACTTAGCTGCCAGGCCATGTACTTCAGTGTGTAGTGGTAGTCATCTGTAGTAATGGTTTGTCTGCAAGTGTGTGACACTGAGTAATTTGAAGGTGTAAAATAGTGAATAAAATAAGCACAATAGTATCAAAATGTTTGCTTTAAATATGTAATGATGTGTAGTCATTAATGGTGTATAAATCAATGGCTTTTATGCTGGAAATCTGGATTTTATCTCACTGTGGGGTGATTGAAGTTTTACTGATATGTGTTTTTTCAGGTGAACTTCAGAAAGCCGTTGATTTGTTCACTGAAGCAATCAAGCTGAATCCTCATATGGCCATCTTGTATGCTAAGCGAGCCAGGTGAGCGATGTTATATAGACAACAACTGTCTTTGTAAGTACAATCTGGTATCTTTTAAAGGGCCCAGGGTAAGATATGGTTCCAGCTCAGATTTAACCTGGGAGCGATTTAAGGAAGAAATGATATTCTGAATCTGCTAAATCTGAAAAAGCAAAATAATCCTTTTAGTTAAGCATAATCTCTTGGCTATTACTGGGCTGCTAGGCACATCTGGTATACTGTGTCCGATTATATTGTTCAGTCTCTCCCACCCCACCAGTCTTCCAGTTGCCTATTATAAGAGGGAAATGAATGATTTGGCATTGCTGGGGTACCTGTATGAAGGATTTCTAGACTAGATGAAATGGCATGTTTGCTCTGTTTAATAAAAACGTGATAATGCATGCCTTCTTTGGGACTTCCAGTTTGAAATATGCAGGGTAACAAACCCTTATAAGGAACATCTTAAGTTTCTTGCATTTATAGTTAGTAAAGACAACAACTACAATTAACTTCATTCTGATTCTTGTCCCATTTAGATAGGGCAATTAATTTTTGGGTCATCCAGTCCAGCTAACCTCTGCTATTCTGGCCAGTTGAGCATTGTTGTATGTGTGCCCCTTCATTGTGAAGTGGTTAACATTTGCCATACAAACCCAAAAAAAATAAAAGGTAAATTACTTAACAGTATGTACCTCTCCAGCCATCTATCCATAAGCACATCATGCTATTATAATATGTTATAAACAACACAATGCAAAGCCCTCTTGGTTTTGTCTAGTATGGAGTTTTTTGTGTATTTTTACTTTTTTTTTAATGTTTAGTTGGTAATGAGCTTCCACAAAGTGGGGGACAGACCTGTGGTGGCTAAAAATGCACCTGTTGATGGCGAATACTGCCTTTCAAAAGCTGTGTATTAACCCTTGTGTCAGTGGTTGTATGTGAAATCTTTTTTACTGTAGGATAAAACCTGACAGGAAAATGTACTTTCCAAGACTAGGTTTTAGATGGATTTAGCCACATTAATCAGGCTTCTGTGCATGCAGTCTGGTCTGCCTCAGAAAATCACTTTTGTACACTTCTGTATCAATCAAGATTGTGTGTGTAGCATGGGAACTTCCAGTTATAACATGGGTAGCTGATAAAGGTGACCCCAAATATAACTCGGGTTTTTTTAAACTACCTGCTGCATTAACTCTAATAAGGAGCCACCGATACCAAGCTTTGTCTGGATTGGTCAGCAATGAAAAGTAAAAAAGATGAGAAAATTTCAACCACAGCCCAAGTTTCTATTATAATTTTATGAGGAGAAATGAGACAAATTTACATAGAAAATTGTAACACAAAAGGGCATAAAAATTGTATGAAACTTGGCTGCCTACTTCTGGAAAAATAAAGGGATTTATGCCCCACTTTAGAATATGTCCCGAACTATGGAGCCATTACTAGATACCGCTGTAATTTTTTGCTTGAGACCAGAAATCATGCAAATGCAACCCCCCCATTTTCCATCTGATGTGCACTGTTTTTCTAGCTTCCCTTATGAAAATGTATGAGGCTTACATTGTCTCAGAATCCTGTAACTTCAGACACACTTAGTTCTTTAAAACCTTTAAAAATCATCTTGCAAGATTTTTGTTAAAATGGTGTGAAGGTAGAAATATTTTAGTGGCTTCTAACCACATAACTTATTTCCTTGCTAGTCAATCACCAGTTAACTTGATAAGTAACTATATTCTATATTTAAGTTTTAATTATGAGTGGAGCAGTAGATTAGCAGGAGTTGGTGCATTTCTTGATGGTGGATTGAGGAGGAACAGGAGCTACTTGCAGTATAAAGGTTAAAGCTTGAGATGATGTATAGACTGCGGGGAGAGAAGCTTTTCCTTTTGAAAATTACTTTTCTGTTAACTACAAAAGTTGAGAACGTATTACACTTCATGTTTGGTTCTGCCCCTGCCTGCCTTGGTTCTTAACAACCTCCTTGACACTAAGGAGGGATTAGGTAACCATTGACATAGTCTGGATTCTCCCTTCCCCAAGGCCACTTTTCGTTCATCCTGTGATAGTCCTTATCCAAAATTGCAACTATTGGAACAGAAGAAATTGTTAAATAAAGAATGCTCTCCTAGATGAATATTACAAAAAGTTTTGCCAAGCAATCCTAAAGCTAAAATGTATAGAGTATTGAAATGCTACTGATGGTATACAGCTGAAGATACCCCGTGTACTTAGAGCCTGAAGTTTTCTGTCCCAGCGTTCCATGGAGTTTCAAAATGTTTTATGGTCTTCAAGGTTTTTATTTGGTATTCAAGGTATTTATTAATGATATCCATTTAGCAAAAAAAAAAAAAACTCTTCACATACTATACTGGAAATAAAGCCCTTCTTTTATACATAGCCATCTAGTTATAACTGACATGACAGGCTAGAAGTTATCATGTTCTGGAACTAAACCATATTACTAAAACCAATTTGAAAGCCGTAGCCTCTTGTTGTACTCAACCTGGATTAAGCCTTTATTCTTTAAATATCCACTGTTTCTGTTATTATTTTCTGCCTATTTGGATTGGGCCTGCTAAAAGATTTCTGATCTTGTTCCTTTTCAAAGAATAATTAAGAACCAATTTGGATTTTTGCTCACTCTGAATACTGAAATTACTTTTTGAATAAAAACCCCATAGAAAACATCCGTATTTTAAGGATGCTGACTTACTGTAAGTAAGTCATCCATGTACAGCTTTTTGTCCATTCTGGGTTGTTGGCCTAGTTACCCTGCAACCAATGTTCCCTCTTAGCTGATGATGCAGCTGAGCAAATTATGGTACTGATTGAGCGGCAATTTGGCTCCGCATGGGCAACAGTTTTTTTGACACCAGAAGCATCAGCATCCCTAAGTACCTTAATTCAAAAGAAATGCATAGATGTTGTCTTTTCGTTCAAACTTTAATAAAACTACAGTATTTCAGTTTAACATTTATATTAATTTACTAAACAAACGTGTGAGGAAGACAGTTGCTGCCTAGTTAGCCTCTACCATCATCTACATGTCATAGTCTTTTGTTGCCTGTATTTTGCCATGTGGTCATGAATGTCTTCTCTTATGAATGGGGATAAACTTAAAATTTTAAAAGGGGCGGGGGAGGAGTCTGGCAGGGGGAGAGCCACCGGGAAGATTGGGCTGTGGGAGGGGAAAAGAGGAGAGAGCCACGGGGAAGATCGGGCTGTGGGACAGGAGAAGGGGAGAGAGCCACGGGGAAGATCGGGCTGTGGGGGGAAGAGCCGTGGGGGTCGGGCTACTCAGGAGTCTGAGATAGGTGCGCGGGTGTATGACCCCTCACTAGATATTGTTGGATGGTCCCCCAGCAAACACCCTCCGTCCCAGATGCAACTCTGGGATTTCGTCATGCAAGGTGCAGTGTGCCCCCACTGGACCTTGCAAGCTCATTTACACTTGTCCATCAGTTTAACAAAGAAATCGATAAGCACTAGCTTTGCTTTCAGTCAGGCCCTGTACACGCCTCATTCTACATTGCACTGCTTTAGATAAAATAAACATGTTTATTGACTACAGTAAAATTTTAAGTGAATATAAGTCTAGCTATTAATCATTCAGTCAAGGAGATAACCACAATCAAATAAAAGGAAAAGTTGCATTTTAAAGTAAAATCACTGTTACCAGTTTCTGTCTAGCTTACCCCCAGGCCTGGCAGCTGATGGTTTTCAGCCAGATTCCTCCTGCCCATCCCCCTGCCCCGCCATTGGGTAGGTTTCCATTCCTTAGTGTTGCATAGAAAATGGCTTCCAGGGAAGAGCCACACAAAGCATAATGGGGAAAAAAAAAAGGTCTTGTGGCATTTTTTAAAACTAACAAATTTATTTATCACCTGAGCTTTTGTGGGAGAAAATTCCACTTCGTAAGATGCTTGAAAAATACAAAAAAATACAGTATAGGAAGGAGGAATAAATGCAGTGAAGTAAGTTTAATCACAGGATCAAGTCAGATTACTTCAGCAAATCAAACAGGTTGTATTGATTCAAACACACCACAAGGTGTGTCTTTATTTCCAACTCCTCCCCCCGCCTCCCGCCCAGTGATTGCCCATGTCTGACAATAGGTGACATATTTTCCTCTTGAGTCAAGGTGCTTACGCTGCATTGTTCTTGTATGCATGCCTCTGCTGGGTGTGTAAACTCAGCTCTGTCTGCCTCTATTCCAGACATATGAGATACATTTGGGGACATAGACTGGCAGAGTTTCATATCTGTATGTTGCAGGAAATATGCTATCATAATAAAGTAGAGCATGCCATGAGCATTCAAAAAATACTTTTCATGAAATACTTTGCATTAGACCATACATCAGTTACATTGTAAGGGTGAACATGAATGATACACAGATCACGTTACAGAGGTGTATGTGGAATACAGCATGTCAGATTGTTTTTAAATATGTACAATAACTCTTGTCCTTTCTGTCAGTGTCTTTGTGAAATTACAGAAGCCAAATGCTGCCATTAGAGACTGTGACAGAGCCATTGAGATAAATCCAGATTCAGCACAGACATACAAATGGCGAGGGAAAGCTCACAGGTAAAGAACTCCAGTCATGTTTCACTTCCCCCTTCGCTCATTAATGAGGGAAGCAGTTTGGGGTTTTTTTCCCTACTCTAATCCATCATGGTCATGGCTTGTGAATTGTTTATGTAACTGAGGTTTTGTGGGAAGGAAATAGATGATTTAATGGGAGTGTAAAAGTTTTTAGTACTAAGTCTTTTTATAAACCATCACAAAAATCTTCTGATCGGTCATTGAACATTCCAAACTGTGGGGCTAGGATTTTTATCTCTGGTTTGGAATTGTGAACAAGTATAATTTGAAGTTCTCTTTTGAGATGTCCCCATGGGTGCTCCACTGAAGGTGTCAGTGCGCCCTCGCAGGACAGAGTGGAGATTTCTGTAGCAGTGGCCGTTGGAGCCGCTCACATGACTTAGAACGTCGCGCCCCCTTGGCTTTTGAAAGCATGAGCAGCTCCAGCCTCCTCAGTTCTTTCTCTACCGCCTTCAGTGTCAGACGGTGAATCTTTCTTCCTTTACCTCAGGACTAATCCTTATCCTTTTCTCTCTTTATTTTAGTTTAGTTTAATTTCTTTCTTTACTCCCTGCTTCCCCGTTTAAAAAAAAAAAAAAACAGTGAAAGAAGAAACTTAAACTCTTCTCTCAAAATGCCAGGCTCGACTGGCTTCAAGAGATGTGACAAATGCCGAGAAGCCATGCTGGCCTCAGACGGTCACTCTGAATGCATACGATGCTTGGGAGAAGCTCATATCTCCCAAAAGTGCCAGCACTGTTCAGATCTCAGCAACAGCGCGAGACGTGACAGAGACCTCCATCTCAAGCTCATGCTAATGGAGAAGTCACTACGGCCAGCCTCAGAGCCAGGAAGGAGAGAGAGAATCTCTCCTGACCAGCAGTTGAGAAAAAGACATCTCACCCCACTGCATAATTCAGTGAAGAAGAGAAAGTCCCTGACACTCTCTCCTCACATTGCCTGTATCAAAGAGGCTTCAGGCTCCTCGGGTACGCAGGCTGACACAAGAAAGCACTCCTCTTTCAAGGGCAGAACATAACATGGAGAGCCAAACTAAAGCTGTGACAACTAAAAGGTCCAGCTCGGAGGTGCCTGAAACAGTGAAGAGAACCTCGGCACCGGCAGCAAAGCCTTCTAAAACTACGGCTCCACAAATAACGGCACCGAGCCACCAGCCACCGAACCCCGCACTGCCTGATACAGTCCAGACTCGGGCACCGATCAAGGCACCAAACGAACTGGAGCAGTCCTCTGAGGCACTGGACCATGACATGCCTAAAGATAATGAACCACAATCAGCACACAGAAAATGTACTGAAAAGAGGAAACATCATGGTGCTGAAGAGGAGCGCTTACCCCCTGCACCGCGCTCCCCCCTTGTTGAAACACTGTCCCCACTTTCTAGTGATGAAGATACTCACCTGGAGGAGACGGCCTTCTCCCCTCAACAGTATTCCCTGGACAGATCAATAAACAAGAAAAAGCACCAGCATAGACCACCACATCCATGGTATGGTGCCTCCTGGTACGGACCACCGTCAATTTATCCTCCCCACTGGCTCGGATATGAGCCCTGGTTGCCATGGTCTTTGGCTTACAGCAGACCATCTAGCACAAGGTTGCATAAATGGTCACCCAAACAAACATCAAACATACCACAAGATCCGCACCTCTCAGATGAAGATCAGGAGGAGGTCTTGTCACACTCCCCTTCGTCTAGACACGATGCCTCTCCTGCACCACCAGAGACTCTTCTTCAGTCTCCATCAAATTCCACAGATGAATTGAAACAGTTCCAAGAACTGTTCAAGAGCGTAGCGGAGTCATTGGAAATTCCTTTACAGGAGGTCGCCCAATCACAACACAAGCTTCTAAAAATACTCCATCAATCCTCCTCTACAAAAATTGTGCTTCCTATAGATTCTGCCCTAATGGAGCCAGCAGACGAGATTTGGGAAACTCCTGCTATTATCCCTTCAACATCCAAATGAATTGACAAAAAGTATTTTATTCCTGCAAAGAATTCAGAATTTTTATTCTCCCATCCGCCTCCAAATTCCTTAGTGGTTGAGGCGGCTAACCATAGACACAGGCAATTATTTAATAGATCTACACCTCATGATAAAGAAGATAAAAGGACAGATCTCCTTGGCAAAAAAAGTATACACATCCTCATTGCATTTATGCATAGCGAACTACTCGGCACTCCTTGCTAATTATTATTACAACTATTTAAAATTAGCTGACTTTATTGAAGACATTCCACAATCAAAGAAACATCAATTCCATGCTATTGTTCGCGAAGGGCAATTAATATCACGTACGGCTCTGCAGGCTGCTCTAGATGTGGCTGATACTGCAGCCTGCACGATCACTACCACGGTCGTTATAAGAAGATCCTCTTGATTGCACTTCGCGGATCTTCCAAAATCTCTCCAGGCCATGATAGAGGATTTGTCCTTTGATAAAAAGAAGCTGTTTTCAGAGAAGACTGACAATTTAATGCATTCATCAAAAGATTCTAGAGCTACACTGCAAACGTTTGGTGTACATACACCAATACAGTCAGGAGGTGACCATACAGATACCAACTATATCTTCCTAGATCTCAATACCAGTACCAATATAGACCAACCTATAGAAGACAAGATTACCAATAAGGCAGGCAACGCCCCCAGAGGCTTAGCCAACTGACCAATCACTCTGCCACATCCCAGACTCCCACCTCAAAGCCACAGTTTTGAGAAGTTGGTCACGGGTCCACAAGACCTCCTCGAGTCCACAGAGCATCCATCCATCTTCTGTCACAGACTCCAACCCTTTCTACATTGCTGGTCGGAAATTACCACAGACAGATGGGTCTTGGAAATAATCAGTACAGAATATTCCATCCCATTTTCATCAAGACCCAGACACAACCCCCCTTCCCCATCCCTCTTCAGGGACACAACTCATGACCATGTCCTACAGCAGGAAATTCACCATCTGCTGCAAGTAGGAGCAATAGAACCAGTTCCAAAAGAACACAGGCAGGGAAGGGTTTTTATTCTTCATATTTCCTTATCCAGAAAAAATCGGGGTTGGAGACCCGTTCTTGATCTGAGAAGGTTAAACAAGTACATAAAGCCTCAGTGTTACCATCCTGAATCTCTGTCTTCAATTATCCCAGCTCTGGATCTCGAGGACTGGTTTACGGCCCTCGACCCACAGGACGCGTATTTCTACATATCTATCCGCCCATCACACAGGAAATTCCTAAGATTCAAGTTTGGAATACAACACTACCAATATACAGTACTACCTTTCAGCCTCTCTACTGCCCCCAGAGCCTTTTCAAAGGTCTTCGCAGTAGTTGCAGCATACCTCCGAAGACACAACATTACTATTTTTCCTTACTTGGACGATTGCATTATAAGATCCCAAACTTTTGCACAGACCTTGAGACCTGAACTTCACAATAGCTCTTTTCGACAGACTAGGCCTCCTTATCAACATACAGAAATCAACTCTAATACCTACACGATCAATAGAGTTCATAGGAGCTCACCTCGACTCACTGAAGGGACGAGCAATCCTCCCTCAAGCGAGGTTCGACATAATCACCCGACTCATAGGAACAATCTGCAGCTCTCCATCTACGAATGCACTAGGGCACATGGCGGCAACCACCTTTGTGGTACAAAATGCACACCTCCATATGAGACTTCTACAGATGTGCCTAGCACGTATATACAAGCCTGGCAGACACTCGATCTACATGACAGTCACAGTTCCAGACAGTATAAAACAAACTACATGCTGGTGGACGGTTCCACAAAATCTGCTGATGGGGATGCCCTTTTCCCAAGACACACCATCATTACTGATGTTCACAGATGCATCCCTCGCAGGATGGGGAGCCCACCTTCAGAAACACACTGTGCAAGGAAGGTGGTCGAGACTGGAATTTTCCTTACATATAAACATTCTGGAGCTCAGGGCAATCAGCAGAGCTTGCGTACAATTTCAACATCTGATAATGAACAAACATATAAAGATCATGACGAACAATATTTCATGCATGTATTATGTCAACAGGCAGGGTGGAGCCAGATCCCCCTCACTCTTTATGGAGGCCATGAAACTGGAATTTGTGCATAACACACAGTGTCACAATCTCCACAACATTCCTTCCGGGAGCACACAACACGAGAGCCGATACCCTATGCCAAACCTTCCCAAGCACGCACGAATGGGAAATGCACCCCGTTATGCTACAGGACATATTCAACCAGTGGGGCCAGCCTTTGATAGATTTATTTGCCACACACCTCAATGCCAAATGCCAATTCTTCTACACTCGAGCAGGTTTTGGAAAGAATTCCCTGGGGGACGCATTCCTGAGATCATGGAACAAATACCTCCTTTATGCTTTCCCTTCAGTTCCTCTTGTTCAGAAGACATTACTGAAAATACATCACGATGCAGCAACAGTAATTAGGATAGCACCCGCCTGGCCCAGACAGCCCTGGTATACACTACTGAATCAGATGTCCATCAGACCACCAATACCACTTCCCCTGA
Organism: Pelusios castaneus; assembly: GCA_007922175.1. Classification (NCBI taxonomy): domain Eukaryota; kingdom Metazoa; phylum Chordata; order Testudines; family Pelomedusidae; genus Pelusios; species Pelusios castaneus. The sequence goes on from ML685814.1 coordinate 11,587,504, forward strand.
AACATGATCTCCTATCTCAGAACAGGGGACGCATCCTGCACCCCAACCCCCACAAACTGCATGGTTCCTTCATGGTTCACGCAAGTGGAACAACTCTGCTCTGAATCAGTAAAGCGTGTCCTAATAAATAGCAGAAAACCTTCAACTAGATGAACTTGCTTCCAAAAGTGGACCAGATTTTCCAACTGGTGCAACACTCAACACATCGTAGCCGCACACTCGAACATTCCTCAAATACTGCAATACCTCCTACACCTTAAAGAAACAGGATTCTCTCTCAGTTCTTTAAAGGTCCATTTAGCATCTATTTCTACCTTCCACACAAACCTGCAACAACATTCTATATTTACCCACCCCATAGTAAAACGTTTTCTAGCGGGAGTCCAGAACTTGTACCCAGAGACGTGACCACCTACCCCTGCTTGGGACCTCCTGATGGTCTTACACGCCATTATGAGGCCACCCTTTGAGCCTTTGGCCTCCTGTTCACTAAAGCATATGTCCATGAAAGTGGCGTTTTTAGTTGCCATAACTTCATCAAGAAGATTGAGCGAGATAGTGGCACTCATGGCAGAGCCACCATATACCATATTTCACAGGGACAGAGTCACTCTCAGACCACACCCAAAATGTATACCGAAAGTATCTACTTCTTTTCATATGAATCAAGAAATAAACTTAGCTGTTGTTTTTCCCCTGAAACCTCATTCGACTCCTCGGGTCTCTCTCCTCCACATATTAGACGTTCGCCGTGCCTTGGCGTTTTACCTGGAAAGAGCAAGAGATTTTAGACAAACCAACAGACTGTTTATTACAATCACAGATAGATGCAAGGGGAAACCAATGTCATCTCAGAGAATATACAAGTTGATATCAAGCTGTATCTATGAAATGCTATAAAATCTCCAGAACGAATCCCCTGCAGAACATTCAAACTCACTCCACTAGAGCAATAGCAACAACTACTGCTTTCTTGAAAAATGTACCCATTTCAGACATTTGCAGGGCAGCCACCTGGGCATCTGAACATACTTTCGTTAAACACTACCGTCTTGATCAGACCTCACGATCTCACACAGGGGTGGGACGATCACTACTCTCATTAATTTCTAATGAACATTCCGAAGTCCCTCCTTCCAATTGAGGACACTGCTAGCTAATCACTTTCAGTGTAGCACTGAACCCTGGAGAACCCTGGGGACGTCTCGGACAAAGGAAGGTTACTCACCTGCGTGCAGTAACTGGAGTTCTTCGAGATTGTCCCCGTGGGTGTTCCTCTGTCCCGCAAGGACGCGCTGACACCTTCAGTGGAGCAGCCATGGGGGACAATCATCTCAAAGAACTCGTTACTGCATGCAGATGAGTAACCCTCCTTTTGCTTGTCTTTCATTCCAGAGAATTCCCCTGCACTTGATACTAGTAACATGAAATTGTTGAAGACTGGTAAAAGCTATCTAAAAAAATTCCCCAAACTGTAATGAAATATAATTTTTGTAAATATATTACAAAAATAAAATTAGTGTTAAATGTAGTAAGGAATAATTAACAATTAAATGGGTAGATATAGTCTTGACAGTCCTTTTAAAAATAGGTTAAAGAATAAATTTTGTTGTTAAAGTAATGAAAATTGGCCTTTAAGAGAAATTTAGTAAATCCTGTAATTATTTTCTAGGATTTGTCTTTAACTGTTGTATTCTCCTCTCCCCACCCCAGGTACCACAAGAAAGATGATCTAATTTTTAAACCTGCTTTGGGGGGTGTATAACAGTTAAGGAGGAACCAACTAAGCCAGTGGTTCCCAAACTGTGGCCCAGGGGCAAAAAGTGGCCACCTGGGGCTTTCAGAGTGGCTTGCAGCTCCCCTCTTGCTGGGTGCAGAATGGAGTCACTGCCTAAGGACCCAGGTAGAGCATGTTTCCACAGGGCTAAAAGACGGGTGCAGGCTCCTGGCTGCAGCCAAAGGGATCCGATAGGCAATCAGTGCTTCCCTCTCCCTGGCTGTTGCAGGGAACACAGCAGAGTGCTCTGCCTAGGTCCCGACTGGTGCTGGGGTCCTTGCTGGAGCTAGAGGGAGCGGGCACTAATCTTTCATTCCCCTGGCGGCAGAAGGGAGCCACTGCCTTGGGACCCAGATGGAATGCATAGGGCTACAGGATGCATGCGGTTTCCCTACTGCAGTGAGGGAGACAGGAGATTGGTGAGCAAGGAGGCAAACTGCTTTTTGCATGGGAGGTAGTGTTTGGTTGCAGAGGCTGGTGGCCCTTCAGGGCTGTAAAAATAGTATCTGGGGCCCTCAAGCCAAAAAGGTTGGGAACCACTGAACTAAGCTGTTATTAAAAAGGCTAATTAAATAACATTAAAACTCAATTTTTGGTGCTTTCTTTTGCTTTCAAGCTTATTTGTTCCAGACATATCACTTAAATTGATACCACCCTCCAGGGACCTTTATAAGCTAGCAGCCCCTCACTAGGATAACAATTCTCCCTGCTGAACTGGTTATGAAATGTTAGCAAGCATTTCTAAAGGGCTTTGAAAATATCTAATATGTATTATTTAATGAATATTCAAACTCTTCTCTTGGGAAAGTGGGCTATAAAATTGCCTAGGATTTCTAGAAATCAGAACCACAGTTTTGCACTTCTAGCAACCTCATGATTCAAGTGTTCACTTGAATAATTTTGGGTCATTGGCTCTGTACCAAGAGTGCCATTTGCTGAGCGATACAAGGTCTGGTCAGATCAGTCTGCAATGTTTTAACTTGAGAACTACTTACAAGTACATGGAGAGTCTCATTTGAACAGATCATAATATTAAAACATTCTTTGGTGTGGCTTATTCTAATACCCCCTGAGGTAATATTAGAGGGTCTGGGGGGGCAGAGGGATGTCTGTGCTATATGATTCTATTCCTAGCTCTGCTCTTAACCTGTTGGTTACATTATTCCACCTCTACTTCCAGTTTTACCATCCATGAAATGGGGATGATATTTGCCTCCTTGGTGAAGCACTTTAAGATCTATAGGCAAACAGTCCTGTGTAAGAGTCCGGTGATATTACTCTTAATATAACTGGCCAAGCAAAATGAGGCTCTACACGCAAATTGATGGCATTTCTCTATCTCTTACTGTCTGTATGTAATGCGTTAGTTTTTGAAAGCTGCATTTGGTCAATTCCAAAATTGTAGGAAGTTCATCTACCAATGGGCAAAGCTATGTTGATCTTGGGGAAAACTGAAAAAGCCTGATTTCTTCTAAAATCACCATTGGCTTACTCAGGATATAAGGGTCAGTGATTTCAGGGTTTAAAAAAAAAAATAGGAGTTAGGGTGCCAGAAACCTTCTGCCTGCACCCCCAAATGGACATTGTGTGGGCCTGGTTTTAGTGGAAATCTAGCTCCTGAAAGCCTCTCCAGCTGGGCTTCTCAAGCTGCTTCCTCACTCCAGTTAGAACTGTATTTATTTTTGGTGAAAAACGGGAAATGCAGGTTTTTCTGGATTTCCACCTTCCACCAAAATCAACAAGATTCTGAGCAGAGTGGGTGAACAAGGGCCCATCTGGGGGTACAACTCTGCCTACAGAAGCAACAAACGCTTTGGCAATAAGATACTATTATTCAACTAAAAATGTTAATTGACTATACAATACCTGTTATTGAGGTGTAATACACCTTGCTGCTTTGGGTAGGGAGTACCTTGCTTTTCACAACAGCAGCCTCTTTTCAGCTGTTCAGAGTGGCACTAATCGGCTTCTCTTCCAGCAAAAGTGGCAGTGAAGTAATGTGGGGTTCTAAAGCAGGGAAGTATCCCCTAAGGGCTTCACACTCTTTGCTTTTTCCGTGACCTACAATGATTAGCAGGACTAGGACTTTGCTTTGACGATTCAGGTGTTTATTTGTGTCCACCTTTAAAAAGCTCATGTGGATCCAGGTAAAGACACATTGGCTACCATCCTGTCTGTTACAAATTGAAGGATGGGAATAGAGAGTGCTACTAACCTCTGTGTTAATGTCTTCATTTCCAGGCTCTTGGGTCACTGGGAGGAGGCGGCACATGACCTTGCATTGGCTTGTAAATTGGATTATGATGAAGAGGCTAGTGCCATGCTGAAAGAGGTGCAGCCAAAAGTAAGTGGGGTGGGTTGATGATGGGAATATATTGCCCTTCTTTTGGTGGCTTCTGCCTATTCTTGCTTGTGAAGGCTGCAAACGTTGCCCATTGGGACTACACAAGTGCTCTTCCAGCATTAAACATTCAAAGATGAGGTTATAAAACAGCTCTGTGATTCCAACTGCATTGATTTCCTGTCCATTGCTAGTTGTGGGTGACTGAATCATTGAGTGTAGTGCTTCTGTATATTCATAGTTACGTGCCCTTTTCCTTCTTGTTCTTTAGAATTCTAGTCTGAGTTTAGCTGAAGGACCTGATATCGTTGGGGTCATGCAGCCTTTTGTAACCCCAACTCTGAATACTCAGAACCTAGGACAGTCAAGTCGCTGCAATGGGTAATGCTTTCCAGAAGGTTCTTGAGGCTCAGCAACTCTGTGTGATTCCTCTGGAGTGTGAATATGCAGAGGCAGTTTACTATCAAACATGGGTGGCAAATACTTTCTTCCACTACTATTCTACCATAAGAGGGCAGTATATGCTTTCCTTAAAAGCCACTATCATTCTCTTTTATGCATTTGCCTCTGTAGAGCACCACTGCAGACATTGCATGCTGTGCCATGTGATCAGTGAACCATTTCTGAGCAGTAAACAGTTGGAAGGTGTGTAATATTCCTCCAAGTTAGACACTGCATAAATTGATGATATGCATATCTTGTCCAATGGTTCTTCTGTTTCTTTATCTGTTGGAGAGGGTCACAGAACCAACCCAGCTTTCTTTTGTTATTCTTACATTTTGTTAAATAGCTCACGTGTAGTCTTAATAGGTGTGGAACAGACTCAAGGGTTTTGCTAACATTTTAGTTGTGGATCTTGCTCAAGGTCATGGAGGCTCAAGGTCTTGCTCAAGGTCGTGAAGAATGTAGGGGAGGTTCCTCTGACCCTGCACACTGTTCCTTCCTTCAAACAGACATGAAATACCTGAGGGAGGCATACTTTGCTAAAAGCTGAAATGTCTCTACAAGGATTTATCCAAAAAGGCCCTGAAAGACTCTGCTTCAGAATCTGCGTATGCAAGAGGCTCTGGTAGCTGATGTCCAAGAACTTTCCAAAAAGTCTCCTCAGGTACAAGTAGCATGGCTGGTGGGCCACCCTCATAGTAGAAGTCTGTGCTGAATCCCAGGCTGAACAGGGTAATTCTCTAATCAAGGTTCTCTGTAAGCCATAGAAACCAAGAAGTCAGCTTCTTAGGATCTGAGTTCCTAGATTCAGACAAAGGAAAGCACCTTTTACAGTGCTGGTAGTGCCAAGATCAGTCCTTGTAAGACAGCAGTGCTCTAAGGATCTCGTCAGATCTAGCTAAATGTGATGCAGTTGTGATCCTAAGGAAGGATAGGGCCTGTTCAGATCTGGACTAGTTCGATCAGCTGTCTGCATCAAGGCACCAATTGGGTTGGTCTATCCAAAGCATTTTTGAAGGCGTTGTTGGGGAAGGGGGTTTTCAAAGATTTGCTCCTCCTTAAGTCTGCTGGGTACATTCATGTGAGACTGATGCTGGTACTTCATCCTTGCTGTGCGTGGTGCTTTCCAGACCTAAGCACAGTGCCATGGACTACTTTTCTCTTGTTCCAAAGATTGCTTGCCATTTTGCAACTGCTGTATCTCAAAGGGGAGTTAGTCTAGGCACTCATCCTTGGAGCTTCAGATGTCAGCTTAGTTAAGTCTGAACTTGCCCAACTTGCTTTCATCCTTGCAGGGAGGGGAGGGGGCAAGGAGGAGTTGGTGTCTTTGGCAGTATGGTGATTTTCTTCCTGCATCAATGCTCTTTTGAAAACTGTTAACTATGAGGCTTATTCAAAGAAGGCAAAGGATCATCTTGGGAGGGATCTGCCTTCTTCATTTGATACCTTTAGGATCAATGGTTCTTCCTGGTATGTAGGGGAATCAGTGGTTTGATTTCCCCCTCTACGCCTTTCTACTTCATTCCTAGTTGAGGTTGTCTTAAATGCTTTCTTCTGGTCTTCAAGTGATTTTTTTTTTTTTTTTTTTTTTTAAACTTCATAGTGGCTGTGCTCAGGAAGCAACAGGTGTCTATTGGAACTGGCCAGCTAGGTCTATAACCACCCTGCATGTGATGGTTCATGTGACAGGGAAATAGGATTCCCTTGCCATGTCCTGAGGAAGAAGTTAAGTTTGTATTTTAGGTGTACCAGTGCTTTCAGCCAAAAATGATAAATTAAAAGCTGAAAAAATATTATTTACCGTAAGAACAAAAAAATCCAGAAAGTAGGATTCATTTGATATGAAGGCTTATTTCTTCTCAGCCTTCGTTCTGAGGGCCTCTGTTTATGGGGCCTGGGATGGCCTCATGAGCCTAAATCAGCAGTTTCCAGCCTTTTCCTTTATGCAGACTACGACATAGACATTGAAAGCTTTTGCAGACCACCACGTAAGCAAGCCCTTTAAACATTTTTAACATATCCTGTGGCTGATGGGCGTCAAACTTGTATATCAAGGGGTATTAAAAACGCAGCTATTTCTAATAATTTATTATGCTCACAAACGTTGCACTCGTCACAGTACATTTATGTGCAGTAGGCCTACCAGTGGGAAAGAGTACTTACCTAATGAGGAGGCTGATGTTTCACAGGTGTCAAGAGAATGTTGTATTACATAAGGATGTTTGTGATGCAAATTACATTGTGGATAGTAATGTAACATCAAATATGATACATAAGAGGTACAGGGGATTATATTATTACATTCTTTTCCCCTCTCATGGATCACCCTTGTGGACCACAGGTTGGGAACCATTGGCCTAAATCATCCCCTTGGGCAAAAAACAGAAGTTCCTTTAGGTTTGAGTGCCAAAAGGTCTCTAATCATTAAGGGCTTCTTCTGATAACATTGAATACAGCTGACTGGCTTTTGTCCACAGCTGTTTTACAAGACACTTTGTTCAGAAATTCAGGTTTGTTAACAACTCAAACCAGAATAATAGATTTGCTCTGTGAAAGGAGCTGATAATTTTTCTGTTTTTAAGACTGATGGAGCCTTAAAAATTAAAAACTAGGAGGTCTATAGCCAGATCTTTGGAGGTGGGTCGATCTGTTCCTCCAAGTCGTCTTCCTGGTTCCTCAAAAAGGAATTTCAACAAGCCATTTTCAGATTGGTTTCCAATACAGAGCTAGACAGTCTATTGTATTTAGTGCAAAAGCAAGGATGTGGTAGAGGCTCTTGAGTCAGTTCTAAGAAATTTAGATCCTCTTCTCTTTACTTGCTTCTCTATTTGGGGAATTTGTCCCATTGTTTTTTTAGGCATGATGAAGTATTTCTTTGACCGTAGGGTCCTAGATGCCACAGAACAGATTTAGTTCTTGCAGTTATAAAGCCTACCATAGCTCAGCTCCCTTTATTTTATTTTTTTATTTTAAAGCATCCATCTCAGAAACTGCTGCAAAAGGAGGTCCTGGCTCCATTTTTAAGAAGGGAATCCATAGATGTGATTTATAACCTTATTGGGAAAGGCTCTGTACTTAAAGGGAAAAAAATTCTACCTGGCTCTTTTGGGGAGCATAATTCTCTGTCTTCAGAACTGGTATGGAACCCTAGCTCTGAGACTTCTACTTCTACACTTTCATAAGACAAAAGCACAGGAAGTATCTTAGGTTCATGTTTGGCAACAACTGTAAAAGGTTCTACTCTTCAGACTGACAACACCCCTAAGGTATTCACCAAATGCCAAGTGACACAGTTAATCTCTGTATGGGGCCTTAGTGGTATCCATATCTGGGTAACTGGCTGCTAAAAAATAATTTCCTGTAGGGTAAGAGTTACCATGCTGTGACTTGCTGCTCTTTCAGATCTATACAATAAACTGAATATACCTTGGCTACAACTTAAGGGGTAGTCTTTAGAGGCCCTTTAGATTCTTCAGAAACTCTAGCTCAGTAGTTCCCAACATTTGTGGCTCTATGGCTACAAATACCTTTTTTTTTTTTTTTCCCAACCCTGAAGGGCCACCAGTCTCTGCCAACAGCAGGAGTTCAGCAAGGAGGCCCTCTTGTCTCCCTGGTTGCAGCGGTTCAGTAGCCCCACGCTTTCTTGTGGGTCCCTAGGCAGTGGCTGCTTTCTGCAGTCAAGGGGACAAGATATCAATGCTCCCTCCCTCTGGCAGGGACCCCCAGCACCTAGGGACCCAGGCAGAACTTGCCATGCTCACTGCTATGGTCAGGGGGAAGGGAGCACTAATTTCTCATTCCCTTGGTTGCAACAAGGAGCCTGCACAAGTCTCGTAGCTCTGTGGCAATATGCTTTGCCTGGGTCCTTAAGCAGCAGCTCTCTTCTGCTGCCAGTGGGAGGGGAGCAACAGGCCACTTTTGGCCCATAGGCCAGAGGTTGGGAATCACTGCTCTAGCCTGACTGCCTAGGGGGTAGTAAAGTCTAGATTAGAAGGCCCAGTGAAATTATCTGAGTGAGCTTTAGGTCTCCTGAACTTTTGGCTTCCACTGTGCAAGGTTTTAGGTGTACAACTTTTCCAACGGTGACTGAATCTGGTGTACAGCTGGACATGAATGTTTCCACTTAGTCCAGTACTATGCTTGGGTGAAATACTGCTATAGAATATTTTTAAGGATTTAATTGGATAATTAATCAAATGACAGTCTTGGTTGTCTCCAGTTTCGATAGAGATCCTAAAAGCACTCTACAAACTTACCATGATGTGTGGAAGCCTCAAGAATTAAATTCCACATGTTCTTACTCAAATTGGGAGCCATCAGGCTTTGTTAAATATTTCCTTCTGGCGATTGAGGGATAGATAACTGATATAGATTCCTACAGTCAGCATGGCTGTGATCTATGTTCCCTCTAAGCTGCGCGGGTGCACCCTCTGCGCAAGTACTCTAGAGGCCCGCGCAGTCTCCCAGGATCCCAGCTCTGGGGGCACTGACTGACCTCTCTCGCCAGCCAGTAGCCACCCTCCAGCTGCCTGACCCGCCGCACTCCCTTGCAGGGCCATGGACAGGTGAGTAGTACCTGGTGCCAGGGGATCACCTCCCCCTCCACCAGCCCCAGGCTTCATCCAGCATGCTGCTGGCCACTGTGCTCCACCGCCACCGATCCGGCCAGTCGGCGGCAGCGGAGCACGGTAGCCAGCAGGCTGACAGGATCGGCAGTGGCGGAGCGCGGTGGCCGGCAGCGTGGCCTGATCCGGCCATGCTGCCAGCTGCTGTGCTCCCCTGCCACAGGCTGGCCCTGGGCCTTTGTAGTCAGGGGTTACGGTAAGGGGGAACACGGAGACGGGATGGAAATGGAGGGGTCTGGAACAGCGTGAGTCGCTGGAGCAAGGGGTCAGGATGGGGGGGCTGGGGAGGGATGGATGGAGTTAGAAGCCTGGGGAGGGGTGAAGGGGGCATGGGGACAAGGAGACTGGGTAGGGGCTAGTATGGGCTGGGTAGTGGTGGAGGGGACTGAGGAGGGAGGGGCCTGGGGAGGTGTGGAGGGGGTTGGGGGGCTGAAGGAGGGGTGGAGTGAAGACGGGGGAGCTGGGGGGAGGAGGGTTAGGAGGGCTGGAGTAGGACGTTAAAGGTCACCCAGCTGTCTGTGCTGTTTGGTATGTTGCTTATATAGGGCTGTATCTTGGTCCATTTGAAGTCAGTGGCAAAAATTCCATTGATTGAATGTTGCTGAAGTAAGCTCAGAGTGATCTCTTTTGGTCAACTCTTTTTTCCCTTTCTTACTAGCTGTAGCCCAAAATATTATTGAAAGTACTTACCTCTTATATCAATTGATGTCAAAGTACTTCACAAAAGTACCCCATTTTACAGATAAAGTGAAGCAGAGATAGCTGAGGTGACTTTCCCAAGGTCTTCCAGCACCCACAGAACTCCAGTCTCCTGAGTTACAGGCCAGTGCTTTAGTCTCTAGGCAATGCTGCCTCACTTTGTTATAAGAGCCCAAATAAATGGAATCACACTTTGCTTGAACATGTTTTTATTAATAAAAAACAATTTTTAATAACTTTTATTAATTTTTTGTTCTGTATTTTTCAATAATTTCTGTCGCGTGAGTGTGCACAAAAATTTTATTCAAAAAAAAGTTTTGCACACGGGTTGAAAATTTTGTACACAAGCCGCCAAATCTTAGAGGGAACATTGGTTGTGATGTATAACTTTGAAAAGGGGAAACTCAGGTGCCTCAGTCGGAAGGCTGTCTCCGTCAGTAGGTATTGTGGATCCAAAATAAAGTGAACTTGTCTGGTCTGCCCTATTAGGTGGTAGGCTGCATTTTTAAGCCTAAATCTGATACTGGTAACTACCACTGATGACTCAGATTCTTGGTGGCTATCTTGTATCTGCATTGTGGGATCATCCAGATACAAACTTCTTTGCTACGAGTTAATAATACAATAACTGCATAAAGTTTTGCTTGAGTGGGCAAAATTAACAGATGTTTTTCTTACTCCTTGGTAGTTGAGGGGAAGCTTCTTTGAGCCTTTGCTCAGCTATCATACTGGGAGCCAAAGGAATCTTAATCTTGTCATGCTAGCTATGGTGAACCTACTTTTTGGAGTTTCCAGCCTCTCCATTCATTCTTCTTATAAACTGGGGTTAATTCACCCAGCAGAGAAAAGGGGTTGTGCCTCTGGAACTCAGGTTCCTTTACTCAGCAGCTTGTCTGAGGATCTGCTTACTATGTTTCTGTGAAAAAGACCAATGTCTGACAGTCCTAACGTATACTCTTCCATCTAGAATCCTATTGAACTTTCAGGCTCCTACTCACTATAACTGAGAAAGTTTAGGCGTTTCAGTCTTTTGTAGCAAACCCTTTTTATCATATTCCACATCAGTGTACTTTTGCTGCCTGTATTTTTGTTAACCCCCAAAAACCTCTGGAGAAGTAAGGCTGCGTACCCTGGATTTTGAGGGAAAGTCTACTACATAGAACTAAGTTATGTGGAAAGGATGACCCTGCGTGGCCTCTATAGAGAAATATAAGTGTCAGGCATCTCAATTCAAAGGCTCTCTAAAATAAGACTATATCTGGTCAGTCACGTACTAGATAATGTTTCTGTGCCTTCTGCCAGAGAAATGATGGTCTCAAGCAAATTACAGAAACATGTCCAGGGTTGCTATATGGTTTTAGTGACTTACATCATGAACCATTTTCCCAACACTATTGAAAGCAGAACCTGGTTTCAGGAGATAGTTCTTCAAATACTGTTCTGCTTATACAGCTCCTTACTTGGCTCCCCTCCTTATGGAGAAAACTGCTGGTTAGTCGTCTGTAGTGGAACTCTAGAGGCAATACATTTGGAGAACAGGCCACTTGTGGTAAGCAACTTCTTTGCCCCCTGTCCTTCCCTAGGTGTGTTCAGCGAAGCTCTAATTTAACTGGAACTTACAGGTAAGTGTTTTACACGCTAAAAGACAAAAAGCCCAAAGTGTTTACAAAAGTAGAGGCAGAAAGTGACATTTTACCCTTGTCCTCAAATGCTGTATACAGAGCAGTGTTTTGTTTTGTTTTGAAAGCCAAAAGAATATTCTTCATACTGTTCTTGAATGCCAGATAACTGATATTGACTCGCTCTAGACAGTCATGCTTTTCTCTGCCTCTTCCTGCTGGCCAGTGATATTAGTATGGGGGTTAGGGAGCTTTATGATGTGATTGATATGATAAGGGGAATGATAAATCCCAGAGCTTGATGTAGAAATATGGTAAGTTGGTGAAATATATTTTTCACTAGTCCAGTCATGTAGTTAGGCCCAATACTGCTGACAGATCGTATGTAAGGGATATGTGTAAATGTAGTCTCTAAAGTCAGGGAATACTATTTGATGAAGTCATCAACCCTTGATTTAAAAACTCACTGAAATTAGTTGAGTAGTTAAATCTATGCAGTATCTCAAAGAAAAACATCCATATTATGATGATTCTGTTGGAAATGCACAAGAATACTCACTGTTTCTTCCTCCCTTAGGCTCAGAAGATTACTGAACATCGGAGGAAATATGAGCGAAAGCGTGAAGAAAAAGAAATCAAGGAAAGGCTGGAGCGAGTAAAGAAAGCTCGAGAGGAACATGAGAGAGCGCAGAGGGTGAGCTCTTGGTCGTCATCTTTTTTTAAAATGCTGCAAAATTTTGGGAGTGGTGTGAGGTTAACCTTTTTAGCAGAGATTCTGTTATATACGATCCCTTCCATGTATATTTTTTAAATGGAATTAAGTATTTGTATTACATTAGTGCCTCGGAGTCCTAATAATAGACGAGGACCACATTGTGCTAGGTGCTGCACTGAACAATTAGGAAATGATCCCATGTCTTAGTGACTTGACTATCTGAGACAGCGAAGTCAGGAGGATTCTGCATCCTTTGGTAACGTGGAATCCGAAATATCCAGTCACCAGTTTCCCCTCCACATAATTTTTCACTTTTGACCATACAGTAGTGAAAAGCTTTTCTTAAAAATTCAACTTTTAACAGTAACTGAAGCATATGAGTTGACTGTATTCCCACCAGAGCTGCAGTAGGTTGAATATCAGCACAAATATTTTTTGCTTAACTTGGTTCTGATTTTATTCCTTTTTTCTCAGTATCTCTCACCCTCCCATCACCTTGCCAGCTTGTTTTCCTCAGTTTATAGGTACTTGTGTCTCTCATCACTAGTCTCTTAAGTGCCTTGAACATAACTGTCACTGTTCTTCCCCAGTCCCCAAAAGGCAGGAGTAGAAGGCTCTTTGCCATTTCACTGCTCTTTGTGGAATGATGTGCTTTCATTTGCAGGAGGAAGAAGCCCGGCGACAAGCAGGAGGAGCTCAGTTTGGTGGCTTTCCAGGTACCTTTATTTTTTGGGAATCATAACTGGGCCCAGAGGAAGGCTGGCTTCTCAATGTGAAGTAGGCCCATAGCATTCATTTATTCCCATTACTGTTTAATGGAAAGAGAGGCTGCGAGATCAGGAACTTGAGAAGGCTTAGGTTTTAGTATTGGGGGGTGAAGAGGAGAGGGACTCTTTCGATCAACTACTGAATGTGACTTATGGTGTATAGTAAATATATTTAAGGAGATTCAGAGCTCAACAGTGAAGATGATTGGGATGAAGACTTGTGTATGAAAAGAAAATTAAAAATGGTGTATTGCTTATCCAACAAAGACTTATACAGTTCTATTCCCCAAAGTACTTTCAAGAAGGGTAGGAATTTTCCAGTGAGTTTTTGGAGGATTCTTTTTAAGAGTAATGTGATAAGACTGGGGGAAGGGAAATTCAGACTGAGTATTGGGAAATAGGTGCTTGGAGTGAGCTGTGGTTCAGTGAGGCATAGTGGAATCCACTTAAGGCATAATTTCTTATTGTTCAGTGAGAACCCATCTCTTTGCTGGCCTTGGGATACAATAAGCCTGCAATAGTTGCTTGCTATTGCCACTATATTTTGTAATTAATATTAGAGTGAAATTGGGACTACTTCCTTGAGTGCTTGCTTATGTCCATTCCCATAAGTGTGCACACACCTCCATGCACTATTGCCAGAACTTTTTTCCCCTTGAGTAGATTCCATATGGCTGGCTCTGGTGCCCCCTGGAGCCCTGCACTCATGCCACAGTGTATGAGGCACTACCGGCCTTAGGCCCCCTTCAGTTCCTTCTTCTCATTGGTGAGGGTTACTGGAACTGCAGTCTCTTTCAAACTGGAAGTGCTCATCCCCTTTATTGTTTGTTTTGAACTGTTTTTCTACTAATTAGGTAGTTCAGAGTTAGTAGTTTAGTGGATTAAGAACCATTGGGTCCCACTCAGGATGCATACACAGAGAGCAGCCGTGCCCTAATCTGTGGGCTTCAAGCCTTATCCTTCATGCAGGAAAGCATTCCTGCAGAGTGACCCCCATAATAGCTGCCTAAAGTGCCTGGAGGAAGCTCATCAAACCAATAAGTGCTGGATCTGCAAGTTCTTCAAGCTGAGGACTCAAAAAACCCCAGATATTCGACAGAAGGTGCTACTGATACAGGCAGCTCTTAGGCCAGAGTCTGAGCTGGCATGGTCTCCCTTGGTTCCAAGCATATTGTCGCAGACCATTCACTCAGCACTGGTCCTTTCCCTAGCACTGATGTCCTTCCTCTGCAGCCAGAAAGAAGAGACCATAGCTGGATCAAGGTCACTCCCAGCACTGACCAGGAAGGTGACACCAGAGGAGATGGAGGGGGAAATGGCCCTCAAATACTGCACCAGCCCCGGGCAGCATGAGGGTGTCAATGCTTCTGACTCTGCTGATGCCCAAGACGTTTGAAGCAGCCAGGGCTGTGTTTGCTTTGCTGATGCCCCTGCCTCCTTGCCTCTCCAAGCCCAGGAAGGATGGGGCTCACCTTCCAAGGGAAAGCTGGTATTGGATTCACAGGTTTGGCGCCATCCACTGCCACATCAAGAGACTCTGGCACCAACAGACCGATCTCTGGAAGGTTGACTACCAGAACAGATGCTGATGACACCATGGGGTCAAGACCCACCAACCCAACAGCGATCTCCATTCCCTCAGTACCAATTGAGATCTGCGGTACCAAGCAATTTTCTCCATTTTGTGGTGGTGGGCTCCCACTAACAGCTTAAAACCCCACCGTTTGGCCTATCACCAAATGCATGGCAGTGGTGGCAGCCTACCTGAGACAGAGGGGTCCAGTTTTTCCATACTTAGACAATTGGTTAATCAAGGACAGGTCCCAGGTTCAGATCGAGAACAGTGTGTGTCTCACCTGCTTCATGTGCAATCATCTAGGCCTATGTAATAAATGATGGAAAGTCCAAGTTAGAACCAGTTCAAAGAATAGAGTTTATCAGCACAGTCTTAGACTCTTCCCTAGTCCGGACTTTCCTCCCTCATGCTCAATTCAAAACTCTGTCCAACATCACCAGCCTCTATCAATACCCAACCATGACAGCCAGACATTGCCTGAAACTTGTTGGGACGACATGGCAGCCTCTATGTATGTAGTCAAATTCCAAGGGGGTAGCCGTGTTAGTCCTGGCTGGCGTCAGTGTACTTCCTTCAGAAGCACTCCCTGGACAGGGTAGTTATGTTCTCTCCCCAAGTTTTAGCCGTGTTAGAGTGGTGGCAGATCCCACAGTCAGTGTTACTAGGGGTACCTTTCAAGGCATTAGCTCCCTTGGTTTCTTTAGCCTCATATGCCTCTGACCTAGAGTGAGGATCCCACATCAGTACCAACTTCAGTACCATGGGGAGGTGGTCGAGGGTGGAGGCAAACCTTCACATCAACATCAAAGAACTGCATGCTATACACCTAGCATGTGGCATCTTCATGTTATAGAGGTAAAGTAGTATGAATGCTGATGGACAATACAGTCGCCATGTACTACACTACATCAACAGGCAGGAAGGGGCCTGTTCCTTAGCTCTTTGCAAGGAAGCAATTTGCTTATGGGTACTAGCAGTAAGGTGCAGTTTCCACATAGCGGCTTTCATCTGCTAGGAGTGAAGAACGACAAAGTGGATCGCTTCAACAGACTCTTCCTTCCACAACACAACTGGTTATTGTACCCAAATGTGACCCATGTGATCTTCCGCAGGTGGGGTTATCCCCGTATGAACCTGCTTGCATCCCAGTGGAACTGCAGCTGCCCACAGTATTGCTCCCTTGGGTTCAGTGCCTGACGCCTTTCCTGCAATGGACAGGGACTGTGATGTATATATTTCAGCCAAACTCCCTGCTATACGGGTTACTGCTAAAAATCAAAAGGGACAAGGTGGACATTAACCCGATTGCCCCAGGGTAGCCATGCCAGCATTGATACAGCATGCTGTGTGACCTTTCAATGGCCCCACTATGGGAGTTACTGAGGAGTAATGACCTGTCTCAGGACCATGGCCAGTTGTTGTACCTGAATCTGGATTCCCTGCACCTAATGGCAGGGAGGCTTCATGGCTGAGTGTGGAGGAGTGGGCTTGTTTGGTGCAGGTCCAACAGATTCTGCTGAATAGCAGAAAGCCTTCAAGACAAACTGTATTGCACAAAGTGGAAGCGATTTACCTGTTGGGCCCGGTCCTAAGGAATTTTACTGGGATCCTAACTGATATAGGTGATTCTGGATTAGTTGCTACAACTTAAACTCCAGGTATTAGCCTTGACCTTGTGAAAAGTCCATCTGGCAACCATGTCTGCCTTCCACCAAACTCTGAATGGGGCTTCAATTTTCTCTCACCCAATGACTTCCAGGTTCCTGAAAGGGGTTGAGAAGCTTTACCCACAGGTCCGAGGACCCATTGCCTCCTTGGGACCTTAATTTAGTCCTTGCCAGATTAACAGGGCCCCCTTTTGTGCCCATGGCTACATGCACTTTGTTATTACTGTCATGGAAGGTATCCTTCATAGTGGCCATTAGCTTGGCTAGGTGGGTCTCTGAGATCAGCGTGCTGACCTTGGAGCCCCTCTATACAGGGCTTTTTTTTTTTTTTTCCCCCAAGGACGAGGTTCAGCTGAGGCCACATCCAGTCTTCCTACCCAACATAATTTCTCCATTCCATTGCAACCAAGATTTTTCTCCCCATCTTTTTTCCAAAACCCCACCCAACTGATGAGGAGCAGAGATGGCACATGCTGAGACTGTTCCAGAGATCGACTCAGCTCTTCATGGCAGTCATGGACTGGATGAAGGTCCTTCCCTGTGTCCATCCAGCGGATCTCATCCTGGATCACCACCTGCATCAAATTCTGCTACAAACAAGTGAAAGTGCCTTTCCCTGGGGTAGTCACAGCACACTCAACTAGAGCTCAAGTATCACCTACTCTACAGCCTTCCTCGCACAGGTGCCAGTGCATGATATCTGCAGGCCTGCCACCTGATCATCAGTCCACACCTTCATGTCCCATTACACCATCATTGAGCAGGCAAGGAAGGATGTAAGCTTCAGGAGGGCAGTGTTCCAGGCAGCTCATCCTTAATGCCTTCCCACATCCAGTGTTCGGCTTGCGCATCACTTGTATGGAAATGGACAAGAGCAAGCATGTGAAGAAGAAAGGTTACTTATCAGTAACTGTTGGTTCTTTGAGATGTGTTGCTCATGTCCATTCCACATCTGCCCCCACCATCTCCACTTCCAGAGTTAGCAAAAAGAAGGGCCTAGGGGGTGCAGGGCCAGCAGTGCCTCATATACTGGGTTATGAGTGTGGGGCTCCAGGGCATGCCAGAGGTAGCCTTACAGGATCTGCTATGGGGGGGGGAAAGCTCTGGTGACTGAATGGAGGTGCGTGCACACCTATATGGGAATGGATATGATAAGCAACACATCTCGAAGAATAAGTTACTGGTAAGTTACCTTTCTGTGCCAGGCCATGGGATGACTTTTTTAGAGATAGGGTTCACGAGGCTGGCTTTGAACCACTTCTGCTAGGAAGTTGATGAATGAGCAGAGAGCTTACCCTGGTCTTAGTACAACATGCATCTATTCTGGTTTAGTGTCTTCAGTGCTTACTTCCTGCCCATGTTACCTCTGCCTCAGACACTCAGACCCTTTTTATGTTCCTTGGTTTGGAATGATAGGCTATTCACCTGGTTTGGTGAGTTAACCTGAAATAATTGCAGCCTTTGTTATAAGCTGCTTATTGCCATAGAGTCCAAAAATATGGATGAAATAAGATGCATATTTTTCACAGGAAAAAAAGGTGGTGAAGCCCCTACTTTCCTGTTAGTGGAACAGCACTAGCCTTGTGGGAGACCTGACTGTTCACCTTGCTGGTCAGGTCTGGTAAAGGACAGGGGCTGTCTTGGGACTTTGTGCATCTGAACTCTTTCCATTGTTTATTCTTTTCCTTTATATTTGCAGGTGGGTTTCCTGGAGGAATGCCTGGAGGTATGCCAGGTATGGCAGGGATGCCTGGACTCAATGAAATTCTCAGTGACCCAGAGGTTCTTGCAGCCATGCAGGTGAGGGTTTTCAGCAATAAAACCAATATATAGAATGAGTGCACATGTTCTCTTGTCACTTGCAGGGGGAATAAAAAGGTGTGAAATCTTTCTTACCCAAGTTGGAAGGTTATTTCCCTTAAGACAAATGACAAGCAATTAATTAAACCTTTTCTAACAGTACAGAAATATAACTCTGTTTCAGATTAACAGACAAGCTATTTCTGTAGCTGGTTGTGGCTAATTAATACTCCTGACTTTCCACTGTACTAATATATTCTAGATTAAACTAGAATTGTACAGTACAGCATGCAGCTCTAGCTTTTGGGAGCTGTTTTCTCCCTCTCTTTTGCATGGTTTTGTGGGAGTCTGTCTTTACACTGCTTCTTCTAGATCTGACACTACTTGAATGGAAAGGGTTATTATCTCTTGAATGTCTGTGCATAAACCTTTTGGCCAAGGGCAGAACACTGGTCTGGATGAACTGATCAGGCAAATTCTGTATCACCATATATGAAAGACCATTTTCCCCATGCTAATAACATTCCTTGTTAAACCAGTTTATGGTGTTGGAGTTAAGAAGAGAAGCATTCCACCAGCTGACCCTTAGGCAAATCTGTTAACAATTGCCAAAGAAAAATTAAGAGTGGGGCCAAAACAAAACTGAGACTGACAAGTCTGGATGGACAGGTATAAAGATGTCTCATAGGTCTTTTTATTTAAACAGATAAATTGGGCTCTAGTCCTAGATGGCTTTAAAATATGAAATAGTTATTGCCCTGAGCATACTGACAAGCAGAAACAGATTTTCATACCTTTTTCTGAAGCCGCTTACATTAAGGAAAAGCCTAGGAAGAGATCATTGTTTTGGAAAAATATGAGATGCCTTTGGTCCATGCAGGTGTCTTTAATTTTAGTGATTGATAGCAATACCTGGGAGCAAATTTTTACCTGAACTGGAGTGCTCTGCAGCAGTGGCTTGCAGGTCATGCATGAGTAGTGCTGGAAGAAATTCTTTTGCCAAAAAAATCAGATTCAGGTCAACCAAAAAGTTTAATAAATCTGATACAAAATTACCCAAAAGTCTGTTTGGTTGAAAAACAAAAATATTCCAAATAAAAATTGAAACATTTCATTTTCATATTATTGAAATTCAAAACATTTCAGTTTCCTGGGTCAAAACTAGTTTGTTTAAAAACTTGCTTCATTGTCCTTCTTTGAAAAATTAACATTTAAAAAACCAATTTTTTTTTTAGTTTGATCTAAACAAAAATTTCTACTTGAATCACTGAAAAACTTTGTTCAGGTCAACTCAAAACAGGTTTTTTCCCTAATTTTTTTAATGGCCAGTGAACTGGGGGGAAAAAAAAGTTATTTGACACAGTTTTACAAGAAGAACAAGAATTTCAGGTACATGGATTTATTTGACTATCATAATTCACCCTGCAAATAAGTGCTTTGAAATCAGAGGGAGATGAACAGGGCCATTGCCTGGGGAGGAGGAGGGAGAATTTGGCAAACTTTTGTACTTGGTTTCAGATTTTTGAAACCCTGACTTCTAGGGCTTTGTCTGCATTAGCCTTTTTCCATAAATTTCCACTTGTTACTAATGCCAGTGTAACTCTGCTCGTAGTAACTAGGAAGGCTTTGGTGTAGACAGGGCAGCAGTGGCCATGAGTGTTCTCTTACAGTGCTTAATGCTGCTCAAGGCAGGCAGATAATAGTGGGGGAAAAGGGTAGTTGCTGCAATCAACTTCACTGGAGTTGTGCCACTGTTAACAATGGGAGGTTGTTTGGAAGAAAAGACCATTTTCTAAAAGTTCTAAGAGATTGGCTCACTTCTGAAAAAAAGTTTCTCACCTGAAGAGCTAATAAAGGTGACTTGGCTGCTAGTGTAAACAGAATGAAACAGTTCTCAGTGCTGTGGACTTATTGTTGAAAATTGCTTGAATTCCTAGTGTACACTGATGTCCTTAGTTACTGGTCATCTTTTACATGCAGGTCAGGTGTCTAGTGCAGATACGGCTGAAGTGTAAGAATTTTATTATGGAAATGCCTTTCCAACCATTGCTTTGATGGCCACATAAACTGTAATATGTGCATGCCCAGATATCTCAATATGATCATTCAGAAACACACCCCAGAGTTAAATGTGGAAAGGTCAAAGGTGTGGCACCCGCAATCCAAAAGAATACACATCTTGACTGTGTTCTCCACACTGAGGCTATGTACACACAACAAACTTGTCCCACAATAAGCTGTTGCGGGACAAGGAAAGCGCTACAAATATAGCGCTTTTGTGTGTGCGTACGTGCTTCTTGTATCGCAAAGGAGCATTCACCCGTGTGAACACTCCTTTGCGATACAAGGAGCAGTGCATGGTGGACACCTGTCCCACCATGCTCTGCCCACAGCCAGCCTTTTGGCTGGCAATGGGCTGCCCCAGTGGTTCACTGGACTAGGGGGCTGGCTGCAGCCCCCACTGCCTCCCGAAGCCCCAGGGCTGAGCTAAGGGGCTGGCCTGAATTGGATGCCCTTGCCGGTTCGGGCCAGCCCCCTATTCCAGCTGCAGGGGTTCGGGTAGTGGCAGGGGCTGTGGTGCACAGCCCCCACCGCCACCCGAAGCCCGGGGATTGAGCTAGGGGGCTGGCCCGAACTGGCGAGGGCAGCCGGTTTGGGTCAGCCCCCTAGCTCAGCCCTGGGGCTTCGGGTGGCAGCTCCAATAATAGTCAATTTCAGTGAAATTGACACATTTGACAGCTCCAATGTCCCAGAGTGGCCTGGTTTGGCACTCTGGGACATTTCCGGAGGCTGTCTAATGCGGAAAATCCATCCACACAAGCACTTCCGCGGTAAGCCTAACCACTCTCGACTTGAGTGGTTTAACTGTTGCAGGGCAAGAGGGTGTTGCTGCACAACAGGGAAAATGCTTGTGTGGATGCTCCAAGCTTTATTGCGCAATAAAGTGATCGTGTGTACATGGCCTAAACAATGAAGCTAAAATTGGTGTATATAAAAATCCTGTTTTTCAGCAGGAAGCGCAGTAGCTAAAATAGCAAAATATTGTGTCTCAAAATTCCCTGGTCTTTTTCATAACTTTTTCTCATTGTTCTTGGGTTGAAACAAACCATGCTTAATCTCAGTTGAAAAGTGAGAATGAGAGGGAAATCCCTACAACTGTAAAAGAGAAATCAAATAAGGCACCAAAGGAAGTGAGAATTCTTTGTATCTAAGTAAAACTGCAGGGGGAACATTAAGGCAGAATATAGTTACCAGAATTCAAATTTGGCATTCTTATCCACGTCAAGTAACAAGTCTTTACACTGCTGTCTAACTGCCGAAAACGGTGTGAGGTGCTGAGAGTGCATATGTGACCCATCTGCATGGGGCACTGCTGCCACAAATCTCCGAGAGCAAACGCAGGGCACTCAGATACCTAAAGTGGAGCACCCACAGGGACACTCATCGAAGAAGACTATAGCACCTCCAATACCTCTTGCACCTTGTTGCTGCGCTAGTTCGGTACTCACACATATGCTACCTAATGACTTGTCAGCTCCACATCCTGTATCACCTGGAATTTTTTTTTTAAGAGGTCATTCATTCAAGACTCACCTATATAGATTTCAGGCGTCACACTACCTTTAGCTTTAATCTCCAGAGCTATTGGTTTAATGCTAAATTTACTTGAATACAAAGGTCTTAAAACATTTAAAGTAAAACTACAATAACATCTTTCCTTTGCTTTTTCAGGATCCAGAAGTTATGGTAGCATTCCAAGATGTTGCCCAGAATCCAGCAAACATGTCTAAGTACCAGAACAACCCCAAGGTCATGAATCTCATCAGCAAACTGTCAGCCAAATTTGGAAGTCAACCATAAACTCCTTTTTTAATAAAATCACAAGTGAATGGAAAAATCAATTACTTAACAAATGCAGATGTTGCAATAACACAAACTATTGTACCTCTCTGATCTTCTCATGAAGAGTACTGGGGTGCTGTACAGAGAGTCAGCCTCTTGCCCTCGTGCATCACACTTTTTGCAAACATTGGTTTACAGTTAGTCAAATTATACAATAACACATACACGTTCGACTCTCTCTCTCTACCCAAGAGTTGCAGCCATTTGTTATAAGTATTAAATGCTGTCTCCTTTGAATTAAGATTTATAATAAACTAATCTTTCAATAGATAATCTGATTTAACAAAAAGGGGTTTTAAATAAAATTGTCGTCCTGGTTTTCATTTCCCAGTGAGAAAAGAAGCAGGAATTCGTAGCACCAGGATCCTGTATTATACCTCTTAGACAGGAAAATTTGTCTAATTGTAGGAGGAGGGCTACAGTGGGGACAAGTATTTTAAAGTATTAACTTGATGAAGGAGGCGTCTGCAGGCATTAATATGCATTCTAAGTTGCTTTACATTTTGATGAGTGACTGACTTCAGATGCTGATTAGAGCAAAACCAACAAAGATCACAAGCATTTGTAACTACTTACACACTGGAACTTCTGGCATTACTGCCACTACTATTTAAAATGTAGGATTGCCCCTTTCCTCATTCTGACACGAAACATTTTATTGAAAATGCTACTGAGGTTAGTTTACTTATCCAAGTACTTGAGGTTGTGTTCTTTTCCAACCTTTTTTGTGTAATACCATATATTACCTCTGTCCAGGTGGGTAAGGAAAATCACTCTCTGTACCAGTGCACTCCTTGCCTTCCCTGATTGGCAGATCTCCAACTAGTTGCACTCTTTCTGATAAGGTACTCCTTGCCAGGCTTCATTCATTTGAAAAATTAGAAGGAAGGAAACTTGTCCCTACCACCACCCCTGTCCCCTTTAAGTGGGCAAGCAATCCAGAACATGAGTGCAAAAATGCTGTTACTATCAGTTACAGGGAGAATAAACCCTACATTAGAGCAACTCTGGGTTCTAAGAGAGTCTGAGTCCTAATATACTTACAAATGAAATCTCTTGGCCAAAGTCTTCAACTTTTGTCTTTGTCCTCTTGTTGGTTCAATGAGAGCAGTCCAGTCCTTTCCTACTACCACACACCCCGGTCTTCCATCTTTAACTTTCTTTTTTTAATATAATGCTGTTCCAGTGGTCAACACTTCAGTTCAATTCATGGTTCTTGGGGTGTGGTATAAGTAAGAAAAGGTGGATTAGTTGGTGCCAATAGCACATAATTAACACTTTGTGAATTTACAGCATGGATATCCTTGGAACACTGTCTTTTGCTGATATGTTCAATTAGTTTGTGACTAACACAATGGATTGCTGCTTCCATTTGTTTTTTGTCTTTACTAAACATTGCCTCCTGCTCATGTTGGAAAATTTATAACTAGCTCTTGGTCACTTTTGGGTCTTCTGAATGTTTTTCTGTCCTGTGCTCTTGTAATTCTGTGTCTTAAGCCATAATGGATGTCACTCTTTTAAATAAAATCTGGACTTGTTTAGGAACTCAACAACAGATGCAAAAATAACCTTCCTCCACCCCCCAAAAATGCTTTCTCGTACTAATGACCCTGCAGAATGGAAAGAGATATGAATTCTTTTTTGCTTAAGAAATATAGTTCTGAAATACTTCTAGTTGCCTTTAAAAAATAAATAAATAAAGTATGGTTTTGAAAAATTAAGTTTCTTGGCATGGCTTTATAATTGAAAATGTCTTAAATGGGAACATTAACATAAGCACACAACTCATGATTAAACTGCATACAACTTGGAATGAAAATAGGGATTAAATGTTTGGCTTAAGGCCTTGTCTTCACTGCACAGTTATAATCAAGCTAGCTGGTGCATCCCAGAGTATAGGCTGAGCTCAAGTGCTATTGATGCTCAAGCTATTGTGCTGTGTGGATGCATACAGAATCCATTTACGAACAGTCTCCCTTCTTGCCCGCCTGCAGCTGTCTTTCCAAAGTCCTTGGGTTTGGTCTAGAAGTTGCTTCCAATCCATATAAATAGCCTGCTTTGGCATTCAGACCTCAGCATGCAGCTTTCTCTACTTGTAATATTTATATTATGCTCCTATTGTACTTCAGTTCATATGGCATCTGGCAGAACAGATAAAAACTCACTTTAAAAAATTTTATTTAACCCTGATTTAAATTATTTCAGTTTTTAAGATAAATTCAAATTTAATGTTAGGCTGATGGCTTCCATGTTAAAGCCGGATTTACTATAGTCTTAACATTTAAATTATTATTGAGTACATGCTGCTTCTGTTCTTTCTTTAAAAGTTAAACTACTGAACTTGTTGACATAACCATTCTAGGTGCCTGGAACTAGAACTTGAAATGCTAAATCAGTTTTTGACAGCAGTAGCATCTTGTGTACGCACAGAATATTTTCATTTCAGTTTATTCCAACTAATTTGGGTCGGTGACAACTATCATTCAAAGTTAAGTAACAATGGGAAGTTGAAAAAGGTAAGCTTGTTTCCTTCTCTCATCCCACCCCTTTTGTTTTTATTCAGAAATTGATATTTACTAATTCTAAACTTGAAGGATAGGGTGACCAGAAGCAATTATCTCATCAGTTGCTTCTTTTGTTTAGTAAGTTTTAAATAATAAAACAATTTTTAAATTGTTTGCGCATTTTTAATATTTTGCCAGATGCTAACACAAACCATGAGTGAAAAATTTACCAGTATGGGACCAATCTCTCAGTGGAGTGGTAGATGTTGAGTGCTGGAGATTGGGCTTTTTTAGGCAATGCATAATGACACTTCACTTGAGGACAAAAGAATTGCCCCTTCCTGCTCTTTTCTTCTTAGGCATGTGGTATCCAAGATGCATCCCAAGCAGAGGAGAAAACATTTTAAACATGCAAGTAGTGACTGACACTGATGTATACTGCTGTGTGTGCTCAAACTAGGGTTTATTACAGTCCTCCAAACCAAGAGATGCAGCAGCAGAAGTGGGACAAACACAGTTAAGTGCATGTATAACTGCTTTTTCTCAAGTAAGGTAATATTTTTAGAGACAATCAGAACTTAAAAACTGGCTTAGGAAACAAGTCTGCTGCCTGACCTGTGATGCTAAGAACTGAACATAGGTAAAGTCTCTTGGAAATAGAGGTCCAGCTGTCATGAATGGAAGAGATAGGAGTTGCAAAGACACAACTGGGGGGTCTGCTACTGCATTTTAGTTCAGCATCTTGTTTAAACTGGCCTGAATTTTACTTCACTCCTGGGTAATGCTGCAAGAACTTCTCATGGTATAGGAGCTCCAAACAGTCTTAGGTTTCTTGGCAGAAAAAACTTCTCATGTCCCTCCTTGTTGCTCACTAGTATCCTCCTATTGATCTGCCCATTAGTCGCATAGGCTTTAAGACCAGGAAGGGATCATCATGGCTATCTAGTCTGACCTCCTGTACACTACAGGCCACAGCTCTTCATCCACCCGCTCATATAATAAACCCATAACCTATGATTCAGTTAATGAAGTCCTGAAATCTAGACTTCTACTTAGAGTATCCATCATTTACTCTAGTTCAAACCTGCAGGGCGGATGATGATGAAATGTTTTCATAGCATAGATGGACAGATTTCTCTTAGAGGCTTGGAGTAACTGGGCACCTCAAGCAAGTTTACATCTTCCAAAGCTCCCATAGTGTGAAATAATGTTATCCTAGAAGCACCGTTCTACTAGCACAGGCCTGTCCCTCCACACCACCCAAATCCTTTATTAAAATAAACATAAAGAACATACTATTGCCCTAAAGAGAATAATCCTGGATCTGTCCTTTCAGAGCAGAGAAATGCAGAGATGGGGGACAATGCATGTCAATGAGGTGGCACTGCAGCTTTTCCCTTGCTATGATGCAGAAAGTTAAAAGGGAGATACTTTTTACTGCCTTCCCCCATCCCTGCTCTCAGGACAAAAGAGGAATGTATGGACATGCCCCTGGAAAACCTAGTACCTCACCTGGTTCAGAACCGTGCCAGTGTGGAAGCAGGAATTACAGTATGTCTCAGGTTAATCTTTTCAGTGTGGATGCTCTCACTTGAGTTAGGCAAGCTGCAGTGGAGGAACTTGAGAGTAGTAGCTTAAGTTAACTTTGCAATGTAGACTATCCTAAAATTATTACAGTCACTATATAGGATTTAGATAAAAACTATACTTGGATGTGAGTATTTCTTTCATCAGTTCCTTCCCCACACGTTTATTAGCAGCAACCATGTTCTCTGCGTTATAGTGTCCTTTGGAGCATAAAGTAGGGATGAATTGGAATGGCTAAGTGCTATATGCAATTTGATCTAGACTTTTTCCTATTTCCTGAGTTAATAGACACTAGGCCTTCCTCATTTTATAGTGGTAAAGTCATAGCTGAATTCAGACTACTTTTGATTTGGGTGCTAAAACAGGAAAGGCAAGACTGACTAGTGAGTGTGGTTGGGTATTTTTTCTTTAAGCAATCCTCTCTGAATTGTGTATGAAGTAGCATTTGGACCACAAATGGTTAAATAAGGCCAGCTCATAACAGCTTGGCATACCATTACTACTTTATAGGCTTGGCATCTTATGTTCCAGAATCTAAATTCACATTTTAAAATATTTCTCTAGGGTTATAGTTTTCCCAATCGAGACTATAAAGATTTTCATAACTAATATAGGCTATGTCTACACTTATAAAGTTAAGTTGACTTTAAGTCAACTTAACAAGGTTGACTTTAAGTCAACTTTACAAATTGGCTACACTTTAAGTTGACTTTGTTAAGTCGACTTAATAGCAGAGATAGCCCTTATATTGGCTTTAAGTCGACTTAAGTCGATTTAGCGTTAATCCCAGAGGCGTCGTTGCCGTCGGGCTGGCAGGGCGTCGGCCCCGGGTAGAATAGCCTGAGCCCCGGATCTATTTTCCCCAGCAGGCAGAAGTTAAAGTAAGGGGGAACGCACCAGAACACAGTTCCAGGGCTGCCAATTTTTAGGGGCCAGCATTCCGGGGCCCCTAAAAATAGAAAACCCAGGTGAAACGCTGTGTTCCGCCCAGGGGCCCCAGCAAAGCCGCAGACTCCTGCGGCCAGGCTGGGGAGATCCAAATCTCCCGCCCTGAGCATGCTCAGACAGAGCGTGCTCAGGGCGGGAGCGGCCTGGCCCAGAAGCAGCTCTGCCAGCCGTCCCTGCAGCTCCGAGCCTCCAGCCAGGTGAGGGGGCTGGGAGAAGGCGGTGGGCAGTGGGGCCGGGAAAGGGACAGAGGATCCAGGAAAGGAGCACGGGGGAGGGGGACAGAGGAGCCAGGAAAGGAGCATGGGGAAGGGGGACGGAGGAGCTGGGAAAGGGGCCCCAGGCCTGATCTGGCCACGCTGCCTGCCCGTGGTGGTGGTGTGCGGCGGCAGCAGAGGGGCAGGATCAGGCCTGAGGAACCGGCATGCGGTGGCGGGAGCAGAGGGTCTGGATCAGGCCTGAGGGGCCGGCGCGCAGTGGCAGAGGGGCAGGATCAGGCCCGAGGGGCCGGCATGCGGCAGCGGAAGTAGAGCGCGGCGGCCGGCAGCATGGCCTGATCCGGCCCCTCTGCTGGCTGCCCTGCTCCACCGCCGCAGGCCGGTCCCGGGCCTTTGTATCAGGGGTTAAGGTAAGGGGGGAACGCAGAGACCAGGGGTGGGAATGGAGGGGTCCAGACTTGCGAGTCGGTCGAGCAAGGGGTCAGGATGGGAGGGCTGGGGAGGGATGGATGGAGTTAGAGGCCTGGGGAGAGGCGAAGGGGGCATGGGGACAAGGAGACTTGGTGGGGGCTGGGTAGTGGTGGGGGGATTTGGTGGAGGTGGGGTCTGGGGGTGTGGCCTAGCTGGGGTGGGGGGGGAGCTAGCAGGGAGTGGGCTGGGTGGCCACAGCCCTGGATCTTTTTTCTATCCAGCAACGCCCCTGGTTAATCCCCGTCTACACTGGCCTTAAGTCAATTTAAGGAGTCGATTTAAGGCTTAAGTTGATCTAAAGGTAGGTGTTATTAAGTTGACTTAAGGAAACCCCAGTGTGGACGCGGCTTTGTTTAGGTCGACTTAAGCATCCTTAAGTCCACCTAACTTGCCAGTGTAGACGCACCCATAGTGATATTGCCAGAGACCTTAAAGCAGTATCTCTGACATAAGTGTGGACTACCCCCATTCTCATACCTAAGAAAGGCCTGGATTCAAGTTGCTGCATAACCACACCCACTACATTAATGGAGGCAGCTCAAACGGAGGGAGAGAGAAAAACATTTTTGTGATGAAAGATCCCTCTCTAAAATGCAGATAACTTGCATCACAACTGGTTTTCTGCCTTCAAGTGCTCTGTCTTTTGTCTAAAAAGAACTGGATTTCGGGGTCTTCACAGGTATCTGCAGATAGTCAACAACCCATAGATGTACTCCAGCATAAAATATAATAGTAATATTTACTAACATGTGCAAATTTTCATCCTCTTGTCATTGAATCTATGCAGATTAGCAATCAGAGCTTACCTTTGGTTTCTGATTTGTAAATTCCTTGTGGGTCTAAATAGAAACTCCAATAGCCCGTAGACAATTATAAGGAAAGGAGAGTCTAGCATCCTAATGTCTCTGGATTTATGAAAGCACTGCCAAACTATTCCTCTCCTATTAAAATTCCCTGAATGGAAATTTAATTTGGTATTGGGCTGAGCTAATGGCCACCATTTGAGGTTCGTTAGTTCAATAGCATTCTTAAATACCAACAGATGTGAGCTGTGACGGTCTTATCCAATTTTTTTCTGATATTCTTGTACTTTTTTGGACAGTATCTAAATTTGTTCCCAAACCTATTTTTTTCTACCCTGACAATAAAAATATCTCTGTTATATCTGAAACTGTGTCACCAGAAGGAGAGAAAACTACCTTGGCTTGATATGAAATGGGCAATCAAATATAATTTGGACAGAACGAAGTAATTCAGAAAGGCAGATGCTTTATTTATAACATATATTCAGCAAAGAACAAGAGTGCCAGGCTTCAACATCTACTGATTGCAGATGGATTTAGACAACAGTCATTGAACTTAGAGGCAAAGTGCATAAAATTCCTTCTTCAGGTTTAAAAGCTTGCATAAATGAGTCAATTCCATTTCACAGCTGGGAAGAATAGCCTCATAGGAGAAAATCTGCAGAGCAACAACTTCATGCCTATTCTTTTTGTTCTTGTTAGTTTCAAGGAACTGAGTTTCAGGCATTGTCAAAATAAGGAGATAGTGGAAAAAAATGATAAATTATCAAGCAAATCAGGTCTGAGATGGTGAATATGAAAATATTTTAAAAGAATATAAAAATAAAGGACTGAATAGCTAGCAAATGTGCACTCTCTTATTAAAGTTTTATTATGACAAATGTACAGTCACAACCCTCCATCCTGAATTTTAAAAATAAAGAAGAAAGGGAAAAAAAGGATGATCTGCATTTTACATACCAGTAATCTTCACTGCAGCACAGGGAAAAATGCTTGCAACAGCAAAAACAGAATTATAAAACACCTAACTGTAACAGGGACAAGCACTATTCTTCCAAAGGAAAATTATGTTTCTATCTAATAAAATTATTTGAGCATGACCACAAAATATCCTAGGCCAGCAGGGTTACAGAGTGTCACATGATGCACAAAGGGTTATGATCTGTGTTACTTTTCTGTTCACTTTTGCAATGTAATTGTGTAGTTTAATACAAAATATGCCATGCAAAGTTCCCTTATGAATGTTCTGACTTATTATTATGGTATCTTTACATCCCTTTCTTGAACCTAGGGCATGATGTAGTAGACATGCTCAGAGGCCACTTATTGAATTGGGTTCCATTAAAAAAATGGAGAAGTAGGAGGAGCTTTATAATTTTTAGCCCAGTGATTTGAGCACTTGTCTGGAACATGGGAGACATGGGTTCATAGATTCATATTTTCCAGAGAGACCATTGTGATAACCTAGTCTGACCTCCTATATAACCCAGGCCTTAAAACTCCCCCAAAATAATTACCAATTATTTTTTCTTAGAAAAACATCCAATCTTGATTTTAAAATTGTCAGTGATACAGAATCCACCACAACCCTTATTAAATTGTTCCAATGATTAATTACCTTCACCGTTAAAAATTTACACCTTATTTCCAGTCTGAATTTTGTCTAGCTTCAACTTTCAGCCACTGGATTATGTTACACATTTCTCTGCCAGACTGAAGCATCTGTTATAAAATATGCGTTCCCCACATAGGTGCTTACAGACTGTAATCATGCCACCTCTTTCCCTTCTCTTTATTAAGATAAATAGATAGACCTCCTCGGGTATGTCTACACTAAAAAAGCTAAGTCGACTCTGTTAAGTCAACTTAACAAGGTTGACTTAAGTTGATTTAATGTCAACCTTGTTAAGTCGACTTAGAGAGTCCACATTAGAAACTTAAGTCGACTGCCTGCAGCCACACACGCAGCTGCTAGGTTGACAGAGAGCTGCAGCTCCCGGGTAGAAGGGAGCCGCATCCCCCAGGAGAAGGGAGCCATGGTTCCCCAGCAAAAGAGAGCTGCGGCTCTCTCAGGAGAAGGGAGCCACGGCTCCCTTCTTCCCCGGGAGCCGCAGCTCCCCTCTTGGCAGGAAGCCGCGGCTCCCTTCTTCCTCGGGAGCTGTGGCTCCCTTCTCCCCAGACCATCCCCGTTAGGTCGACTTAGAGCATTAGGTTGACTTAGGGCGTCCATACCGGCTTTAAGTCAACTTAACAAATCGACTTAAGCCTTAAGTCCGTCTAAAGAGGGGAAGTTATTAAGTTGACTTAAGGAAGTGCTTAAGTTGACCTAAGTTGCTAGTGTAGACATACCCCTGGAGTGTATTGTTATAAGACTTGTTTTAAAATCCTTTAACCACTACCTCAAGAGATAGCAAGGCTATATCAAGGAACTATATTGTGATGATAGGCTTGAGAAACCTTAAATAGAGCTAATTTAAATAAGCCTGCTAATAATAAGTGAAAAAATCATGGAAGAATAAAAGGACATCTGACTGGAAAAGCAGTAAGTTGTAATTGAATGCCAGCCAAATTGTTAAAAAGCATAGGGGATGAAAGCCTTGTCAGATAATGAAGAATATGTCTGACAGAGAGTTTCTAGAAGATTTTACAACCTCATTGCACATCCAAATCCCAATAAAGAACAATGCTATGGATTGAAAAGACTATAACAATCAAACTTGTATCAATGGCCTCTAAGATGCTTCTGTGAGTTGTTCAAGATTGAATACAAGGAAAGACTGATAAGGAAATAAGCAAACAGCATTCTTCAAAGGTGGAAAAGGCATGATAATTCTATTATAAACTTGAAGCTCATAACAGAAATATCAATTGAAAGAAGAAAACAGTATACTTGTGTTTTATTGTTTTCCAAAAAGCATTGGACAGAACCTATCACAACAAATTGCTCAACGTATTAAGGTCTGTAGGGATTGAGGGACATGAATTCTCAGTAATAAAACAACACTGGAATCAGATTATAATGGAAGATTAAAATTAAAATCTAATAGATATCGAGAGGAATAAAACGAAAATGTATAATGTCCCTAACTTTATTCAATATTTGTGACAAGTGTTTGATTAAATTAATTGAAGAAACAGAAGGTATAGGAGGAAAAGATGGACACAACCACCTTATATTCTTTACCCTGTGCACTCACCTGGATGTGGGAGATCCAGAGTCAATTCCCCCTTTTCTAGCATAAGAGGAGAATGGATTTAAACAAGGATCTCCTACTTATCAGAAAGGTGCTTTCATCTATGATCTATGAGATACTTTGAGGCTCTCTCAATTTTTCCTCTCGAAGCTGTTCCACTCTGAATTAAATCATAATACACTAGAACCTTAGAGTTATAAACACCAGAGTTACTCTGTTAAACATAAACTCCTGAAGAATAGTTATAAAAAATAATTTGACAAGGTAAAAAAAAACTTCCTGTGGTTGTTTCAATTAAATTAAGGTGCTTAAAAGCAGCATTTTTCTGCTGTAAAGTTTCAAAGGTGTATTAAGTCAACGTTCAGTTGTAAACTTATCAAAGAACGATAACATTTTGTTCCGTTATGAACATTCCAGAGTTAATGAATAACTTCCATTCCTGAGGTGTTAGTAACTCTGAGGTTCTACTGAAGTCATTCAGCTACAGAGGCCTGACGGGAATGACTGTAGTCCAGTGATTAGGTGCTCACTTAGCAAGTAGGAAACCCCAGGTTCAGTCCTTCTACTTGAAGCCTTTTTAACTATTTAGTCACAATGGATAAGTTTTGTCAGGAGAGATTTAGGGAGCTCTACATCAGAATATCCCTGATCAGTGATTAAAGCACCCTACTAAGTAATAGATGAGCTCTGGTCACATCCATTTGATCCCTCTGGTAAACAGGGGAGGAGGGGGATACTGAACTTGGGCCTCCCACATCCAAGAGAACTGCTCTAATCACTGGTATAAATGTGCTAAAATGCACCAGTAGCACCACTTCTTCCTCTGGCTGTTTTTTGTTTTTTTGGGGGGTCTGAGCAATGTTCCCTCTAAGCTGATGATGCAGCTGAGCAAGTTATGGTAGTCGCTGAGCGGCAATTTGTGAGGCCTGGGGCTGCATGGGCAACAGTTTTTTGGCACCGGAAGCATCAGCCTGCCTAAGTACCTTAATTCAAAAGAAATGCATAAATGTTGTCTTTTCATTGGAACTTTACTAAAAACGTTAAACTGAAATACTGTAGTTTTATTAATTTACTAAACAAATGTGAGACGGTGACACTTGCTGCCTATTTCACCTCTACCGTCTTCTACACCTCAGTTTTTGTTGCCTGTATTTTGCCCCGTGGCCATAGACAAATTACAGCATGTGCCTCTATAAATAGTGGTCTCACAGTCACTGTATGTTGAGCAGTTGCTGTCTTAAGTTCTGGCCTTGACCAAACCTTTTGCCCAGCACCATCATATCTATATTTCTCTGCCAGGGCTGTAAATGTTTACTCTGTAACAATACAAATCCTAAGGGAATCTTCTAAATGAATCTTTAAAGATGCTCTGAAACTGTACTGTGGAGTTCACAGATGACTTAAGGAACACACTCCATCTAGGTATTTATAGAATTAGATCCCAGTGACAATTCATAAGAAATAATTTAAGGCTCTTTCTTAGCAGATAGATCAGAATTTTCTTTATTTTAAGCTATTTACTATTCAAAATGTTTTATTTGATAACTGCACAGTTGTAAAAACTGCAAAGCTCTGCCTTCACTAGCATTTTATAGTGAGCTAGCTAAATGGTGTCATCTCACTGTAAGCGCACCCCTTCTCTGAGCAGCGAAGATGATGCTTTCATCTCTGAAACAGTGTGCTCTCCTACCATCACTGTCACCATCGGGCTGCCAGGGGAGAGGAGAGATGGGGGGAGACCGAGGCTGCCGGGGGAGAAGAGACGGGGGAAAGACGGGGTTGCTGGCGGAGAAGAGGTGCCGGGATTGGGCTGCGCGGGCGTTTGTGTTAGGTGGGCGGGTGTGGGA
This sequence comes from Pelusios castaneus, assembly GCA_007922175.1. Lineage (NCBI taxonomy): Eukaryota > Metazoa > Chordata > Testudines > Pelomedusidae > Pelusios > Pelusios castaneus. The sequence goes on from ML685814.1 coordinate 11,621,006, forward strand.
CGGCTGCACCCCCACAACTTAGAGGGAACATAGGGTGTGAGGCAGGTGCCTAACCCATTCCCACAAGAAACAGTTTAGCCACCTAAACCCCCTAACTCCAGGCAGTGGATTCGCATTGATGAAATACTGGACACAGCTAGCTGCCTCCCTGTAGCTGGGATTCGTGCCGCTCTCAGGCTATGTACACACGAGAAACTTGTCCCGCAATAAGTTATTGCAGGACAAGGAAAGCGCTATATTTATGTACATTTATTTATGTATATCTCATGTACACACGTGCTGCTTCTTTCGCAAAGGAGCATTCACCGTGTGAATGCTCCTTGGCGAAAGAAGAGCAGTGCATGGTGGGCACCTGTCCCACCATGCACTG
>ML685814.1:11626375-11767305 GCA_007922175.1 Pelusios castaneus
TCTCATTGTTTTTTTGCTATACACAGACTAACATGGCTACCCCTCTGCATATATTCTGGGGGAGTGTTAGTGGTTGTGAAACAGCAGATATACAAGCAACTGAACTGATTCTACAAAAAGTTTGCTTCATCTCCTGTCCTCCCATCTCACAGAATCTGATTACCTGATAGCTAGTGCACTGGTTCCCAAACTGAGGGGTGTGAAGAAAATCCAAAAGGGGGCAGGATGCTGTGAAATTTTCACAGTGAAAAATCTGCCAAGAAAGCTATTTGTGGTTCTTTTTGATTGCACAATTAGGAATTGATTTTTTGTTAAAAGGTGGTTGGATGATGGTACAAGAGGTGGGGAGGCATGCGGGTTTCTAAAAAATCAGAAAGGCGGCGTGATGTCAAAAAGTTTAGGAACCTCTGAGCTCAGGGTACAGCGAGTGAGTCAGGAGAGGGAAGAGCCTTGCTCTGTGAGCAGTAAGAAGCGCTGAGCACAAGCAACTCATGGCAGTTATGAAAGAGCCTGTTCCCCAAAATGGCTGCTGTCCTCCCCTAGCGGGTACTCTAAGGCTAGGGGCACGATGGGTCTCCGTCCTTCCCTTTGCCCCACGTGGTCTTACAGCTGGCCAGAGCTCTCCAGGAGAGCAGGTTCTACCAGCCCTGGCAGGGAGTTGGCTCCACCCCCCCACGGCCTTTCCCCCTAGGCCTCCCTCCGGCCGTTGAGAAGAACGGTTGCAACCCAGTTTGAAAAGGCCGCGTGCCCACCACAGCAAGGCGCCCGGCGAACGGCCCAGTCGGGACCCGATTCTACGCTCCTCGCGCTGTCCCCGCCCACCAGCACAGTCAGGGGCAAACGAGCGGCGCGCCGGCGCGCGCTGCGGAGGCTGGCCGGGCCGGGCCCAGAGGGAGCGAAGCGAATGGCGGAGGGTGATTGGCTGGGTGCAGCGCGGGGCGACATAAGGGGCGGGGCTTGGGGCGCCCCCCGGCGGGATGGCGTGTCACAGGTCACGTGCCGCTGGGAAGCCGCCATGGAGCGGGAGGATGGGGCGGCGTTAGCGAGGGCCCGTGTCCTGGAGCTTGGTTCGCTGGCGGAGTCTGCCGCGGTCCCCTCAGGAGCCGCAGCTATGGCGGCGGTGTCCTCTTACGAGAGCTTGGTCCACGCCGTGGCCGGGGCTGTGGTGAGTGCGCGGGAAGGAGCCCGCGGGACTCCAGGCACCGCTGCTGGTAGTCGGCGAACCGGGTGGGCTCCTGGCAGCCCGGCCCGCGGGGGCTGATTGGGGAAGTCGCTCTGTGGCCCCGATCCTAGGGTGCTGAGCGCCCAGGATCGGGCCCCGCGTCTCTGGTTCCTGCTCGCCTGTGTGCGGGGCTTTTCCCGGCGAAATCCCTCTGACGCCGCCACCGCTCTGGGATTTCATCTAACCGGCCAGGGCTGCGTTTGTGCCCCCTGCTGCACCGCTTTTGCTTGGGATGTCATTTGCCTGGCGCTTCCTTTCCCGAGTGCCGTGCCCGGTGGCAGAGCAAAACTCGAAGGGGGGAGGGGGGTGAAAACAAGCTGGCTCGTGTTTGCTGCCCTCCCTGCCTCGGGACTCCTTTCCCATTCCCTGTGTGTGAGGACAGTCCGGCCACCACAGCCGTGCGCTGTGATGTCAAACTGGGTCCTACCTACTTTTAATTTGGTGAGCAGGAGCTGGTTAGAAAGAGGGCATCTGTAACGTGGATGCCAACGCTTTTGTGGACTGAGCATAAGTCTTGGAGCCAGGAACTCTGGTTTCAGTTCTCTCTCTCTTCCCCTGGGCAAATTATTCCCCGGGGAAGTTTTCAAAATGTCCACTAAGTTTGTTTGCCTCTGTTTTTGAGTGCTCAACTTGAGACACCCAGGGAATGACTTCCAGGGCTGAACACCTGAATCTTCCACCAGAGTTAATGGGAACTGCTGGTTCTCAGCACCTGTGAAAATCAGCCTCTAATGTATTTGGACATGAGCATGAGCCTATTTTTCAGTGTAGACGTATCCTATGCGTCTCCATTTGGGAACCCAAAATTGGAAGAAATTTCTGAAAATTTGGGCCACAAACTGAGACACATCTCAGATTCTGTAAATGGTGATCATAATACCTACCTCCAGGTTGTGTGTTGAGAATGAATCTTGTCATATTTGTAAAGTTTTATAAAGATGAGACCCGCTATATATTTGACTGATCCGAAAATGTACCAAACAAGTGCACTGCAACTAAATGAGATCTGGTAGAAGATTGACCAAAGCTTTACGTACATTTCTTGAACTCTTGGTAGAGCATGCCTGGGTTGGAAGAGAACTTGCTTTGTAAGTAAACCATGTAATCTTGTTGCAGTGTCACATCAATTAATGCTCTCCTGTTGGGAAAAGGGCCTTCCTAGGTTTCAAGGAAACTGATGTTCCCCTTAGATTTTCCTCTCGGGTTGCTCCAGGTATGGGAGTTTCCTGCCAGTCCACAGGAGCAAAACCAGTCTCCAATATGTGTGCAATAGCTGTATTAGTAATCTGTACTCTACATTCTGACAAAACTTTCTGGTCTAATTAATGGGTTTTTAGAGTGACTAATGCTTTAATCAGAATGTTTTACATTTATATTATTTCTCACATTAATAGTGTGGGCAGGGATTTACTTTGGTAATGGTATTTCTATGCATTTTCTGGTGTCTATTTAGAACATGCAAGGTGCTAACCTTTTCCATTTATATCTTTCCTTAAAATTCATTACTTCAACAAATATATTTAACCACTATTTAAGAAAAGTTGTCATCCATATATGCTATTTAAAGAGCACTCTGACACCTTGTCTATAACTCTATATGCGATAAATAAATCTGTTAGTCTTTAAAAGTGCCACAGGACTCTGTTGTCTTTCTACAATAGACTAACACGGCTACCCCTTTGGAATTTGACCTTGTCTATACTTAGTGTTACTAGCAATAACTGTCAGTAAGGGCCTGATTTTGTTTTTACTGACCTTGTTTCCCCAAACTAGAATAAGCTTTATTGATATCCAGTAGTAAAACTGCAGGTGTGTTTTAAACAAGGCTACAACTGTGTTTGCTCCACAGGGTGGCTGGTGCAGCTATGCCTATTGGATGTGATAAAATGTGATCCTTGATTGCCATAGCTGTACTGGCAGAAGCCTCAAATGTAGGCACATTTATACCAGCAAAACTGTACTTTTTTAATGTATTGGTAGAAGGCTCAGTTTTGCCAGCCTAGTGCAGCTATACTAGGAGTGCTTTGCTGGTGTTCCTATACTAGCAAAGTGCTCCAAATATAAATACAGGTTGAGTCTCCACCTGGCTCCAAGTACATCCGATTTGTGTAGTCTGCCTATTTAGATGTTAAATTCCTGCCTCAGGATAAGTCTATACTGATGTTTAAAACCTTAAGAAATGGGGCTTTTCCTACTTTGTGCCTGTGTAGAATGGTGTAATCCAAACTTGTTAAACATGTCATGTTAACCAACACCGCTAAAACCTATAATGGGTAAGAGTTTGCTGTATGTGTAGTTAAAATTGTATTGATATTCTCTGATAAACATTTGAGACTACAAAACAAAAGAGGAGTCTTGTGGCACTTTAGAGACCAACAAATTTATTTTTTTCATGAGCTTTTGTAGGCAAAGTCCCATTTTGTCAGACACTAGAGTTAACTTGGAATCTGTCATTTTAATTATACAAACCAAACAGTTATCACTGAGTACGGTAACAAAATATTGTTTTGCAACTCAAAATAAGCAAAGTTTGGATTCCAGTGTTGGGCCAGCATGATGAAGTTCAAGGCTATCCTTATGCCCTTATTTTACAGAGGTCTAGAGAGGCTACTTTCCTTCATAGAAGGGGTTCACTTAATGAATGGAAAGAGGGGGATGGCACTGAAGTCTGAATTCCTGGAAAAGGAGGAATACACCATCTCCTGGTGGAGCATTGCTACCACTTTGAAAGTTTGTGTGCTCTTGGGTTTTCTGGAACTACTCTATTTGCCTGTAGTCTCCCAAAGGAGAACTGCTTTTACGCACTACAAGGGTTTTGCTTGAGTTCTAGTGGTGTGCTGAATGAAAACCTGTGGAAAGAACAAGAAACATTTAACATCAGTAACTAAAAGCCTACAATTTCACTTGTATGCCTACTGTGTTAATACATCTGAATGTCTCATTGTAGTCGTAATTGGTAGTTTTATTGACTTCATAAGCTGAAATGGTTGTAAATATAAAAATCATAAGCTTTGATGTATAACTTTGTATCCATGTTATGTCTTAGGCTGTTCTGTGTGTTTGCTTCGGTACTGTCATTGGAAAATGAGGATATGTGAAATAGGCAGTAGGTTGTTGGCATGAATTCAGTTTATTGTGTGGGAATAACCTCATATTTGTAAGGATGAAAATACTTTGTCACTGAAAGAAAGTGTTTTCCCTTCTGACTTTAACAGCTGATCATCTAATACTGCCTGCTCTCAAAGGCTGGATGCATTGAGATTTTTTTTTTTGTAACCCTTCCTGAGGGGGAGCAAATTCTTCACATTTCATTTTTGTAGAGAGCTTGATGGCATACTTTAAATAATGTGAGTTATAATTAGCAATAACTAAACTAAATCTATTTCAACTTCCTAGGTTAAAATGTTCCTTAATGGACTATGCAGCACAGTTATGGATAATATGCTGTTGCCCAATAATATAGGTTACAGGATCCCTATGGCAAAGATTCTCTTATACAATATCTACTACAAGGGGAACCCTATTCCCCTGGGGCCTTTTTATGCTACTAGCATATACATATTTACTAATATAAAACTCACTGGGGTCTGTAGGTGTAATACAACTATTTTTTTTAAAAAAGTCAACAAAATTCTTGATCAAAATGATGACATTGCATAGGAGTATGAAAGCTATAAAAATTCAGCTTCCCTTTGTGCTTTTCAGGAGCCTTATTTCATAGCTTGGAACCCTGAACTACAAATGTTCTACTCTCTAGTTCTCAAGCATTCAAAGCAGGTGTTGAACTGCTCTTCATATAATTTCAAAGATCGTAATTGTGCATAGAGGTTTTAGTACTTGGTAAGAAATATGAGGGTTTTTACAGAAGCAAGTGATAAAAGCCCCCTGCAGTTCATGTAATGCAAGTTTAATGTGCCACCACCTCCATTTGGCAAGTATTTTACCCTACATTGCCCTAAAATTACAAAAAGTTGAAGTTTAAGGGCTTTCCCTGTTATCATTGCCCTTCAGTAGAGTGCATTGCAATAGTTCAACTAAAGAATGGATGAATAAGGCCTTGTCTCTGCTGGGGGGAAAAAGTGCTAACTTGAGTTAAAGTAAAGTTATAATGAAGACAGTGTAGTTTGTTGTCCTCATGTGAGTTACAAGCTGAAGTAAAATTCCAAAGGGGTAGCCGTGTTAGTCTATTGTAGAAAGACAACAGAGTCTTGTGGCACTTTTAAAGACTAACAGATTTATTAATCGCATGAGCTTTCGTGGGAGAAAATCCCACTTCGTCAGATGCTTTGAAAGTGAAGTAAGATGACTGAATCCTACATTCTGCAGTGTCTTTTCTGCAGTCTGCTCATGCCTTCTAGCAAAAAGATGAAAATAAATCACTCACCACTGTATCTCCTGCCCTGCATCTACTTACTGTTCCTGAAATGAGTGTTGCATTAATGCCAGTAGTTGAAACAGATAATCATTCTAGTTGAATCCATGCCTTGCTACTGGTTTGAATGAAGGCCATAAACTGAATGCTAGACTAGAGTATGCCAAACTGCAAATGCTCTTCTTAAGTTTGTGAGCTAAGATCACTTCTGTATAGATATGCCAGAAGTCTGACAAGTTGTCTCACAGTATGCTCTGACAGACTCAGAGGGGCTCAGCTTCAGTGCCACATAAAATCCCTGCCACGAAACCTTAGAAGTTGTTGTGCTACAGCTGGGGGGGAAAGCGGGCGTGTCAACAGTAAGGAGGACGTGGACCTAGAACTAGCATTTGCAGTGTGGCTGCTCTTATTTGTGCCTAGCCAATTCTAGTGGTCATACACGAACACCAGTCCTGTAAGTTAATACTGCAGGGAAGACATGCAAAGAAAGTTGAAAGTAGCAGGTAGCAATAGACAAGATCATCATCAAGGGTATTTTTCCCCTTATGGAAGGGCCTACTCATTAAAGGTCTCCATTAACAATGACCTGAAATACTGCTCCTGACTTTCACTAGTCATGAGTGATATGGATTCATTTCTCATGGCATATGCTGGTGCTGAAACACCACTAGCTAAAATAGTGTATATCTGTCTCTAGTCTTATTGTTTAGTTGATATTTATACTAATACTGGAGGGGTATGGGCACATGGTTCCTTGGCTCTTATTGTCATCAGTTGCTTAAAAATACATTGTATAAGTTTTAGACCCAACAGTTGAGAATGGAAGAACACTATTCTTGTAGCAAGAGAAATATAAAATTTACACAAAATCCTGTGTTAAAAGAACATTAAGGCATTAGGGTGTTGCATGCAACCTACAGCTACTTTGTGGATATGCATTATGATCTTTAATTATGTAATCTCAAGCTATGCTTCATTTGGTGCATTAAATAGACTGAGTAAGCAGCTATTCAGTATCTTTTCTCCTCACTATACACTATATAGTGTGTGGTCACAGATCTTTACTGCATGCTATTCAAACTGCTTCAAATACAGAATTATTTGTACTCTTCACTACAGTATGTGAATTCTTCACAAACATTAATACATTTATTTTCAGAACACTCTACTGAGATGGTATTACTGTAACCATTTTAGAGATGGTGAACTGAAGCACAGAAGAAAAAGGTCAAAATATGTCCACTAATTTTAGTGCCCCCTATGAGAATTCTAGGATCTGATTTTTCACAGTGCTTTACTTTATATAGCACTGCATGTTAAAAGCAGGGCTCCTTTTGACTTCTTCAGAAGCTGTGAATGCTCAGCACTTCGGCAAAGCAGATCCTGGAGTCTGAAGTCGGGAACCCAGGAAAAGAAGAGCACACAATTAGTGGTCACATGTGGAAAAATGTTGGTTAAGTGACCTAGCATCACAGAGAAACAGTCTGGCAGAGCTATGTTATAGTGTCCACTTCTCCAGGGTAGCATTCAACTGTCTTAATAATGGGACCTTGTGACGCTGTCTGGATTTAGGGAACCATTTATGATATTTTGTATTCATATTTTATAATTGTTATAATCCATAGGAACAATGCCATGTTTGGTGTCAATAGAAAGGTAATAATTTGTGGGGAATGATTATATAGTTTGTGTAGGATTTGTATTCATATTAGAAATTAGGTATATGATTGTTAAATTTTAATTGGTGTGAGTCTGGGGAAATTCCCCCAGACTGAGTGTCTACCCAGCCATTGTCCCTTTAATGGCCCATTAAGGAAGCTTCCCGGTATAATGGGCCGAAGAAGAAAACCTGTTGAGCCACTAGGACTTGAGCATGTGACTCAACTCCAATTTGATTGGAAAGAACTGCACACAGCATGGAGAAGGGCAGAGGTGATAAAAGGCAGCAGCCCTGACTCCATCTTGCTCTCAAGTCCCCAGTCTACAACCAACACCCATCTCTGGAACTATTCCTCTGAGACTGAACAAAGGATTGAGGCCCACCCTGGTGCTGGGTGTTTACCAGAGGAACAAGCCTGCAAACTGCTTTACATGGACTTTTTAAATCATTTGTATGTATGTGATTCGCTTTGACCCTTTAACATCTCATATTTTGCTTCTTTTCTTCTTATATTAAACCTTTAGTTGTGGTTGCTAAAGGATTGGTTACCAGTGTGGTATTTTGGGTAAGATCCAAACCTATATTGTTCTGTGTGCTGTGGCTGGCCCTTTGGGGTCAGGAGAACCTATATCTTTAAGGGACCGTGCGGCTAGGTGGGAGCCGGAGGAGCTGGAGTGCAATAAAGGGAGCTGTTTCTATTTTGGACGGACTTCTTGGTACCTGGTGTGGGGAACCAGAAGCCTGGTTTTGACTGATAGGGAGACTGGTTTAAGTACCACCCATCAGTGTGGAGGGAGTTTGGCTCCCGGTTTTGCAGCTTGCCCTGATTTTTGCACATCCAGGAAGGTATCCCAGGAGGCCCCGGTCACAGACCTTCCTTTTTCTTTCTGCTCTCCCCTACCTCATTCCTACAGACCTGTGATTAGGGGTGCAAAACTGGAGGGTAGTGGCGGCAAAAAAGTTTGGGTCTGCATTGAGGGATTGGGGTACTATGGGATTGGGAATACTATGGGGAGAGGAATAAATAGGAATGAGTAGTGCAGAAGCAGGGTTTGTAGGGGTGTAGGTAAAAAGGAGTGATTAGGGGGACATAAAGGGGCGGATATGGGAGTGGTTAGGGAATGATGACTAGCAGAGGAAGTTGGGAATTTAGAGGTGGGGGGCATGTCAACCCTGAATTCTTTCCATATATGTGTTGTGATATAGGGAAACTGTACCCTTCTGTGGGATTTGAGGCCCTCTCAGAGCCTCCTTTATGTGTTTTGGTATAATAAGTTGGTCAGGTCAGGTCTGAGCTGAGAGCTGTTTACAAAGAACAGGAAATCCTTTGCCAAGAGGTTTCTGTGTCTGAAGGTAACAGATTGAAGCATCTGAAATTCAGAAAATGAATAGTTAAGATACGTGTCATCCCTGTGGAGTGGAGGAGCTGGCCAGGGTGTGAGAAGCTGACTGGGTGGACTTAAAGTATGGTTATGGAAACCTGGCTGGAGCAGGGATAGGAGTCCCTCCTAGAAGTAGATAGCGGGAGTGGGGGCAGTGTGCACTTGGGCTACATAACTAAGGTAGTATGTGGCCCTCCTTTAAGTTACTGACTGTGATGTGTGTGCAGTGTATAACACAGGAGACAGCAATAACATACATACATAATAACGTGTTAATGGCTTCTACAGGACCAACTAATGTCCTAATGGGATGGGTCAGGAAGCTGGAAATGGTCAGAGATAGAGACTACCTGTTGTGGGGAATGGGGGTAGACGGTCTGGAGATGGAAGAAACTTGCTAGTCTTCTCTCACATGCCTAAAGTTACTGTGACAACCACATATTAAAGCTGTCATGGTTTTGGGACACAGACCATGGATGAGATTTCTCTCACCAGCCTTGTTAGCAACTACACGTTGCAAACTTTTCAAAGTACAACCATTATCCCCATTCCATTGTAGCAAAATGTGCAGTAGGGTGGAAGAGGGCTGAGAATTTGTGTGTGGCCTAGTGGAAAGACCACTGGACTGGGATTATTCTTAGCTCTGTAACTGGTTTGCTCAGTGACCTTGGGCAAGTCACTTCAGTTCCCTGTGCCTCTCTTTCCCATTTGTAAAATGGGAATAATGGCTTTGTGGCTGTGCGGAAAGTGGTGGATGTGATGTACTTTGATTTTAGCAAAGTTTTTTATATGGCTTCCAACAGTATTCTTGCCAGCAAGTTAAAGAAGGATGAGTTGGATGAATGGACTATAATTTGGATAAAAAGCTGGCTCAATGGGTAGTGATCAATGGCTCGATGTCTGTTTGACAGCTGATATCTAGTGGAGTGCCCCAGGGGTTGGTTCTGGGACCAGTTTTGTTTAACATCTTCATGAATGATCTGGATAATGAGGTGGATTACACCTTCATCAGATTTGCAGATGACACTAAGATGGGGGCTAGTGGTAGATATGCTGGAGGGTAGGGATAGGGTACAAAGTGATCTAGATTCTAGACAAACTGGAGGATTGGGCCGAAAGATATCTGATGAGGTTCAACCAGGACAAGTGCAGAGTTGTGAATTTAGGCTGGCAGAATCCCATGCATCGTTACAGACTGGGGTCTGACTAAGTAGCAGATCTGCAGAAAAAGACGGGGGGGCGGCTACAGTGTGAAAGAAGCTTGGTATAAGTCCTGAAAAACATTGCTAATGGCATATGGGGCTGCATTAGTAGTACCATTGCCAGCAGATCAAGGGAAGTGATTTCCCTCTGTTCAGTACTGGGGAGGCCTCATTTGGAGTATTGTGTACAATTTTGCACTGCCCCTCCCCACCCCAACTACAGAACAGGTGTGGACAAATTGAAGAGAGTCCAACAGAGGGCAGTGAAAATGATTAGAGAGCTGGGTCACATGACTTACGAGGTGAGGCTGAGGGACTTGGCTCATTTAGCATGCAGAGGAAAAGAGTGAAGGGAGATTTGATAACAGCATTCAACTACCTGAAGGTGGGTTTCCAAGAAGGATGGATCTACACTATTCTCAGTGATGGCAGATGACAAAACAAGGAGAAGTGGTGTCAAGCTGCAGTGAGGGAGAACTAGGTTGGTTTTTAGAAAAAAGGTTTTCATTAGGAAGGTGGTGAAGCACTGAAATAGGTTACTTAGGTAGGTGGTGGAATCCCCATCCTTAGAGGTTTTTGAGGCCTGGCTTGACAAAGCCCTGACTGAGATGATTTTGTTGGGGTTGATCCTGCTTTGAACAGGAGGTTGGACTCACTAGATGACTTCTTGATGTCTCCTCCAATCCTACTTTTCTATGATTCTCTGTAAAGTTCTTAGAGAGCTACTGATGAAAAGCACTATATAAAAAGCATACCATTATTATTAGCATACCAACTGCAAACATAAGGGAGAACTACAAGTGCCTGAATGACCACTCACTCCTACCAACAAACATTTTCCACTTTAAAAAAACTAGAAAATTAACTGGCAGAAAACTTCATTAATGAAAAGCAAAAGTGGTAACTCATGCTCTTCCAGAACATCCAGTTCAGTAAAACTTCATTCTGAAAACCAAGGTATTCAAAATTAAGGTAAATGCCCGTACAACATTAACTCTGCCCTCTTTGAGCTATGCCCAGATATGCTCATAACACACAGATTCATACTCGCACATAACACACACGTTAATACTCTTCACTATAATTGACAGGTGCTACCTGTACTTGCCATATGCTCAAACACTGAGCCTACTCCCTCTACAGAGTAACACTCTGCATACTGCTCTCATATCCCACCTCATTACTGCCAGTGTCCATGGCAAGAAGACCCCAGTGTCCTACTGACACAACTTAACGGAAGCCGATGTAAGTGCTCTCCACCTCCATGAGAGGCATAAGACTTGTGTCCTTTTTAGTTAGGGTGACATAATGTCTGTGTAGACACTGCATCCCTACATCCGTGGAGCTGTGAAATTGGCAAGAAAGGTGGGCAGCTAGAGCCCAACTGCCCTGTGCTCCCAGGAGAGCAGAAGGGCAAGACCCCACTCCTGGCTGGGAACCAGGGGAGAATGGACCCTGCACTTAAGTGGGAGCTGTAAGTGAGAAGTTATGAAACTGAGAAGGCTACCCCACTCCCGGCAGGTCATTGGTGAGCTATGAGGCTGAAGGTGGAGATGATACTTGCAGGCCACTTCATGAGTATTGGGCCTTATCTGCACTTTTGTTGCTTGGGTGTGAAAAAACTTGACTTGTAAAAACTGCATCTGAATTTTTAATGAGCATGAGAACTGCTATTCTGTCACATTTTGGAAGACACCAGCTCCTGTAACACAACAGTCCCTTGTACTTTTCTTTAGGGCACTGATTTGATCCTAATTAAAGGAATGAATGCCACATAATTCTAACATCCCTCCTTCCAATATAACCTTTTGTATAGGTGGAGCAGAAGTGGGAATGGAGAAACAAACCAGTGGTCTTCTATTTGCTTACTGACATCAGACTTCTAAAAAGAGAGCTTTGAAAAAATTTCAATTTATTTTCAGTTTGTTTAGTCACTTTTGAAAGCCTTTTCTCTAGCCCTGTGTCCAAAAGTTTCCAGTTGTCTTTGGTAGCTGTGGGGTTAATTTTTTTTTCTATTCAGTTTTAATATGCATATTACTCTTTTTACCTTATTCAGCAAATCTTGATTTTGGGGGAGAGTGGCATTTACAGGGGTGAACAAAAAGATCATTGTTAAACAATTTTTAACCAAGAATGTACTTTAATTATTCATTCTATGGAGTAATTGTGTTGAGAAACTTATAGCGATTGTGTAGATAATTCATTACAGACAGAATATACAAAAAATTGCTACACCACCTAGCTAATTAACCATTTAACATTTTTCAGGGCAGTGTGACTGCAATGACAGTATTTTTCCCTTTGGATACAGCTAGACTTCGACTTCAGGGTAAGTATCTAAACACCCACTACTGCAGGTCCCAGTCTGGGGACCCTATAAACAATATTGCTTCTGTTAATATTTGCTGCTGCTGCTGTATTCCCTGGGGGGCTTCCCATTCAGTCCCATCACCTTCACCCATTACTTTAGGATTACAGTCCTTGGTTTCTCTCTGTATTAGCCCTGCTTAAGCAGGGTCTTCCCCAGCCTTCCTTGTCTGAAAAATCTCTATCTTCCAGCCCTTCTGCACTCTTCTGGTCCCAGCCAGCAACTGATCTGGTCAGGGCCTGCAGCTCTGTTTAGCTAAGCCTGCTGCACTTTGATTGGCTGCTTCCTTGCAGCCTTTCTAGGCAGCCTTGGGGGGGGGGACGACCCACCTTAATTGCTCCTTTTCTGGAGCAAGATGTGGTAGAACTGTAAGGCCTGGTATGCCCCATCACGGGGATCTTTTCTCCATAATCAAGGATCGTTCCATTTGTTCATTCCTCATCACCAGCGACATTCTTCTAGTTGAGGCTGATTCTCCCATTAGGAACAGCACTGACTCTTTAATGAGCTGAAAAATCATTGCTCTGTGACATGGCTCAGATTTGAATGACTAAGATCTGGTCTGCACCGCAGACTTATATTAGTATAACAGTGTCTCTTAGGTGTATGAAAAATCCATACACCTGAGTGACATAGTTATACCAACCTGCTCCTCCCATGTAGACAGTGCTGCTTTCCTGATGACGTACTTACCACCTCTTGGGGAGCTGGATTAACTACGCCAATGGGAGCTCTCGCCTGTTAATTTAGATCATCTTCATTACAATGCTACAGCAGCACAGCTGCGCCAATGCAGCATTTTAAGTGTAGACTTGCCCTAAATAAATCTCTTCATGAATATTCTCAAATTTAGAAGATGTGCGCAAAACTGAGACATAGAATGGAACTGCCCAGGATGCATTAGTTTCATGCTGCTGCTCTTGCCAGTCCATGGGAACACTACTATATGCTGGAACAGTATCCACACATCCTTGCCTAAAGCGTTGTGCTAGAGGGGATTTTAAAAGCACAGAGTGAGTGAAATTGGGAATACAAATATCCCATGTTGCCCAAATTACACTTTAAACTTTTGAACAACCCATGCTAATCAAGCCTGGGTATTTCCTACTTATAATTTACAGAATTGGAAGCTATATGAGATAGTGGCTAAAGCTTTATTAAAAACTGGGATAAGATAATTGGACAAATCTTCAGAGATACATGCTTGAATTAGCCCCATAATACTGTACAGAAATCCTTAGCTTTTAGAAACCAATACTCTTTCCCAATGCATGGTCAACCGTAAAGTGGCTGTAAGAGACAGGTTTATTACAGGCAGTAATCTGAGGGTCATAGAATGTTTAACAGTGAGACAGCTTCTTGTCTGAGCCCCGCCTCAAGTTCATGGCCTAGTTATCAGATCGGGAATTAACAGATAAGAGCAACTGCTTAGGGACACCTCTTAATGGTGTTGGGAGGGAATCATTTAGGAGGTAGAAACCCTTAAATATCAAATGGAAAGATAGAGATGCTTTCAGAGGTGCCCGAGGAGCTGGGAGAGAACAGAGAGAAGGTGAAATTGACAGTTTTAGGGGAGTAGAGGAATAAGGAGTTGAAGATGAGTACTTTCAATAATTAAAGTGCTAAAAATTGTCTGTCTTTTGTCTTCCAGTTGATGAGAAACGCAAGTCCAAGACAACACACACAGTCCTACTGGAGATAATTAAAGAAGAAGGCCTGTGAGTGCAGATGTTCCCAATTATCTTATTAAAAGTTAACCCTCAGAAGTGCTCTGTGTGCATCCAATGAGCCTGCAAATATCTGGATATGCTAGTCTCCATATACCAATCTCTTCATTTGTCTGGAATCTCTGCGGCATCAGTTTCTTATCTTCCAGGTGCAGTCTCCTATAAGTTGGGGACGCATCAGTTGGAACGGACTGAGGAGGAGAAGGATCTGGGAATGACTATGAGCCGCCAATGTGATGTGGCCGTGAAAAAAGCTAATGCGGTTCTAGGATGTATCATGAGAGGTATTTCAAGTAGAGACAGGGAGGTGTTAGTGCTGCTGTATAAGGCACTGGTGAGACCCCATCTGGAATATTGTGTGCAGTTCTGGTCCCCGATGTTTAAAAAGGATGAATTCAAATTGGAAGAGGTGCAGAGAAGGGCTACAAGGATGGTCTGTGGAGTGGAAAACCTGCCTTATAAGTGGAGACTCAAGAAGCTTGGCTTGTTTAGCTTAACCAAAAGAAGGCTATGGGGGGATGTGATTGCTCTCTATAAATGCATCAGAGGGATTAACATCAGGGAGGGAGAGGAATTATTTGAGTACAGCACCAATGTGGAGACCAGAACAAATGGTTATAAACTGTCCATCAAGAAATTTAGGCTTGAAATTAGACGCAGCTTTCTAACCATTAGAGGAGTAAAGCTCTGGAATAACCTTCCAAGGGGAAGACAACAGAGTCCTGTGGCACTTTTAAAGACTAACAGATTTATTTATCGCATGAGCTTTCGTGGGAGAAAATCCCACTCATGCGATAAATAAATCTGTTAGTCTTTAAAAGTGCCACAGGACTCTGTTGTCTTTCTACAATAGACTAACACGGCTACCCCTTTGGAATTTGACTTCCAAGGGGAGTTGTGGGGGCAAAAACCATAACGGCTTTCAAATCTGAACTTGATAAATTTATGGAGGGGATGGTATGATTAGCCTATTTTGGAAATTGACTGATATTTGGCTACGTGTGGTGGATTTACAAGTGGCCTAAGAGGGGAGAGTATGTGGGGTGGGTTCTGAGTTATTACAGAGAATTGTTTCTTGGATAACTGTCTGAGACTTGCCCACGTGCTCAGGGTTTAACTGATCGCCATATTTTGGGTCGGGAAGGAATTTTCCCCAGGGCTGACTGGCCTGGGCTCTGGGGTTTTTTTGCCTTCCTTGGTAGCACAGGGCGTGGTTCACCTACTGGTTAATTCTCTGTATCTTAAAGTCCTTAAATCATGATTTAAGGAGGTAAATAACTCAGTCATAGGTTGGTGGCCTATTGCAGGAGTGGGTGGGTGAGGTCTTGAGGCCTGCATTTTGCAGGAGGTCAGACTAGAAGATCGTACTGGTCCCTTCTGATCTTAGTCTGAGTCTCCTTTCAGATAATCTAGCTACCTTTACTAATAGGCTGCTTGGTGTTATGTTTTTCAGTCAGAGATTCATTGTTTCTTTCCCTCCAACAGGAGAAGAAACCACAAATGACTTTTTAGACCTAGAATGGAGAATTAGGCTCCAGTGTAGCAGAAGTTAATGACTTCATGACCTTGCTTCCACAGAGCTAGGAGTTGCATGCCTGACCACAGAAACTTTGAGTTGTACTGATTGACAAGTAGGTAACCCTCCCTTGGAGCATTTCCTTCAAGAATCCCAGGTACTTTACACTAAAATAGAGCTGTCAAGCCTAGTATCCTAGCCAGATTCCAGCTTGCGTCATAATGTTTTTGTCTGTAAGACTTTTACCCATGCAGTTACAACTAGTGACACTAGGGGCTTGTCTAACTCTCCAAGAGGCAGTGACTGGGTTGACAGAAGAATTCTTTCATTGACCTAGTGTCTACATACCAACCTAGGTTGGCTTAACAACACTGCTTATGGGTGTGGATTTTTCACATCCCTGATTGATATATTTTCCCACTGTATACTAGGCTTAGGTTAAACACTTTCCCTCATCTAAAAATAGATAAGGAGTAAAAGAGGAATTCCTTGAGGTAGGTAGGTAGGTAGGTGAGTGTGAGTGTGAGTGTGAGAGACCGACCTGAGAGTAATGTAGGCTCCACAATAAAATATCTCTAAGGCTCTGGAGAAACAAAAACTAAAAAAGAAGAGTCAGCATGTGGTGGGCAGGACTTGCAAACCAGTTGATATCATCTTTGGGTCACAATTCTGCATTACCTTAACCTGTTTGGAGTAATTTATAGAAAGTGTTAACAGGTACAGAAATCAAGGGCTCCACGGTAAGTGAGAGATTTGAGGATGTAATAGTTGGATATGAGAGACTGCAAAAATCAGATTTTGTACTCTTACTGCAAAAAGCCAAGTTGTTCCAGAGTTTGTACATCTTCATTTCACTTCCAGAGTGGGTGTGTGTATCAGTGCATCCAAGCCAGTAATTCTTCTCCCACAGGGGTACTTCTCAGGATGGGCATGCACTCTCATCAAGCTTCGCTGTTGCCCCAGTCATCCTCACTTCCTTCTCACTATTTATGGCTGGTAGTTAAAATGTGTATACTCGTCACATTTTTCCCTTTCTCCTATCAGATAACGTTATATAAAAATGATTATTGCATATAGTTTTAGTGAAGTTTTGTTTAACAGTACTCCCTTTTGGCAAATTTTGCTTGCTTTTGTTTGGAGCTTTTCAATCTCTGTGCTGGGGCTTGCCCAAGTCCCTAACGTTCAAATGCTTTTCTGGCTATAGCAAGGCTGTTAGTCAGCAATTCTCACTCCCACTGTCTGGTGTTTGAGGGTAGGACATATTAGGTATAGATACAGCTGTTCTAGCTCCAGAGAGTTCTAGTGAATTAAGAATTCAGCACTTCCTTAATGGAAACTGCTTTGTGCCCCACTGGAACAGGCCACTTGTTACATGAGGATTCAGACTTAATCCAACTATGGCTGCACTGCTAGATTTGGCAGTATCCCTTCACTAGAGAAAAGGTGCCATTCTCCTTCCCTTGTGCCACACAAATGGCAGGAGAAATCAGACACTTTGTTTTTTCTCTCCAGAAGAAGCCCTCTTCATTCATGAGAGCTAGGTCCACAACAGTGTTGCACAGGAAGAAGTTTGGCACTGAGGTTTAGAAAAAGATGGGCTCCAGGCATAGCTAGGCACTCTCCAGTACCATAGACATACTTGAGCAATGTAGAGTTGTTGTCTCCAGCATCTTTGGTACCATGGAGACTGACTCCATTGTTGGGATATCCTGCAGCATATACTTAGTCTCCAATAAATGCTTTGGGGCATCCCTCTCTCTGGGTACCTATGACACCTGAGGTGTACATGGTAGGTACGGACCTCCTTTTCTTCTTGGTGCCAGACTCACTTTTGCTGCAAGATAGAGAGATACCAACACTGCCCATTCACACAATACAAGCTCTGATACCTATCTAATCTTCTCCACTACCAGGGGCTACACAGTTTTTGGTACCACAGTGATGAAAAAAATCATAGTGGGGTCTAGTGCCCACACAATGGAAATATTACAAGGACTGATACATTTCTCTCCCCACTCCCCAATACTTTCTGTCCCCACAGTATCTTGAGGAGGCTAAAGTGAGACCTGGAAGAGGGTCTGGAGTGGTCACTTTGGTAGGTTTGCTGCCAGGGAGCAGATAGCAACAGCTCTCTTCTCTTTCTCTTCTTTCACTCAATCAGCCGTAGCAGCCATGCTGGCTGGGGTTGGTGTGCAGGGACCATGCAGGACTGGCTGGGAGTGGTGGCCACTCATATGACTCACCAGCCCAGCTTAGTCCCATCTTCTAGCCATTGTGAGTCTTGGTAGAGACACCCAGCCCAAGGAGGGGAAGGAGTGTGTGTGCACTGGTCACTGATGAACTGCCATAAGAATCGCTGGGATACCTTTTCTCATCCTGGAGCTGGCTGTCCCATTCCTCTGAGTCTTAGTAGCTTCCTGTGCTTCCCAGCCTATCCTTCCACTCCCCAATTCAAAGCAAATTGCCATCCAGTTGATACTGATGATAGCTAGAAGCTCTACTCTTTAGCAAGGTATACAAAGAGTACCATCAGCAGGAAGGCTTCTAATGCTTCCCCTGGTACCACCTACCCCTTGTCCTTCCAGGCCCTGGGGGATCGCCATATTTGGGGTTGGGAAGGAATTTTCCCGCAAGGCAGATTGGCTTGGGCACTGGGGTTTTTTTGCCTTCCTCTGTATCATTGGGCATGGCTCACTTGCTGGTTGATTCTGTGTATTTTAAAGTCTTCAAATCATGATCTGAGGACTTGAACAACTCAGTCATCGGAGAGGTTCATTACAGGGGTGAGGTTTTGTGGCCTGTATTGTGCGGGAGGTCAGACTAGATGATCATACTGGTCCCTTCTGATCTCAGAGTCTATGAATCTATGCCTTTTAAATAGCAGAAAGCCAGCCACTGCATTGACTGACTTCATGATTTTCTCAGGGCCTTGTTCATGGCCTTTTTTTTTTTTTTTTTTTTTTTTTTTTTTAATTAAATCATGGTGATGTCACAGTAAAATACAGAATTTTGTGGAGTATGCATGACTGCCAAGTCACCCCGCAGTGGCTGTGATTTTCTTTTTTTTTCCAGCAGCAGGAGGGAGTTGGAAGTGAGCATCCGTGTACACAAGTATTGTGAACTTTGGGGCTCTTTGCATGTGGCAGCAGCATCATGTTAGAATTATAGTTCCGGTAGGGACTCAGCAGCTGGTTTATGTGTGACACACAGTAGGCAATGCTGCTGCTACCAGAAACACACTATAACAGTGGTTCCCAACCTTTTTTGGCTCGGGGGCTACAGATAAAATTTTTACAATCCTGAAGGGCCACCGGTCTATTTCATTAAAATTTAATTAAGTTAGGTTAAGTTTCATTTATTGTGTGTGTGTGTGTGTGTGTGTGTGTGTGTGTGTGTGTGTGTGTGTATGTGTATATATATGTGTGTGTATATATATATGTATATATATATATATATGTGTGTATGTGTGTGTATATATATATATATATATGTGTATATATATATATATAATTAATTTCATTTATAATTAATTTTATATGAAATTTTAATTGAATAGACTGGTGGCCCTTCAGGTTTGTAAAAATTGTATTTTTGCCCCTCGAGCCAAAAAAGGTTTTGTAAAATTAAAAAAAAATTTTTTTTAAAAGGCTGTTTTTGGTTTTGGTTTTTTAAAAGGTCAGAGTGCCTGTGAACACCTGGAACCTCCCCAGTTCTGGACCTCAAGGAACTGGGCCGGGCTCTCTCCCCCAGCACTGATGCTGGGGGTTGGACACAAGCCCAGACCCAGGCGGATGTGATCCCCCCACTCCTCTGCTCCTCTGGGTGTATGGGGGCAGCACTGGGCCCTGCTAAGCCCAAACCAGCACCAGTGCAATGCTCCCCGCATGCCTTCTCCTGATGGGTCCCTCTGCACCAGGGTGTCCTGCCCCACTCGGGGACTGGGATGAGGCTCCTCCGCCGGGCCCTCACCTGGGCAGCGGCCCGCTCTGCCATGGCCCTGGGCCCAGCTCTCTCCAGTGGGCTCTGCTCCCGGCCAACCAGTGCCTCCCTCCCTCCTCTCCAGGGGTCCCCACCGCCACTGCTGCTGGAGAGGGCCCAGCACCAGGGGAGGAAGGGAGGAGAGAGACAGGCAGCCGCAGCCTGGCTCCCAGCACAAGCCAGGACTGGGCGGCTGCAGCCTAGCTACCATCCAGTGGTAGGAGAGCGAGGGCCATTTCAAAAAGCCTCGCGGGCCACGGGTTGAGAACCCCTGCACTATAAGCTATACTAATCACAAGACTGGCTGGCGTAGATGCTTACTTCTATCTCTCTGCTGTTGGAAAAATAATGGTGTTGGACTAATTTTGCAATTTCTGCACAGCCTTTGGAATTTTCACTGGGCCCTATTTATTAAATGGAGAAGGTTCTCTGTGTGCTCCCAACATAAGGGTTCCTCCCTTGCAGGCTTTCATGTATTTTCTTCTGCATTATTTGCTCTACCTAAAGGGAAAAGGGCTCTGTCAATTCCCTGGGAATTTACTTGATGGGTATTTTTACATTCCATTCTCCTGTTGAAGGAAGATCTGTTTTTTCTAAACTTAATATTGTTAGATTCTTGGAAGGGTTGAATGGGTTCTTCCCATTTGTAAAAGGACCCACATCATCATAGGATCCTGAATTTATTTTGTCAGCTTTAATGGGATTCCCCTTTTAAGCCTATAGCTACTTGCTCTTTTTCTCATCTCTCAGTGAAGCTAGTGTTTCTGTTGTGTATTACTTTCATTAGTATAGCAGAATTTCAGGCTTTGTGTTGCTGAGCCCATCTCCCATATGGTGTTCTACAAAAAATAAATCCTACATTTCTAACTAAAGTGGTGTTTGACTTTTATCTTAATGGGAATATATACTTAGCAACCTTTTTTCCCAAAGCCTCACTCTCCTACCGATAGGAAAAACTCTATACTTTGGACATCTGCAGGGCACTGTTGTTTGGACAGAACTGAGCCATTTAGATTGTTCCCTCAATTATTCATCTCCTTCACTGAAAGGATGAAGGGTAAACTCATCTCTCCTCTGTCAATTTCCTCCTGGGTCTCTTCCTGCATTCTACGGTGCTATGATATTACTAAGTTTCTGCACCTGAAGGAGTTTCAGCACACTTTATAATAGGGGTCTCAAACATGCCGCCCGCGGGCCTGAGTTACCTCCTGCGGCCCGTGACAAGAGCTGGAACTCAGGGGTTCCCAACTCCTGGCCAGCTTTTCAAGTGGCCTGCACCCCACCGGCTGGGAGCTGGCAGCCGGGCTGCGGCCACGTGCCTCCCACCCGGGGTCCTGCCACTGTCGTGTTTCCAGGCCACGTCACATTATTTCCTGAGATACAAAGCACTAGAAACATCCAAAAGTTATTTTTTTTCCTTCCACATCTCTTCTCTCCACCAGTAACTACTGACCATTAATCATGGAAGCCTATAATTTTAGAAACTTAACTCTTTGTACTTTCCTAACTAAATGGGGAAAATGTTGATACATACAATTTGAAGATATACTGACTATAGATTCTCTGAGTCTTTCTCTTTTCACTTATCCCAGCTTTTGCAACTCTACTTACTTTAGTGGAGTTATTCCTTAGTGTTATCAGTCTAAGCAACTAATTGAATGCTTTATTTTAATCAGTAACAGAGTTGAGAATTATATTGTGTGATTGTTATTGGTTGGAAATTGTTGCAACATAACGGTATTATATATAGTATATAATACCAGCTGTCTGAAACTCTTCAGCTCCCTTCCCCCAAAAAAGAAAAGAAAATTCAATAAATACAATTTTAAAAAATTGTGTGCTGTCCATAGCAGAGAGTAGATGTTGTTTTCTATCCTAGAGACACAGTATCCCTGTAGTATATATAAAGGATTCCTCTATTGGTGGTCAGCAAAATACTTTAGGATCCTTGTGAATAAGAGACACTGTATAACTCATTCTTGGGGCCACAACTTTTTTCCCCCCTGGATCTATTTAACCAATGGCTTCCAGTGCTTTTTAGTCTTCAGAGGTCTGATCCAAACCCAATTGAAACCAATGGAAAAATTAATATTGACTTGACTGGGCTTTGAATCAGCCCCATGTGTTTTCCACTTATTATGGTAGTTTTTCTGATTTTTAATTTGCCTATTTGTTTTTTCTCCTCAGCCTGGCACCGTATCGAGGATGGTTCCCAGTTATCTCTAGCCTTTGCTGTTCCAATTTTGTTTATTTCTACACATTCAATAGTCTTAAAGCTCTTTGGGTCAAAGGCCAACGTTCAACCACGGGAAAAGATTTGGTACTGGGATTTATTGCAGGTAATGGAACCTTTAAGACATGATGGTATATGTCATAACATGAGATGCTGTGAAACTGAGATTTTTAACCAAATATTACATAATGACCTCCTTGCCATTGGGTATCGTCCTGGCAAAGTGTTTCATATTTTTAATCTTCTATTGTTTGTACAGCGAACCACTTCATATTATGGCTTTCTTTATTCTTCATGATACTTACTCTAGGTCTTCTACCACTCCACTATCTCATTATGTGTGTGTATACACACATGCACATAAAATGATTTCAGATGTTGAGCCATTTTCTCTACGTAGTGGTCCCATTACCATGGTATATAGGTGCCATTTTCTCTCAGGACAGCTCAAAGTGGGAAAAGAGGTCCTATTGGTATTAGGGTTCTCTGTTTAAAGATTTTTGCAACTTTTACGATATTTTAAATGACTAAATCTTCTTTAACTAGATATTGAATCAGTAGCATTTAACACCATCATTGAAATATGTGGAGTATAATTTTCAATACACACATAATGGGTCAGAACTCCATTTCCTACTCATCCCTCCTTCCTTTGCAGACAGCAAAACTTCTTTCTAGTTTTTAAAAATTTCTGAAGTTGTGAACAACGTGACTTCTCTTATAGCAGAGTCTAAGTGAATGGGGACTAATAGATATGCTTTTCAACATATTGGGCCAAATTCATCCCTGAAGTAACCTCACTGAAGACTGAGTCACACCAGAGATGAAATTAGCTCACCTTTTCCTGAACCAGTTTATATTAAAAAAAAAAAAAACAAAAAAAAAAAAAACAAAAAAAAAAAACTTTTTTGAGAACTGAATATGGTCCTTATGAAAAGTGCCAGTTTGAAAATCATGGAAAGCTGATGTCTTCTGTTTTCTTCAAAACAAGCATAGCACAGATGGCAATGTTTAAAGTTTAACAGGTGTGTACCTTGTATTTCTTCACCAATGACCAACAAGGCACACATCTAAGGGTAAGAGGGAATTCAGTCTCTAAAACCTTTTTGATCTCTGGGAAACTGCCACTAAGGAGACCAGTAAATACCAATTGTGGCAGCTGTCTGTTAGGAAATTTAGTAAGGTGACTAGTTCAGCCAGCTCTGAGACTAACAGCTTTGATTACTAAATGGGAATGAATTGGAACCAGTGATTTTTATCATAGAAGTTAGATCATTTAGTTATAGTCCATCTCCCTGTCAATGTAAGACTGTTCTATATACTGCCTTTTCCAGTATTTTATCCAGTCTAGCTTTGAAACTTCCAAGGGAGAATGTTTCCATGTCTTCCCTCAGGAATCTTTGTCAAAACCTGGTAAATATCACTGCCTGAAGCTTTTACCTGATATATTCAATTAAAATTTTCCATTTCTTAATTTCATCTTATTACACGTATATACCATTTGTACTTTCTGATGTATGCACCCTTCAAATGTTTGGAATGCCACCCTAATCATCAGTTAACCCAGCATTTCCTGAAGCCTGGAGCACTGTGATCGTGTATTATAAACCGAACATTGGTGACAAAGGGGGTAAAGCACTGATGTTGGATGGGCTGGTCCCTCCCCTCCACCCCTGTCAGTTTTGTCAAGGATTGAGTAAGAGCTGAAAGCTCAAGTCTAGAGCACTGCTGGGCTGCTATACAGCTTTCAAGAGCAACTCTTGGGATGCTTCAGGGAAACTGCCCTCAAGATCACACACTGATCCTACAATGAGACAGCAGATTCTGCTGTACCAGCCAGACAGGATAGGTTTGGCAAGACATTAAACAGTCAGTACTACTATCCTCAACCCTTTCTGGGATTAGTGAATTTGACATGATACTGAAAGGATTTGGGGAGCAGGAGTCCCATCCCCTTCAAATATAGACAGACTATTCTGCTCAATTTAGTATAACTGACAAAAAAGAAATTTTTTGTAATGCTTTCATGAAGCTTATGTGTTCCTAAGTTTCCCTCTATATTTTGTATTGCTATGCTAGGGGGCAAAGAGATTAACATTCCTGAAACTGCTGGAACCCAAACTACTGAAGCGGTGGCCTCTTTTCAAATTTTAGTGTGAGCAGATCTACTGCATTGAGTGAAACAAACAGATGGGTGAAGTCAGGCCCCAACTTCTGGACTGTATCATATATAGAAAGGAAATGAGAGGGTTAGCCCATGAAAGTGCACAGGACACCTGCCGAAGGGAAGAAACCCTCAACCAAATCACAGCTAGTTTTTATTGTTCTGGCATCCATAAACATGTGAATGATTACTGTAGATCCTGCCCTGAGTGTCAGTTCACAAGCCCCATGGACATCCTTAAGGCACCCTTCACCTCACTTCCCCTTGAAAGGATTGTAATAGATTTGGTGGAGCCCTTGGAAAAGAGTGCTGCCATCTTTCATCATATCTGGGTTGTCTTAGATTATGTCATGCTATACTCTGAGGTAAGGTTATCTGTAGGAGCATGTGGGACTTGGGGCAAATCACACTGTGTAGGGCCCCCTCGAGGCCTCACATGACCCCCCCATGCAGGGCAAGAGGGGTCCCCTGTTCCCATGGTACTGCCCCGGAGGGTGGGGGTGACACACCACTTACCTACTCTGCCGCACTTATCTGCTGAGTGGTGCCAACCTCTTTCACTTCAGTCCCCCAGCCTGGTGCTGGTTTAGACAGAGTGGCCTTACCCCTAGGCTGCTGGGGTATGCTGGGCCAGCCTTCCATGATGTGCGGGGGGCACAGGAGACTCTGGGAGGTAGTTGCAGCTGCATGTCATAAAGGGCAGGCCTAGCCTTCTTGGTAAGCCACTGTACAGCTCCTGCCAGGTCTCAGCGCAAAGCTGGGACCATGGCACCAGCCTTCTGCTTGGTACAGTACACAACTGGGAGGCAGGCTGCAGCCAACGCCCTCCCACCTAATCCCTTCTCTCAGTGAGGAGAGCTGCAGCTCCTGCCTTTCACTTGATCTGGAGTATGGCCCCTTCCAAAGTGGGGGTCCTGAGGCAGTCACCCTGATCTACCCCAGCCTAGAGAGGGTTCTCCTCTCAGACCATGCCACTACAATCAGCCACTGTAGCAGCTGTGCTTGTGAAACTGCTTTCCTGCCTGGTGCTTCCGTAAAGAAGTCATGACATACCAAGGCTCTAATTTCACCTTCTGGTTGATAAAGGAGCTACTGAAAGCCAAGATATTATGAACATCAGACTATCATCCATGAATGGATGGCCTGGTAGAATGTTTTAATAAAACTTTAAAAGAAATGTAAAGAAAATTTGTGGTCATGGACCCCGCTACTCCTGCT
This sequence comes from Pelusios castaneus, assembly GCA_007922175.1. NCBI lineage: Eukaryota > Metazoa > Chordata > Testudines > Pelomedusidae > Pelusios > Pelusios castaneus. The sequence goes on from ML685814.1 coordinate 11,651,418, forward strand.
CCTACTATTCACCAACTGGGAAGTCCTTCAGTCCTGCATGGATGTTCACCTTTTGAGCTCTTATATAGGAGGTAACTCTGCAGCATCTTAGACCTTTTGCAAGAATCCTGAGGAGAACAGAGCCCTCAGGTTTCCGGTGTAATCCAATATGTCCTCCAGCTATAGAGGTGACTTAAAGAACTGGGCTGTTTGCCAAAGGAAACTTTCTGCAGGCCGAGCACAAACAAGAAACATTTTATAACGCTGAAGCTTGGTTGTGAGAATTTAAGACAAGAAGTCAGGTACTATTACATCTACTCAGCTTGGAGTCTAAACTATTAGCTTGCAGGGAAGGGCTCTTCAAAGTCATTAGTAAGGTGGGACTATTGGTTATAAAAACGCTGAGGGAATAGGAAGGAAGCCCAAATTTACCAAATGAATCTCCTGAAGGCCTGGATGGCCAGGAAAGTATTTTCATTGATTCCCTAGCTCTGAATTAGGCCCCTGGCCCAGAGAGGAATAATCTGCTAACTTGTAAAGATGGGGGAAACCATATGACTCGATCAAAGGATGCAAGTACACCAGCTAATGGACTTGTTCCCTATGGTGTTCTTGCCCATTCCAGAAAATACCCACTTGATTATCTACTAGATTGAAGCAATTTCAAGACAAAAAATGACACCTCAAGAAGGGAGGTTTCTTCACCCAGACCCACCACAGGCACCAACAACTGTGGGGCTATCCCGAGGCAAGCCCATGATGAGACCCCCTGCAATGACACCTGAAACAGAGGTGTTCCTGGCTAACTGCAGGCCTCTGACACCCTGCTAGCCATCACTGGGCACATGATATTGGTCCCCTAAACCACATCACAGGCAGTCAGGGTCTTGTCACCAGGTCCTTAGCACTGGTCTCCAGAGCCACACCATAGGCTGTCAGGCTCATGGCACCAGTCCTCAGAACACTTCCACAGGTCCCCAGTGTCCCCCCACCAGTCACTAAGCCAGTAAAAAAACCAAGGGATAAAAGCTCTTCTCTAGACATGTCTTTTCCTCGTGCCACAAGTGGTCCTTGTACCCCAGAGTTGCCAAAACCATCTTCTAGATGTGAGGTACTCCCCAAGTAGACTTCTTCATCACCAGGCTGAACAGGAAGTGTCATTACTGTGGTCAGGCAACCTCATGTACACCTTGCCACCAATACCCTTCATACATAAGGTCCTCATAAAGATAAAGAGGGACAAGGTATGATTCATCCTGACAGCCCAAGCATGGCCATGCCAGCACTGGTATTGATTGCTACTAGATCCAGCAATGCTCTGCTTCCTGGGCCCTTCCATATTGGGTGGACCTGACCTCATAAGATCACCGTTGGCTGCTTCACCCAAACCTAACCTCACTGTGCCTGAAGGCATGGATGCTCCAGGGTTAAGCCTGGAGGAATGGGCTTGCTCCACATAGGTCCAACAGGTCCTGTTGGGAAGCAGGCAACCATCCAGCAGAGCATCATACCTAACCAAGTGGAAACGCTTCACCTGCTGGGCATCTTACTGGGATATATCCCTGACCATATCATCTATTCAAGCTATTTTAGATTACCTGCTCCACCTAAACCAGCAAGGTTTGGCCTTATTGGTTAAGGTACATCTGGTGGCCATATTGGCATTCACCCTTCTATCCAGGGTAGAATGAATGGTCTTCTCTCATGAGGTGGCAGTCAGATTCCTCAAAGGCCTGGATAGGCTCCTTCATTTGGTATGATACACCATTTCTCAGTGTGACCCCAACCTGATCCTATCTGGGTTCACTTGACCCCTCCCCCCTTTGAGCCCTTGATGTCTTGCCCTTTTCTACATCTATTTTGAAAGGTCATGTTTTTGGTGGCAGTTACTTCAACAAAGCAAGTCTTGGAGATCAAGGCCTTGACTTCCAAACCTCCTTATACAGTGTTCTACAAGGAGAGAGCCCAACTCTCACCCAGCTTTCTTGTGAAAGGTGATATCACAATTTCATGTCAGATCTGAAGCTCCACCCTCCAGTTGGGTATACTGCTTGGTAGTCACCTGAAGTGGCGCATTCTTACGGATACTACACAAAGAAGAAGGAGAGGTTACTCATCCTGTGCAGTAGCTGGAGTTCCTCAAGATGTGTGCTCCACTACCCACCTTCCTTCCCCACGGTTTCAGAAGTTCTTCTGTGGGACTTTGTGATGGAGAAGGAACTGATGGTGCTTTGCCCATGCAGCCCTGTGTAGCCTGGGTATGAGGCATGAGAAAGTTTAAAATGCCTGTGCAAGCCAAATGGGTACTTCTACCAAAAATCTCCAATCAAAAGTGCGGACATGTGCAGCTGAAGTGGAACACCTACAGGGGGACACATCTACACATCTCAAAGAGCTCCAGTTACAAAATAGGGTGAATGAACCCTCCTGTTCCAATAGCTTTGTCCTGGAATTTGCTTGACCTAAAGGACCTTTAATCAGTTGCTGAAAAACCCATTGTTTTGGCCTCTGTGGCCTCAGAGAAGAAACTACAGAAATAATTTTAGTTAGAAGTTGTATAGTTATCTATGCTGTGTTGGGTTTTTTCTTCCTCCTTTGTCATTTTCTATACTATGTGAATTATTACCAAATTATTTTGTACATTGAAATTAAAGTAGAAAAATGTAGAAAGACATCAATTTTTTTACTCTGATTAAGTTTCATTTTCTTCTTGTGCTGTGCTTATCTACTAGGTGTAGTGAATGTGTTGTTGACCACTCCACTCTGGGTAGTGAACACACGGCTGAAACTGCAGGGAGCAAAGTTCAGAAATGAAGACATCATGCCAACTAACTACAAAGGTGTTATAGGTAAGTACCTGCTGCAGTCGTTTTTCTTAGTATCTTTCATGTTGGTGATATTACATTGTTGGATCTGAAGACCAAAGTCCTTTATCCAAGGATAAAGTCTCCCTCCCTTTATGTGTGCACAGTGCCCTGCATCAGAGACAACCCATACTTGCCACTTGGTTGGGGCTGGGGAGGGGCAGAATGAGTGCAGCAGCTTCAGTCTGTGTAAGCATACTGAGTAAAAGGCAAACAGCAACTGGGTGTGGGAGAGCATGTGACTCCCCTCCCATGCATCACCTCTGCCTACTCTGGAAAGGGTCCCATCTAAAGAAGGAGGGTTGTACAGTCTTCCTAGCCCGTTCAATTCTTGAACTTTTTTTAGAGACTGACGAGGAGGACAGCTTTTGCCAGTTCTGGTGGTGGATGTTAGGTGTGTGGACATTTATGCCATTAAGGACAACCAACTGATTTCATGTAGGTTATTGAATAGCCAGTGAAGTAGCAATGACTTCCAGTCATAACTGAATTGGACTAAAGTTTGAACTATCAGTTTAGAAATAAAGGGCTTTATTTACGATCATTAATCTCCTGACCTATCCAAGTCCTCCAAATTGTCTCAATTTTTTGGAATATGTCTCTGCTCTTTTTCTGTATAGCTCCTATATAAAATAAACATTTTGTTGGTGGAGATAGAATATAAATTCCATGATTCCTGTTTTTTTCTTTTTTTCTTGTTGCCTCAGAACTCCAGAGAGTTAGCTTATGGCCATGATCCAATGCTGCAGACTGAATAGCAATATCCCTTACACGGTGACCTTGTATATTTGTCTCATGGCCCTGATCGATGCTTTTGAGTAGGGAAAGTAGGTCAGAGATTTATATTTTGTGATAGCCAGCTTCTCTAATAACAGTTCTTTATTACAGACATTTCACACTTGAACCATTTGAAACACAGAGAATTAATTTTGATGCTGTGTACCTTGTTTTTGTAAGTGAAAAGTGGCTCGTGTTTAAAATGGCGTTCAAGTTCTGATTCAGTCTCTTGATTTTAGTGTTAGTAAGCAATGACTGGGAGATGGCATTCTCAGGCTGCTCCCAGTTAAATGGAACAGAGGCATAGGGAAGTTAACTTTATGATGTTCTGTTCTGTTGCCTGTTGCTAAAATGAAACATAACTAAATATAGCTCTGAAGAGAACCTTTTTAGCTAGAAGAATCTGATGGTGACATTGGACCTCTGTAAAAAGAGAGGAACATCTGTATAAGGGGGTAAATACCAGCTTTCTGACTAATGCCAGTTTAACCAAGAAACACCATTGTTCCCGCTCTGTCGATCATAATTCCTGAATTTGCTCATTAGGCAAAATGGCAAAAGAAGAAGTGCATCACAGGGAGCAATGGTGGACAAACAGCCTTCTGAGATGACCTGTACACAATGGACGATGATGATCAAAATGCAGAATTAATCATACCCTTTGCAATCAGAGTATTGCTCTGAATGTTAAGGATTCCTGTTGCCTCTCTCCATTTTCCACATCAGATGCCTTTCATCAGATAGTACGGGATGAAGGAATCCTGGCTTTGTGGAATGGTACTTTCCCCTCCTTGCTGCTGGTCTTCAATCCTGCCATACAGTTCATGTTCTATGAAGGGTTTAAACGAAAGCTTTTGAGGACACGACTGCAGGTGAGATAAATAGATTTCTGAGGTCAGAAGAAACTGTTGAGTATCTACATCTATTGTTACCTTCTGCTTAACACAGACCGTACAACCTCAACTACTAGCTTCTTGATCAAGCCTATAACATCTGTTTCAGTAATAGTTTATCTTTTAGAAGGAGCTCAGTTCCTGATTTCAAATGATGGAGAATCCACTGCACCCCTGCTTTAGTTTTCAACTATTGATTTTATTATGCTTTGCTAGATTAAAGTTCTGTCTATTTTTAGATATCTTTTTCCCATGCTATTACTTCTGGACCATGATCAAATCATTTCTTACTCTGTGTCACAGTTCAGAGCAATTGGACCTGCATTTCTTCTCTGGTCCATCAAGGGCACCATCTATTAGGGTCCCATCTCCACAGCTCTCACCTTTTTTAAGTGGAGACGCATTTCTCTCTCCCTCCTGACCAGGGTTTTTCCAGAGTGCACAATTCCCTGCCTAAATTGTGAGTTCCTCAGCAAGTTCGACTGCTTAAGTAGCGCTGCTTTCTTTCTCGCTACAGAGACTATAAGCAACGGAATTGCTCGCAGTCAAAAGGTATCGCACAGCTTTTCCTAAGCAAGCAAATTTATTCTTAAGGTGAAAGTATCATAGAGAAAAATTAAAACAGTAAAAGAACATGCTTATGCTAATAAGCTTACTAGGGATCACCCCAACTCCACCAAGTGCTCTGGCAGGTGATCAGTCATTTACACCTCACCAAGGGGCTTTATGTGGTCACATGTTCATAACAGATGTTAATTCAGAGCAAGAATCTCTATGAACCTGTGAATCACTCCTTTATACAGCATGTGCCTCTGATCTTGTCCTCTTTTAGCAGTAGATAATGGTCTTTCCTCAGGATGAAACATCAAAAGGATGAGTTCTTGCATAATCTGAGTGTGTGTGTAAATCTCAGGAAAGGAGAGGTTCAGGCCAGAGCAGAGGGAAACAATCCCATAGTTGGGACCCTCCTTCCAGATGATGTCCTGGTATTTTTTCACACTAAGGAGATCCTTCTGGGGAACTTGAGTTTATAGCAATAGCCAGGTATTAGTAATGGGGGATTAGATTATTAGATATATTTATAGTTGAATTTTTGATGACTGGGAGAACCACATAATGAATTGCCTTCTGGGTGTGAAGGTTGTGGATCACCCAAGACATCTGGGCAAATGTGTGTGTGGTGCTGGGGAGGAGCTGGTGGTTGTGATGCATGTAGGTATCAATGACATAGGGAAAGATAGGAGAGAGGTACTGGAACCCTAATTTAAGCTTCTAGGTAAGAGATTAAAGTTCAGGACCTCCATGGTAGCATTATGTGAAATTCATCCAGTTCCCCGAGCAGGGCTAGGAAGACAGGCAAAACTGCAGTTTCTCAATGCATGGATTGAGATGATAATTGTAGGGAGGAAGGTTTTAGGTTTATTAGAAACTGGGGAACATTTTGAGGAAGGATGGTCTCCTAAACTAAAATGGAACCAGACTAGTGGCTTATAAAATTAAAAAGGTTGCAGAGATCTTTTTAAAACTAATGTCAGGGAAAAGCCAAGAGGTGTGGAGAAGCACATGGTTTAGGTGGAGACATTTCTTAGGGGAAACTCTATATCATAGTTAATCAGATAGGAAAGAAATTGGTAAAGTATAGGTGGGAACTTGTACGGTACAGTCCAAAAATGATCCCATTTAAATATAACTCACGAAGGCAAGCAACTAAATATTGAGCAAATGTTCAAGTGTTTAAATTCAAATGCCAGAAGTCTAAATACTAAGATGGGTGAACTAGAGTTCCTGGAATTTAATGAGGATATTCCTATAATTGGTATCAGAAAAACTTGACTGAATAGGATAATCTATGGGATACATTAATACCAGGGTATAAAATATGTAGGAATAACAGAGAAGATCATGTAGGATGGGGAGTGGCACTCTATGAAAGAAAGCACATAGTTAAATAAAGTAAAAATCTTAAATGAATCAAACTCAACCATAGAATCTCTATGAATAGAAGTTCCATTTTTGAAAAATAAAAATATAGCAGTAGGAATATATTACTGACCATCTGACCAGGATGGTGATGTTGATTGAGAAGTTCTAAGGGAAAGTAGAGAGTCGGCAAAGGCAGGAAATGTGATGATAATGTAAGATTTGAACTATCCTCATACTGACTGGGCAGTCAGGAAGGGATCCAGAGAGAAAATTTCTTGTAAGGACAGATGACTGCTGCTTTGAGCTGCTTGTCCTAGAACTACAAGGGGAGAGGCAATTCTTGATTTAGTCTTAAATAGAGCACAGTATCTGGTCCAGGAGCGGAACAACTTGGTAATTTAATGTAATTAAATTTAACATCATTATGTGGGGGAAATGCCAAAGAAACCCACCACAATATATTTAACTTGAAAAAAGGGGAACTACACAAAAATGAAGATGCTAGTTAAACAGAAATTGAAAGGAACAGTCACAATGGTGAAATACGTACACCGAGAAAAAATACATAATTGAGGCTCAAACTAAATGCACATCCCACATTAAAAAAAATACTGTGAGAGGTCCAAAATATGTCACTGTGACTAAGCAATGGAGAAAAACAGGTGGTTAGAGGCAAAAATTCTTTAAAAATTAGGAGTCACATCCTTTTGAGGAAAATAGAAAGGAGCATAAACTCTGGCAAATCAAGTGTAAAAGTATAAGCCAGGCCAAGAAAGAATTTGAAGAACATTTAGCTTAGGAAACAAAAACTAACAGCAAAAGTTTTATTAAGAACATCAGAAGGAAGAAGCCCGCCAAGCAGTCAGTGGGGCCACTGGGTGACTGAGGTCCTAAAAAAGCACTAAAAGAAGGCCATTGTGGGAAAAGCTAACTGATTCTTTGCATTGTTTTTCACTTCAGAGGATATGGAGGAGATCCATACATCTGAGACATTTTTTTTACATGACAAATTTGAGGAACTGTCCTAGATTGAGGTATCAGTAGAGGAGGTTTTGGAACAAATTGATATATTAAGTCACCAGGACCAGATAGCATTCACCCAAAAGTTCTGAAGCAACTCAAATTTGAAAATTGCTGAACTATTAACTGTCTTATATAACCTATTGCTTAAATCAGCCTCTGTAGCAGATGACTGGAGGGTAGCTAAAATAGTGCCTATTTTTTAAAAAAGGCTCAGGAGATGATCCTGGCAATTACAGGCCAGTAAGCTTATCTTCAGTAGCAAATTGCTTGGAACTTAGTAAAGAACAGAATTGTCAAGACACATAGATGTACATGATATGGAGGGTCGGGAAGAATAGTCAAGATGGCTTTTGTAAAGACGAATAGTGTCTCACTAATCTGTTAGTATTCTTTGAGGGAATCAACAAGCATATGATAAGGGTGATCCAGTAGATATCATGTACTTGGACTTTCAAAAAGCCTTTGACAAGGTCTCATATCTAAGGCTCTTAAACAAACTAGGCAAGGATAAAAAGGAAAGTCCTCTTATGGTACAGTAACTGTTTAAAAAGTAGGAAACAAAGTGTAGGAATAAATGGGCAGTTTTTACAGCAGAGAAGGCTAAATAGCAGGATTCTCCAAGGATCTATACTGTGACATATGCTGTTCAATATATTTATAAATGATCTGGCAAAGGTAGGTGAACAGTAAGATGGCAACATTTACAAATGATACATAATTATTTAAGATTATTCAATCCAAAAGCGACAATGAGGAGTAATAAAGGGATCTCATTAAATTGGGTGACTGGGTGCCAAAATGGCAGATGCAATTCAGTTTGGTAAGTGCAAAATAAGGGACATTGGAAAACATAATTCCAACTATACATAGAAAATGATGGGGTCTTAGTTATTACCACTCATGAAAGAGATCTTGAGGTCATCATGGATTGTTTTCTTGAAATAATCACACAATATGTAATAGCAATCAAATAGCTAAGAGAATGTTAGGAACAATTAAAACAGATATAAAAAAAAAAGTAGTACTTTTTCACACAGCATCCAGTCCCCCTGTGGAACTGCTTGCTGTTGAATGTTTTGAATGCCAAAAGTATAACTGGGTTGAGAAAGAATTAGTAATTTAATGCAGAATAGGTCCATCAATCACAATTAGCCAAGAAAAAAAAACTATTATCCATGCTCCAGGTGTTCTTAAACCTCCAACTGCCAGAAGCATCTGGGACTGACCACTGAGAGAGACAGGATCCTAGGGATAGGTGGACCCATCATGGCCATTCTTATGCATACACCTCCTTTTATAAATTTCCTGGGAAACTCATTTAATTTTAAAGTTCACTTTTGACTGACATGTTTGAGAGTCTTTTGAGCCTCATAACAATTCCCAAGGTTTACATTTGTCATTATCCCCCTCTAGAAATGTTAATACAATCCCACAACCCTACATAAATATTCATGTTTTTAATACATTGTACTTCCTAGATACTTAAACTAAATTTAATAAGGTTTAACTTTATTCAGTATGATGATTGTCTAGTACATCACAGAAAATATTCATATCCTTCACTTGGATAAATTAAATATATTGAGCTTCTTATGTCTTACTATGAGGCATATATACCTCAAATCATTTTGTAGCTTTTTTTTTTTTAACCCTCTCCAATTTTTCAACATCCTTTTTGAAGTGTGGATACCAGAACTGGACACAGTATTCCAATAATGGTCTCAGCAATGCTATGTATGATGCTACCTTTCTACTTCTACTTGATATTCCCCTTCCTATGCATGCAAGGTTCATATTTGCCCCCTCAGTGACTCCATTGCCTGGGAGCTCGTGTTCATTTGGTTATGTGCAACCAGGGTACTCTCACCCATCTTGTAAGTGAAACCTACATTTTTTTCTTAGAGCCTTGCATATTAAGAGAGACCAGGGTAACATCTTGTATTGGACTACCTTCATTTGATGGAACAGAAATCGTTTAAGCTTCCCAGAGCTCTTCCTCAGATCTGAAAAAGATAACCAGTGTCACAGATAAATACAAGGTGGAACAGACAACGTATAAGAAGAGGTTAACGTGTTGCCAGAAACCACTTAAAGTGGGCAATTAACAGCTCTGCAGCCATAGGACAGAGGAGAGTTAGTAGGTTACAAATAGTTGTAATGAGTGGTACAACCATATCTGCTGAGACCATGAGTTTTAGTGTATAGCAGAGTTGTGAATTTAAAGCCCCATGCTTCTCTTTTGGAAGTGTACAGATTTCCTTTGAGATCAAGGGTTGATGTGTCAGGTAAGGAGCAATCACTTTGTAAAAAATGTTCGCCCATAAATTGATAGGGTGGTTTTGTTTTTTATCATTTCTTTGTGTGAGTTCATTTAACAGCATAGTGATTGTCTGGTTTCACCCACATTGTTGTTGTTGGGGCAACAAATATGAAGCTCAAAAGCTTGTCTGTTCTACCAGCAGAAGTTGGTCCAGTAAAAGATTACTCACCTACCTATCTATTTCATATACTAGGACCAACACAACTACAACACTATAACCTTACATTTTAATATAGCCAAATGCATGTTGTTCAAATTGGCCCATTTTACCAAGCAATCCAGTCTGCTCTGCATGACTCACATATTTCCATCATTATTTATCACTTCATCAATTTTGTATTACCTGTGAATTTTACCAGCATTGATGGTTTGTTTTTTTTAAATTTTCTTCCTGGTCATTGATACATATATTGAATAACATTGACCCAAGAACAGATGCCACCAAGGCCCCAGTACAAACTCCCCGTAGGATGATGATTCCTCATTTTACAATTACTTTTTGTGATCTATCTGTTAACCTGATTTTAATTCATTTAATATAGACTACATTGGCTTTGTGTAGAGCTAATTTTTTATCAGTGATGTCATTTGGGACTAAATCCATGTCTTACAGAAGTCTGTTTCTTCTTCGAGTGCTTGCACATGTCCATTTCATGTTAGGTTTGTGTACTGCATCACACAGTCACCAGAAATTTTTGCCTCATTGGTATCCATCAGATTGGCTCTAGTGCCCTTTGGTTGCCATGCCCTCATGTGCTGGTATAAGGGGTCTGGCCGACCCTGCACCGTCTCAGTTCCTTCTTACCATCTGCGATGATCACTGGAACTGCTCCTCTTGCATAGGCAAACTCTTCTTAGTGATCTTAGTTTACTATCTTTCCCTTTGTTTCTTTCATCCCAGTTCTTTATTTCTTGTTTGGACTGTTGTCAGTTTATTATACATAGCTGCTGTTTTTTTGCCCTGTTAGCAGAGTCTTCATCTGCTCCTGGTGCTGGGGAATGCCATGGTCTTTGGGTTTCAAGCCCTGTGTCTCCTGTTGTAAGCCCGTGCCTGTGGGTGACCTGTACTCCAGTTGTCTGAAGTGACTGGGAGCGACTCATGTCAGGGATCATGATCAGGTCTGCCAGGATTTCATGCGTCATACTAAGAAGTACTGGGAAGCCAGGTTTGAAATTCCTGCAGTTGGAGGCAGTACTCCAACCATCATTGGAGCTGAGCCAGTCAGACATGACACCAAGTACTTTTGCATTCATGCAGAGTGCTCCTCTTGCTGTGAGAGTCTCTAGCATCATTCCACTTCACTGGTGCTGAAGAAAAAACATAAGAAGCAGATGGGGGGGAAGGCATACCCCAACTCTAAAGAAAGCCAACCACAGGGAGCACAGCAGTGTGCGACCTGAGTGTGGCCACTCCTCTGCCCAGGCTTCAAGGACAATAACTATTGACTCTGTCCTGTATGCAGGTTCTGTTGAGTCTGGTCCACGGCCTAACCTTAGGCACTGAAGTGACAATGCAGCACCAGCAAGATCACAGTACCATCTACCCTGGAAGCATTTGTTGCATCCAGGGACTTGCTGGAGCTTTCAGTACTTCTGTCACCAGCAGTACAAGAGATGGCATAGTCGGTGCTGGTGAAGAGAAGGGAGCATGTTGCTCTGAGTTCCCGTTTGGTATTGGGCCGCTTGGCTCCATCTAGAGAGAAACCAGCCCTAATGGCACTGATGCAGACCTTTCTATCTTGGCACCAGTCTCTAGCACCAATGGATACTGTCCCTCCCTGGACCCAACAGAAGGCTCGTGGTGAGATTTGGAAGAGGATTCCTATCTCCAGCTGAGGAACCATTGCCAGTAGTACTCTGGTTAGCCCTATCTGGTTGTGGATCTGAGTACAAAGGTGCCTCTGAGTACTTGGCTCTGTAAACATTGGCCTGTCCAGATGCAATGGCCATTTTGGAACACATAGGAGTTTACCTCAATGCAGGGGCCCCTTCCAGTGTTCATATTTGGTTGTCAAGAAGAGGAGAGCCCCTCCGCCCCTTCAACCAGCACCTGACCCAGACTGTGGTGCCAAGCCTGATACTGACCTTCAGGATCTTGATCTATGGGACTTGGTCAGTGGAGAAGGACCCCCTCCTTGTGTAGGCCTCCTTGTCCTCCTTTCTGGATGCGGCAGTGTCCATGTGCACATATTGTCTCCCCATAACAACTTCAGAGGTCATCAGGAGCTGTTGAAAAGAGTGACTTCAAGTTGTAGGCTGAAAGAGGAGATCGTCTGAGTCCTCCCGATGCCTGGTTGATATATTGACCGCAGAGGCTTTGTCAAAGGTTGCTCTCCCTCTCAATGAAGCCATCTTGGGACAGGTTAAAGCCCTGTGGCAAGCCTTGTCTTCCCTGCCTCCAAGAGCCACCCTCAAGTTCCTGGTCTTTACGCCCTGGTGCCTTCAAGGAACCACCTCAAAGAGGTCTCGATGCCCCGGCACCTTCAAAGAAGCACTTCAGGCCCACCTCTCCACCTGTTTCTCAGCTCTGCCGTCCTATTAGGATCTATAAAAGAGACAAAACAGGGGGGTTAGATGCAGGCAACCTCCCCCATCCATCTCAGCATCCCTCCCTGGCCAACCCAGATACATGGGGGCAGCCAAACAGAACTTTCTATTGTGAGAAAGTCCAAAGTTATGCTAGGCACCTGAGAAAATATCTGTGGTGGATTGCAAGTCAACATCAGTGTGCATAAGGATAGAACAGGCATCAGAATGCTAAAGGTCAGTAATAATGGTCTTGGTGATTTTAGTTTTAGACTGAAGATGCTGCAGATTGAAGAACTGGCTGTACATATTATACTCAATCCCAATTCCAGAAAAAAAATGGTCATGAATAAGAACCCAAGATGATGGCAAGAGAGATGGAAAAAAAGGTTGGGACAATAACACAGCTCTGCTTAACCCCAGTACCAATGGTGAATGTGTCCGTCTCCAACTCCATACAGAAGATGGTGGCGGTCATCTCATCATGAAGTAAATGAGAACATGAATGAACCACTTTCCATAATGCACCCCAACTGATGGAATCAAAGGCCTTAGTTAGGTCAATAAATGACATAAACAATGGCTGATGTTCCCTACATTTCTCTTGGATCTGTCATGCAACAAAAATCATGTTGATGGTGCCCCAAAATGGTCTGAAACCACATTAGGATTCTGGAAGGACATCTTCAGCAAAAGGGAGGAGAGGGTTCAAAAGGATTCAAGCAAGGATCTTCGCAGGAATGGACAGGAGAGCAATATCTTGGTAATTCCCACACATTGACTTGTCACCTTTCTTAAAACAACCACAATATTTGCAATCTTTAGAATTAAGGTAGAATTAAGCCAAATTCTAACAAGAAGTTGATGAATTTTTGCACAAGTGCTATTCCACCAGCTTTGAAGACCTCCACAGGGATTCCATCTAAGCCTCACACCTTGTTTTTTCTAGTCTGAGTGACGTCTCGCCAGAGTTCCTCAGAAGGAAGGAGCGGGGCAGCAAGAGGTTCTATTACTCCATGCTGAGGAATGGACTCAAAGGCAGATGAGGCTTCAGATTCAGAGTTCAATAGAGTCTCAAAATGCTCTTTCCTATGTTGCTTGTCCCTAAGAAGGGTGAAGCTGTTCTGGGATTCAGAAGGATTGTGCCAGTTAAAGTTGGCCCATAGATGGCTTTCGTTGTTTGAAAAAAGCTTCTCATGTCATATTGATTAGTGAAACTCTGGATCTCCATGGTCTTTGCTCGCCACTACTGATTCTTGATGTTACACAGTCTCCTTTGAACTACAGCTTTAAGCTGATAAGTTTCTCATTTTTGCTTGTTAGAAGGTTCATTTTGCCAAGTGCAAAATGCAGATCTCTTCTAATGAATAAGTGCTTGGATTTCTTCATTGGTGTCATCAAGCCAATCCTGATGGTGGTGAGTGGAATATCCAGTTGTTCCAGCATATGCCTGGTGAATAATGGTTTTGAACTCTTCCCAGTGTGTTTGATGTCATTGATTTTTCTCAAGTAGGTCAGGTAGCCTCCCAGTGAGGTGTTCCTGAAGAGTCTTGCGACTAACATGATTTTGATGTGCCTTAATGTTAAATTTCTTCCACATTCCTTTGGGTTGTTTATGGTATTGTAGAGCAAACTGCATGTTCATGATTGATTTGACTGAACAGTGGTCTGTCCAGCAATCATCTGTACCACTCATGGCTCATATAATATAGACTCAGTATGATCATGGGATATGATGATGACATAGTCAAGAAGATGCCAGTGTTCAAAATGTTGGTGTTTCCAAGTGGTCTTATTTGTCCCTCTGTCTGAAGATGGTAGTTGAGATAAGCAAATCATGCTCCACACATTTACAGAAGAAAAGAAAGCCATTAGAGATAACTTTTCCCAACTCATGCATTGAAGTCATCTATAAGGATAAGTTTATCGTCCTTGGCTGTGGCAGAAAGAACTGCATCAAGAACACAATACAACTGCTCCTTGTTGTCTTTGTCATCGTCAAGTGTGGGACCATGCACATTGATGACCATGGCATACTGTTTGTTACTAAGCTTAAGAAGAAAATTCCTGTGACATTCATTAATATTCATAGAGAGTTCTAAAAGCTGGCTAGCACTCTCATTGTTGACGACAAAACCAATTCCATGAATACATATTTAGGGCAGCAATATCAATGTTATGTCTTGCAAGTGCTCTAGTTGCTAGGGCAGTTCTGCTTTCAGGACAGACACTGTTCGGGGAATTCATGAGTGTTAATGTTCCAAATGGTGAATTTCATTACTTTGCTTCGTATGTTCTGACCACAGACCCTCTATTTGAGCCACTGACAACACCCCCCTTTTGCACCTTTCCTGGAAGGTGGCCTTTCTTGTGGCTATCACTTTGGCTAGGAAGGTCTCAGAGTTCAGAGGTTGCCTTCTTTAAGGATAAGGTACAGTTTCATCTCTACCCCACTTTCCTCCTAAATGTGGTTTCACAGTTTAACAGCAATCAGGCTATTTCTCCTGTTGCTTTTATCCCAAATCCACACGTAAGGAGGGTGGTACAACATCTCTACACACTGCATGTAAGATACATCCTGGCTTTCTATATTGAGAGGACAAGACTATTCTATAGATTCACACAGCTATTTGTGGTGTTGGCGGCCAGGATGATGACCCTTTCTATTTCACCTCAAAAGATTTCATCCTGGATCACATCGTCCATCCACACATTCTACAAGCAGGCAGGGGCCCCACCACTCGATATAGTAATGGCACATTGTACGAGGGCTTAGCTTCCTCAGTGGCGTTTCTGGCCCAGGTCCCAATCCAGAACATCTGCAGAGCAGTAACTTTGTCAGTTATGCAGTCAGCATATCCATGGACTCCTGTGGTAGTGCTTGGGAATCACCCAATGTGGAATAGACATGTGCAACCATTCTAAAAGGAAAATATGGTTATTTGCCTTTCTGTAACTGTTATTAAAGAACTGTTGTTCTTTTGTGATATGTTGTACATGTCCATTCCATGACCCACTCTCCAACCTCTGTCAGAGTTGGCCGGCAAGAAGGAACTGACACGGAGCGGGATCAGCTGGGGCAATTATACTGGCACATGAACACATAGCACCAGAGGCTGACCTGACACATACTGCAGAAGGAAATATTTCCTGTCTGTGCACACAGCATGCGCACATCTGATATGGAATAGACATGTGCAACACATCTCCAACAACAGTTAAGGAAAGGTTAGAAGTTGTTTTATATTATGTCAACACAATTATCTTTGTTAACCAAACTTATAAGCTCATAAAAAACAATACCAAGTTTGTTTGATAAGACCTATTTTCCATAAAATCCCTGTTACTTGGCATTCACTGTGCTTCCTTTTTAAAATTATCTATAGATTGTATCTCATATCAACCTTTTCATGATTTGCCTGCCGCAGTGATGTCAGTCTCACCAGCCTATAACTATCTGGATAATTTTATTTACTCTTTTAAAAATATTTGACAGAACGTTTCCTTTTTTTCCTGTTCTCTGTAGTTTCCCCAGTATTCCAAGATTTGTTAAAAACTGTCAGTGGTATAGAGTGCTCCTTGACTAATTCTTTAGTACCTTTGGCTATGTCTACACTTGTTAATTTAGGTTGACTTTAGATAAGTCAACTAACAAAGTCGACTTAGTTAAGTCAACTTAGTATGTACACATTATAAAATTAAGTTGACTTAGGGGGGAACTTACAAAGTCAACCTAGAGTGTCCACACTGGACGCCTAGGTCGACTTCTAGGGGCTAGGTGGACCTGGGAGAGGTCCACGGCGGCAGGGGGGGCACCCCTTGCCAATTGCCAGGGGGCTCAGCCTTTGCCCCATTGTACCTGGGTGCAAAGGGGGACAGGGACCCTGGCAGGACATAGGGGCAGGGGGGACATGCCAGGCTCCCCCTGTGCCACCCCCCTGGCAGGGAGGGCAGTGGGGGAGTCCTGGAGAGCCCTAAGTTGACTTAGGGCTACTCCAGGTCTACACTGGCTTAAGTCAATTTTAGAAAGTCGACTTAAGCCTAAAGTCGACTTTAAACAAGGTTTAGTAAAATCAACTTAATTTTCCTTAAGTTGATTTAAGCAGCTTGCTTAAGTCAACTTCAGGAAAATGCAGTATAGATGCAGAGTAAATTAAGTCGACTTAAGCAAGTTTAAGTCGACTTAATTTACAAGTGTAGACGCACCCTTTGGATACAAATTATCTGGTCCTGCCAATTTTAAAATGCTTAACTTTAATAGTTGTGCTTTTAATATTTGGCATAGGTATTAATGAAAAATAAAGCATTCCCTTATCTCTGTAAGATGTGAATACATCAGCCTGCTTTTTTCAAAATACAGAACAAAAATATTTGAATATTTCTGGCTTTTCTGCATCATGATTGGCATCCTTATCTACTAGCAGATCTACACCATTGTTAGGATTTCTTTTGTTCCTTATGTATTTTCTTACCTTATCGTCCTTAATCATATTGGCCATAATTTTTTATTGATACCTTTATTTTCCCTTGTCCACTGTCTGTATTTCCTAATTGCTGATTTGTACTCATTGCTATCCACTTTCTGGTTTTTCCATTTTTCTATGTATTTTTTTAAAATTGTAATTGATACTTTATTTCCTTTTTTATGTAGGATTTCTTTTAACACAAGAAGCCTTCTTATGTGATTGCAGATTTGTGCATTTCCTGAGCGTTTGAGAAAGGATTCTTAAATAATTCTCCATTATTACTCCATTTTTTCTTTTGTTTTTATCACTGGGAATTTGTCCATTTTAAAGCACTGTATAACCGGTCAGGATTATATTTTGTTTGTACACAACAAATGAAATTATTTTGTGATGACTTGACCCCCTTCTAACCTTTATCAGTTAGATTGAGGTCAAATAGTGCAACCAACTTGGAATCATTCTATATGTTTGAGGCACTATGTTATTTTTGTGTTAGAAAGTTTATCATCTAAAATTTTTAAAACTCAAAGGATACTTTACTTGTGGCAGCATATGATTTCTATCTTATGTCCCCATGATGGAAATAATTCTTGATAACCCAGAGCACTTTTACAGTGCCACAGCGGCAGGCATTGATACATTGGCATTGATTGAGCAGATCTGCATAGAGATGCTCAGTCAATGGGAGAGGGCTCTCCAGTTGACTCAATTGGTCCACCTCTCTGAAAGGTGGAAGGCAGCATTGATGGGAGACACTCTGCCATCGGTGTAATGTCTTGAAGATGCTGCGCTGCGTAGGCTTGTGTACGTTGATGGGAGAGACGCTAGTTACTTTATGTAACTAGCATATCTCACATTGACCCAGCACAGCAGT
Source organism: Pelusios castaneus (assembly GCA_007922175.1). Classification (NCBI taxonomy): domain Eukaryota; kingdom Metazoa; phylum Chordata; order Testudines; family Pelomedusidae; genus Pelusios; species Pelusios castaneus. The sequence goes on from ML685814.1 coordinate 11,669,063, forward strand.
GGAGAACAGGCCTCATCATTTCTACACACTATAGATAGATGTTTAAGGAGTTGCTTGTCCTATTCACTTACCCAATTTGATGGGTCTGTAACAGACCTACACCAGTAACCCATTTTGTGATTTATCAGAACATTAAACTATAAGCAATCCAGATCTTATTCTTTTCAGTTGTCAACTTTAAAGCTAGTAATAGCATCTTTACTGTGGAGTACTATCCCTCTCCCCTACTTCCTACATTTTTTGCTAAATAGATGTATCTAGTGACTTTAAAACATTCTAGTCATGTGGCTCCTCTTATTGGCAAGTATATCAAAGAAGATATGAGCTGTGCAAGAAGTTGTTGTAAATTCTCTCTAACTGTGTAGGTTTATATATAGTTTGACCCTAAAAGGGGAGAATTGTTAAAATACCATGAAGTCCTTTAGGGATTTTGCTATTAATTTTACGTGGAAAGTCCTCAGATATTATGGTGACAGGTATAAAACTGTAATATAGATAGATAATTGGCTGATATGTTTCTTTTTGTAAGTAATATTTTCCTTACACTGTTGACCAGCTTACCTCTTTGGAGGCATTCGTCATTGGTGCATTAGCCAAGGCCGTGGCCACCACCATCACCTACCCCATGCAGACAGTACAATCAATTTTGCGGGTGAGTATTAGTTATATTGAAAAAGGTCCATCTAACTCCAGGCAAAGGCAACTCTGCCTCTGGGCGCTAGTACTGTATAATCCAAGACCTTTTGGTTCATGAGTTTTTGCTAGACAGACACACTTCTTTCTAATAGAAAAGTCCTTTTGGTATTGGTGGTTATGTTGAGGGCCTAGCCATGGCCTTTTCGTTGCCATACCAGTGAGCCCGTTGGAATTCAGTAGGGATACGGCACTCTCATAAGCAGCCGACAGTAATTATAGTACAACTCATTTATCTGGTGTCTTTCACAAAAACTACTGACATACTGTACAGTTTAAAGACTGCATAAAATGTAGATTCAGACTTCTAAATGTACATTGAAAATCAGTTCCCATAACCATGGGAAATAAATGTGAAAGACTAACACTTAAGATCAGATGATTTACGATAAACTAAAAAATAAATCATATACATAAGGTTTGCTTTACTCAGTCAGACCACTGCTTGCTTTCAGCAATGCGCAAGATATGATGCATCAGAGGAAAGTGAAGTCCTCATAAATAATGCACCTAGCCAGTTGCCAAGTGCTGTACACTAATTGGAGTGGTGAGGAAAACACAGTTCTGATCCTAGCAATCAGTCAGTGTACATCTTACAGCATGTAGTACAAGTATCTTTATCTTAGCTTGTGTAGCTATACATGTTGTATTCCTGGTGGAATTTTACACCATTGCGCAATGCAGCATTTGTGCAGAAATTAATGTTCTGCACAGAAGTTCCCTTTTCCCTCTACAGAAATGGGCTGCAGCGGTGCTGGTCACCAGTTCGGCCCACTGGATCTAGCAGAGCCTAGCTGGGGTTCTGGGCAGCTGCAGTTCCCAGCACAGACTGAAGGAAGTAGGTAGCATGCAAAAAACTCCACTCAAACCCAGCATCAGGGTATTTCTCCCTCTGGATCCAAGAGTGTCTGGACTCAGGGGGATCCTGAAGCTGGACTCTGGGAGGGACAGGTGGTACAAGTGTCTGGGGTCATGGGATGCCCCACAACTGGAGTCTGGGACAGTGTCAGGTTTGCAACAGTGGTGCCATGGCCCTGGGCTCACACTGAGAAGGGGCCCTGGTGCCTGGCCCTGGGCCCCACCTCACTTTGCACTGCTTTCCACCCCAAGGCCCTGCCCCTACTCAGCCTCTCCCCCTACATTTCTGTTTGGCCTGCTGTAGGGGGAAATAGAAGGGCTCTATCCTTCTCCGCTGTGCCTGTTCCCCAGCATGTTCAGCCCCTGTCCCTGGAAGCTGAGCTGGGGTGAGGACTGAAAGGAGCAGGACCAGCTACTTCTCATGCTAACTGCTCTGGGTTGCCACTGTGTGCAACACAGTGGCTGCCTACAAGAGCCTGGCTGAGGTGGTGGTGGCACCGGGCTTCCCCCCCTGGCCAAGCCTGGCTGCTGGGGACGGGGGCTGAGCAAGCCTGAGTCCCCTTTCTCCCTCTGCAAGTTTCTGACTCATTCAGCCCTGTCCCATGCAGCCAGACCACATGAGGATGTTATACCACTTCCACCTCTCCAGCTGGGCTCTCTTAGGCAGCTGCCGGGCTACACAGAGCAGCGATCTTTAGCAGCCACCTTCAGCCGGCCTGAGAAGTCGCTCCATCCTGCCCCCTCAGCTCCCTGCCTGAGCCCAGTTGCTAAGGAGAGCAGTCAAGGAACCCAGAAATGTGTGGCACAGCGAGAGGACAGAGTTATGCCCCATCCCTTTGCAGGTAACTGATGGGGCAGGGAGTGCACGGCACCAAGGTCTGCAGGGAGGGGAGTCCCTGGGGAAGTAGGTACTGGCTTCATGCCGCCCCAGAGGGGATCCTGTCTGCCTTCCTTTGGCTGATTTGCTTGCCCCTTGGGAACTGACCACCTTCCCCTTCTGCTCTGCTATGCTCTTGTCCCTGTCCCCTCTAAGAAAATTAATGTTTCCAAGTGTGTATGTTTGTATGAGTCAGCAAAGCTAGTACTGAGTTGATGGACACCTTGTATGCCCAAGGGAGTTAATGTTCATAGCTTAATGAAGTTTTTTTTTTAAGATCTTACGGCAGATTATATTGTTATAGATAAATGGTCAATTAGTCTATCTGAAAACATTATTTTGTGTTTGCATAGCAATTTATGTAACTCAAATTGCAAGGAAGAGCAAGTAGGAACACAACCCATTAAAGGCACATAGCAGGAATAACCCTGGTAAATTCAGAATGCTGCAGTTTCAGCTAGTGTTAGCTAAACTCTTTGAACCTTGTTGAACTGGGTCTCCATTTGACCCAAATGCAGATTGAAATTGCTGAAGTGAATTCATAAAGGAACTCTTTGTCTCAGTCATTCTCTTTTTGTATCTTAAAGGTTCCTTTTATATAGCTAGCACAATATGCAGCCTGGCACAATGTTGAGGTATTTTGACTTCTCTCAACATTTTGAGAATCAGCTCATCCCAGAGTAGAAAGTACAGAATAGTGATAGATGAAGACAAACAAACCCGTCCTCTTCAGGCCAGTGAGAAAAGCATTAGACATAACTTTTCTGTTGTCACTGGAAGTTGTGCATTTTATCTTCTCTGCAGATCTTGAAATCTCAAGGTTAATTTTAATCCTGCTCTGGCACATATACACTATTTAGCTTTGTTTTGTGATTTTTCTGTTATGTAGAGTTTGTTACCATGTCCCTAAGTCTTTGATTTTTGGATGCAAAAGAATTTAAACATTACTGTCATTTATCAGATTAAGGCATCATATTGAAATAAATGTAATTAAGATCTGGCTCTAGAAAGTGCCACGCACTGAATAGTCAAAAATTGCATGGGGTTATGAAGGACCAAAGGAGGCTCATTAATGGGGAAAAGTTTCATGCATATTTATGCCGACATTTTTGGAAGTTGATAGTTGGTCCACATGACTAAGTTTTGTTGTTTGTCAGAAAGGAAGAATTGGACATCTAAAGGCAAAACATGCAGTGAGTTTATTCACTTTGCTTAAACCTGGGGAGTAGAGGGGAAGGGAATTGGAGAGGATTGAACAACCGGGAAGGGGGACAAGGGAAAGCAGCCAGTGGCAGGACCTTGGAGAGAGGCAGGGAGGAAGTTCTAGCACTCCTGCTGTGGTCTCCCATGGGGACCCATAAATAGGTTTGGCACCTGGCCCACAAAAGATGAATCTGGCCCTACTCTGTGGGGTAGGGGATGCAAGTGTCTGGGCTGTGGGAAGCAACAGCTGGACTCTGGGGGCTAGGGGTACAAGTGTCTGGGCTGGGAAGGACCCTGTTGTTGCTCTCTGGGGAGAAAGGGGTGTGAGTTGCTGGGCTGCAGGGAGTGCTCGACAGCTGGGCTTTGGGAAATAGGGGGTTCAGGTGTCTGGGCTAGTGGGGTGCCCTGTGACTGGGTTCTGGGAGAGAGGAGATGTGAATGTCTGGGCTGGGGGAGCACCCTATGACTGGGCTCTGGGGCATAGCAGGCAGAGAAACAGGAACTGGATTGTCATAGGGGTTTCTTTAATGATGTACTCCTGGGGGAACTCTTTTGTGTCTGTACTGTTACAGACATAGTTGGTGGCAGGTATTTTGAAATAAATTATCAAAATAATTGGAACTGGTGGTGTTGGTGTTGTTTTGACAAATAAAAATTGGAGAATTTTAAAATATTCTGTGCAGAATTTTTAGTGTTTTGTTTCAGAATTCCCTCAGGAGTGATGATGACATTGGTATGGTATTATAACAAAGACAAATTTTATTAAGTATTCAAAGTCATATCTGCTTACACTGATGTTTAATTCCAAAGGGGTAGCCGTGTTAGTCTATTGTAGAAAGACAACAGAGTCCTGTGGCACTTTTAAAGACTAACAGATTTATTTATCGCATGAGCTTTCGTGGGAGAAAATCCCACTTCGTCAGACGCTTTGAAGATAGGAAAGTTACAGAGTGGTAGGAAATTAAATGCAGGGGAGTGTATGACATAGCATCAGGTTACAGCCTGACCTGATGCTATGTCATACACTCCCCTGCATTTAATTTCCTACCACTCTGTAACTTTCCTATCTTCAAAGCGTCTGACGAAGTGGGATTTTCTCCCACGAAAGCTCATGCGATAAATAAATCTGTTAGTCTTTAAAAGTGCCACAGGACTCTGTTGTGATGTTTAATTGTTAGCATTGCAGAGCCAAGTTAGTTGGACGTTTGCATGAAGCATAGATCACTCATCAATACAGTTATAAATGAAGTTCCAGTTCTAGCGCCAAATTCTGCCTTTGGCTTCACCTGTGTAACTGCATTGAAGATAACAGCTTTGCATAGATGTGAGGACATAATCTGTCCTGATGAGTCTTTAGTAACTCAGTAATCCACAAGACAGAATGAACTCAGTTTGAATTTCAGATCCCAGATTAATTTTGGAGGACTGGTAGTTAGAAAAATAATGAAAATAAAAATTGTTTTACATGGAATCAATGATTGATAATGTGTCATTCCATGTTTATCATTGGAGTAGAACCAAACTTTAAAATCAATAAGATTTCAGTTGTAGCAAACAAAGATTTAATGCAGAAGGTATAATATCAAATAAACTAAGGTCAATAAAAGTTTGGCCTCGCTCTTCTGCCCTGATTGCAACCTTTTGACAGCACAAACTGGAAGATGTTAAAACAGATGCAAGATAATCAATCCTAAAAATTATCATAATAGAATTTAGTAGCCTCTCCACATTTTACCTGTTCACTAGAGTTCTAGGTCTGGCATTGAGGGTTATGATTAAGGGGAAATAATCCCAATAAATAGTTAACTTTGTTTCTTTCCTCTCCCTTTCAGTTTGGACGTCACAGATTGAACCCTGAAAACCGGAGGCTAGGCAGTCTTAAGAATGTTCTTTACCTTCTTCGACAGAGAGTGAGGTGAGCTTTTTAGTTCCTGACTTAAGGACTCTCATGCTCCCACAAAAAGATTGGGCTTTTAACATATTGGCAGTTAGTATTGCTGGGCCTGACCATAATTTATTTTCACCTACTTGAACTAGTAATCCAGTTTCACTGGTCTCTTGAAGACTATTGCAAAACAGGACTAGGAAAGCAAGTAACTACTTTCAAATTAAGTATCTGCATGTTGTTCAGTATGAGGTGATTCTGTAGATAGCAGCTCAGTCACCCTCTCCGCTGGAAAAGAGTTAAGTTTCCTGCATAGAATGCTTACCCCTCTCTACTGAGCCCTTATGTTGGTCTTGGAGTTGCTCATGTCCATTCTCAATTAGGCGTGTGCGCACCACATGCATTGCTGCTGGAAATTTTTGCCTTACTAGTATCTGTAGAGAACCAGCTCTAGCTCTCCATGCATAGAGCCCTGTGTGGATACTCATATGTAGATCCGTATCTAATCCTAGTCATCTGATCTCTGACCACCCATTTGCAGTGTAATCATGCACACCTTCTTGAACGCAAAGCTCTAGGGCCCCCAATCAGCTGTTTGGAAGCCATCCCCGCTCAGCCTCCGTTGCTGATCAGCTGTTCAGGGGCTAGCCCCTCCAGGCATCTGCTCAGCAGCTGATCAGCAGTCTGCAGAGGAGAAACAGCCCTGCCCCCAAGAGCTGTTCCCTGAGGCTCTCCTGTTGGCAGCCGAACTGGCAGCAGAGGAGCCCAGTGAAATAACTGATTGACAGCCAGCCCCCACCCCTAAATCTTATAGGAGGAGAAGCAGTCTCAAAGGCTATGAGCTGCAGAGAGCTGTTTCCTCGCCTTTGAGATCTGCATCCTAACCACTATCCTCCAAAATGGTCTGTGAATGTCCATGGATTTGCAGGACTCTACCCATGCAGCGGTGCACATGTGCACCCATATATAGGGCATTGCCGGACCCCCTCACCCTCAGTTCCTTCTAACCTCCTGTAATAATGGTGGAACTAATCTTTACTTCTTCGTCGAGTGGTGTCGCATCCTGCGGTGCCCAGGAGATCGGAGACTTTAAAGCAGTGTGGATAGTAGGGCCACGCACGCGCCACCGGTGTTCCAGGAACCATTGGTGCATCGGGTTGTGCGCGTGCGTGGCCAAAGCCCACCATTCCTTCTCAACCGCTGGTCCGAGATGGCGCGCCTCAGCAGTTTCTCCTCAGCAGTTTTTCCTCATTCCTTCTTCTTCTTATCTAAAAAAAAACAAAAGAAAAAAAAGAAATCCTTATTAGTAGATATTCTCCTAGAAAGTATTAGTTGTAACCTTTTCTGTCAGAAACAAATTTGATTAGAACTGTTTGGCAATTTGCCACGCCCGCCTCCCGCCCCGATTCTTTTCTTTTATCTAAAAAAAAAAAAAAGAAAAGAAAAAAGAAGAAAAGAAAAGACAAAGAAAAGAGAAAGAAAAGAGAAAACAGAGAAAGGGCAAAATGCCGGGTTCCCCAGGCTTCAAACGTGTGAATCGTAAAGACGCCATGCCTGCCTCAGACGGCCATTCCACCTGTGTTCGTTGCCTCGGTGAAGCACATATTCCTCTGAAATGCACTCACTGTAAAAACTTGAGTGCTAGAGCCTGTAGAGACCGAGAGCTGCGCCTAAAACTTTTCTTACTGGAGAGCTCCATAAGACCAGCCTCTGATCCAGGGCCACCTAAACAAGCCTCCGAGTGTTCATGGAGAAAAAGAACAAGGTCACCAGTCTCTACTCCGAAAAGGAGACATTCATCACCTGCGAAATCATCTCCCAGGCCATGTACCACAGAGGCTAAAGGTTCCTCAGGTACAAGCCAGCCGCATAAAGCCAAACCATCAGGTAGCCGTGGCGGAGATTCAGGAGATCGCTGGCATAAAACTCTCCATTCACCTCGCAATCTAGTGAGCCATACTAAGTGTACGGAACTGAAGTCTACGGTGTCGTTACCATCCCCAGCCCGGGATATGGCCTCGGCACCGCCTACGGCGCAACACCACGGCACAACACCACGGTGCAGCACTAGCTGCACCGTCACCCAACAACCCACCGGCACCGGTCTCTTCCGAGCCGCGGGTACCTTTGGTTCCATCGGATCTGCTCCCGGCACCGCTTTCGGAACCGCATCAACCCTCATCGGCACCAACTGCTCCTACCACTCAGCCTCAGTCGCCTAAAAGAAAATCCAAACAAAAGCATACGGATCATTCTCCTGTTTCAGCCTCTTCCAAATTACATCATCGACCACATGGTTGTTCATCACCATGCCTCTCACCGTTACCAGAGGATGCCTGTTTCTCTTCCGAGCACTCCTCTCCTTCCAGACCTCTTACGCCTCCCAGCAACTTCTTTCACCACAGCAGGTACCCAGCTCATCACCACTATGTTACACGATCATGATATCCACATCCACCACCATATCACAGGCCCTGGAACCCTTATCACCCGTATTACAGCCACTACCAGCCACCTCCACCTTCAGTACCACCCTCTTCTCCATCTTTAAGGAGGTCAACATCAAGGACCCCTTCGCTCGTCCCGTCGCATTCCCATGATGATGCTTCCTCCATTTTTCAAGAGCCTTCTCCAGAGATCCACGAATCTTCTTCATCCCAGGATGATGGGGTCATACCATTTACTAGTTCTGCGGCGAATGACTAGGTCCTTTAACAATCTGTTTAAAAGAATCGTGCATGATCTGGACATTTCGTTGGAAGAAGTCAAGGAATCCCAACACAAGTTGTTGAGGATTCTGCACACTTCCACCCTTCAAAAGTTGCCATTTCAATGGACTCTGCCATCATGGAACCAGTGGACTCGATTTGGTCGACACCGGCTTCAGCACCACCCACCAATAGACGCAATGATGGGAAGTACTTTATCTCCCCCAAGGATATGGAATACCTATTCACGCACCCTAGCCCAAATTCATTCATAATCGATGCGGCGATGCAAAAAGCAAAGCAAACGACACACAAATCATCTCCATATGACAAGAACTGGAAAAGACTGGATTTATTGGGCAGGAAGGTCTGCTCTTCTAAAACCCTTATGCTCAGGGTGTCCAATTATGGAGTACTTCTTTCTAACTACGATCACGGTATTTATGAAAAATTGTCACTCTTTGCCGATGATCTCCCAGACAACAAAAAGGAACAATATGAGAAATTACTCGCCAAAGGCCAGTTAGTGGCACGCACATCGTTGGATATAGCAGACACAGCGGCGAGAACAATGGCCAAAGCCATGGTAATGTGTAGAGCCTCCTGGCTGTATAGTGCAGGTCTCCCCAGGGACCTGCAAACAAAGATAGAAGATCTACCCTTTGATAAGGTTCATCTGTTCGCTAAAAAGACCAATGAGGTACTTCACTCAATGAAGGACTCAAGGGCTACTCTCCGCATGCTGGGCATTTACACTCCTGCCAAGAGACATAACACATTCCAATACAGATTCCAACCTTATCAACGCAGATTTCCACTGCAGAACCGATTTAGACAGTACGACAACCAGAGGTCAAGACAATGCCCTCAGCGCCGGAGGCAACACCAGCAGCAGCCAAACACCACTTCTCAACCGCCCCAAAACAAGACCCAGTTTTGAAGCATTGGTCGGGGGTTTGAGACCCCTCCCTGTTTCTGCAGTGACATTAGAGGACCAATACGAATTCATTCTCAGACTGTTCCGCAACATCTGGTCCTCTATAACAACAGACAAATGGGTCTTACAGATCATCAATCACGGCTACACAATTCCATTCTTAGCTGTGCCTCCTCCACACTACCCTACCCCATCCCTTTTAAGGGACCCCACTCGCGTACAGCTCCTCTTACAGGAGGTTCACCATCTCCTGTCTATAGGAGCCATAGAACGAGTTCCACCTCCATATGTGGGAAAAAGTTTTTATTCCCATTACTTTCTCGTACAGAAGAAGTCGGGCGGTTGGAGGACCATCATGGATCTAAGACCCTTAAAGAGATACATAAAAAAAGAAAGGTTCAAGATGGTAACGCTAAACACTATAATTCCGTCACTGCAACAGGGGGACTGGTTCTTGTCCCTTGACCTTCAGGGTGCCTATTTCCATGTCAATATTCACCCGGCACATCGACGCTTCCTGCGTTTCATGGTCGCGAGTCATCATTTCCAGTACAAAGTCCTCCCCTTCGGACTTTCAACTGCTCCCAGAGTTTTTTCAAAAGTCCTGACAGTGATTATAGCTCATCTTTGAAAACAATGGGTAATAATTTTCCCCTATTTAGACGATTGCCTCATACGAGCTCTAGACCTCTCGCAAGCAACACACATGACACTCCTGACAACACAAACCGTGTGGGCCCTATGCCTAAAAATAAACAAAGAAAAATCTTCCCTTCAACCATTATAGTGCATCCAATTCATTGGGGCGGAACTAAATTCAATACTGGCAAGAGCCTTCCTCCCACAAGACAGGTTGGTGGCCATCCAGAATGTGTTAGACATCTTTGCAGCACACTCAGTAACTGCCTGTACTGTCCTCCGTTTACTAGGGCACATGGCATCTTCAACATTTGTGGTCCCGCACGCTCGACTTCGCATGCGTCCTCTTCAAATGTGGCTCTCTTCAATGTACAGGCCAACCACACACTCCCTCCAAAAGCTTCTTACCATTCCTGTGGCACTCAAACATACCCTTCTCTGGTGGACAAACCATGGAAATCTAAGGAAAGGTGTTCCATTCTATCAGGAAACCCCCTTTTGCAATAACAACAACGGATGCCTCGTTGCTTGGCTGGGGGGCACATTTGGGCCACCGCACAACACAAGGTCGATGGTCAGAACAAGAATCTCTCCTTCATATAAATGTGCTCGAGCTGAGAGCTGTCCAAAATGCTTGCAAATTCTTCCTCCCGTTCATAAGGAACAGTTCAGTCAAGATTATGACCAACAACATGGCCTGTATGTTTTATGTAAACAGGCAGGGCGGAGCCAGATCCCGAGCCCTATGTTTGGAGTCCACCAAACTATGGAATTGGTGTATCCTCCACAGGATAAACATCTCAGCTGCATATCTTCCAGGCATACACAACACCATGGCAGATGCTTTGAGCAGAACTTTTCCTGAAACTCACGAATGGCAATTGAACACTACGGTCATCAACAGGATATTTCATCTATGGGGCAAACCCGTAATTGACTTGTTTGCAATGGAGGAAAATGGAAAATGTCATCGTTACTGCTCCAGAGCAGGCAAGGGTAAACGATCCATGGGCGATGCCTTTCTGATAACTTGGACCAAGGGCCTTCTTTATGCTTTTCCCCCAATACCATTACTGCACAAGGTAATCCAGAAGATAAAACTCGATGTGGCACGAGTCATTCTAATAGCTTCAGCCTGGCCAAGGCAGACCTGGTTTTCAGACCTACTTCATCTCTCAGTTCGACGGCCAATCGAACTACCTCTCCATCACAGACTTTTCTTCCAGCAATGCAACCCATCTCTACATCCCAACATTCAGAAGCTGCATCTCACAGCCTAGATGATAGATGGCTCTCTGTCAAAGAGTCACATTGTACAGCAAAGGTAAAACATATATTGATTAATAGCAGGAAGCCTTCTACGAGGAAAATTTACCTCCACAAATGGTCTAGATTCTCGTCGTGGTGTGACATTTCCAAACTAGATGCATATTCGTGTCCTATCTCCTCTATTTTGGAATACATTTTGCACTTGAAGTCACAGGGACTTTCTATTGCTTCCCTAAAGGTTCACCTCGCTGCGATTTCGGCCTTTCGGGAGAGTGTTCAGGAATTGACGTTATTGTCTCACCTGATAATCAAGAGGTTTCTCACTGGCCTGCGTAAGCACTATCCACCAGTTCATCCCCCAGCCTCTTACTGGGACCTGAGTCTCATTCTCAGATCCTTAATGAGGCCTCCATTTGAACCTCTGGCAACGTGCTCTCTCCTGCACCTTTCTATGAAAACCGCGTTTCTAGTCGCTGTCACCTCCGCAAGACGAGTCAGTGAATTAAGTGCTCTAATGTCGGACCCACTGTTCACTGTCTTCTACCATGATAAGATGGTACTGAAACCCCACCCTAAGTTTTTACCAAAGATTCTTTCAGTGTTTCACATCAACCAGTCAATCCACTTACCTGTTTTTTACCCAAGGCCACATAACAGCACAGAGGAGTCAATTCTCCACACTTTGGACGTTAGACGGGCTCTCGCTTTTTACCTGCAGAGAAGAAAACCGTTTAGAAAATCCAACAGTCTGTTTATTTCTTTAGCCCCACTGGTGCAGAGGGCAATCTCTTTCAAGCCAAAGAATCACTAAGTGGATACCGTCATGTATCCAGCTTTGATACAAACAGAGACAGATGCATCTGCCTTCAAAGACTAACGCTCATTCGGTACAGGCAGTGGTGACGTCCACTGCATTCCTCAAGAACGTGCCAATCATTGACATATGCAAGGCGGCCACATGGGCCTCCCCTGAAACCTTTATCAAGCACTATGCTATAGATAATTTCTCTATTAACGATACCCAATTCGGCACGCCGATATTATCTACAGCCCACGAAACCAGAACATCCGAAGTCCCTCCTCCTCTTCGGGTTACTGCTACATAGTCACCTAAAGTGGGGCAGCCACAGGGACATCACTCGATGAAGAAGAGGAGGTTATTCACCTGTGCAGTAACTGGACTTCTTCAAGATGTGTGTCCCTGTGGGTGCCCCACGACCCACCCGCCTCCCCTCTACCTCGATGTTGTCTTGTTCTTCTGTTTCACAGGGCTCCTTGCGGTAGAGAAGGAATGGTGGGCTTTGGCCGCGCACGTGCACAACCCAATGCATCAACGGCTCCTGGAACACCAGCGGCACATGTGCAGCCCTACTATCCTCACTGCTTTAAAGTCTCCGATCTCCTGGGCACTGCGGGACGTGACACCTAAAGTGGGGCACCCACAGGGACACACATCTCGAAGAAGTCCAGTTACTGCACAGGTGAGTAACCTTCTCTTCTGCAAGTCTGTTGTCAACCCAGTGGTTTACTCATTATCAAGTATATATAATTAGTTCTTCTTGTTAAGTGTTGGTTTTAGATTTAGTTTTAGTTTGATTTTGATCGAGGGATGTGGCATGCCACAATCCCCAGTTTTTAAACCGTGCACTTTATCCAAGAAGTCTGTGCCACTGAGCAACCCGCACCAGAGCTACTTGAAGTGTTTAGGGGAAGCTCACCATGGACTAAGAAGGGTCAGGACATCAGATTTAGAGCCCTGCTAACGGTGTTGGTGCTCAGACAAGCATCGTAACCAAGATTGGGCTCAGCACCAAGTACATTGGCTTTGGCAGAAAGCACTCCCCCAATGCTGACATCTTCCCCTCTCCAGTACCGAAGATCTAAGAAGCACCAAACAGGGTGCTTGCCAGTGCCAAAGGCAGTTAAGAAGGGTACAGGGATTCAATTGAGACCTGTTTTGGGTCACTCATTCCTGCAGATTCTGAGGGGGCCACTGCCCATACAAGTGTTAAGCCCTGTCCTGGACCCGTCGCTGGCTCCTGATGGTGCCTCCTACAGCTGAGGCATTCCAGGCTATGAAGGACCTGGCTTTCCCAGTGACACAGATGCCCAGGGAAGGGAGGCATCTGCAGCGAGAGCCAACTACCCCCCAGGGGGCTTATCAGGGAGAAACATGCACTAAGATTTCCATAGCCATCCCCATCATCAAGGAGCTACTCTCCAATGTGCCAGTGGTCACCACCTGTGATGCAGGTCCTTGGAGCCACACCACAAGAGGTCAGGCTCCCATCTTTGGTCTCCAAATGCTTGGTGCCTATCTCCAAACTGAAAGCACTTATCCTGAGATGCTGCTGATCCCTGGAACCTCGGCATCAATCTGAGGACTCCTGACACAGATTTTTTGGAGTCTCAACCCCGCTCACTCAAGTCCTTATAGGAAACCAAAGGACAAAATCTAGTCACGGAACACTCGGCACTCAGGCTCCTGCCACCACTCCCCGGTACCAGCGCACATGGTACAGCACAGAGGGGCATTTGGCATCAGCACTTTCATGATTGCCCAGGAGTGGTTTCTCAGACTTGGAGGGAAAGGAAGTGACCCTTCAGAGAAGACGGTCTTCATTGCCAGGCAGCCCGTTTCCTATGATGCTACTGATGGGGATATGGTCTTATGGATAGTTGCCTGGTACATGGCAATTTTGGAAACCATGGGGATCCCCCCAGGCAGCAGCCCCACAAACTCACTTGCGGGATCCTCCGTTCCATGGTCCTCAGTAACTCTGGGAACAGCACTGAACCTGGATATACAGTCCAGCCAGGAAAGGGCACCCACAGACAGCCCAGCAAGGGCTACCCTGACCAGCAAGGACCACCATGCTCCTCCACAGTTACTAGTCTCCTTTTTCCCTTTGCCCAACAGGGCAGTAGTGGGACCCTCCACCACTGCCTCATTAGGCGACTTAGAGCCCACCATGAGCTATTTAAACTTAGGGCAATCAATCTTGGCCTCAAGGTGGAGGAGCTCAAGGAGCCCATGGATGAACTATTTGGCATCTTGGCAACAGCAGTTCCAGCCAGGGTGGCTCTCCCAGTACACAAGGGAGTAGGGAAGTTGACCAAGGCACTATGGCAGATGCCTCCTTCCCTGCTCCCTCCCTCTCCCCCATATAAATGGGTGGAAATCCTTCCCCAGGATCATTGATAGTTGCAGCTGTCAATGAAAAGGGACAGGCAAGGCTAGATGAGTTCTACCCCCCAAAAATAAGGAAAGATCTGTTTGGGTGCAAGGTTTATCCAACAGCAAGACTGCAAATATGTGAACGTATCCAACCAACAGGCGTTTTGGGAAGATACCATTTTAACATGTGGCACTCATTGGATAAGTTCGCTGACTCCCTGCTACAAGCCTCCAGTGAAGAGTTTGAGATGCTCCTGGAAGAACAGACAACCGGGGCTAGGGCCTCCCTTCAAGCAGCATTAAATGCAGTTGATTCCATGGCCAGGACAATAGCTCCAGTGGTATCAATGGAAAAAGCATCTTGCCTCCAGTCATCTGGTCTTTTAGTAGAGGTCCAGCAATCCATTCAGGGCCTTCCCTTTGATAGGACAGCCCTGTTTGCTGACCAAACAGACTCCAAGCTGCATGGCCTGAAGGACTTGAGGGCCAACACTGCTCATGCTAGGCTTGTACACTCCATCCTCTGCCAGGAGGCTTCTGACTGCAACAGCCACAGAGATTTGTAGGGAAACCTCGAGGGGAGCTTTATAAAAGAAAGAATAGTGGTTACAGTTGATGCCAGGGCCACTTATCTGCCACCACCAACCAGTCGAGCTCAAGCTGTCACCATACAGGGGCAAACAAACTCCCGAGGGCAATCTAACAGCCACTGCCCAGGGTCCAGATTCTCTATTATTTTCACACTGCCTTACTCCCTGCCTCCTAGCTTGGGCTACTATAACATCGGATCACTGGGTGTTAAATATAATAGCTGCCAGATACACTCTTCAGTTCAGTTTGCTCCTGCCTTCCAACTCCTCTTTCTTATCCGTCTTCAGGGATCTCTCATATCCAGGAGGTGCAAGACCTTTTACAGGTGGGCACATTGGAAGAGGTTCATCATCCCCTCTGGATCTAGGCGACTGATACGCTGCCTTGGACTTAAAAAGATGCCTATTTCCATCTTGCATGGTGGTGGTGACAGCCCATCTTGGGTGCCAAGGAGTACAAGGTCTTCCCTTATCTGGACAACTGGCTCATTAGGGGCTGATGAAAGATGCATGTCCAATGCAGTATCACAGTTGTCTGGACCACTTTTCAAGCACCAGACCTGTTAATAAATGAGCAAAAGTCAACATTTGTGCCTTTCCAAACGATAAAATTAATTGGGGGCAATCCTAGACGCTATGTGACCCAGAACACTCTTACTAAAGATCCAGTTCCTGGAAATGTTGGAGCTCATCCCCTGAATATCTTCCTACCCTCTTACTACAGTGAGGGTATACCTCAGCCTACTGGGTCACAAGGCAGCCTGTGCTTATGTACTCAGTATGCCAGAATGCACCGCAGACCTCTGCATATGTGGCTGGCAACTGTGTATTCCCCATCCAGACGCTCTTTTGATATGATCTTCATGGTCTCTCCACAGACACTTAGCTCTCTATCATGGTGGACGAAACTGCATTACCTGCTGTCTTTCGCGGCCCTGGAACCATCACTGTCATCAGTTTCAAATGCCTTGGAGCTAGGGTGGGGAACCCACCTCAATACACTCAGGACTCAAGGCCTCTGGAGCAGGGATAAACTGGCATTACACATCAGAGTACTTAGGGCAGTTCAACTAGCTTGCAGGATATTCCTGTCTCATCTTTCCAATAAGGTCATTCAAGTACTCACAGACAACATGGCCTGTAGGGACTGTATCAAGGGACAAGATGGCGAGAGGGAAGATCCTCAGCCCTTTGTCAGGAGGCCTTGCATCTGTGGAACTTCTGTGTGTGTTACAACAGCCAGCTGGAAGCAATGCACCTTCCCGAGGTCAGGAACAAGTTAGCAGATTGACTCAGCAAATCCTTGTGTTCTCATAATGAGTGGTCACTCCACTCGGAGGGGACCAGCTTCATTTTCCAGAGGTGTGGTACTCACCAAGTGGACTGCTTTGCCAACAGGTGGAATAGGACATGCAGTTCTGCTCCTTCCAAGGAACCAGCATCTGTCTCCTTCCATCTTTTGGACATCCCATGTATGCCTTCCCACTGATAGCACTGATACACAAAGTCCTCAGAAAAATCGAGTGAAACGGCACAGGTCATCGTGGTGGCCCCAGTGTGGTTGTGTCAGCATTGGTTCAGGATGCTACTCAAGCTATTAATGACCTTTCACCCCCCTGTACAGGGCAGAATGTTTTTATCACTCAAAATAACAGCCAGGTTCCTCAGAGGCCTGAAAAGGCTCTGCTCATCACTACGGACCTAATTCTCCTATGGGATCTGAACTCTGTTTTCGCCAGGCTCTCTGGGCCACCATCTGAGCCCTTAGCTTCCTGTTTCCTCACATAGCTGTCCTGGAAGGTTGCATTCCTAATAACTATTACGTCAGCAAGGCGAGTCTCTTTGAGATTCAGGTCTTAACCTCAGATCCCCTGTACACAATCTTTTACAAAGAAAAGGTCCAACTATGACCTCACTTGGCTTTCTCCTGAAAATGATATCCTACTTCCATGTTAATCAAGACATTTTTCTACTGGTCTTCTTTCTAAACCCTCACAATTCCAGCGAGGATAGGTATCTCCATGCTTTTGATGTCAGTAGAGCCCTGCCTTTCTACACGAACAGGACCAGGGCCTTCCATCAATCCATGCAACTCTTCATTGTGAATGCCAACCAAATAAAAGTGTCATCCCAGCAAATCTTGACATGGATCACAGCCTGCATTTGAGTCTGTTATGAGCAGGCTGGAGCTGTGCCCCCAAGATCCCTGACAGCCCACTCTAAAAGGGCCCAGGCATCTTCAGCAGCTTTCTTTATGCATGTTCCAATACAGGATGTGGGTAGAACTGCAACTTGGTCTTCAATACATACCTTCAAGTCCTAATACACCATCACGCAGCAGGCCCAGGACAATACTGGCTTTGGCAGAGTGGTGTTACAAATGTCATGCCTATTAATTCCTACCAACCTCGCTTGGTGCTGCTGGTAAGTCACTTAATTGGGAATGGACAAGAGCAAGTGCTTGAAGAAGAAAAAATGGTTACTTACCTCATAGCTGTTGTTCTTTGAGATGTGTTGTTCATGTTCATTCCACAACCCACCCTCCTTCCTCTCATTCGGAGTTCTGGCAAAAAGGAACCAAGTGGGAGAGTGCCAGCAGTGTCCTGTATACAGGCACATACACACACCGCTGCAGGGAGCACTAGAATCAGCCCCATGGATACCACTAGGGAAAAAATGTACAGCACAGGTACATGCACACACCTAATTGGGAATAGACCATGAGGAACACATCTTGAAGAACAGTTAGGAGGTAAGTAACCATAATTCTCAAGTCTTAAGTAGCTCAGGAGATTGGGAATAGAATAAGGAGTCTTAATTCTATGGTTGTAATTAACTTCTAACTTTAATTAGTAATAGATCAGTAGTTACTCTAGGTCAGTGCTGTTCTGAGGCTGTTAGTTGACCAATAAATCTGACAGGCAAGCGTCTGCATTGTAACTGGCTTCTTTGCTGACAATCTGTATCTAAAGGCCAAAAACTGATTATGCCATAGAAAATGACTTACTCTCCTCTACCAAAGGTGAAGTATTCTGTTGGGCAGAGTGTGGGAGAAACTTTTTCAGTTTTCCATGCTTTATCTGTCTTCTAGGGATAGAAAAAGAGCTTCAGCATGCAATCTGTCAGAGCAGCATTTCTCATGAGTTTTGTAATTTGCTTAGAGAAAACCCTTCACATATGTCAAACCTGTTTCTTCTTAGGCGTTTTGGATTGTTGGGACTCTACAAAGGCCTTGAAGCAAAGCTCCTGCAGACGGTCCTCACTGCCGCACTCATGTTCCTTGTCTATGAGAAACTGACTGCTGCTACCTTCACAGTCATGGGATTAAATCACTCTCAGAAGCATTGAGAAAGCATGGGACAGCTGCAGCACAATGAGCATGGAAATAAAATGGGGATCTGGAGCAGAGGTCCAATGTCAGAGGAAAGGCTGGGTAGCAAAGGGTTCTCTCTAAGTCACCTCATTCTCCATTGCTTTCCATCCTTAATTGTCACTGCCTCATAAGCTACTTGAGAAATTAAAGTGCAGTTCAGTAGGATGTGCTGCCAGCCCTCTTTGTGGTGGCTTGTTCACTCTATAGCCATTTTGTGAATCAACTGTGTAAAGAAATTGAATGGAAAAGACTATTTTAGCACCTGATATTAAAATTTGTTAATTACTGGAGTGGTTTGGTTGGCTTTTTTAGGGGGAGACAAGTACTTTTTACTGTATTAATTTTCCTTTTTTTAAAACTTGCCCTCAGCCATTCTCCTCCCTGTAGTGGTTGTCAGTAGCTGGCAAGGATTTGATTTTGTGTCATTCTTCCTGCAAGGTGTACATTTCAGCTGTTTGGTTCATTAATAAAATTCATGCAGAATGGGGCTGCTGGCATAGTTTCCATTTAATTTCTAATTCTTTCTCTGTTGGAGCATAGCTTTATGTTCCAAATATCTGTTAGAAGGTGAGATTTACCTGAAACTAGAATGCTCATTTCCAGAAGCTGAGTGTACTATCCCTCTGAACCATTTCCTCGCCCCAATGAACTTGCAACCCATATGCTGGTTCCATACGAATGGCAGTACACTTGGTTTTCTCAAGTCACTAGATTGGCCAGCAGCTGAATATAAAGATTGCCATACTGCAGGATGTATGTATTCTGTCTGGTTTGGTAGCCCAGCTCCTTCCCTTCTGAATCAAATTATTGAGTCATCTGGTCCAGTACTGTGCCTCAATGAGGGACTAATGCCAGGTACCTCAGAGAGAATGGATCCAATCTTTTTCAGTGTGTATTCACCACAGAACATTCTTCTGCAGATAAGTGCTAAAAATAGTGTAGACATTCAGACTCATGCTGGAGCCTGGGCTCTGAGACCCACACTTCCTCTTAGGTTTTCAGAGCTTGGCCCAAGTCCAAACATCTACATTGTTATTTTTTGGCCCTGTATTGCAAACTCTGCGAGCCTGACCTGGTTAACCCTGGCTCTGGGACTCATTGGTACAGGTCTTTTTTTGCATGCAGACATTCTCTGAAAGATGCTTATGACACTTACATATCCTATTAGTTCCTCTTTTCTCAATTTTCATTAAACTAAAATGTAGTTTGAAGAAGCAGAGTTGGTTAGGAAAGCAGGAACTTTCTTTTTTTAGGAGCTGATTTTTTCCAATCATTTTCACTGCTGGTCCTAATCCAGATTGCCAACTATGACACCATTGTCCACAAACATTGTTACTGAAATAGGTGTTCTCTGAACAAGTGGTCAGCAAAGCAAGGGGAATTCTATTTTGAACTCTCAGAATTTCTTCGTCACTACATTTTTTTTTCCCCTAAATGCTGGTGGAGCAATATGGTTGAGTTAATGTGTTATTTACTGCACCCAAGGGCTAGTACAAAAAAACTTCACCATTCTTTCTGATGATGTAAAGTGTATATAATGACAATACATGATGTTAAACCTAATGGTCTGAATTCTCTGGTCTGCTAAGGCCATTTTGCTTTCCGTAAGTGGAGAAAAATGGCCTTAAAACAGACAAAGATTGTTGCCTGAAGACTCCCTTTACTAAAAAGAGAGCTCTCCCAGCAGAACACTGGAAAAATCTCTCTCCTGCCTTCTGTATCAACAAACTCACTCACTTTCAGTGTTAGGAGAAACAGGGGTTTGTGTCAGGCACGCTGGGGCAGAATACAGGGCCCAGTGGTCTCAGAACAGGTTTTCATGACACTCCTAAAACAGGTGAGCTCTCTGTAAACTCGTGTTTACAACAGTGCTGATGGTTGGGATAATCTGGGTAATTTTTCTAGTGTAGAAAAGACAATGGCAAGGAGCACTTCCAGCCCTGTATAGTAAACAGTTACCGCCAACATAGAGTAGCACTGACTGGCTTTAGAGCAGAGATCTCCAGACTGTAGGGTGCGTCATCCAAGGAAGTGTGGAGGAACATTGAGGCGGGGAGGGGGGCAGCACTCCTCACGGGGGATGGGGAGAGAGTGCCACCCACTCCTGCTCTGCTTGGAGTTTTACTCCAGGCCTGCTCTCAGCTGTGACTCCTTACTCAGCCATGACATCAGCTCCCAGCATGGCCCCCCAGCCTGATCCTGCACTGCCCTTGGTCCCCGATACCCAGCTCTGGCCACCACAGATCCCAGTCTCAGCACCCAGTTAAGGCTACTTAGCTCCCTTGCCAGACCCCTGCCACAGTCCCTGGACTGGCCCTGGTGTGGTACCCAAGCATGGTGCCAGCCTTGTCCTTGAAGCCTGACCAGGCTGCTGGGGCCACCTGGCCACTCTGGCAGGCCTCTCCCCCCCCCCCACTCCCAGCCTCAAACCCCACAGACACCCTGCTTCTGGCCCCAGCTGGGGTGAGGGGTGGTGTGGAATAGGGATGGCGGGGGGGGGGGCTGTGATGTAAAAAGTTTGGGGACCACTGTTTTAGAGGGAGTGATATTTAATCCACCTCAGCTGAAGGGAGAGTGGATGCAATGCTGACTCAGATGGGTTGGGATAATGACAAAGATAGATACGACTATCACATTTTGACATCTGTTTTGAAATATTGCTAGGGAGGCTACACGAGTTTTGACTTGCCCAGGAGCAGCCTGTTATGTTACTTTCCAGATTGACACCTTGTTGAAGGACTACCACTGAGCATCCTCAAAACTTGCAAGCTGGAGCATCAAATTTGAGTGACTCAGGTACTGCCTCCCGCCCAGGGTCCTGCCACCGACTTAGCTGTGCTTGGCAGCGCCTGACCTGCCGTGCTACCCTCCTGGAGGGGCCTCAGCAGCCAATGCTGGGGGGAACCAACTGCCGCCCAGGAGCCGTGCCACTCACCGGAGCTCCAGCCTGCAGCGGCAGGGAAATGTGGCAGGTCAGGTGGCCAGAGGGAGCCAGGGGGAACGGGCAGTCTCAGCGCCCAGGTGCACCATCTCTAAGGAGGGAAGCTGGGGGTGTGTGGAGGGCTCCGTGCTGGGGACCACCCAGCCCACCTCCCACCCGATCCCGGCATGCACTTGGGAGCCAGGCTGCGGCTGCTCGCCTCCCCTCTGGGCTTGAACTGGAACTATTTAAACAGTACATCTTTACTGATGATGTTTTGAACAAAGATACTCCCCTGAATTAATGGAAATCATTAACCAGGCACCTTGAAACAGTTCCTTCTGTTGCTAAGCCAACTTTTCACAGCAGTAGCTTCAGCTGCAGGTACAGAAAGAATATTTTCATCATTTGGTATTATTCACTCAAAGCTAAGAAATCAACTGGGAGTTGAAAAAGCAGGAAAACTTGTATTTCTGTCCCAGTCTATGAATAAAATTGACAGTGGGATGGAGATGAGAGCTCGCTGTAGAAGTTTTAGGGACAGCGTATGTTTAGTGTTGTGATGACTTGTCTATTAAAGTTAAGAAATTTTAAAAAAGTTTAAGGACAGTTGTCAGCTGGAAACTCAGGAGGCTTGCTACCGTTCAAATGTCAAACATTTATGACTTAGTTTAATAAAATGTAAGTACTGCTGTGTTTTGTGTGTGTGATTTAGTTCTTACTGTTCCTAATGTACTGCTTCTGCATCTGCAGCCTGACACAGGTAATGAGTATTATGTACTGTTTCCAAGATTAATAAAAATTAAATTATCTAAAAAAAAATTACAAAGTATATACTCCTAGATGTTGTAAAATGCTGTTTTGAGTTATAAATTCACATACTTTAGTGATCAGATTTGCACCATTGTTTAAGAATGGGAGGATGTATCCGTGGGAAAGTTGATTTAAATCAATGATTTAAAATTTAAATGATTTAAAATCTCACCTTGATTTTAATCAATTCACCTGTGCTTAAGTGACATTAGAATAGTCTGGAGAGAGTTAACTTAGCTCATTAGCTCAGGGAGTAGAAGACACAGGAAAGAAGTGAAAGAAGCGGCTTTGCATTTTCAAATCAAGAGATCTCACAAGGTGAAATCTCACTCTCCTATCCTTGGGCTAATCTTCCTCTCCTATCCTTGGGCTAAAGAGCTGAGTAATTATAGATTATGGTAGCTATGGTGCGGTACAATGCTGTAATGGTGTTGGGGGTTACTGCTGTAAATAAACCACGTGTTTATAAGCAGTGTTTCCAGTAGTTTGTGTGCACAGAGGGCCAAATTGCCCTACTAAGCCCCAAATGAGACTGAAGATGGAACGTCTGCCCCCTGATATGGGGAATCTGGGCAAGGAAAATCCTATAACCAGGAGGGTCAAGTCCAGTGAGGTATTTGGGCCCTTCTCCTAACAGTAAAGCTATCTTTTGTTGGTGACAGAGTTGTAGCAATCTGTCAAGGCTAAACCATCCCAAGCAGCATGGGGATCTCTTTGTTTATGCTTAGGAATCTTAGCCCCTCAGAATCCAGACAGCAAAAAAGAGATAGACTTTGTCCTTGTCAGGCATTTTATCCCCTTTGCTCCAGAGTCCAAACCGTTGGGATGGGTTTACGAACAAGTCTCTTCTTCCTCAAGCGAGTTAGGAATGCAGTCAACAGGGCCTCTGTCCTTTGATGCTACACTATCTCATTTGCTTTCAGTGGACCATTTTCAGCACCCTACCCTAATTAATGCATCTTTTCCTGGTTGGTGGTTACAGAGGTTTACAGTACAAACAAACAATTAATATAACTTTATACCATAGGCTATTGAGTTATACGTGCGATCAGTGCATGCAGCAGCTTACAAGCGTTTTATAGTCTAAACACATTCTTTGAAACTTTACATTTAATACCTGTATTGATAATACTAGCACACAGGGAGCAAGACTAGTTTCCAGCAAAGCATTTGTAAATGTTCAGTTAGGCCTGGGCCATTGGCATGAACTGGCAACTGGTCTATCCATGTCACAGGCGGATTACCTACCAACTAGCCTTGGCCAGAGAGGGCGGATGGGTGTGAGCAGCAGAGGGTGATACCTGCTGGCACTCTGAGCTGCAGGGCCAGAGAGGGCTAAAGGCAAGGGAACAATGGAGGCATCAGCCCACTGCTATCTCTGGGTAGGAACCAGAACTTTATCTGGGAAAAAGACAGGAGAGAGAAGAATCCACCAAAGGGAGCTGGCCTAGTGCACGGTGAGAGACACCAGAGCTATACCTGAGAGCAGAAGTATGGTGAGAGATGTCAGAGCTGTACTTGCCATTGTACTGTTGGGAAGGTTTGTGTTGTAGGATAACTGGTTTATGGTAGTGGGAGTTTTGGTAATAACTCTGCAACGCTGTACTGAGTTTATTTCAGGAACCAGCAGGGGAACTGAGCTGAGAGGCTGCTTGCAGGGCTGCCCTGAAACCACAGGAGACACCAAAGAGGCAGCCAGTTCTTCACAGGCAGCTATGTGCCATTCTGTATTTTTGTTTATCCACTACTATTCTATTGTGGAACGGTTCAAATCTGATGCAAATTTTGATAGGGCTGTCCTGTAATCACTGTTCAGGGGATTCCTAGCACCCCCCTTCTATGATCTAGGTCACTGTTTGCCAGTCACCAGTACTGGAACACAGAGAGAGAGAAGTGCATGAAGAAGAAGAAATAGTTACTTACCCTACAGTAACTGGTTCCTTGAGGTATCTTCTCTGTATATATAATACACATCTTGCAGGTGCCTTCCCTGTTGTTACAGAGCTTGATAATATTTGGATTCTGGATGGTAAAGGAACTGTTTTTGAAATATTAACTGATTCAGTATCATAAAGCGGCTGTCTTGTCCTATATGAAAACCAAATTCATTTCTGAATATTAGTGATAAAATCCTTGGTGTGTGCTCTTTGAAGAATTCTGCTTGTTGTTTTTCTTTGCTGTTATCACGGACTGTGTTCCCCACTCCACCCCCCCGGCCTCCAAGGTGGGGAAAAGCTGGGGGCACAAGCACCAGGGGGGGCCTCCGCAACACCACAGAGTTACCAACCACCACCCTTCGGGTTGGGGCAGTACGGCCCAGCGGCCCCAGAGTCAGTTCTGGGCCTTGGGGGCAGGGCAGATCAGGGCAGTAAGGCCTTGTGGTGGGGGAGTGGCACCCAAGTAGGGGGGCTCAGGCCCTCCTGCTCCACTGAGCCCCAGCCCAGGGCCCTATGGTGCCAGGGTTTTGGCACCCAGCCAGCAGGGATCCAGACCCAAACACACTGGCTCCCAGCCATATCACCCCTGGCTTCACAACTCAGGCCCCTGGTCTATGTCCTACTGGGGCAGGGTGATGTCCTCCAGTGTGGTCACAGTCTGGGCCTCTTCACCTTCAACATGGGCTGCTAGCTGCTCCTCTGGAGGATTTTGGAGTCTGCGTCATGGTACACAGCTGCAGGTTAGCCATTGGGCATCTGTCACCACGTACCTGCTCCAGGTGGCTTCCTTCAGGGCTTTGCACTCTCACTGCCTGGGGCTGATAATACTCCTGGGCCAGCACTCCCAGCATAAGTCCTTCCTCCTCACCAGTCAGCCCAGACTATGCTGACCAGCTTCCATTTATACTAGGACAGCAGTCTGAGCATGCCCGGCAAGGCTTCTGCCACCCATAGGGTTTGCTGTGCTTCTTTAGTGCAGGGCAGGCTCACCCCTCACAGCTGTTTATAGAGGATTTTTGATCTGCAGAGCCAAAGGACAGCAAATGCCTTGCTAAAGTCTTGTCTACACTGCAGAGTTTTGTCAACAAGTTACATTGATGATCCAGAAGTGCTATAATTACATCATTGTGCATGGCCACATAATGCTCCTTCTGTTGGCAGAGCATGTCCACAGTTTGTGCTCTAGCATTGACAGTGAGAGCAGTGAACTATGGGTAGCTGTCCCACTGTGCAACTCACCACCACCACTGCAGTTAGGAATTGTGGGTAGGGGGAGTGGATTGCAGTGCATCATGGGTTTGTGCTCAATATCACATGATGAAATATTTTCCATCCCACCATTCCATGGATTCGCAGCTGTGTTTTGTGGCATCTTTGAACAGCCCCATTTACCGTGCACCCACCATCTCCATCTGAAAGGATGGATCCTGCGTGGCTCTCTACTGTTGTGGTCACTGGAATGAACATGTACAGGTGCTCTGCTGCAGCTTCTCCACTTTGGCCACCCTCTAGCTCACAAATGACTCAAAGATCCTCTGGTGTAGTAATCATCAGTTCAGTTTATTTACAGTGCATTTATGCATCTACCACCTTCATACATGTTTGGTTAGGACACCTCTGGAGCTTCTCTGTTCCCTAGGAGACAGGTAGACTTAGAGCTGCTTCACTTCCCTTTCCTTCCTCTGGCCAGCATATAAACTCTACTTGGTCATCCTGGCAGCTGTTGCCTATCTGCTAATTAGGTACTAGCAAATTCTAAGCACGGGTAGGTGGACATCTGTCTCCCATTCCCTAATCAGGTACAGCTCTAATGCATCTTAGTTAGCCGGGGCTGGCATAATGAATCTGGCTAGGGAGTTAACATCCAGAACTCTATCACAGAGCACATCATGGATGGCCATACAGTATATTGTGAACTCCCAATCTTAACAGGAATCAGAGATGCCTGACCTGCTGTATGCCATGGAAAGAAACATCACCAGATTACCTTTTGCATTCACAGACCAGCTGCATGGACTGTTACTTTTGGGCTTGGAGAAAAAAACCCTGACTGATGGGATCGCATCTGTATGCAGGTCTGGGATGATGAGCAGTGGCCGCAGAGTTTTCAGATGCAGAAAACCACCTTGGAAATTTGTGCGGAGCTTGCCACAGCACTGCTGTGCCTAAACACCAAAATGAGAGCTGACCTCTCAGTGGAGAAGAGCATGGAGATCGGTGTGTGGAATCTAGCAATTCCAGACTGCCTGCAGTCAATTGCAAACCAGTTTGGAGTTGAAAAATCCATCATTGGAGCTGAATTAACAAAAGCGTGCAAGACTATTAATCTACAAAGGACTGTGACTCTTGGAAATGTGTGTGAGATAGTGGATGGCTTTATAGCAATAGGATTCCCTAAGTGCAGCGAGGCAGTAGATGGTACACATATCCCAAATTTGGAGCCAGATCATCTTGTGATGGAGCATATCAATAAAAAGGAGTACTTTTCTCTAGTATTATACGTGTTTGTGGATCACTGGGTGTTTCACTGACATCCGTGTGGGGTCGTCAGGAAAGGTGCATGACACACACATCTTCAGGAACACTGGCCTGTACACAAAGATGCAAACAGGGACTTTCTTTCCAGACCAGAAAATTCCAGTGGGGGATATTGAAATGCCCATAATGATCTAGGTGGACTCAGCATACCCCTTACTCCCATGGCTCATGAAGCTTTATATGGGCAACCTTGACAGCAGCAAAGCATGCTTCAACAACAGGCTGAGCAGGTGCCAAATGACCATAGAATGTGCTTTTGCAGATAAAAAGCGTGCTGGCCCTGCCTTTATGCCAGGTTAGAGCTAAATGAGGAAA
This sequence comes from Pelusios castaneus, assembly GCA_007922175.1. Taxonomy (NCBI): domain Eukaryota; kingdom Metazoa; phylum Chordata; order Testudines; family Pelomedusidae; genus Pelusios; species Pelusios castaneus. The sequence continues at coordinate 11,695,796 of ML685814.1, forward strand.
AAATTCCCATGGTCATAGATAAGATGTGTGCTCTATAGTGTTTGTGAGGCTTAAGGGGGAAAGTTTCCCCCAGAGTGACCTGCTGTCTGATTTTGAGCAACCAGGTATCAGGGATATTAGAGAGGCACAACAGGGAGCTGTTCGAACCAGGGAGAGCTTGAGGCACCATTCTGGCAGCGTGAACATCAGTAATGTGTCTTTTCAGAGAGAGCACTGTGTCATGCATTGTTAACTTGCTATCTTGCGTGAAAATTTGTATGACTCCTGACCATGATTTGTTCTCTGCAAATGATCCAATTGCCCACTGTGTCTTAATTTCAGCAGCAACCACTGTGTGTAGGAGCCAAAGACTGATTATCTTTCAGAGAGTATGTTGTTATTAATCACCTATTAACGACACGCACAAAATGCTTGGTGGAAAGGGAGGAAATGATGAAGGGTAGGCTCTCATCTAGCTATCATTTTGGAATCTGTCTACAGAAGTGAAGTGAATGGGGTATCAAGATGGGCCAGGAGGTTGGAAGTAATTCATGGGAGGAATTGGGAAGGGCATGGCAAGCAGTTCTTTATCAGCAGCAGGAGGGTGGGGGGTGAGCATGCATGAATTCTGCCTGCACTGCAATTAAGGACTTCAAGATCTCTGTTTGGTTCTCCATCTCTTTTACCATCTGCTCCTGGCCCATTAAAATTCACTTTGGCTCTCCTTTCTGATCTCCCTATCCATTTTATAATTTTCATTTAAAGTGTCTCTCTATGCCCTGTGTTCTTGTTTTTCAGCCTCAGAGGATTGGAGCACCTCTAGAAACATGTCCTCCTACTCCTCCTTGGTTGCTTCCTTATCAGGTGGAGGCTTCCCCTGAAGGGCCCATCTGCAGAAGCATAAGGAACAATGAACAGAAGCAGGACTTTTAATGCACTCACAGCATCAAATCATTACAGAAAAATACACTCTTTCTCACTGTCCCCAGAAAGCACATGGCTTGGTGAACACCCCAAACATGGTGAGTTTGGCCAGGGGAGATGGGGCAGGGAGGAGGGCAGTGCACTCAAGATGGGGAAAAGGTCTTAGTGGTTTTTCTAAGATGATTACTTCAGGCAACTAGGGACAAAATTGTAAATTCTGCCACCATTTCCCACAGGCAGGGTCATTGTAGCTGATATCTCACTCCTGACGGTAAACAAGGGTGCATCTCTTGCGTGCATGCAGCTTCAGACTGGGTAGGCTGCACACCTGTGTACCACTTTGGTCCCTGCACAAGTGATTGCCAATTGGTGCAGGAAAGTTTCTTTCAGTGAGGGAAAGAGCAAAGCAGCTCTGCCAAGGAACTTTGGGCAGAGGATTGTGTCAGGGCCAGCAGGGGGGGCCCAGAGAGGATCGGGGAAGGGGCCAGGGCCGGAGCAGGTTGGTAAGCCAATGGGAAGGGGCCCTAGGGGGCGAGAGGAGTGGGGAAGGGGCCCAGGAGGGTTGGGGTCCAGGGAGTGGGTGGGGAAGGGCTCGTGGGGTGTGTATAAGAGGATTGGGGAGCTGGCCCAGGGGGATGAGAGGATAGGGGAGCCAGAGGGGAAGGGGCCCCCTTGGGGGACAACATCTGCCACGTGGCACCCCCTGCCACCTAGTGCCAGTGCTCCCCATACCCCTCTGGCACCCCACCCCACCTCTGCCCTGAATGGGCAAATGCCAAAGATCGCAGAGAGAAATGATAAGGTAAGTCTTTATTATATTATCATCTAGATATGCTCATGTTTGTCTACACACGAAGATTACAGCACATAAATTGTCATTTTCATAACTACTTTTGCATTATATTTGCTCGGGTGCACTCGCATCACAGCGCACACATTTGAACTCTGGGTCAAAAAAGTTGCACAAGAGAAATTTTTTTGCGCACACAGCCTACCAAAACAATTAGAGGGAATATTGCACCATAGTAGTACATAGACATTGCAGCCATCATTTGGATGACACTCCTTTTGAGCAAGGAAGATTATTGAGATTCTTCATTTTCAAGTCTCCACTGGTGGAAATTGCTGGTGTGATTGTCCCAGCAGTACAAATAATCTTCCCCGTTATTGATTATGGCCTGTCTGGTCTACTTCCTGTACTCCACTACATATGAGTCAACAGGTATACAAATACCAATGTACTCTCAATGGAGCTGGAGCTGGGATGGCAAAGACTGGTGACAGTATGACCAAGTGGAAGCTGAGGAATGACCCCACATGTATATGTTCTCAACCTGTCTACCACTGTGGGCCACAGCCACACAATACATATAGTATCTGTATAGCCCTGAAGATGTCACATGGGCACAGCTGTGTGCTGACTGGGCTGTGGGAAGGCTGTGGGTAGAAAACCATTGGCCTAGCAAATATTTGAAAACTGCCTGATGCTGTACCACCTATCAACATCTTGTACTCCCAAGGAATGAAATGTGCAACACCATGTCTTGGCTGCAGTTTCGGAGTGACAATGATGATAGCTTGGGTCAAGTTGACCAGAAACCACATGGCTGTACGAACACTCAAATGTTCACTGTTTTCACAACAATCTTCTAATTCAACATCATCTGATTCTGTTGCCATCTACTACAGTCGTGGGACTAAACTGAACAGAGATTAGCAAACATATATTAGGTCTCTGAGGTGTGCAAATGGGAGATTGAAATGAGAGACTAGTTCCCCATCCACCTCTTACTCCTTTCCATGTGTGTGCTGAGCAGCTTTTGTGGCAGGAGGTTAAAGTGAACATAGTAATCTACTGCATCACAGAGCCTGCACTGCACAAATACGAGATCACTAATATAAATGGGCTTCTGTTCTGTGTGGGTTGACACATTACCAGGCCCTAGTCCGTAAAAGTGATTGTGTCTGTAAACCTAGAGTTGGTATCATCCGGGGCTCCACTTGTGCTGGGTAGCAGATTCTTTCTGAAGTTCTCTCTGTTTGTTTCCTTGGACAGAGGGAGATTCAAATGAAGAGGATCTGACTGCCCTTCGGCTCTTATTGTCCCCTAAAGGTGAGCTGGAAGGGGTCATGCTGCTTTGACACTGCAAGGAATACAATTTGAAATAATTTCCACGAGATAACTCAGAAAGAAGCCGGTTGGTATAGCAACTCCATTTCCCATGGCTGGTAATGGTGTTCTGCCTGTCTCCCCTCCCTTCTGTCTTAGCAGGAGTTTTTTGAAGGTATATCTCCCTGTACCTCCATTTCAGAGACAAATATATTGTTCAGCTGCCACTGGTTTGGCAAATTCTTTTTGTGTGGGTCAAACATGTTAAATCAGAAACTAAACAATGTGTGCAGGAGAAAGTGAAAGGAACTCCTTAAAAGAGATGAGTCTGTTTTGTAACTCATGGAGGCCACAGTGTCAGCATCATGATGTGTTCTCTGTGTTTCACATGACAACAGCATGTTACTCTGCTTGCCTCCATTCCTAATTTCATCTCTTTCTGTTCACTAGTGGCCCATGCATTCCCTGTGCTCCCCAACTAAGACTTCTCACTTTCCTCTTCACATCTGCCACAGCCAATGGTAAACCCTGCTACCCTCTCCAACTTCCAGCAATGCCTTCTTGAACTCCCTCCCTCTCCTGGAGCAGATTTTGAAGAGGTAGGACATTAGAAAGAGCTGAATCAAACCTTTGTCTCTTCCCTCTTCCTCTGACTTCAGCCTCACCTCAAATTTATCCCACAGCTCCCACCAATGAGAGGAACTATTGCTCATGTAAAACTCGGGGGATAGGGGGATGAACATGGCTGTTATGCTGCAAGATGCTGTTCAGCAGATGGCAGCATTTGTGCCCCATTTTTCTCTTCCAATGTTCCAAATGTCCCTAAAAAGCAATAAAAGTTTTGGCCAATGATACCTAGAACATTCCTTGAGATTTTGGATTGATTGGCTATGGCATTCAAAAGTTACCTCATCACAAACTCAGCCAAGTAGCAAATGTTTTTTTCCAGAGCTGTTCTGATCTAGTAAAAATGCAGACACTCAAATCTCATCCCAGGTCACAAGAGACAGAGCCATTACAATCTGAAGGCTGGATGGTGGCCTGATGTGAAATTAGTTGGAGGGAAGAGTATTGAATTTCAGTTCCTAAGAGACAAGTATCCACATAATAAAAGTCACCGCCACACTTGGCACTACTCAACATGTGGATTGGCATTCTTGATAGAGAAGCCAAAAATGGTTAGTGTAATGGAGACTGAACTTCATTTGTACCCCACAGAAATGGTCCTGCACAAACAAAGCACAGGGGCCCAGAGGGTGAACTAAAGGCAATACTGCTGCAGATGCTGTATCTTGTGGATACAATGCTACAGTCTCCAGCAGTTGTCAATACAGCATCTTTCATGAGCCCTAAATAATCTTTAGGAGGAACATACTGTGCATAATGCTCAGTTCACTGTTCCTTTTCATCACTGAAGTTTGTTGTAGTGTTTCTACTGTGCTACTTCAATCTCCACTGTAGTTTTCACTATTGTTTGATATTATCATCAGCTTTGCCTGATATTCAGCTGATTTTGTGTGTGTGATTTTAATAATGATTCAAGATTAAATAATTCCATATGAACCTCTTATCTGACAATCAAAGATCAGCACTATACAGAATACAAAAGAATAGATACACCAAAGATATTACTGTATGGTAAAAGAGTTAACTTCCAGAACCTGCACTCCCCAAGATAAACCATAAACCTGCTGCTTAAAAATTATTACAACAATCTGTAACCCTGACTAACCCCACTTCTTGTCCTGTGACTGCATAGGTGTTAATTGTCCTTTCTATTTTGAATAATCCCTTACAATATGTGTCAACTACTTAGGCTAAATTCCAAAGGGGCAGCTGTGTTAGTAAATTCAGCAAAACAAACAAGGAGTCCTGTGGCACTTTTAAAGACTAACAAATGTATTTATCACATGAGCTTCTGTGGGAGAAAATCCCACTTTGTCAGATACTTGACAAAGTAGGAGTTTCTCCCACAAAAGCTCATGTGGTAAATAAATTTGTTAGTCTTTAAAAGTGCCCCAGGACTCCTTGTTTGTTTTGCTTACACTAAACAATCTGTTCCATCTTGCAGTTAGCTGTGATGCTGGGAGAACCTTTCCCAGCCCTGAAAAAGTGTTCTGTGTGACTCAAAGCTTATCTAGCTCACAGACAGAAGTTGGTCCAATAAAAGATATTACCTCACCCACCATGTCTTTTCCAAACACACTATCCTTTAATAGGGTCTGAAACAAAGAAACGTCTTTTTGGAAGAAAAATACTTCCCATGAATAAAGTTCATGTGTTCTAGATGCAAAGGGGTAGTCGTATTAGTCTATTGCAGAGAAACAGAGTCCTGTGGCACTTTTAAGGACTGACAGATTTATTTATCGCATGAGCTTTCATGGGAAAAAATCCCACTTCGTCAGACGCGAAGTGGAAAGCTCATGCAATAAATAAATCTGTTAGTCTTTAAAAGTGCCACAGGACTCAGCATGTGTTCTGTTATCCTAATTGCTAATGGAATCTCTTTTACAGTTCTCAATTTACCTGACTGACGAACAAAGGTGAATGTCTAATCCATCATTATTACTAACAGCCAACAACTGACAGTTCTTAATGAGTTTAAAACATATTTTAGTGGGTCATTATTTCATCCATTACAGAACCCATCTACAACAAGTATCACTTATCAGTCATCTCACTTTTGTTTATAACATACTTGTGCAGATACTTTTCATTAGTTTGAGAATTCTCTTCTCTGGAAACATTAGTAAAGTCCAGGTAAGAGGCAGGAGTAAAAGATTATATACATTCCATTAGGTTCAACTGAAGGACAAATAACTTTTTAGTTTCTGTAGATATACAGCACTAACTATATGGAAACACAACATAAAAAGGGATTTTGGTTAGAATGTAAAAGAATTAGTTAAACATAACAAAATAATATGTACTAACAATAGGCAGTGAAGCGTGAAGAACTTGTTTAAGTGGCATGGAGAATATGTTTCTTTTTAAATAGATACAACCAGTCTAACTCTCTGAGGCTGCATCTACACTGGTAAATTAAGTCGACTTAAGCTTGCTTAAGTCGACTTAATTTACCCTGCATCTACACTACAGTTTTCTTAAGTCGACTTAAGCAGCTTGCTTAAGTCGACTTAAGGAAAATAAAGTCGACTTAATGAAAATTAAGTCGACTTTATTAAACCTAGATTTAATTAGATTTAAGACTTAATTTGACTTTTTAAAGTTGAATTAAGCCAGTGTAGACGTGAGTTAGCCCTAAGTCGACTTAGGGCTACCCCAGGACTACACCAATGCCCTCCCTGCCGGGGGGAGCACAGAGGGAGCCTGGCATGCCCCCAAAGGGCAGGGCAGAGCCCTGTGTGATGCTGTCTCGATTTAGGGAACCATTTATGATATTATTTCCTATTCATATCTCATAAATGCTATAATCCATAGGAACTATGTCATGTTTGGTATCAATAAAAAGGTAGTAATTTGCTGGGAATGAATATCTAGTTTATGTATAGGAATTGTATTTGTATTAGAAGTTAGGAATTTGGTGTTATATCTATACTTTAACTTGTGTGATTCTGTGCAAACACCCGAGACAGGTTATCTACATCCATTGTCTCCTTAATGTTAAGGAAGCTGCCAGGTACAACGGGCCGAGGGAATAACCTGATGAGCCATTAAGGACACAATGGTTGTATTCCTTATGTCCTTAATGGCTCATCAGGTTACTCCCTGGGCCAATTGTACCTGGCAGCTTCCTTAACATTAAGGAGACAATGGTTGTAGACAGCCTGTCTTGGGTGTTTACACAGAATCACACAAGTTAAAGTATAGATATAACACCAAATTCCTAACTTCTAATACAAATACAATTCCTATACATGAATTAGATAATCATTCCCAGCAAATTACTACCTTTCTATTGATACCAAACATGAAATAGCTCCTATGGATTATAGCATATATGAGATATGAATAGGAAATAATAACATAAATGGTTCCCTAAATCTGGACAGCATCACACCCTGCCCACATGCCCTGCCAGGGTCCCTGTCCCCCTTTGCCCCATTGCACACAAGGGGTGCCCCCCTGCCACTGTGGACCTGCCCAAGGTCCCCCTAGCCCCTAGAAGTCGACCTAGGCGTCCAGTGTGGACGCTCCAGGTCGACTTTGTAAGTTCCCCTTTAAGTCGACTTTAATTTTAAATGTAGACTCACTAAGTTGACTTAACTAAGTCGACTTAGTTAAAGTCGACTTAAAATTACAACTAGATATAGCCTGAATGACCAAGTGGACCTTACTTATATAACAGAAGATTCACCATATTGCATGATCATATGTCCCTAATGTGGTTGAATAAGACTAAGGAAAACAACTCTAGACTATTTTGTCCCAGTCAAGGAAAGGACTTTTTATGTACACACCCTCCATCTAACTCTCTACTGGTCCAAAACAAGCGACAAAAGAGCATGCTCAACAACAGTTTAAGATCACCCCTCTGGATCGAGCTGCCAAGAAACTCAATTTAATTGGTCAAAATGTCCATTTGTCAGCAGGACCGCAGTTCTGCATTGCCAGTTACCAAGCCATACTGGCAAAGTATTATGTTACTTCCCCCTCTGGGGCTTGGTTTGGGGCATCAGTTCTGGCACTTTCTAACACAACATCCTCTTGTTGGGCCCTAATAAAGTCCTGAACTTCACTTAAGTTCGGGGCCATCTCAGGCACATCCAACCCAGCCTCAGCAGGCACTATCTGAGAGAAATCCTCTGTCCACAGATTCCCTCACTATCACAAGATAGGGTATCCATATCACGATCATGTTTCCTTTGCAATCTGGTTATGAGATTGACTTTATTAGTCATAGCTATGAGATCATTTCCAATTAAAACATCCACTGGGAGACGCTCTCTAACTCCAAGCACCATGTCACCCCTCAAATCATTCCACTCTTAAGTGAATCTTTGTTATGGGCACCTTTACTGTATGCTCGGAAAGTGCCACCCGGTTCATGCTTTGATTTGGCAAATAATCCTCCTCCCAGACTAATTCCTTTTTAACCACGGTAATATCCAAGGTGGAATCTCTCCATCCAGTACACACCAATCCTATTGACCCTAGCACTCTTATGAACTCCTTAGTGCCCCTCCATGTCTCAACACTAACATAATTAGTGAGATAAGACAAACAAGGAATCTTGTAGCACTTTTAAAGACTAATGAATTTATTTATCGCATGAGCTTTGGGAAAGATCCCACTTCATCAAACACTTAAAAATGGGGAAAAAATGCAATATAGGAAGAAGGGATAAATGCAGTGAAGTGAGTGTAATCACAGGATCAGAATCAGATTACTTCAGCAAATCAAACAGGTTGTATTGATTCAGACTAAGTGAAACAACAGATAGGGAGGCTGAGAGAGGTGACAGTCACTATTTATAATGAGAAAGCCAGGAAATACCTTTAGTCTATTCAAACCTGAGTTGATGATATAAAATTTGCATATGAATTCTAACTCTGAAGTCTCTCTTTGAAGTCTTGATCTAAAATAAACTTGTTTAAGAATAGCCACAGATAAGTCCTTCACAGAGTAGCTGGGGAGATTGAAGTGATCTCCTATTGGTTTCTTAATGTTGGCATTTCTGATGTCAGATTTGTGTCCATTTATTCTTTTGCACAGAGATAGTCCAGTTTGTCCGATGTATAAGGCTAAGGGGCATTGCTGGCACATGATGGTGTATATCACATTGGCAGATGAGCAGGCGAATGAGCCCCTGATCGAGTAGCTGATTTAATTAAGTCCTGTGATGGTGTCATTAGTGTAGTTATGTGCAATTGGGGTGTATTGCAGGGATATGTGCCTACCTTAGTGTTTCTGTTGTATGATCTGTAGTTGCTGGTGAGTATCTGTTTAAGGTTGGGTGGTTGTCTGCAAGTGAGGAGAGGTCTGCCTCCCAAGGGCTGAGAAAGAGTGAGGGATCATCTTTAAGTATAGGCTATAGATCCTTGATGCTGTGTGTTGAAGATTAGAGCAGGGGTCGGCAATTTTTGCTGGCCTCCGTGGCAGCCCCGCCCACCGCACCCTCAGCAGGTGCTGGGGTGGGGCCAGCAGGTGCCGGGGGCAGAGTCAGGGACTCCGTCTCCCTGCTGGCCCTGCCCCCACACACAGGGCTCCTGTTCCCTGCTGGCCATGCTCCCCAGCTGGGCGGGCGGGCCCAGGAGGGGTCAGGAGCCCCCGTATGCCTCAGCTCCCTTTGCCTGCCGGCCACACTCTCCAGTGGGGGGCAGGGTCAGTGGTGGGGGAAACCTGAGCGGTGCCACATGCTGCTCAGGATAGGCGTATGTGCCACGTTTGGCACACGTGCCGGGGGTTTCTGACCCCTGAACTAGAAGTTTGATTTAGGGGCTGTAAGTGGTGACCAGTGGTATTCTGTTGTGAGGCTACCTTCATCCCATCCACTGGGATTACTAAGGTAGTAGCAGCATTAACACTTGCAGTGTATGTGTCTGGACACAAGGTGGCAGTGTTAGCATTTATATGGCCAGTCTCTGTACTTAAAGTAACTATACTGGAATTCCAAAGGGGTAGCGGTGTTAATCTATTGTAGAAAGACAACAGAGTCCTGTGGCACTTTTAAAGACTAACAGATTTATTTATCGCATGAGCTTTCGTGGGAGAAAATCCCACTTCGTCACTATCTTCAAAGCGTCTGATGAAGTGGGATTTTCTCCCACGAAAGCTCATGCGATAAATAAATCTGTTAGTCTTTAAAAGTGCCACAGGACTCTGTTGTTTGTCTCTATACTGGAATTGATAGTGGGCTGGCATTGTTCTTCTTGGGGCATTTTTGTCCCTATGATTTTGACAATTTGGCTTTATACGGTCCAGAACTGCAGGCTGCTGAGGAAAAGTCTCATCAAAGACAAATGAAAGCATCCAGAATCCAACTCCAGATCCTGGAAGGGAAAAACATTCTGCCACTGCCTGAAAGTTCTCCTCATATTGTCAAAGATTTGGAAAGGATTTGTCCTATTCACAAAGACGATGAAAATGTTGAGGAACTTCCATCTACATTGGAAAGACTCTGTGATATTCATCAAATTCCTGATGAGAGAAAAATGCCTGTTCTCCTCACCAAATTGATTGGAAGGGCAAGGAAGTATTTAAGTAAATGGAATTAAATAGAGTCACACCATGCTACCAAGTGTGTCATGACCCACAAAAGGTTGAGATCCACTGAGCTACAGTGCTCAGAAGTGTGAAAAGCCACATCCTGAGTGGCATAACTATGTCCTCTCTCTCTCTCCTAGCTACCACTGCTGGGGGGGGGGGGGGGGTTCTTACAGCAACAGAAGGGGCTTTTCTACATCTATACTAATGGTTCCTAACCTTTTGACTTCACTAGTTAACACTAGGTGAAACACATCACACATCCACCCACTCCCCTTTCAGAGGCCATAAACACATATGACCCCTATAAACACATATCATGATCATAGTAATAATAACAGTAAATTCCATTAATAATAATAAATTACTCTTTCCTACATAACAAGCTAAGCCTTCCCTGGCACAGCCACCACCCCGTGTGACCCCGCCTCTTCCCATCCCTACTGGAGTGAGGGTCATGGAGCTAGGCCCAGGTGGCTTGGCCAGGGCTGCTCCAGGTCTCCACCACGGTGGGGCTGCTCCTCTCTGGCTGAGTGCCTAGTTGATGCGGGGCTGCTCCTCCACTCTAGCCAGCGTGGAGCTTGGGGGTGGGCTGTGGTTGGCACGTAGTTCGGGGGGAGCTAAGTGACCTCAATATTTCTGAAGCCTCATGAACTCCCTATAATTTTTGGTGGCCCCCAAGGGGGTCTTGCACCCCTGATTGGGAACCACACATACACTACAGGGTTCTGTCACTGTAGCTACAGTTCTGTAGCTATTCCACCATAGTTCCCGTAGTACAGACAAGGTCTAAATGAAAATCTTTCATTGTGCTTTCCTCCAATTCTGTTAATTGTTCTTTCATTTTTCTTTCCTCTTCACCCTCTATTTTCTCAGACATAAATCCGACCATTCTAATTAGCCCCTGTGATGGGGTATAAAAACCCCACACTGGAGAGCAAGGGGTTAAGGGCTGTGCCCAGCCACATCTGCAGGGCCTGCCCAAGCTGGAGGTGGGCTTTAAAAGGGAACAGAGCAGCTCAGAGAAGGCAGTGGCTGCTTTGTGGCAGAAGTACGGCCCAGACTCTCCTTGCCTAAGACCTGACTACAAAGACCTGTGAAAATTGGCAAAGGGAAGATAAGTGACTGGGTGTTGTTCAGATCAGAGGCTTCAAAGAAGTGACACAGGCTATGACTACAATGCACCTTAAATCAACAACAATTTGTCGCTCAGGGGTGTGAATTAGCAACGCCCCGGAGCTATATCATTTATGCTGATTTAAGCACCGGTGTGGTCAGCGCTGTCATCAGGAGAACTTCTGTCAGCACCTCTACTGCTGTCTGCGGAGGCTAGAGTCAGTAAGCCAGTGGGCGAGCTCGCATGTGTGCTTAGAGCAGTGATTCTCAACCTTTTTTCCGTCAGGACACACCTGACACATGACAATCTGCCGGTGTCAGTGGCACTTGGCCTGGGAGCACTTGGGAGGCTGCAGCACTCTGGGACCTGGGTGGGGGCAGAGTCAAGCCAGTGCAGGCTGGTATCCTGGTGGTCTGGCTCGATGGGGCTGGGTTTATTTTTGTGGGGCAGGTAGTGCCACCACCTGCAGCCCCTAAGTCTCTTTAGTCATCTCGACCTGGCTGCTGCCTGTGTTGTGTAGCAGGAGCGAGGTGTTGAGGGGAGCAGAGAGTAGCGGGCAGCAGAAACCCCAAGCTGAGCTGCCAGTTTTCTGTGACACACCTCCCAGCTCTTCCCGACACACCTTTGTGTCCCAACACAGTGGTTGAGAACTGCTGGCTTAGAGCAGCCACATTTGAGAGCGTATAGTAGCACATCTGCACCCAGGGCGTCCCTGGAGGTGGCAGCTAGGGCGAGAGCCCTGGGTCCTGCGCTTTGGTGGGCCCAACATGGCTGACTGGTGTGCAGTTCAGCTTCTGGTGCGGCCCTCAGGCCCTGAAAGGCCATGCTGGAGGCCGTACAGCATGCCAGCTGGCCCCACCCCCGGAGCAGAGCACCCATGTGCCAGCCCAACCTTGGGTGTGGACCAGCTGACCCAGTGCTGGGGATGTGGCCTCCAAAGGCCAATTGGCCCTGGGCCCCGTCTGCCACTTGGGATGGCCCTGGCTGTGCCTGTGCTTCTATACACCCGTGAATGTATCCATAGCCTTACTCTGTGATGCTAAGGGAGATGGTAGGAAGTGCTTTGAGGGGCAGTTGCTTATCATCCCAGTGTCAAGTGCAGTTGTCCACCAGTGGGTCCTGACTGGCGCCTGTGGACAGGGCAGGCACAGGCTTCTCTACCCACCCTCAGAGGATATTAAAACAGCAGGTGCCTTCACCTCACATGACAGGCCTGCTGGAATAGGCCTTGAGTGCTTAAGAGCCCAGCCCCTAAAATCCCTGTATTAAAGGGGAAGACAGAATGCCCTTGGGGTGGGAGTGCTGATGGGCAGGTGTTTTCAATGGGGGAGATGACCTGACTGATCACTAGGTGGCATTCTCAGCAGTTCTGCACCTTCAGATTTTTGTTCCACTGATTTCTAATATCTATTTATTGCTTCCAAACCTCCTTCTCCTAATATCCATCTCATTTTCCCCCTCACCCTTCTTTGAGCTGGTAATTGGCAGGTTTGAGTACATTTGTTGGCTTCTGTACCTCTAGTAACCTGCATAAAGTTTTACAGAGACAAAGTAGGTAAGGTAATATCTTTTATTGGACCAACTTCTGTTGGTGAGAGAGACAAACTTTTGAGATTATGCAGAAGTCTTCTTCAGGCTTTGCAAGCAGTTTGTTTAAAAGGTGGATTACTTATACCTCATTTCCCCTTAAACACGTTGGGATAGAAAGTTATACCCATTGATAGAGGCCAGACATATTCCCAGTTCAAAGCCCTTGCAAAAATTCAGTTGAATTCAGTGGTGTACTGAGGGAGGGGCCATGCCACTGGGAGCCAGCTGGGAAGGAGGTGCCAGGCAGGTTCTCACCAAACCCTGCTCTGGTGGGCTGCTGCTGCGCTGTCTGACTGTCACTCCCAGCCCAGCTGAGTGTGATTGAGCATCCTCCTAGGCAGGAGGTGGGGACGGGAGAGGTCAGGAGATAAGGGCTGACCTGGATTCCCTGCACTAGCTGCCTAGAAATGGGAGGAGGCTGCCCCCCAGGTTCCTGCTGCAGAGGTTGAGGCTGAAAAGCTCCCTCATGTTGTGAAAGAATTGGGGAGGGCAAAGCTGGATGCTGCAACCTCCCCATCCCAACCCTCCTAGAGCTACAGATAGGGGATCCCAGCCACAGCCAGGCTTCCAAGTTCCCTGCCCTACCTGGCTGGGATAGGGGATTCCCTCATTGCAATGTGGTAAGTAAGGGAGGGTGGGAGCCAGGGGGACTCCTGGGGTTAAGGGCTGGATAGAATCTATTCAGGTGGGGGCTGCTCCCCACCCCAGTCTCCTGCTATAGGAGCTAAGGCTGATAAAGCCGCCTCCAGCCCTGAAGATGCTGGGGAGAAGGGACAAGGCTGGGGGCTGTGATCACCCTACCTGTCCCCAGCTGCTCTGCTACTACTTGTGACAAGCAATAGGAATGGCCACTGCTGCCTGGCAGGGAAGAGAGACAGCAGCCTCTGTTTCTCCAAACCCTCCAGTCCTCCGTTACAGCCTCCTGAGAGCCCCCACCCCCCATGCTCTCCACTGGCCCTGCAGAATTCACCTGCCTGAGCAGTGAGCACTCAGCATGAGCACTGTGAACATTTCAGTGGGCATGAGCATGGCACCATCATCTGCTCCCACCCACAGAACTGCCCCTCACTCATCATGTGCCCTCTCTAGGGGATCAGCCTCCCCTTCGGCAAGGTCAAGTTGATGCTGAGTCCAGATTTTAAAATCACATCTGATGGGTATGCCAGGTGGCGGGGATGGAGGCTGCCCTGTGGCAGTCGAGGCTCCAGGCTGTGGAATTGGAGCAGTAAGTAAGTGGGGGGGGGGGTGCCATCCAACCTGGCGTTTCTTAGGGTAAGGGCACACACGAGTACCTCAGCACCCCCCCTGCACATGGTGAAAGGCTGGCAAGGTGCCCTCCCCCTCCCGGCTGCCCCATCAGAGCTAGCGTAAGGCTGCAGGGGGAGATGTGGACACTGCCCACTGGGTAAGAGTGGGGGATAGTGGTGCTAAGCCTTCATTTTCACAGCCTAAGCCTCTGCCCCCCTTTGCTGATCCACAGATACCGATCCCCCCTCCCTGGGGCAGCTGGGGTGTGGTGCTGGGACACCTCCTGCCCTGAAAGGAGGGTGGGGGAGGGGTGTGCAAATGTAGGCTTGGTCCCTGGGTGCTGGAGACTCTTGCTACGCCACTGATTCAAGCAGCAGCAGTTCCATGGTTATGTTCTTCCCCAGCTGATCACTCCTGTGGTTTTCTGCAGCTCACTGCAGTCTGCGTGCTAGCTGTCTCTTGTAACACAGTCTTTCTGATTCCAGGGGAGGGTGTCTCCCTAGGCTTTACCACTTCACTGCTCATTTGTGGTACAAATTACTCTGTCTCTCCCCACCTCCTTCTCCATCAGTTCCCACTGATATTAACTAGATACATTAATATTCAGAAGCAGATGTATGTTAATCTTTTCCCTATTGGATATATGAAGATTGCAGCTTGCATTTCCTACAGCTGCAAAGATGCTAACCTTCACTTGCCCACCTTCATTTTCATAAAAGGTTCACCTGGGGCTTAGGACACAGTCTCTCTCTGACAACAGGGTTTTTTCACTCACTGCAACACAAAGGAAAACTATTTACTTACTAATTTTATAGTGTATTGCCATAGCAGCTTGGAACTGCAATTACAAAGAATAAAACAAAAAATGGACTCAAAAACAAAAACAGTAAGTCAAGCGTGAAAGACAATAAATGTCTTTCATGAGCTGCTCTGAAGGTTGCTAAACTCAGACTCTGACAGACTGCTAAAGGGAGGAGAGTCAAAGATGAGCTCCCTCAACTGAGAGAGTTCTGCACCAGACATGGAAGGCTAGAATCTGCTCTCTCTCATGCTGGGTTAAATGTGGCATTGTTGCTCTGACATCATGGATTTACACCAATGTAAACTAAGAAGAACCTAGTCTGAAATGTTCAATTACAGTGTCATCAAAATCTTAATTGTCATATAGTGTGTAAAACAGAGATCACCAAATAGGGACATTTATGTAAAGATATGCTTGTAATGTAGAAGGTTGTGATTTTAGAGAGACTCCCCACCACGGGGCAGTGTTGTGTGAAATGGGAGATGTGTCCTACAGGTGATCTAACACGGATGCTCCTAGCTGCACACCTGGGATCACTCCTGTCTGTTATTAAAGTTCTATTCCAGGGGTTGGCAACCCCTGGTGTAAGTAACAAGCTTAATTGTAGCCTCCACAGAACATAAGGAAGACACTTAACAAGCATTGATAGTCTCCATAGAAAACCAAAGAGAAGTCCTAATCTCCTCAGGACAAAGTAATGTCTTAAGACAAAAGGATGTCTGGCACAGAAGTTCATCAGGAATGTGAAATCAACATAACCTGTTTACCTCTAACTTTTAAACTCTTCCTTTCTTTACGCATGCTTAATAAACTCATAAATATTACTTTTACCACCCCTGAAGGGGTCATTGCTCATTATAATGGTCATAGGATGTATGTAGTGGGGGGGAAACATGTTGAGGGGATATATGTAGTAGGCGGATTCGGAAGACTGTAAACTCTCTTGTTCTGACCCAATTGGAACAAAGAGGAGGAATCTTGCGGCCGGGTATAGGGTTTAAATAATGGTAAAATTCAATTCAAAGGTGTGCCTATTTACTATGGACACCCTCTTTTTGCAAAAAGCGATTAATAAAGGTAGTGCTGCTTGAACTCTTGTTGGTTAATTGTTTAAGTCGTCTACCACACTGGTACATGTGCCAAACTTGGCACAGGGGCCTATCCTGAGCCTCCCCCATCCACAGATAAAATAAATACTAGTTTATTGATCAGAGTAGGCAGAATCATACTATAAATGAGTCAGGAGTGACCACTATCAAATAAAATGTATAAACTGCATACTAATCTAATATCTCTACCTAAACTGACCTCGTAGACCAAGATTATGTGCAAGGTGTTCAGCTGTTCGGTGTTTTACAGCCATTCTCTGCCTATCACAAGGGAGGGCCCAGATCTTGCTTGAAGTTGGTTGCAAGATGGAGTCTTCTCAGGCAGCTTTTCTCCCTCAAATAGTCTGTCTTTGTTTTTACAAACTGCTGACAGTCCCTCCCCCTCTGCCCTGCTGTGTGATTCTCTTTACTTCTACCTGAGTCAGGGAGAGTATTAGCATTCCCTTTGTCATGTAATTGTCCAGCCTCTCTGCTAGAGATAGTCCTGAGAGTCTGAACTCTGTTACATGCTTCGCATCTATATATATGTCGCTGTAGGAAACATAGCATCACAGCAATTTATGTAGAATATTTTATGAGCATCCACAAAGGAACCTGGTATAGCACATCTGGCATCAAATCACACAATTACATTGCCAGACTGAACAGAAATGTTACACAGATTATACCCTAGGGGTGCACAGATGTGCATTTCGTGACAGTCCTCACCCTCAACAATTGCCATCAGATGCAAATTCAGCTGGAGGAGACTTCACAAACAAACAACTCTCATGCTGCAGAAAGGAGCAGCTTGAGTAATTTCACTTTCAGTTGCTCCTAAAGGGGCAGTGCCAGCTGCAGCTCTTACAGAAGGCTAGTCTCCCTGCTGATGAGTGAGGGAGAGATTTTTTTAAGGATGTTTTTCTTTAAATTACAGACAGCAGTAATTTGCATACTTTTTTATGGACTGTTTGTAAATTTACAGACTGTTGGCAATCCTGCTTCTCCCCCATCACAGCCTTGACCCCTGGCTCCTGGGCTTACACCTAGCTGCATCCGGGCCACTCTGCTCCAAACCCTGACTGCAGTTCTCCTTCTGGTCCCACCCACTCTGGGCCCCAGACTCATCCTCGGCCCTTGACGCCAGGCCTGGCCTGGACTCTGACCCCAACCATGGCCCTATTCCTGGTTTCAGATATCAGGGGAGCAGATCCAGGGGACAAGGGGAATGCAGGGCCAGCCCAATGTTTTTTGGTGCCCTAGGCAAACTATGACTTTGGTGCCCCCCATTCAATATAAAGAAAAATAATGTATTAATATATTTTAAATAGAGAAAAAAATTCACTTCTGTCTAATTTAGTGCCCCTTAAAGCCCGGTTCCCTAGGTGACCGCCTAGTTCGTATATATGGTCGGGGCAGCCCCGGGGGAGGAGGAGTGCTATGTAAAAAGTTTGGGTACCACTGGTGTAAGCTCAAATGTTATTAACTATCCACTTGAAATGCAGTAGAAAATACATAGGAGGCCAGAGCACTTTGATTACTTATCAATGATCTTGGTAAATTAGAGAATTGGACTGAAATTAGTAAGATTAAGTTGAATAAAAACAAATGCTAAGTAATTGCTAATGAACAAATAAAAAACGAGGAATAACTGACTAAGCAACTGCACTACAGGGAATTATGTAGAGAAGTGGTTTTCAAACTTTTTTCCTCAGGACCCAGTTGAAAAAAAATAATTTATGCCCAAGATCCCACAATTACATCTTTGAGCAATGCGTTCCAGTCTTTTGGTGGTGGCAGCAGGGTGCAGCATGACCCAGCACCAGGTCCCTACCCATGGTTTGAAATCTACTGAGCTAAAGAGCCCCAAACTGGGGCATGGCCCTTTATGGGGTGCAGAGGAACATGCGGAAAGCACTGCAGGGCGTGGCCAGCCCCTGTGAACTGCTCTGAGCTTTGCTCTACTCTGCCCCGGCCCCAGGGTCTACCTGGGCCTCTGGTTGCTGCAATTCCTGGCCCAGACAGTGGCCACATTTCCAGCCCCAGCTGAGCAGGTCATGGACAGAGGTTGAAAGGGGCATGGGAAAAACGGTTTGAGGACCACTGATCTAGATGTTATAGTGGATACAAATTGAATAGCAGTGACATGTAGGTAATAGTTCAGCTTTACTCAGCACTGGGGAGCTCAGCTAGTAGAGTATTGTATTCAGTTTTGGGCATCACACTTTAAGAAAGTTGTGGATAAATTTGGAGAGCAACAAGTGATTTGAAAACATGACTGTAAGTAGCCAGGTGTAGAACCTAGGGCTACCAATCCTGATCACAGGATGAGCCACACTGAGAGGGATCGGGTGATTCCTCTATAAAGAAAAGCTGGCAGCTACAGTGGTGGGGATTGGAATGGGAAGGTGTTTCGGGAACATGGAGTGCTAGGAAGGAGTGGGCTCTATTAGACTACTGGGACTGACTCCAACCAGGGAGGGTGGGGAACCTGTTAATGCTAGAGAGATCCTGAGCAGGGGAAGGAAAGGGGGCAAAAGCTATCCAGGGAGACTGGGGGATGTGGTGGTAGGATGGAAGAGAAATACTTGTTTGTGGGACTTTAAATTTTCCAGACCCTGAAGAGGGGTATTTTGACCTCAGAAAAGTGTGTGGAACCTCTGTAAGGAGCCTTTAGAGGGAGAGGTTATTAACAGGGCACAACAGAGGCACCCCTGGCTACAAGGGGTCCTATGGGAGGCAGCCAACTCTGTTACAATGACCTATGTGGAAAGGCTGAAAAAATTGGGCATGTTTAGTCTAGAAAAGGTCTGAGAGGGGACATAATGTTAATCAAATATGTAAACAGTGGTTATTAACATGATTAACTGTTCTCCATACCCACAAAGGGTTAGATAAGAAATCAGCTTAGTCTGCAACAAGGGAGATTGAAGTTAAATATTAGGAAAACTTTCCAACTACAAGAATAGTGAAGCACTAGAACAGGTTACCTAGGAAGATACTTATTTTCCTCTTCACTGTGGGGATTCTGCTGAACACTTCAGAACCAAGGGTGTTTCCCAAGGGATGGTGCAAGTATATGGATGTTCTGCTCATTTTATATGATCTCAACCTGCCCTGCTGGATTGCAGTGTTTGTGAATTTGCTAACTGTGTTAATAGAACTATTCTAGTGTGATTTCCTAAGTGAGAGTGTTGCAGCTAGGCACATTGTGGCTCCCAGCTGAATAGTAAGTCTGATAATACTGGGCCTGATCTTGGGACAAGGACCTACCAAATTTGAGTGCTATTTAGGGAAATCAAATCAGTAATATAGTTGATATACAATCAGTAGATAGGACAACTTCCTACATATTGCCTGACAGGTTTCATCTCCCAGTCCTACATTTGTCTTTATGTGCTCAGATCAAGAAGGATTCCAGAATCTAACCTTTCTCCCAAAAACAGATTTTTGGGAAGATATAGCCCCAGCTGACAGAAACCCTAATTGCTCAAGTAAATGAGAGCCATTCACTGCTGATGGCTCCTTGATTGCTCCCAGGTGTTTGACTGTACACCTTTTCAGCCATTGCTTCTTAATAGGAGTCAGGTTTTTGCTTCCAAATGAGTGATAATCCACAAGGACTCTTTACAAGTAAAAACCAAATAGATTTGACAATTGGACAGATATATTCCCCAAACTGTCACACATTCATGTATTCCAAAGGGGTAGCCACATTAGTCTATTTCAGCAAAACAAACAGAGTCTTGTGGCACTTTTAAAGACTAACAAATTTTATTTAACACATGAGCTTTTGTGGGACAAACACCACTTTGTCAGATGCTTGAAGAAGGGGAAGTTACAGAATGGATATAAAGTAAATGCAGGGGAGTGTAAGTCATAGGATCAGGTCAGACTGTTACAGCAAATCAAAGCAGTTGTTTAGATTCAAACAATGGAGAACAGTGCTGGATTTAGGCACAAGCTAAGTAAGCTATGGTTTAGGGCCTCACGTTATCAGGGGCCTCTAAGTATGTCAGAGATAACTAAGAAGATTTATCATAAGGTATTTGATAATGCAAATAACGTTTTTTGCAAGATGGATGTTCTATTTAGTTGTTTTTTGTTGCATCTTTGGCTAGGTGTATATGCAAATATAAGCTTATAATTTATTTTTTTCATTACCTTTTGTTATAATGTAATACACTTTTTCCCCCCTCTTTTTTATGGTATGGGGCCTCTGAATCTTGACATAGTTTAGGGCCTCAGCCTGTCTTAATCGGGCCCTGTTGGTGGACAACATTATCAAGTTAATGATGCCACAGTGCAACTATCTCTCAGTCATTCTTTGTGATGTTAAAACATTTAAATGTGAGATAAAGGTCCAAATAATTCATTTTGTTATTTGTTGTTTTTCTTCTGTGTCATTGATAAAAATGTTTGAAAGCCTAGGACCAAGAACTGATCCCTGTGGGATCCATTTCATGTATGCATGTTCTAGTTTTTTAATCAAAATGTTGTGTGGTACTAAATTAAATGCCTTACAGAAAACTAGGTACATTATATTAAAAAACCCCACAATGAGAGTCCTGTGGCACCTTATAGACTAACAGATTTCTTCAGGCATAAGCTTTCATGGACTATAACCCATTTCATCAGATGCAATTATGTCAATATCATTACAATTTCATTTGATAAAGGTAATTTCTCCAAAAAGAAAAAAAATCAAATTAATCTGAGATTTATTGATTTGCATTAATTACATTACACTTCTTTAATATTTCATTAATCGAGTCCTGTGTCAGCTGCTCCATTATCTGGCCTAGGGTCTGTGTCAGGTTGAGACACCTATAATTGCCTGAGTCATCCAATTTACCCTTTTAAAAAACTGGTACAACATTATTTCTTCCAGTCTTCTGGAACTTTCCCAGTGCTCCAGAACTTACTGAAAAATCAGCATTATGGGACTACTGAGCTCCTTATCCAGCTCTTTAAAAAACCCTTGGATTAAGTTACCTGGAATTGCTAATTTTTAAAATACCCAATTGTAACAGCATCTGCTTAACATCTACCAGAGATACCAGTGGAACAGAAAAAGTATTACGCTATCTGATGAGATGAAGGAAAACAGTACACTGTCACCTTCCCTCCTCTTGGAAACTGCTGAGTGCCCTGGTGTGATTTTTTTTTTTTTTTTTAGAATAGATGTGAACACAGGAAAATAAGTATTCCTAACCTATAATTACATTTTAAACTCCCTGAGAATACTTTCATCCTTGGGTATATTTCAACCCATTAAACTTTTTCCCCCTTTTCACTAATTAACTGAAGGAGCTAACCCTGTCACAGTGTCCAAGACTGGAATTATAGATTATTTGCATAGCTAAAACTGAGCTGCATCTTCAGCAGTGAATAGCCAACAAATTGGATATATCCGGATGGGGCTTTGGAGCATGGTAAAGTTTTTGTGAATACTCCCACTTTTTGGATTATTACATTAATTACAATGAGCTCCATGGGTTCATTTTATATTGTATAAAGGTTTTCTTCCATCATTTATATTTATCTTTAATTTTTGTCATGTTCTTTCATTCTTGTATCATGAGAGAAGATAAATAGGAATGCCCATTTTACCTTCTTTATACCATTAATTATTTTGTATCTCATTCATGTCCCCTTTATTTTGTCTCATCTCTTAGGTAGACAGTCCCAATACTTTTCAGTCTCTCATCATATATTCTATAAGCATTTTCATTCCTAGTGTCTGGGCCCACTTCTGCAATATCTTTTTGGATAGGATGATCAGAACTGAACACAGTATTCCAGATGTCCCCATTGTTTATATAAAAGTTTTATAATATTCCCTGTATTATATTCTATCCCTTCTTTATGCAGTATAGCATTTTGTTTGATTTCTTGGTCACCACTATACACTGAGAAAAAGCTTCCTTGAGCTGTCCATAACAATACCTGTTGATACTGGACACTCAAGGGACTTTTTGCTCAGTGTGTAGTGGTGATCAAGAAATCAAACAGAACGCTGCCTATAGGAGTATGTCCCGATTCTTTTCCTAACTGGTAACAGTTAATTTAGAATTCAGTAATACCTGTTAGTTGTTCAAATGACTCTTATTAAAGTAGAATGCTGTTGTTCTCTGCATTAGCTATAATTACTGGACAAACATCCCCTTTGTCTATCTTAGAACTCATCACAGGATGCTTTGCATCTTCCTTTGTAGCTGCATGTGTGTTTGTGAGAGAGTGAGAGTTGTAAACTTTAAAGACTAGGGTCATAGAATGTCTGCAAATGCAATACGGTGAGGTTTGGCAGGATTACATTTTTACTGGTAAGTGCCAATTTCGCTGAACACACAATAAATATTGAAAAAATATTTCCATAGATGATTATATTTATTTAAGGCTGTATATTTTGACATGAGATTGACAATTTATTTTAAAATTTTAGCTTTTTTAATCTTCATTTTTAGTCAATTAAATTGTCTGACCCGACTTTGAAAATTGTAATTGATATTAAATAAGAGCTTAAAAATAAACATTCATATTTTACACAAATTATTTTAAAAAGAACTTGAATGTTGCCAAGCCTAATCATGATCCTTGACAGGTGAAAGGCGGCTTTCTACAGCATAGCGGAGAGTAGGGTTTCTTCCTTTCTAAAGTGCGATAACTGGACCCATCTAGGCCCTGCTCCCAACACTTGCTCCTGTCCCTACCTCCCCCCATTTCCTTGCTGGATCCTTGGATGGAGCCAGTGGGCAGCTAGGAGCAGGCTAGCTGAGGAAAGGCTGGCATGGGTTAATCAGCTGATACCTCTCCCTATCCCACTATACATGGATATTTACTTTGGGTGCCATTTTGGGCTGAAAGGTTCCTAAAAACCAGTCACCTTGCAAGGGCATCTGGACACAAGCCAAAAATGGGACTTCGGGGGTAAAAACCGGCCAGGTGGCAGCCCTAGTGGAAAGAACACCAGCCAGCATCCCTACTCTGCCCTGCTGTTCTAGGCCTGGGCTCTCCAGACCGGTCCCGCCACTGCCCCTCACTCCTCTCGTGCCCGGTCCTGCCCAATCCCTCCCCTGCTGTCCAAATCCAGGGCTCTGCCCACACACAGATTTATACCAAATTGCCTCCCCCCAACCCCAGTATTTGGGATGTTTCCCTTGTGGGCCTGCAGGGTGGGGCACGGGCACAGCGCAGGGGAACGGAGACCTCCATTGCCTCGCTGACCCCGCTACCCTCCCTCCGATTAGTAAGGGCAGCGGTGGAAGGCGCCCATGCGCGCTGGGAGTTGGAGGGAAGTCTGAGGCCCAAAGCGTGCGTATCTCTTTAAGAGCCCGGACACTGCCTCACTCCCTCTGGGGCTGAACGTTTCACCTCGCCTACCGCCGCCGAGGAGACGAGTTCTGTCTGCTAAGTGGCTGCCGTCCACATCAGTCACGCGTAGCTCCGCCTCATCCTCTCTCCCACCGTCCGTTAGCTTCCCGAGCCGCTCGGCCTTCATTGGTTAGCGTTCGTGACACTCAACTAGCCCTGCGTGTTCTAATTGGTAAAACGAGCCGTCAGTCATTCACTGAAGGTCCCGGTGCGGGTGGGGCGGGACGGTGGCCGTGGCTGGCTGAGTGAGGAGTCCGGTCGTTGCCGGCGCGGCGCGAGGCCGGTTTCACCCGCTCCGGGAAGTTTATTCTCGGGGGGCGGCGGCGATGCTGGGGCCTGACCAGGTGGGTATGAGGCCCGGCCTCTGGCGGCGCGTCTCCTCCGCCCCTGGGTCCCCCGCGGCCCAGGGAGGGGCCCTGTGCGCACCCCATTGCGGCGTGGTGTCGCTGCCCCTTGAGACCCCCTTGCCCTCCCCTCCCCGGTGGCGGCCCAGCGGGACCGGCCAGCTCGTCTCTGCGCGGAGCCTCTTCCGCCCCCATCCCATCTCTCCCTGCCGCCTCCTCGTCCGCCCCTCGGCTCAGACACCGCCTCGTCCTACTCTTTGCTCCAGCAAAGCGCCTCAGCCTGCCCGGCACCGCGCCCCGCCTCTCCTCTAGGAGCCCCTTTGCAGCATGCTGCAGAATTCCTCCCCTCCCCGGTGCCTGAAGTGCTGACTCCCCCGCTGCTCATCCCCGCACAGCCCCTCCTTTGTATCTTTCCCTTTTCTCCTGGGCACTCCCCGCTTATTTGCTTAGCAAGTGTTTTCTCCTATTATTTGCCATCCTGGAGACTGGGTTGATATTATGCTGTGTGCACTAACAAATCCCTAGGCTGTCTGCATCTGCATGGGGTTAGTTTTCTCAGTGAGGTGAACCCTAGCTGTAGCTGAGGCCTTGGCTCTTGTGGTAATGTGTATTTATCATACACCCATGGGTAAGGAGCTCACCTAGAAGACTGCAGTTCTTCATCGTTGTGGCTCTTAATACCTTGCATGAGA
The DNA here is from genome assembly GCA_007922175.1 of Pelusios castaneus. Taxonomy (NCBI): domain Eukaryota; kingdom Metazoa; phylum Chordata; order Testudines; family Pelomedusidae; genus Pelusios; species Pelusios castaneus. Next base: position 11,720,231 of record ML685814.1, read on the forward strand.
TATCCTGATGTAAGCAGTCTGATTATATCGAAATCGAATTGTTATATATGGGCGGAGCTACAAGTATTGCAAACGTGTTTGTGAGTAAAACACAGCAAAGACCTTTGTGCACAACATCTGTCTATATGTTCCTTACTGCATCATGCAAACTTTAAAGCAAACATGGTCTTGCCACGTATTAACCTTGAATGGGCTGGGATAGTACTGGTTTTGAATTTGCTCGTCCCTTCATCATCCTTTTGTAGATTAAGTGGCAGGGCATTTGCAATCGCATTTTCTCCCACGAAAGCTCATGCGATAAATAAATCTGTTAGTCTTTAAAAGTGCCACAGGACTCTGTTGTCTTATTGATTAAGGAATGGTTGAAAGGAATCTTACCTGTTCCTACTCTCTGGAATGATATCCGCTAGCAGCTGTGGTCTGGGATACCAAAATAAAGATAGAAAATACCGAAAAAGAAGTCTTGTGGGCGCTTTTAAAGACTAACAGATTTATTTTTTGCATGAGCTTTTGTGGGCGAAATCCCACTTCATCACGTGCCATAGTGGAGAAAACTTGCATTGAGAGAAAAAAAAGTGTGTGGTATGGGAATAAATAAAATAATGTTACCCCATGCTGACTCTAACCTCCTGTTTCTGTTCTTTATTCACTCCCACTAAAAGGAGGAGGAAAATCTTGAAAATAAATGCCACATAATCTTGGCAGAAAGAGGAAAACTTGGTATCTCCATCCTCTGTTAGTAACTTGCTGGGAATATGGTCCCATCCCCCATCTTCCCTTTCATAACACTTCTGGCATCTGAATTGTCAGAAAAAGGCATTTTATTGCTAATTATTGCTGCCTTTGCATCAGTTTTCCTGCAACAAATGCATGAAAATATATATAGATAATTTTCCTTTGCTGTAGTGGATTTAATCAGTCATTGAATTAGTATCAATTCAGCTTGGATTGGTCACCTTTTTTTATTGTCTGAGAAAGTTGGCAACACCTTGTTTTAAAGGAGAACAATGACAGTTTGTTAAATGACACACAAAGAAAAGGTATGCAAAACAACTGTGATTGTGTATGTATGGAGGGGCTGAGCTGTCTGAAAGTATCATGTGATAACAGTGATATAGCAGCTTGTCCTCTTAAATGTGATGTAAATAGATCCTTGGATTCAAAGATTGGTACTTGCTTGTGATTGTAAAGCAGGGGGGTGGTTTGGTTCTTAATACATTTTTTGTGTTCTTCCCATAAATTGTATTTTGCAGAGACTCTTGTATCCCTCAATTCCGTAGCAAGAATGTTGTATGTTCCATCCATTAGCCAGAGTATCCTTGTTTTCAAGAAAAAGATGACTGGTGGGTCTTCTATGATCATATTGTAGGGATACTAAATGTACGGGAAAACAGAAGCAAACAGTTATAGAGTTTAGAGTCATGAGAGCTGTAAGCAAGAAAAGGCAACTAGCCCTAACAAAGGTGAAGTCATGCATCCAAAGAGAGGAAAGAAGCAGCCCAAACATAGAATGAGATTGTGAAAAGTAACTAAGCTACCTTTTCCATGCATTAATGGGAGTTTTTCTATCCTGTCTCATTAATAGTATACTATAGCTGTTTTCATTGCACCAATCTTTATAGATTATACATGGAAGGTCTGGAATAGCGTGGCTGGGAGGAGACATGTCCAACGGAGGGGCGGGGGAGGGTCCTATCTTAATTAGTGGTCCAGAATATAAAAATATTTGAGAATTGTTCTGAAGTGAAACTTATAAGGAGACCATCTCTATGAGACAATATTCACTCAAGGGATTAGACTGTTCCATGATACACCGATTACAGCTCTGTTGATCTTTAATAGAAAGCTACCTCCAGTAAGTTAAGGATTGGCAGCCCCTTGAGTGGTTGATTCAGACAAATCTCACTGTATTAAACAAATACCTAAAATGGTTTTAGAAATGCAGTGTAACTTGCCTATAACAAAATTGTATCTAGTAGATCTGAAGTGATGTGATACTGCATGAAATTCTGTGGCCTGTATTATTCAAGATGTCAGAGTAGATGATCAGAATAGTTGGTTCTGACCTAAAATGTGTGAATATAAGAAAACAAAATTTCCACGTTGTTCAGTATTATAAAATTTATGCAAGTTGCAGTGACCCTTTGCCAGGGCTGGCTTTAAGCATCGGCAAAGCCCTATAACGTATGAGCCAGGGCTTTCTCTCTTCCAGTGAGGAGGACCATAATGAGAGGCAGTTCATACCTTGGATTTCCATTCTGCTGCCTCATCTCTTTCTGGAGAGGAATTCTTTGCAAATGATTTTACTTGACCCTAAATGTTGCTTAAATTGAAATTCTGGGGTGAGGGAGAAGAGAAATTGCTTCACTATATGATGATTTCATTATACCTATTAAAAATGTACCTCTAATTTAATGTAGTGAATCTGGTGTGTATAAAGTGGCTTAATGTATGCTTTCCACCCAAATATACTCAAATATATGGGGTAGCAACTTTGAGAGTTTTCTGCTTCTCATACTGTGTACTCTGCTGTCCTTCCTGTGACCCTGGTGATCTCATCAGACTGTCTCAATAGATGCTTCATTCATAATAATTCACTCTTATGCCTATGATGCCTTATGAAACATGCTGGTGATTTCCTCTTATTAATCACTATACCTAGTTGTTAAGTCTAAATTACACAATATCCTTTCTTTAAGGATTTTTTTCATGAAAGATGGGGTGATGGTCAGCCCTGCTCCTGGAAGATTTAAGAGGAGGTAGTGTTATATGCTAGGAAAATTAAATTGTTCATGAGTTTGGAACAACCAATACTTGCTTCAGCAGATGAAATGTAATGGTTTCACTCTGGACTCCCTGTTGAGGTGCATTGATGAGTGCACCTGATCTGAAACTAGAACTGGCCTCCCTCCCAGCCCCTTTTTTGTAAACTGTTACCAAACAACATATGACATTGATGATTGTCTGCCCAGCCAGCCACCTTTTTTGACTACCTTCAGCTAGTAGCATTCTGTACTTCAGGAGAAGAACATATGGTTAATAACATGTGTTCATATCTTCCCTCCCTTCCCCCAAAATCTTCTGTGGAGTGCTGCTCCTTTAAGGAAAATGAATGGGAGTGAAGTGAGAATGGCTTTCATTTTAAGCCTTGGTCTGAGGTGCTCTTGAGATTTGTAAGTGCAGGTTGGATTGGCAGTATGTCCTTGAGTGGAAAGATGATGTGCAGTTTTTATATGGAAGCCTTCCTTTTGTCCTGATGTAATGTTTTTGGCAGTGAGCAATAATGGCCCTAACAATAGTTCATCCTCTTTAGCCCCATTATTGAACTATATTAGTTTCTGTTTTGAGAAAATCTTAGTTTTGGTCACAGCTTTTCCAATGACAAACTCTTATATTTTATTGTTAAATATTTTATTCTATATTGAGTTTTTTATATATAAGAAATCAAAACTAATGGACCTAATATGTATAATATTCTCTTTTGTGCTTCATACTATATTACACGACCTCTGTAGTTTCAGGCATTAAATCAGATTAGTTTAAATTTTTATATGTCTCTTAAAAATTAAGAATGGAATTAACTTTTAAAATAAATAAATATGCTCTTTAAAGCTTAAACTTAATGTTGAGTTTCTAATTGGCAGTTTCCTGTTATGTGCTGCCCTCTCAGATGCAGTTCTAGACCAGTTTCATTTGATCTTGTTGGTAGGCAAGCCTTCTCTTTGATAATGCTCCTCTCTTTGTAATCGGAAAGGAGTATAAATTCCTTTCCCATAGCATTCTAATAATTATGGTCAATGGAAACACTTTTTGGCAAGTGACCTCCTGCACAATTAATTCATCAAAGGGAGGAAGTGAAACATGATGGCATTGTTTTGAACTGTGTATAGAAATCACATGTACAATCCAAGGGGGAGCCAATCTTCTCCCATATATTTGGAATAGTTTCTAATCTGTTAAGAATAAATAAATTCCATGGATTAGTAGAGAGATTTCCATTAGCAGGAGCCAGTGTGAGGATGAGTATAATGAACTGTTTGCCTTGTGCCCTTTTAGTGCGTTAGCCCAAAGGTAATCTGTGTACATTAGGTATGTGAGAATGTGACTGAAAGTAGTAGCTGTATAAGAGGGAGAGGACTGTAATTCTGGCACTTTGTCAGAATTCAGGTTGGTTTAATTGCACCATTTGCTGATTTTGCTCAGGACTGAGAGCCTCAATATTTTGACCCACTTTGTATAATGCTAACTAGCAGCTTTTGTTTTCTTTAAATCTCCCATTCCTACACAGATGTGGAACAGAATGCAATCTGTTCAGTGGCACTGCAAAATTTGGAAAATTATCTCCAGGAGCTCCATTTTCTAATTTAGTTTCTGAAAGCAGCAAGTTAGATTTGCTTCTGAGAGCTCATGCCCTCAAAAAGTGAACAGTGGGCGACGTGTGGGCACCTTTTAGGACAGCATGCAAATGCAGAGTAACAAATGTTCTTCTTCGAGCGATGTCCCTGTGTGTGCTCCACATCAGGTGACATCGCGTCCCGCGGCGAAGAGCGGAGTCTTTCTAGCAGTGCTGCTGGAGGGGGCTGCACGCGCCGGCCACGGCCAACGACCGTTGGTGCCTGCCTAGCGCGCGCAGCCCCCTCTCCCCTCAGTTCCTTTTCAACTGCCCTCGGGTGAAGACGGAGCTCCTTTTTTCTCTCCATTACTTAACCTGAAAGCCAAAAGAAGAAGAGGACTTTTCGTTCCTTTAGACCCTTTCTCTCATTTATTGACCAAAAAAAAAAAAAAAAAAGCCGCGGCTTCGGACCGGCCGGCTCTTTAAACGCCGCCGGCATGACCCTTTTAAAAAAAGAAAAAAGAAGATGCCTTCATCTCCGGGGTTCAAGAGGTGTGCCTCTTGTAATGACCCCTTCTCAGCCTCAGATGGACACTCGGAGTGGGTCCGCTGCCTAGGGGACTCTCATGTTCCCCAGAAGTGCTCCCATTGCCGCAAGCTCAGCTCGCGAGCCAGAAAGGAGCGGGATCTTCGTCTGAAGATGTTTTTGTTAGAGAAGTCTCTCGCTCCCGGCTCAACCGGGGCAGAGAAGACTCATGGCATCTCTTCCTCTACACCGGCTTCATTAGCTGGGACAAACGTCTCGAGAAGGGGACGCTCCCCATCGAGAAGGTCCCCAAAACAGCGTGCCCCTAAGGCTTCAAGTTCCTTGGGCACTAGACCGGCGGACAAGCCGAGATCGGAAAAACCCTCCTCTGATCAGCTGAGGGTTAGGGGTAGGCACTTGACCTCCCCGTCAATCACGGCCCCGGATAGAGCGGCCCCGAATGCCTCGGACCGCGCGGCCCCGGCACCGTCCACGGCTCCGCTTGATAGCGCGGTGCCGCCGCCGCCACCTGATCAGCTGTCCCCGGTTCCACGCTCCCACGCAGGGGCAGCACAGTCTCATCCAGCCCCGGTGCCGGCTTCAGCCTCGGCACCGCGGAAGAGGAGTAGAAAGGAGAAACATATCTCCCCTCCTCATTCCCTAGCAAGCCGTTCGGGGCCTGATCCTGATTCACCTGACTCCAACTACAGTCTTTCAGATCAATCCTACGGCTGTAGATCCAGGAGCAGATCTCCTCTATATAGACTCGTCCATAGACGCTCAAGGGCAGATTCCAGAGAAGCAAGGCACTTGTCTTCTTGCTGCCATCACACCACTTCTCACCATAGTTCTGCTACCAGGCACAACCATCGCTCCCCATATCGAGCTAGACACTCTCATCACAGGTCCTACAAGAACCGGCATCATCATCATCATCATTTGCGTTCACCACAAAGATCTCCCAGCCCTTCTTTATCTACTCTTTCGGAGCGTTCTTCAATTCCACCACGCTCAGTCTCCATTGTAGACAATATGTCCCATTCACATGATCTTAACCCCCTCTCAGAGGAAGCAGTTATACCGTCCATGGCATCTTCTACCGATGATGCCAAACAATTCAATGACTTACTCAAAAGAGTAGCAAGGGAGCTGGAGATCCCACTAGAGGAGGTCACCGAATCCCAACATAAACTCCTCAAGATCTTGCATACCTCAGGACCTTCAAAAATAGTGATACCCATGGACTCAGCTTTGATGGAACCAGCCAATTCAATTTGGCAGAACCCTGCTTCGGTATCAGCAACAAATAAAAGGAATGATAGGAAATGGTTTATTCCAGCGAAAGGGACAGAATCTTTATTCACTCACCCCCCCCAGTGAACTCTTTGGTCATGGAGGCAGCCAATCAGAGGGGAAAACACAATTTTAAAGCCACTCCTCAGGCAAAGATCTGAGGCGTCTTGACTTCCTCGACCGAAAAGTGTATTCTTTTGCCACCTTGCTAATGAGAATTGCCAACTATTCTGCACTACTATCTAATTATACTCACCTACTCTTTGAGAAATTGGCACAAATCTCAGACATCCAATCGGATACTAGAAGAGAACAGCAGAAATCTTTGATGAATGAGGGTCAACTTGTAGCGAGGACCTCGCTCCAGGCCTCATTGGATATAGCTGACACGTCAGCGAGAGCATTAGCCACATCCATTGTGATGAGAAGAGCTTCTTGGCTCCAGTCCGCTGCATTACCTAAGGACCTTCAGTCCAAAATTGAGGATTTGCCCTTCGAAAAGGTAAATCTTTTTTCTGAAAAAACGGATGCAGCAATGCACGCCATGAAAGACTCTAGGGCTACACTGCGAACCCTAGGAACTTACACTCCTACCTATCGAAAGAAACAAACGAGGTTTCAAACTTTTACTCGCAGATATCATCCCTACTTTCAACCTCAAAATCAACAGAGGCATCATGATAACTCACTGAGAGGACGTCACAGGGGATACAGGAGGAGACAACAACCCCAATCATCCTCGAGTAATCAGTCTCAGCCCCAAAAGCAGCAATTTTGAGGCCTTGGTCAGGGGCTTGAGACTTCCTACTTTGCATGCAGCATCAGACCAACTTCCTCTGAACTTCGAGTTCTGCCTGAAACCATTTCTCCCTGCTTGGTCGAGCATAACATCAGACAGATGGGCTCTGGAAATCGTGACCAAGGGTTACTGCATACCATTCACTTCCTGCCCACTTCCACATTTCCCTTCCCCGTCCCTTTTCAGGGACACCACTCACTTACAAGCCCTCTATCAAGAGATCAGGCAACTTCTGAGAGTGGGAGCAATAGAACCTGTTCCAAGACAACACAGGGGAAAGGGTTTTTACTCCCGCTATTTCATCGTTCAAAAGAAGTCAGGCGGATGGAGACCAATCCTAGATCTCAGATTATTAAACAGGCATGTAAAAAAACAGAAGTTCAAGATGGTCACTTTAAGCAAGATAATTCCTATGCTGCGTCAAGGGGAATGGTTCTCATCCCTCGACCTAAGAGATGCATATTTTCACGTCACCATCCATCCTTCCCACAGACGGTTCCTGCGTTTCGTGGTAGGCAATCTTCATTATCAATACAAGGTGATGCCCTTCGGTCTCTCAACAGCGCCTCGGACCTTCTCCAAGCTGTTGGCAGTTCCAATCGCCTTCCTCAGGACTCAGGGAATAAAGATTTTTTCCTTACCTGGACGACTGCTTAATAGCAGGCCAATCAAAAGAAGCGACCGTCCATGCCACCACTCTAACTGTTACTCTATTCAAACAGCTCGGTTTACACATAAACACAGAAAAATCAACAATGGACCCCACCAGACAAATCATGTTCATAGGGGCCCTTCTGAACTCAGTGTCAGCCATTGCATCCTTGCCTCCACAGAGATTCAATACATTGCAAAATCTAATTACCACACTACGGAATGCCCCTCTTGTCACTACTCGCACAGTGTTACAGCTCCTGGGACACATGGCTGCCTCCACGTCTGTGGTCCCAAATGCCAGACTCCACATGCGAGCACTACAACACTGGTTGGCAACGGTATACAAACCAAAATTCCACAGCCTAAACAAAAGAGTATCGGTCCCAGGGCGTATACGGGACTCCCTTCTGTGGTGGACCAGACCAGTAAGCGTCTTGTCAGGAATTCCGTTCCTTCCACCTCAGCCAACCATAATGTTAACTACAGACGCCTCCCTAGTAGGATGGGGCGCTCATATAGGACATGCGACCATTCAAGGCCTCTGGTCAAAGGTCGAATCCACCCTTCATATAATTGTTCTGGAACTAAGAGCAATCCGTTATGCTTGCAAACATTTTCTGCCAGTCATACGCAACAACCCAGTAAGGGTAATGACAGACAACATGGCATGCATGTTCTATGTAAATCGTCAAGGAGGAGCGAGGTCATCCTCCCTGTATGCGGAAGCGGTGACCCTATGGAACTGGTGCATTCGGCACAGTATCACCATCTCCGCAGCTTACCTTCCCGGGAAACAGAATGTAACAGCAGATATCCTAAGCAGAACCTTCCCTCTGAATCACGAGTGGGAGATCGACGACAAAGAAATGAAGAACATATTTATCCAATGGGGAGAACTGGTGATCGACCTCTTCGCAACCCACCTCAATCGGAAGTGCCACCGTTTCTGTTCCAGAGCGGGCATAGGACCCAAGTCAATGGGCGATGCCTTTTTCATCACGTGGTCCCAACATCTCTTGTACGCCTTTCCCCCGATTCCCCTAATTCCCAAAGTTCTCCAGAAGGTAAGGATGGACCAAGCACTTGTTATATTAATAGCACCAGCTTGGCCAAGGCAGCCGTGGTTTGCGGACCTCCTCGCTCTATCGCGACGCAAACCGATACCTTTTACGTCCAACACCGGACCTATTAACCCAGAATCTCGGCCACTCTCATCACCCGGAGATCAAGAAACTTCACCTCAGGGCTTGGCTCCTAGATGGTTCACTCACGACGAGTTGCAATGTTCAGAGCCTGTGAAACAAGTACTACTGAACAGCAGAAAAATAAGCACGAGAAAGACTTACCTGCTAAAATGGCGCAGATTCCAACATTGGTGTGGACGTGACAATATTGCACCGTCGTCGGCTTCAGTCCCACAGGTCCTGGATTATATCTTAGAGCTGAAGCATGCTGGGCTCGCTATTAGCTCCCTTAAAGTTCATTTGGCAGCGATTTCAGTATTCCATGACCATCTTAATGACTCATCAATCCTCGGTAATCCTATAATCAAACGTTTTCTAATGGGCATTCAGCGATTGTTTCCCAACATCCGCCCCCCTCCCCCTGCTTGGGACCTTAACATGGTCCTTAATACACTTATGAAACACCCATTTGAACCCATGGCATCCTGTTCTGAATATTACTTGTCAATGAAGGTAGCTTTTCTAGTGGCCATTACCTCGACAAGAAGAGTTGGGGAAATTAACGCCCTCATGACTGATCCTCCATATACAATTTTCCAGAAGGATAAAGTCACACTACGTCCCCACCCCCGATTCCTACCCAAGATAGTCACACAATTTCACATAAATGAACCAATACATTTACCGTATTTTTCGGACTATAAGACGCACTTTTCCCCCCCCAAAAGTGAGGGGAAAATGAGGGTGCGTCTTATAGTGTGAATGCGGTCCAGCAAGCAGTGTTCCCTCTAAGCTGTGCACGGCCGCAGAGCGGCCGTCGCACCCCCTGCACAGCAGTTAGGGACCCCTGCGCAACCCGGCAGCCCCCGCTGCTCCATCCAACCCCGGGGCAGCCGCTTTGCCGCGGCACACCCGGCCTGCGCCGGACCTCTGGGCTGGCCCTCCCCGCCCTCAGGTTGGGACAGGCAGGCTCAGGCTAGGGTCAGGAGCGCGGGCCTGCCTGCCTGCCCCACGCGGCCGGGCCAGAGGGGTGGCTGCGGCAGCGGTGGGCTCCCGGGCTCCCACCCGCCGTCCGCCTCCTTCCCGGGGCCGGGGCCGGGGCCGCGCTACTCCACGGTCTCGGCCTCCCAGCACCGGGCCGGGATCAGCCTCCGCCGCAGGGTCCTGTCCTGACCTGCCCCGCCGGCGGCTTGCCGGGGCCGCCGCAGGGTCCTGTCCTGACCTGCCCCGCCGGCGGCTTGCCGGGGCCGCCGCAGGGTCCTGTCCTGCCCTGCCCCGCCGGCGGCTTGCCGGGGCCGTGGCAGGGTCCACCCCCGCCCCGCCGGCGGCTGGCTTTCTTTCTTTCTTTCTTTCTTTCTTTCTTTCTTTCTTTCTTTCTTTCTTTCTTTCTTTCTTTCTTTCTTTCTTTCTTTCTTTCTTTGGCTATGTACACACTACCATTTTTAACGCGCAATAATCCTCTTCCGCATTAATTCTCCCGTGGCTGTTGTTGCGCGAGATCGCGTACACACTATGCTTGCTCTAACGGAACAAAGCCCCCCCCCTTCTGAGCGCAGTCCTCCAGGAAAGCGAAGGGGATTGTGGGTACGTATCCCAGAGTCCCCAGTATCATCTCCCGTGGTGCATTCCGCTACTGACGCTACCCAGCGGTTGCCAATAGCAACGAGCGCGAATTTCAAATTGAAGCAACCTTCTTCTCGGCACTGCCTTTTCAGAATCGACATGGATTCAGCTGTGATCTTGAATGCTGCCTTCAGCATTGTGAACACAGCCCAGATTCTGTTGCGGTTTGCCTTTGGCTATGATTCGGAGCATGACACGGATGACTCGGTCTCGGATGATGACAGCATTGAAAACAAAACGGACATTCTGATCAGTTTCGCGGACCAGCAACACAGCCTGAACCGCCGTGTTTGGTCCCGGCAGACGAGCACAGACTGGTGGGAACGAATCGTCCTTCAGCTGTGGGATGATGATCAGTGGCAACAGAACTTTAGAATGCGGAAAGCCACATTTATGGAGCTATGCCAGGAGCTTGCCCCTGCCCTTCGATGCAAGGACACGAGGATGAGACCCGCCATGACCGTGGAGAAGCGTGTGGCTATCGCACTTTGGAAACTGGCGACTCCAGACTGCTACCGCTCGGTCGCAAACCAGTTTGGGGTTGGACGCTCGACCGTTGGAGTGGCACTGTCACAAGTATGCAGAGCCATCAACCGTATTCTGCTCAGGAGGATGGTGACCCCGGGAAACGTGAGGGAGATCATCGCAGGATTTAATGAGTTGGGCTTCCCGAACTGTGGGGGTGCAATAGATGGGACTCACATCCCTATTCTCGCTCCCGACCACCTTGCCTCTGAATACATCAACAGGAAAGGATACTTTTCGATGGTTCTACAGGCACTGGTGGACCACCGTGGTCGCTTTATGGACATTAATGCTGGCTGGTCTGGAAAGGTGCACGATGCACGCATCTTTAGAAACTCTGGACTATTCAGAAGGCTACATGCTGGCACATTTTTTCCAGACGAGAAAATAATTGTGGGCGGTGTAGAGATGCCAGTGGTGATACTTGGGGACCCCGCCTACCCACTGATGCCATGGCTCATGAAGCCGTACACCGGGAAGTTGGATCCTGACAAGGAGCGTTTCAATTACCGGTTAAGTAGATGCAGAATGGTTGTGGAGTGTGCCTTTGGCCGTTTAAAAGCGCGCTGGAGAGCGCTGTATGGCAGGCTAGATCTCCACGAGGACAGGATCCCATTAGTTATTTCGGCTTGCTGTGTTCTTCACAATATATGTGAAAGCCGGGGGGAGAGATTCAGGAACTCTTGGACCACTGAGGCACAACGTCTGGAAAATGCCTACCAGCAACCAGACACGAGGGGTATCCGGGGGGCGCAGCTAAGGGCAGTTCGCATAAGGGATGCGTTAAAAACCCATTTTAGTACTGTTGGTTAAAATTGTACCTTTGAATATAGTTACTAACCATTTCCTATATGTTTCAACTGTTAAAAATTAAGCTTTAGAAATTTTGTGTTTTTCCCCTGTAAACATTCATTGAATCAAAAACCGTTAATGTTAAATTAATGAAACAAATAAAGAAAGTCTGATTAAGTTTAACAAGGATTCAACTTTATTTAATTAACATTGATCAAAACTCGGGTTTGAGGGGAGTAGGGACTAAAGGTGGGTGTAGGTGCGGGACTCAACTACATATGTTGGGGGAGGGGTTCTGTTAGGGTTACACCATGGATGTCCATGGTGGTCTAAAAACTGTCTAGGGGGGGAATGTGGCGTGGATGCACTGAAAGGCATATGAGGCTGATGATGGGGGGTGCGAGCCTGTAGCAGACCGACCATGGTCTTGAGGAGGTTGGTCTGCTCCTGCATGATGCCTATCAGGGCATCCTTCTGCTGCTCTCTCCTCGCACTGCTCTGTCTCCTGTCCTGCCTGCACTGCCTCCTCCATTGCCTTGTCTCCCTCGCAGAAGCCTCATGGAACTGCATGAGCTCCTGGAAGACGTCTTCCTTGCTCCTGCGAGGCCTCCGCCTTATCCTCCTCAGACGCTCAGCTGCAGCTGTAGACTGTCCACCGAAGGTCATTCCTGTTCAGATATGAAAAATGTAGAATGCCGCTATTGTTCTCGCCACGGTCAGGAGCAAATGATGTTGTTCTCCCCACACATTCCTTCAATACACAAGAGGGGACCTATGGGGGGGCGGTAACAGATTTCCCAAAGCTTGGTACGGGTTGCAGAGCTAGTACAACGGAGAGTTGACTATTGCCACACCAAGTTCTGATCCCGTGCCCGAGATGGCTGAAATAGAGGCAGATCTCACACTGCTTAGAGTGCCTCTGCAAGCGAGAATGCATCTCCTTCATGTTGCTGACTTCAAGCCGGGACCTTACGCTGCAGGACTGTGCGCAGCAATGTTGCCCGCAGGAGTGCTTGCGAGTCTGAAAGGAAGAGTGTCCCTGAATGGTGGAGTGCAAAGGAATGCTCTACCATGTAATTTCAAGAGAAGACTCTGGAAATATTTGGATGACGCGTTCAGTGAGTTGAAAGGGAACGACTACTTGGAAATCGAGGCATACATCGATGACCTTTTTAAGTAATGCTAGTAACACCTTTACAGTTCTGTAAGGAACAGAACTGAGGACACCGAAAACAAAAACCCCTTGCAAAAAAACCATGTCTACGCTGAGCTGTAGCACCTAGAATAGAGGACATTGCGAACGGGACTTACCAGAGCTGCCTTCTGATGATTCCTGGGTAGGCGTGGAGAAGGAATCAGTGGAGCTTGTTTCTGGCTGGGTGGAAAATAACTCCTGGCTCCCCGGGTCAGTGGCTCCGTTCTCTCCGTCCTCGTAGTCTTCTTCTTCTGATTCCTCGTCCACAATTGCCTCGTCGCCTTCTGCTTCCTTCTCTGTTTGGGGTGCAGTCTCCGAGGTGTCTACCGTGCAGTTCGGGGTGGTTGTGGGATCGCCGCCCAGGATCGCCTCCAGCTCCTTATAGTACTTGCACGTTGCTGGCGCGGAGCCAGAGCGCCGGTTAGCCTCTCTGGCTCTGTGAAATGTTATCCGCAGCTCCTTCACCTTTGCCCGGCACTGCAGGGTGTCTCGCTCGTACCCCTTTTCGGTCATGGCTTTGGATATTTGACCGAAAATGTCAAAATTCCTCCGGCTGCCACGTAACTGTGACTGCACGGCGGACTCTCCCCAGATGCCGATCAAGTCCATCACCTCTGCTGCTGTCCAGGCTGGAGCTCGTTTGCTGCGGCGCGACGACATTGCGAGCGAAGCACACAGAGGCAGCAGCACCGAACAGCGAGGCAGAAGGGAGAGTGGTGAATTCAAAAATTCGCGGGACAGAAGAGGAGGTCGGGAAAAATGACGTCACGACGATAGAGTACAGGCGGAAGTGCAGAAGGGATGGAATTTGAATTGTGGGCCATTTCCGTTATATTCACATTGCGCGATAAGCGTACACACACTGGCCATCGCGCAACAACTATTCCGCGTTAGCAGCAACCACGCTCGTTTAGGTGGTTTACATTTTGCGCAAAAAGAAGGGACTTAACGCGGAATAACTGTAAGTTGTGTGTGTACGCTCTGTTTGTTATTGCGCATTAAAGGGCTTTATCGCGCAATAACTTTGTAGTGTGTACAAGGCCTTTCTTTCTTTCTTTCTTTCTTTCTTTCTTTCTTTCTTTCTTTCTTTCTTTCTTTCTTTCTTTCTTTCTTTCTTTCTTTCTTTCTTAAAAAACCTTTTAAAAATTAATTTTAAATGAAAACCTTTCTAAAAATGAATGAATTTTGAATTGAAATTTAAAATTCAATTAAACACAATTAATTCTATTTTCAATTACTTTAACTTCAATTAATGCCTGTACCGGTAATTTCTGTCGTGTGAGTTTACACAAAAATTTTCTCATTTGTTAATGGAAGTGATGATGGTTCTTAACACCACTGTTGAGTTTACACTGTTAAATATTACCGCATTTTGCTATATTTTAATAAATATTTTAGTATACCAGTACTATTTGGTTCAGAATATTTTTTTCTTGTTTTCCTGCTTTAAAAACTGGGTGCATCTTATGGTCAGATGCGTCTTATGGTCCGAAAAATACGGTACCTACCTTCTATCCGAAGCCTCACAATACCCTCGCGAGTCAGTTCTCCATATACTAGATGTTCGACGAGCACTATCCTTCTACCTAGAAAGAACAGACACATTTAGGAAGTCGAACAGACTATTTGTCTCCTTTGCAGAAAGATGCAAAGGACAGCCGATCTCTAATCAAAGGCTCTCTAAGTGGATAAAAGACTGTATCCACAGTTCTTACCAAATAAATAAGAAACAGCCCCCAGAGGGGGTCAGAGCCCATTCCACACGTGCCATGGCGGCTACAACGGCCTTTCTCACTAACATAGCGCTCCCAGATATATGCAAGGCAGCCACGTGGTCCTCGCCGCACACTTTCGCTACCCATTACGCCATTGATAAGGCCTCAGGCGACGATGCTAGAGTGGGATCAGCGGTTCTATCCTCTGTGCACCGAAGTCCCTCCTCCGTGGGGGATAACGGCTACAGAGTCACCTGATGTGGAGCACATACAGGGATATTGCTCGAAGAAGAAGAGGTTGCTTACCTGTAACTTCTGTTCTTCGAGATGCGTGTCCCTGTGGGTGCTCCACTACCCCCCTCCTTCCCCTCTACTTCGGAGTACTTACCTTTGCTCTGCGGTAGAAAAGGAACTAAGGGGAGAGGGGGCTGCGCGCGCTAGGCAGGCACCAACGATCGTTGGCTGTGGCCAGCGCGTGCAGCCCCCTCCAGCAGCACTGCTAGAAAGACTCCGCTCTTCGCCGCGGGACGCGATGTCACCTGATGTGGAGCACCCACAGGGACACGCATCTCGAAGAACAGAAGTTACAGGTAAGCAACCTCTTCATATAGAGGGGATTTAGTAGTTCCCAAGATTGGGTTAATCTACATCAGACCATCAAATCTGAGAGATTATTAGGGTAGAGGATCAATCCTGAAGAAGGGTTAGCCTTCTGACTCTCCTTGGAGGTACTTAGGGTTGTGAGGTATTTCATCACCACCTGCCTTTAATGAGAAGCAGCTTTGCCTGATATCTGCTATAACTCAGCACTCTGAAACCAACAGCCTCTGTCCAGACACAAGCACCAACCACCAGCTCTCCATAGTTCTTGCCGTCTGTGCAAGCTACTGACAGGCACACACCAAGCATCCCCCTCTGTAGTATCTAGCCCTGTCACTAGACAGTCACAGAAATAACCAGAGGCGCTTTCTCCAAAGAGACAGTGGAGTGACACGCAGCTTGACTGGTGCAACTTAGCACCCGGTCTTTTATGATAACACAGCACTGGAATCTATTTGTAGAGAAAACAAATGTGTTTAATTTCTGAAATATTTTATATATAAATAACAGATTACAAGTAACCTAAAAGGAATAACATGTTTCTTAAAGTTTAAACTTAACTCTAACAGGCCAAAATCCTTTTTTAAAGCAATTTCTCACCGAAAGCAGCCTCCCAGTGACACTAGCCCATGTGGCCAGCATCCAACTTTCATGAATGCAAAAAGTGTTCACTTTTACAACTTCACTTAAGGTTATGGTCCAGTAAATGTATGAAATGCCCCTTTTAAAGTGCACCTTTAGATAAGACTATTCTCTCCTGTTGCTTGTTCTCTGATGTGCTTTCCCCTGTTGGTTTCACCTACTCCTGTCAACCTTTTTTGCCTGTTTTCATCACCTGCAAATGGGGCTTCCATTGTGTTGGCTTTACCATGCTTAATTTACTTCAGAGACAGGGATAGAGGACCAGGCATGCTTTTCTCTGGCATCAGACCTGTTTGTCCACTCTGCCTCATTAGACTTTAAAATGTAATTTGTGTGTGTGTATGTACATGTGCTTTTTCATATAGTATCAGTATGTACATTTCATAATGGTCAGCATGTCACCAGCTTTCATTTGATACTTTCTAGGACACTTTTTGGATAATTACCGAGAAAGCAGTGTGTTGGGTGTAGCGAGTTTGTCAGACCTGGTAGGAGTTGTTAACATACAATACTGAAAACTTTCCTATCTAGTACCTCTGTGTCACACCCTCTGTGGTTGATTTTTACTAGCTCATTAGCTTGGAATTTATTTTAATCTATGAATTGGGCTCTGATCATGTTTAGTATTATTGGACTGATAGACAGTTTCATTGGGCAGCATGGTTGGGGCTTCTCATAAAGTAGGCATTGCACAGCTGTAGGGAAGACAGCAGCTATGAGCAGGTGCAGCTATGTAACTGAATTATCAGTTGCTAATAAAGATTGGTGTGGAGAGAGACAAACTTCATCTAGGGAGGGAGTTGAATATGCTGGCTGGCTCTGCAGTGCCATCTTCTAGTTTAGAGGAACAAGAAATAAAAATTGGAAAGCTAATCTTGATTTTTTTGCATGATATAGTGGGAAATGAGGTTTACTTTATTTTTCATTTTAATGATAAAACAGGGGTCCACATCAGAAATTGCTATAATCTCATTTGGTGCTTCTTTTCATCCTGGCAGACAGTGTGAGGAGCCAAGAAATGATAGATGAAGAATGAATTCTGTGTTGCTCCCTAACTTGAATCCCATTCACACACAACCCTTAACTAACTTGAGTGCAGTTGTGCTTTCATTTCCAGTTGCTGACCCATTGGGGGGTGGGGTATCGGCTGAAACTCAAATGAGCACAACTGATTATTTGCTATCATGACAGCTCTGAAATGTGGATGGAGGCTAGCTCTACTCACGTGGCACTAATTCTCCAGTGCCTTTCCACAATTCTCTCCTATCCCTCCCACTCCCCTATGCCCAGAAAGAATGGTGAAATTCTCCCCCACTTCAATAGGAAAGAATTTATGAAGTTGGTAAGCATACTGCGGTACATGGAACCCTGGGTTATGTGCCTATATGTCTGTTCCATGCCCCCAAGTGCTAGTGTAAATTTAGTATTGTTTTGAGGTATGTTCTCATTTGTGCTGGGCTAACTCAAGAGGAATTACTTGAGTGTAGATAACTCAAGTTAACTCTGCAGTGAAAATGTATCTAAATTGGGGTTCCTGTACTTTGGTGGGTGGAAGTCAAGAGGAAAAGTATGTACTGAGTGTGCTCTGGGAGAAATAGAGAAACTGTTTCTAGGACTGTTCAGTTGCACAATTCATCTAAAGTCTTTTAAATAAAATGTAGGTTTAATCTGAGAGGCAGTTTGGATGCAGAAACAGTGGGGTACAAAACTTCAATTGCCACATTCAAATCAGAGATTTGTGCCAATTGGTAAATTTCCATGCTGTTCAGCCACTCCCAAGTTCCAAGTCACCAGCAAAGGCAAATAAAACCATTGTAATCACTGGAATAGCAGCAGTTTGGCCTGAACATGTAAACAGTGGCATATAAACATTTCCATTGGATGGAGAAGTTTATTAGCAGGATGAGACTTCTGCATTTCTTAGGGATGATGCTACTCTTTTCTTCAGAAAAACTTAAGTGGTAGAATTTTGCCTGCAGGGATCTCTTGCAGTTAAAGGAAAAAGGAATGTGAAAGTACTTACTTTTTGCTCATGGTTGATAGAGCCAGGCAATCAAGGCAACTAAACTAAAATAGTCTTAAGCAATAATTAACAGATATCAGATTAATCTATGCTCCGTGACTGAGACACTGAGAATCTCTTTCCGTTGCTGTCTCTCCTTAGGCCCTTAAATCAAAAAAGGGCATGACACACAGTTCTGTTAAGGGTTACCCAGTGAACAGAGATTGACAGGCCAGCAGGAGTTATTCATCCGAAGGGCTTCACCAGCACCTCTTAATTTTCATATAAGTGGATTTGCTCTGTGACTTGTGCTCTATTGGTAAAACAAAAAAGGAGATGGCAGATGGAATAGAGCGTTACAGTGATCAGTACAACATGTTGCAAGCAAAAAAAATCTCAGGAAACACGCACAAATACCAATGTTCTTTGGAACTTTCCATTACTCAATTTTTAGGACCCAGTCTTCATAAATAATATAAGGAAGTCGAGCAAAATCATCTTAGCAAATCAATAGAGAGCATGCTTTTTATGCAGCAAAATGAATGAGACAGCTTTTGTTTTCTATTTTGTGTGTAGGAGACTTCCCAAGGTGTGTTGAGTCTTGCCTTGCATAGGAAAATGAGGATCTATTGATCAGGGCAGCTGCACTGGTGCTAGTAATGGTGATGGTGGCAGTGTAATGTGAGGAAGCATTTGCATCCCCCCATCTTTGTTGGGTCGTAAGTGCAACCCCATGAATTTGGCCAAATCTTTGTAAAAAGATGCTTTCATAGAATCATAGAACCATAGAATAATAGGGTTGGAAGGGACCTCACGAGGTCATCTAGTCCAACCCCCTGCTAAAAAGCAGGACCACTCCCCCTAAATTATCCCAGCCAGGGTTTTGTCTAACCGAGCCTTAAAAATCTCCAAAGATGAAGAGTCTACCACCTCCCTAGATAGCCCATTCCAATGCTTCACCACCCTCCTAGTGAGAGAGTTTTTCCTAATATCCAACCTTGACCTCCCCAGCTGTAATTTGAAACCATTGCTCCTTGTTCTGTCCTCTGTTACCCTCGAGAACAGCCTAGCTCCCTCCTCTTTGGAGCAACCCTTCAAGTAGTTGAAGGTTGCTATCAAATCTCCCCTCAGTCTTCTCTTCTGTAGACTAAATAAGCCTAGTTCCTTCAGTCTCTCCTCATAAGTCATGTGCCCCAGCCCCCTAATCATTTTTGTTGCCCTCCGCTGGACTCTTTCTAATTTGTCCACATCCTTTCTGTAGTGGGGAGCCCAAAACTGGACACAGTACTCCAGATGCGGCCTGACCAGTGTCGAATAGAGGGGAATTATCACATCCCTCGATCTGCTGGCAATACTCCTACTGATGCAGCCTAATATGCCATTGGCCTTTTTGGCAACAAGGCACACTGTTGGCTCATATTCATCTTCCCGTCCACCATAACCCCCAGGTCCTTTTCTACAGCGCTGCTACTTAGCTGATCGGTCCCCAGCCTGTAGCAGTGCATGGGATTTTTCCGTCCTAAGTGCAGGACTTTGCACTTTTCTTTGTTGAACCTCATGAGGTTTCTTTCGGCCCAGTGTTCCAATTTGTCCAAGTTTCTCTGGATCCTGTCCCTGCCCTCCAGAGTATCTACCATTCCCCCCTACTTTGTGTCATCCGCAAACTTACTAAGCACGCAGTCTATTCCATCATCAAGATCATTAATGAAGGTGTTGAATAGAACCGGCCCCAGGACCGACCCCTGGGGCACTCCACACCGTTACTGCTTTGCCTTGTCTATTTTCTTAAGCAGGGCTGTTGTGTTGACATTTAAATGGTCATAAGTCTAGATGTTAATGACTCATTGAGGTGAATGTAATAAGGAGTGGGGGGCCATCTTGGCTGTTTGGATGGAGACTGGCAAGGTTGGAACAGTGCTGCAACATACTGAATCTATGTTGAGGAGAAGGATAGAAATATGTTTTTCACTACAATGGTTTAAATTTTGTGGGAAAGTCCTAAAATGGCAAAATCTTCATGGTTAATATTTGCCTCAGTTTATTAGTCTGGTAATAGTTTAGCCACATTGTCTTAAGAGGCAACACACTACAGTGGTTGATGTGTAAAAGTGAAATTCTTTTGAACAAATTTATATTTTTGCAATTGCCTTTGACATGTCTTTCCCTCCTCAGCTTTTATGGGTTGAGTCGACATTCTCAAGTTTGGGGCTATCTCATAACTGTCCAAATACCTAAGTGGGGTCACATGTTTCTTCAGTCCTCTTGACCTTATCCTCCCTTCTGATGCCTGTATTTAGAGCCCTGCGCAGATACAAAATGTGGATCCACATCTGAACTGCATCCTCAGGAAATGGTCTGCAGATATCCACATCGCATCCACAAATATAATGCGGGTATCTGTGAATTTGCAGGGCTCTAACTCATAATCTTTTCTGCTGCACATCCCCTAAATGTTTCAGCCTTGCTTTGTTACTTCATTGCAGCTCCAGGATTGTTAGGTCTGAAACCCATATAGTCAGAAGCAAAAACTGTTTGTTTTTTTCCAGAGATGTGATATTCTGCCACTGACTGCAGTCATTTGCCCCACCTCTTTAGAGTGGTGCTGACGTTTTAGAAGCCCTTAGTATAATCAGACATGTATTTTGGTGTAGAAAGCAGAATAAAGTTTTTGCATCTAAGTCCTTCACAAGTTGTATACTCACAACTTTCATAATAAAATGATGTGTATGGGGGATGGATGTGATTGAGGAGAGCCCAGTCAATGGTTCTGTTTCCGTCCTTGCTGTCTTGTCAGTAAGATGGAAAGGTGCAAGGAGGATCTGAAATGCCTAACTTTATTTTCTGGTCTGCCTTAATTAGTTTTTCTGCCACATGTGCACATTCAGGGTATGGCACCGAGCTGAACTTGAATTTTTAACTCTCTCATGCTTATGAAAGAAAAAAAAATCCGCAGATTCCTGCTGCAATCTTGGCAAAGATATGTAATGTATGTTTCCTTTTATTGTTCTCTCTTCTGTTTGGATGGGTAACATGAAGAAATAAACTAGTCATAATGTTATCCCAGATTCCTCACTTCATGTTTAGGGTGTGGCTGTTTGGGGAAGGGGCCGATGAAGGGCTGAACAGTTTAGGCACTCAGGTTTTAAGACAGTGTAGCCCTTGGAACTGGAAGATCAACAATACTGAGCTGGAAGTGCTACCTTGGCAGTGGTCAGGGTGCTGCTGCCAAAATGGTAGGTAGAATTTAGCTGTTCCAGCCCTACTTTTGTCAGTGTGTGGCTCAAATGCTGAAAGGCAGTGCCAGAAAGAACCCTGGGAGGGACTGTCGTATGCCGAAACAGAATGTGGGCTGTGCCACATATGAAGAGTCTTGAACTTTTATTTTATTTTTTCCCCCCCTTTTTAGTGATCAAAGGGAGCTGCTGGTATGGAACTGAGCTGCATTTGTTTGTGGGAACTGTAAGCAAGGTATGTATAAACACATTTCCTTCTGACTTCTTCAGTCTCATACCTTTGTTTTCAAACCTATTTTCTCTTTTGTTAGAATAGCTTTAAATTTACTTTTGCCTTGTTGGCATTATCATTTGCCCTTCTCTAGTGAAGGTGAAGTTTTGGAAACCCGTATAGACACGAGATTAGCTCCCCAGAAGAGGTAAAAAAAACCACAGGATGCATCTACACTAGTACCATATCAAGTGTAAACAGGCTTTGATGTGCAGTTATATTACATCTGACACTGAGTCCATACATATAGCAGCATTTTTCTAGTTGTAAGCAAGTCAGAGTTGACTTGTACCTTGCTGAAGAGACCTGTTTGTAGTGTTTTGTTCTAATTACCTTGTTTCTTCTCCATACTGCCTTAGCTGTTGGTCTCAGTGCAAAGAAGTGTTTTAAATACAGTACAATAATATAAGATGAAACTGTTCTATAAGTTCTTATACCATGCTAGTGTCCGAATACCTTAATGATAGGTAAGCTGGCTCACTCAACTGTACACAACGGGTGATTCTCTCTACATAACAGAATTGCCATATTAGATACTCAGTTATGGCCTGGCAATTGTGATATAAATAAACCTGCCCAAAACAAGGAATGATGTATGCTAGGCCTCAGGATTGGGACCCATGTGTTAAACATCTTATTTTTGGCTATAGGCTAAATATAGACATCTAAGTCTGTTATGATTTCTTCAGTATATTGATTCTGTTTAGGGGGGCAGGGAGCAGTGAAACTGGCCTGTTTGACTGTAGAGGAAGCTGAATCCTTTATTTAAAGAACTGAAAAAGCAAGGGAGCACCAGTACAAACTTCCCCCATGTTATACTCCATTTATTCTCCACTGGTGTGTCTTAGGCCTGAAGTGATTGGGCTACCCTTTGGGATGAGAATAAATACTCCTGCCTATTCAGTCCTTAATACCTCTGGCTAGCAAACCAGTCAGCTTGGGTGAAACATTAATATGAGTTTTGTTCTGAGCACACCAGGATCACTGTGGTGGATGAAATTACTTAGATCGGTGGTTCCTAACCTTTTCCTTTATGTGGTCCACTACATCATCATCAGAAGCTTTTGTGGACCACCATATAAGCAAGCCTTTTAAATATTTTTAACATAGCCTGTAGCTGACAGGAATCAAACTTGTATATCAGGGAGTATTAAAAACGCAGCTATTATACAAAGATGTTTGTGAAGCAAATTACATTGCGAATAATAATGCACCATCGAATGTGATACATAAAAGGGATTATATTATTATTATTTTTTTTCCCAGTAGTCCATGGATCACAGGTTGGGAACTACTGACTTATGGATTTCCAACCATTGCAAATATTTAGGTTGATGCAGGCAGGTGTCACAATGGTAATAAAGGGAGTAAAAGATCTTGGTGAATTTATAATCTAATGGCCTTGACATTGAAATAGAGTTCCTGTTGGTATTCAGAGAGCTGAAACAGGAGCTGAAAAGCATATTGAAGAATCCAAAATTGTGGCCAGTGGGGCGTAGATAGGGAAATTGGACTCGAATTAGTGTGACTACTGGTGATCCAGAGCATGGGAAATTCTCATGATTGGAAAGGGTGAATGGGCCTAGGAAAATTGTGGGAGTCTCTACTCTTGACCCACACAAGTGGTTTAGTATGTTTAAGAAAAGAAAACCACTTCAGGGAATATACTCTTCAGTACACGTGAATTAGTATTTCCTCAAATCCTCTGCTTTCCACAATAAAGGTCTTGTATTAATAATTCTCTCTAATAGCATTTTAACTGGTGGATAAAACTTCACCGCCTATGTGACTGAAATAAAACTGGCTGTTTGCTCTTGAATGGTAATGGTTGTCCTAAAATGCCAGAGGAAATTGCCATTTTATACTGTGGCTGAAACCTTTAAAGGAATACTGTACAACGTGGACAGTTAATTGTAGATGAACAATATTTGGGGGATATAAATGGGTTTAGATACTCTTTAATGACTTGAATAGATTGCTGCTCTTGAAATTGGAAAGAGTTTTTCCTGTCGTACCCACTGCGGGCTTTTGTACCAAATTGGATGGGAAAAGAAGGTTATTTTTCATGTTTTTGAGAAAGGATTAGTTTAGTATATACAGTACCATGAATTTCCTAAAACAGTGGTTTTCAAACTTTTTTGCTTGGGATTCGTTGGAAAAAAAATTTGCCCGTGACCCAGCAATTACGTCTTTGAGCAATGCATTCCAGTTTTTCGGTGGCAGCGGGTGTTGCTACCTGGTACCTGAGGGTCTGCAACCCAGTACTGGGTCCCGACCTTTAGTTTGAAAACCATTTGTCCTAAAACTGTCACAGGTGACGCTTTTGGTCCCCGAGGCTTTTGTCTTTTTTGTTCTTATGCTCAGTCAGGCTTCTTGTGCAATGTTTGAAGTGTTTGAAAACAACCAAGTGCCTCTAATAAGTAGTGGATTATGAAGTGTATTTGGGATTCTGGTCTGTATTTCTGAGCCTGCTATTCATGTATTTAAGAAATGAATGGTCATTTGATAATGATCTTTGAGCTTTTTTTTTTTTTTAAACCTTTAGCACTGCTGGACTGAGTAAAATAAAATGAACTATTTAAGGAAAATTCCTGTAGAGCTTTAGAAATATGGTCCTGGATGAGTGTTTTTTAAAGACTAATGGGGGAAATGTGTTTATCTACAGGGATTTATCAGCCATTGTGAAGATGATGCTGTTTTCCAAGTAATTACACCAGGCATGCTCATTCTTGCTCTTTCTCCTTTTAAGACCTAACTCTCTTCATAAAACAGCTGCTCGGACTAATAGTCCGATAAGACTTCTTGCTATTTTCTTGCTAGCCCCAACATGTCTTGTTTTGGGTCTTATATTGGCAGATTTGCTCAAGGCAACAATGAAAAGATTTCAGGTGATCTTCAAAGATGGCCTGTCCCCTACTCCTTAAGGTAATTGGGGCAGCATACTGTCTTTAAGGCCTTGTACACACTACAAAGTTATCGCGTGGTAAGGCTCCTTACTGCGCGATAACAATCAAAGCATCCACACACTAAAGCTTCTTGTTGCGCGGCAACGGCCCTCTTGCCGCGCAATATGTAAACCACCTAAACGAGGGTGGTAAGGCTTACCACGGAACAGTTGTTCCGTGGTACAGCCTGTGTGGACGCTTTTTGCGCTGTTGACAGCCTCCGGAAATGTCCCAGAGTGCCAAACCGGGCCACTCTGGGACATTGGAGCTGTCAAATATGTCAATTTCACTGCTCTAGCTGACACCTGAAGCCCGGGAGCTGAGCTGGGGGGCTGGCTCAAACCCTCACCGGTTCGGGCCAGCCCCCAGCTCAGCTTTGGGGCTTCGGATGACAGCGGGGGCTGGCATCGCAGCCCCCGCTGCCACCGGAAGCCCTGCAGCTGGGCTAGGGGGCTGGCTGTGGGCAGTGCATGGTGGGACAGGTGCCCACCATGCACTGCTCTTCTTTCGCAAAGGAGCATTTGAATGCTCCTTTGTGAAAGAAGCTGCACTGTGTGCTCGAGAAAGCGCTATATTTATAGCGCTTTCCTTGTCCTGCAATAAAAGTTATTGCCGAACAAGTCTGTAGTGTGTACATGGCCTAAGACTCTGACTCAGTCATTGCACCATGCTCATCCATTCCTTATCAACTTTTCTGTCTGCATGTGTTGTGAGAATCTTTTGTTTTTTGTCTTTTAAATGAAGGCCTGGAGGATGGTGACTCAAGGAATCAGGGATGAGATCAATATAACCTTTCACCTTGGAGTCACTGGTTCTAATCCAGCCTGTGGTAGAGAGTAACAGAACATGGTTCATTTGCATTTGTGAAATGAGTTAATCTCAGTAAAGTTTGCAGAGGACCAGTGCTTGTAGTTATATATAATAATATAAAAAACACACATTGTGCTAATTAGTGCACCCTGTTATTGGCATTTTCAGCAGCAGAGGTAGAGCATTTGAACTTGTGTATCTTAAGGTGACGTCCCCTAGGTCAGAGCTGATATACACTTAAGTGGAAATATATCAAATACTTTTCTTAATATATCCTCTTGAGACTCTTGTGGAGGAAACTTCCTTTATATCCAAGATGAAAGGAAAGATTAAGAGTGACTTCTCTGCTGGAGAATTTCATACTGGGCAAGCCATGAATTGACATTGGTCAGTGTGGCTGGTATGGAGGAAGAGTTGCACTTCTGTAGTGGAGATGAAAGAGGTGGGTGAGCTTGCAAATTGAATAGGGAGTGAATGTTAGTCTTATATCTGATTGGTTTAAGGAATGTTTTGTCTGAGTTTGAAATTCAGAAATTTGTCAGTCATAAAATGTCACCAAGGAAACTCCTCTGATGGGATTGTTTGGGTTTTAATTATTTAATGTTTTGAAGGAGAAAACAGGGCTGATAGAAATATTGAAATCCAGGGTTGGTTTCACTCAAATTCAGTTTAAAGACCAGCGTCTTCAAGCAGGTTCAGAGCAAGAGAGAGTATTTTTACCAAGAAGCAGTCAGGACCTGGAACAGTTGTAGTGTACAGTTTTTTTCTGAGCTGTCTTCTGAAAAAGTGTCCCCTGAAGACATTTCTATATAGTATCACATTGGGGAGGCAAGTGGGAACAGAATGTTGCTTCCCATCTTAACTTTCTTAACCACTTTTGGAATACATTTTCGGAATAGAGTAGAAAATCTGTTCAGGGTAAAATTCTTGTGATATCCTCATGTCCTGTATTTTTGTATAGACAGCATGTTCGTCTGTGGCTGAGATTCCAGTGGTGTCTGAACAAGCCGGTGCTTCCTCATAGAGTGCACACATGATCTTTGTTTTATAGCTGCTTCCTCATGTTTTACTTTGTAACCATGACTGTCTGAAGTCCTGAACAATCTGGCACAAGACTTAGAGTAATCGAAGAGATAAGTTATTCAATGACAGATGCTTTTGGAAATGATCTTTCCAAAACACTTCAGACTGTGGCTCAGTCCACTTCCCTGTACCCCACCAGCCCAGTCTGCTTCACCAATTTCTCTGCTCCTTTGTGAACTTGATAATTAACTAGCTAATAGTTGCCGATGTAAGTATAATATTTTTAATGGGGTAGAGGACACAGACATTTCAGAACCCAGTAGTGCAGCTGTTGAGCAACCATAGACCACTACACTTAACTATGATTTGTATATAGTAAGCAGAACATACAAGAGATTTTATTGAGCAGCCTCTCAATTTAATATGTTGCCAATGCTGCCATCTGCTTCAGATTTCCCTTCTCCTGGATTATTCTGCTGAGTTGTGATGACCTAGAGGTGCTGGTTCCCACTGCCCAGGGCATAACCTGACATTTCTCTCTTCCTTCTCTGCTCATTCATTTCAAAGCGTGATCCACT
Organism: Pelusios castaneus; assembly: GCA_007922175.1. Lineage (NCBI taxonomy): Eukaryota > Metazoa > Chordata > Testudines > Pelomedusidae > Pelusios > Pelusios castaneus. Next base: position 11,746,974 of record ML685814.1, read on the forward strand.
TAAAGCTACTCTGCGCCAAGATTATCCCTTCTTCTGGCTGGCTGATCTCATCTAGCACAATCATTTAACAGAAGACTGTTCTTAAGTTTAAAAAAAAAAAAGGGGGGGGGGGGAGGGCATGGGGGGATGACGGATGGACTACCTCTCCCTAAAATAGCCCAGCTGCACATGCATGCTGCTGCAGGTTACTTAGCAATTCTTAAATTGGTAGAAATTACTATTACCCTGGCAATACTGAATGCAAACAGATTTCAAGGAGAAAAGAACAGGAAATATTGATCAGATCAGTGTTGTCACTTGATCTGGAGAACATATAGTGGGGCTTTTCTTCTTCTACTGGCATTTCATATTTTTCTAAAATTAATTTAAAATATTCAGTGTTAAGGGCTCAATTCCTCCCTTAGGTGAAATTCTTATTGAATCCAGGGGGAATTTTTTCACATGGTGCATCTACAGCATTGCGATGTATGTGAATGTACATAGCTAGAGACACTGTAGGAATACTTGATCTCTTTCCTACTCCCCTGGCAAGAGCATGTAATCCACTTTTCTCTTGCAGCATGTTAGTCTCTGGCAAATTTATTAAAAAATATTATTGATATCTATGTAACGGTCCTAAATCTTAAATTTGTGTTCATGGGTTCTGTTATAGGGCAAGTCTCTCTCTAATTTGAAGTGGTCTGATGTGCTCAAAACTCAGGAGAAAATGAGGCATAATCAATCCCTGTGGGGAGAGGAGTGTCTTGTTTCTCATTAGCAACTCAATCTCTCACTACCCATGTGACCGACACTCCAGTCTTCATTGACTGATTCCAGAGAGAGTTGTTTCTATCCTTAGAGAGTTGATGTGACCCAAGTCTTGACTGTGGGGTTAAAATCTCAGAGGACCGTCATTCCCCCAAACTTTATGGGCCCCTTATTTTTAAGTAAGGATTATCCATCAGGCTGAATTCACTTCTTCATGATAGAGTATATTTGTCTCTAGGCAAAAATATTCTTCACTTTTAAAAAAAAAAAGAAAAAAAAAAAGTGACAGCACAACAAACATTTTAAATACTATCTTCTAAATAGTAATGTGTGTAATCGACAGCTCACTGTACAATGCCATAGAGAAACCTAATATGGGATATGGGAAGTCGGCTGAAAAGGTCAAGCTTTTAGTTACGGAAGACAAGATTGAGCATTTTTCACATGAAGTCTTTAACAGCATACCAAATTCTATCTGTCAAAACTAACTTTTTGCTGAGAGAACCACCTTGCCTGCTTCTTCCCTTGATTGTGGTTGAGTCTCAATGGACCTTGCACTGTAGTAGTCACAAAATATCCATTTTCTATGAGACTTGTATGGGCAGAGTCACTGTCTGGTTCTGGGTACTCAAGATGCATTGAGCCTGGGTTGCTGCATTTGTGTCAGACTGATGGGTTTTTTATTTTATTTTATTTTGCAGGTACTCTTTATAAAGTGATCCACAATGTAGAACAGAGCCCCCAAAAGGGAGACACTTTCTGCATAAATATTAAATACAATGCAGACAGGGATTTAGAATAACATTTGTCCTCATTGCTCATATCTGTTTGAAAATATCTCTTTTTTGTGTTTAAAGAGGAAAGGTACCTAGGAGGTTGTCGGCATGTTCTAGCCAAAGTGAAACTGATGTGAAAGCAAATACTTCATGTTGCAACAGTCTTAGACCTGTTTCACTTCATTTAGTCTTGTCAGAACAAGCACCGATTTCCTGTGATTTCTGCTTCCACACTCCTCCTCCATGGTTGTCTTGATTAGACCATGACATGGGATCCTGGGGATGAACATATGACAACAAGACTGAGATAATTCCTATATACAACTTGACACAAGTTCTTAATATTCATTTGTGCTTGTACTGTGTTTGCAGTACTGAGGCAAGTTGAAACCAAGATATGAGAGAGATGGGCTGGACGAGTTACTATGCATTCTTCTGATTAAAAAGTTACTACTACTTAGCACTTTAATGTGTGCAAAACAATTTAAAGACTAACAGTAATCATCTCTGAGATGAGGGGGGAAAAAAGGCAAATGGAAGCAAAGAAGTTGAAGCCTTGTTTACAAAAAGGAATGGGAAAACAATTTGAACCTATTTGAACGAGGGTAATATCTTATGCACTGGCCATTTGGCTCAAAATACTTCACGAGTGGGAAGATCTTGGAAATCTTTAACCAAAAAAGTTCCTGTTTAGTCAAGAGAAATAGAAAGTTCTGCACCAGATTTTGGTTAGGCTTTTACACTGTTTTGAGATTTTTCTAGACTAGGTAGGGATTTCATGGTTTCACCTTTTCTTCTTCATAACTAGCTCACAACTCTTTAAAATTGAAGTTGATCTTCTAAAAAGCCTTCAGATTGACGCATGGCATCATCACAGCTAGACTAGTGCAGGGGTGGCCACTGAGCTTAGAATGAACGCTAAGAATCAGGAAACTGCCACCCCCATTCACCTCCACTGCATGTAACTGGTCTGGCATAACTGACATTACCATGTAAATATTCATGTTAGTAACCATTTCATGCTAATTCTCATGTGGAAGCCAACCAGCCAGTGTGCTTCAGTCCGTGTAGCTGGATACTCTGCTTGTCTTGGATATTTGTCATTTGAAAGGGAGTTGTATGAAAGTACAGCCGAGAGGTTTCTAAAGTACACATTTAATCTGATTCTATTAATTATATGGATAATTGAGGCTCTGAATTCTATCCTTTACTCCAGCTCAAAGGTGAAAGCTCCCTACTTTTACTTTTGTGTAATTGACAGCACTTCAAGACTGTCTTCTCCATAGTAAATGTTCACTCTTTATGTATATTTTTTGCATGAGGGCAACATTTTAGATGTGAAATTGTGTGTGTAAAGCCACACATTGACACGGAGGCTTGGGTACATGTAGTCCCTATAATTACTTTACTTGTTTTAACAAAACTGACTGGATTTCAGGTTGACAGCAGCCTCTTATGACAGGCTCGATTAAAACTGGCTCCCAGCTAGGTGCCAGCAGTTCTAGTTTTGGTGGCCCGAGGGTGCTCCTCTGGTGCATTTCTGCAGCAGAGCTAGGAACCAGGCTACAAACCCTGGTCGCCATGGTGACCTGGCACCTGGGTTTTGTTGAGCCCTGTCTTACGACAATATATTGCTATAATACAAGGAGAGCCATTTTAAAAAAAGGATCAGCAGGGAAGCTAGGGAAACTTATTTAACTGGCAGATAAGAGGTGGTAAGCAGAATCAAGTTGTGATGTTTACCCTTCCCTGAAGTGTGGAAATCCAGTTACCAATAGGTTGAAGATGCTGTTCTGGTAGGTAGGTAGGAAGCAGGAGGAGGGGGACAGTGCCTAGTAGCATGGCTAGCAAGCAGACTCAGCAATAATTAAGTTGAGGAGAAGAAAATGCCATGCGAGTTTCTCACCCAGTGTGTCTAGGGGGCTGAATGACTAGTGTTGGGTTTGAATTGAATTCAGTTGTAAATGAAGTCTGACAAAGATCTAGAAATAACTCTGGTCTTAAATGTAGAGATAATATATGCAGCTAGGAAAGTGGAGAAGTTCTCTGTATAATAAGGACCAAACTTGTGTTCTCTGTCCCTTCAGCAGGTTGCCATCACGAAAGCCAAAGTGGATTTCTCCGGTGTGGTGTGCCTGCCCCCTTCCGTCATTGCTGGAAATGGACTGGATGGAGGAGGGGCAGGCGAAAATGATGATGAACTGGTGTTGGTGTCGCTTTCTGCGGCACCAAGCCCGCAGAGCGAAGCTGTTGCCAATGAGCTGCAGGAGCTCTCCCTGCAGCCCGAGCTGACTCTGAACCTTCACCATGGCCGAAACCCCAATCTGCCTCCGCTAAGTGAGAGAAAGAATGGTAAGTGCACAGTTCTCTGTGATGTCTCTGTTTCTGGTAGCCAGGCTTCAGCAAGTTAATATGACACATGCTTTGAATACACTAATATGGGGGTTGGCAACCTTTGCTGACCCCTGTGCCAGCCCCTCCCCCTCAACCCTCAGCTGGTGCTGGTGGCACACTCGTGGAAAGAAGCCACTTGGAGTGACTCCTCTCGGCAGCGTGCCTGGGGACCCCTATCCCCAGGCACACCATGGAAAGAGGTTGCCTAGGTTGACTCCTTTTGGCAGCGGCACACCACAGGGAGGAGCCGCTCTGGGCGGCTACTTTACATGGTATCCTGGGACAGGGACCTCCGCACTGCAGCCACCCCTGAAAGAAGCCACTTGGAGTGTCTTTTGGTGGCAGGAGTGGCAATTTCTGTGGCGCCACAGAGGATGCAGAGTGCCACTCCGAATGAGCTTGTGTGCCACTGCTGGCACGTGCCGGGGGTTGCCTACCCCTGCACTACCACTTACATTTGTAATATGTAATTCATATGAGCAGTATGTAATCCAGAGTGGGTAAAACTGTAGGAAACTGATGCAGAGCAGCAGAAGATTGATTTCCAGGAAGAAGGATTGGTGACTGGTATTGGCTTTTGAAGTCCCAGAAGACTCTAACAAGGAATGCCTGTGGGTTATTGGTTTATGTAAATGGCAGAATAACTATCTCATGCTCTGTGGTGAGTTGTGCAAAACCAAAAGATAAAAGCAAAGGAAGTGTCATCTCATCTTTCAGTTATCCTCTTTGAGATGGTGAATCTTCTATGAGTCACATTTTTCCTGTGTTCAATCAATGAGAAATCTTTCCTTCCATGGCCAATTAGGTTTATTAAAGTTGGGAAGATCCTGAATTCAGAAATAACAGATGAGCTAAACCTTGACTTTGTATGAGGACACAAATTAGCTGGGCTCTGATCCTGCAAGTTGATGGCAGTGAAGGTTGGGCACTGGGCACTTTTGTTTTATAGTTGCAGCTCAACAAATCTCAAATTGGGAAATTTGAAATGGCTGTGAAGGCCATTGCTCAATGTGTGGGAAAAACAAATTCTAATTACCTGTGGGGCTTAATTTGGGGCAAGGAGATTTATCAGGCTGGATTTAAAAAATTGATTTAAGAGAATACTGAATTTTTCATTTAAATTAGATACAGGTTTATTTAAAAAAACTATATAATTGCTTAGCTTGACAACTTCATATTTAAACACACATTTATTATCAATTAAAATAATTTAAATAAGAAACATAATTACTAAGTGATACATGTTTGCTGCAAGTTTTAAAGGAGTTAAACCGCCAGTGAATGGTGGAAATCACTGGCTAAGCACCTGTAATCAGTTTGTTGAATTGCTAAACCAGATTTTGAGAACAGCAGCCTCTTTTTTTTTGGTGCCAAAAGAATATTTTCTTCATTTCAGCTTGACTAATACAATTCAATGACTACTAGGTCATTCACAGTTAAGAAACCAATTGGGTGTTGAACAGTAGGAAAGCTGCTTTTCCTCTTCCAACCTATACATTAAAAATGAAAACACGTGTACAGCACTGCAGATGTACCAATCCAGCTGTTCTACTGCAGCATATCTGGTGAAGATGTGCTATACCGACAGGAGAGAGCTCTCCTGTCGGCAAAATAAAATCACTTCTGTGAGTAGCAAAAGCTGTGTTGGTGGAAGAAGCTCTCCTGCCAACATAGCACTGTCCACACGATCGCTTATGTTGGTGTAACGTTTGTCACTCGGGGAAGTGGTATGTTCATACATCCGAGCAATATGTTATGCCAACACATCCTGTAGTGTAGACATAACTTAAGTGCGAGGATGAGAGCTACTAGTCTTTAAAATCTAGAAGGACTCAATGACCAGAAACAGTTTTCAATTCACTAACTGCAAATAATACTTCCTTTGTTGAATAAATCAGTTCATTTTAACCATATTTTAATAAACTTTTTGACAAACATTTATATATTTAGCACATTTAAAGTAATTTTATTTAATAGAAATTGTTGATTGTTTTTATGCATTTTAATTTGAATTGATTTCAAATAGTTTGACTGAAATCACAATTAAAAAATTAATAACCATTATATAAGAAAATGGGCATCACTTCTCATTTTAAGATAATAAAAATGTAAAATTTAAGAATCTAAATATAAATTAAGCTATGCAATAGTTTTACATGTGTGCTGTATCTTCCTGGTTAGCAAAAAGTAGTACTAGTTTAATGGGGAGGTAATATTTAGAATCAACCTTTGTTTAGAAAAACAACTAAAATGTACAAAGGCAAAACATAATTCAAATTTTTAAAAATCAAGGGTTTTTTTGCTTGCCGATTAAAATTGGTGACTTGAATCAATTCATCCTGCTTTGGGGGCTTATCCGTTTTCTGATTCAGGAAAACTGTGAATGCCTTTCTCTGGAGGCTAACCCAATTAAATTACCTGTGTCACCTACAGAGGTTTTTTTGAGCAAACACAAATAAAACAGTTTATTAAATCTTTTGGACTGGACAGGAAGGAAGGAAAGGAGAGTTATTTTCCCAGCACATTCCCCTGTCGTTAAGGTGTCCTCTGCCTAATGCATTGTAATGGGGGTTATGCTCTTTCTTGAAGCCAATCTGTGCAGCAACAGTTCTTAAGGATTTAGCCTGTAGCTATATTACTGTGAGCAGTCATCTGCCTGGCGCAAACAGTTAAATAGGGTTGGGTCTGAAACTTGAATGGGAGCACCTCTCCACTCTTGCCTTTCCTCATGGGAAATTCAGGGTGCTGTAAAAAATGGTGTTAGTTATTGATTAGGTGATACTCTGTAGATTCCGAAACAGTATCCAGCATGATGGGGAGAATTATGCTGCTGAATGGTGCCCTCTTTCAGACAAGACATTAGGATCTGTAGAGCTCATGGTCATTAAAGATAACTTGTAATATTTTCCTGACAACTACAAATGTTAGTCTTGGTGACAGGTCAGAGTCCTGACTTGAGTAGCTTAAATATTTAAATTACACTTATAATTTCAAATGTATACAATATTCTTCACTCCTGAAGTTGTGGTTTGTTGCTGTATGCTTCTGACCAGCTGTTTCATTTGTGGGTGAAGTGATTTGGATGTGTATTTAACACTAGTGTGTGCACACACCCATTCTGTCTATAAGGTGCAGTAGGACGAAAGGGGTTACATAAATATAACTATCTGCAAACTGTCACAATGTAAAAGGAACTCCTGTTTAATAGTTCATGAGTCTCTGCATTGAATGATTTTTGTTTGGGAGGTTATACATTAATGCTTCTTAGATCAATACATTTTTTCTTTAAAAATCTTTTTTTTAATTTTTTTAATAGAAGATACTTAAAATAGAGTTCTCAGTGACATTGACAGAGACAGAAGTTGGGTATCTTGATAAATATCAACCCCTGTAGGCTAGTTAGTTGTTATAAAGATGCGACGATTTCCAATTGTACCTTTTTGTTTTAAACACTCATCAAAAAACCTTAGATGTTTTGCTAGTTGGGTTTGCATTTGATTACCTGAACATTTCTTAACCTGATCAAATTGACTAGGGGAAAAGTGTCTTGTGCAATGGGACTGCTTATGTGACAACTGACTAATCCCAAAATGCTGAGCAGTGGGTAGCAGGTTGTGGAGGAGATATATTAAATATGACAGAGGAATGTTGTTGAAAGTGCTTCTGTTAAAGAGCATCCCATTTGCAATTCCAGACAGGCACTGCTGACTCAGAGCTGAGCTAACTTAGTGTCTAATGGCCTTGTAAGGGAGGTTAACCCTTTGTGTTCCTTAAGTTTACAAAAGATCTTCTCTTTATTTGTAGATGTTTACAGGACTAAATGTAACACGTACAATTAAATGAAACCACCATTATTAGGACTAAGTCTATGTGTGTCAGGACATAAATTAATCATTAGTTGAGGTCAAGAAGAGACTTCCCTGCACAGTATAATATTGTATCATTTAAATGCATAATGGGAGTTTACACCTTCCTCGGAAGCAATTAGCATTGACTGCTGTTGGGAACAGAGAATTCTGGACTAGATATGTGTTCAATCTATTCTAGTGTGGCAGATTCTATGTTTTTACTGCTGTGGAACTGAAATGCACGAAACTATCAGTTTAGGTCCAAATTTTTTTAAAACCAGGAGTTCTTTTTTTAGATTTTCCTGTACTTCATTACAACTACAAACGATCTTTGAACACAACCACACTGTAGATGTCTTAGCACTCTTGGGTGAGTTGGTTATGTTGTATGGTACCAAATCAAAGAGCAAAACCTTTTTAATAGTATCTATGAGGTGGCAGAATGCAAACAGAGAGTGAGACCACCATCTTACATATCTTGAAATGCACCCTTTAGGTTAATCTTAGTAACATATTTGGTTGCATTTTTTGATAGCCCATTAAGTTCTGGCCAAACATAATGATATAAATGAAGACACAGAGGGCTAGCTACTTATGTATCTTCCACAAAGAATTTTTTACACACCACAGCTCATGCCGAATCCTCTTCCCTTCCATTTTCACCCATCTCTCTCAAGACTCCACATCACACCAACCTAGTTTTGCCTTTTAGCCAAGAATGATCGTACGGACTGACTCAGTTGCTCTCTTTTGGACTGGCCAAAAAGGACTTGTGCAGAGTGACTCAAGCCATCACTTCTCTCAATGCTTTTATAGAGGCACCTATAATCCTAACTGAGTGCCTTTCCCACTCCTAAAGGCAAGAGATCATACCTAGGAATTTCATGCAAGTTAGTCACTTTAAGTGAACTCCCTGTTTAGCTGTTACTTTTACATGAGGAAGTTACCACGCCTTATCCTTGGCCTCTGTCCACTGACCAATCTTGTCATTAGAAGTCATAATATTTTCTCTGCCCTGAGGCCATGCAAAGTGTTCTGATAGGAGTCTGAGGCTATCCAGGTTTCCACCTCTGGGCTTGGCTTATTCAAAGAGCTATTTCAATGTATGAACAAGGATAATTTTAAATAACCACAGAGTTATATACAGTGTGTTCCTGATGTTACATAAATGAAAGGCAGAAGAGGGGTGGGTAGAGAGAAAAGGGCAGGAGGAAAAAGTAGAGAGGAATAACATAAACCCGAGGGAGTGTTGAAAAAATCATTTTGTCCTCCAGTAGCAACAAACAAAACCTGATGTTGAGAGTAAGCTCAGTGAAAAAGTCAGCCCATTAGTCAGAGAAGGGTGACATTTTTTACATTACTTTTAACTGCCTATTTACTTTCCCTACTCACTATTTGATGATGTTTTGTGACCTGGATTTATTCCAAAAAGACTTAATTTCTGTGCTGTCTGGTAATCTCCATTAATACTAGTCAAACATTTCCAGGAAGATCTGAGCCTCAAAGAAGCATGAGAAATCTTTGGACAAGGCACTGTTTTCATAGTCTTTTCGAACACGTGACTGAAAAGTTTCCCTATTAAATCTAAGGCAAACTGGTTGTTGTTATGTCAGCATACCATTCCTTTTACTCACACAATTGTGAGGGGACTGCAAACCCACCTGGAATGTGACAGAGCTGTGAATTTCCTGCCTTTTGTGTGTGTGTTCAAATATCTTTAGTGTATTGTCCATATTTCAGGACAAAACAAAGCAACAGCTATCACCTGATGATAAATACAAGGATTAATGAGGGCAACCCCCCCCTGAAGCCCTACCCATCTTAGAACAAAAATACATTTGGAGAGACTGTTTTTACAAAAACAAAACCAAACAAAAACACCCCCCCCAAAAAAAACAAAACAAAACAAACCAACCAACCCCAAGGAGTCCTGGGGCACTTTTAAAGACTAACAAATTTGTTTATCGCATGAGCTTTCGTGGGAGAAAATCCCCTTGTCAGGCGCTTTGAAAAAGGGGAACTTACAGAATGGGAGGAAATTAAATGCAGGGAAACGTATGACACAGGATCAGGTCAGGTGTAACAGCAAATCAGAATAGGTGGGGAGCAGGACATAGAAGAAGGTGAGGTCAAATCACTTGTTGTAATGAGAATAAAATCCGTAATCCCTGGTTAACAAAGTGGGGATTTTCTCCCATGAAAGCTCATGCGATAAATACATTTATTGGTCTTTAAAAGTGCCACAGGACTCCTTGGTTTTTTTGGCTGACCTAGACTAACACAGCTACCACTTTGGAACTTTTAAAGACTAACATAGTCTTAAAGTGCCACAAGACTCTGCTTGTTTTGCTAACATGGCTACCCTCTGGAACTTGTTTTTACCAAGATAGTGTTCCCTATCATAGCATGACAGTTTTCAGAGTTATCCCAATTGCTGCTGGCATACACAAACCCCAGCTTCTTAAAAACAGACTTGTTAAAGGGAATGGTTATGGTATAACTGTTTTGAAGAAAATACTGTCAATGCTGTGTACAAAACTGTGCTAGCTAAAAGTAAGTTGTAAAGCTTAACAATATGTTTGTGAACTAGGTTTAACAACCATTTCTGAATCTGGTCATAACAAATGTTGCTCTGATTGGGGTAGGGAGGGTGCTAATTCAGTAACATACACCAGCCCCATTCCTCACATGAAGCTGAATGCTGTTTAGGGCACCTAAGGTATTAACACCGGTAATTTTAAAACTGTAAGTGTAGGTATAAATATGTTAAGAGCCTCTTGAAACCCTTTAAAGAGTACTTACCGGTATGTTGCAATGTCTAGCTGCAGAATCCAGTCTTCATTAGCTAGTGTGGCAACAATTTAATTCCAGGTTTTGTAAACCACTCGCTGTACTGAACAGTGGAAGCTCTCTTGTACCTGAGGTGGGCTTGTTACAAGAATTGTAGTCATTACACTGAAACTCTGCATATTCCAACCAGATAAATCTTTCTCCCAAATTCACCTGGTATTCTGTAGAGTGTAAACATCCTGAAATGAAATACAAATAAAAATAACAAGCAACAAGTTCTGTTCAACCCTATGATGCCAATGTTCTTCTGAATGCAGAGAGCATTGGTAGTTTAGGGCATGTTGTCATCATGGCTATGCAAATATTTATCTAAATGTGTATAAACATTTTGTATTTCCCTGGTCAGCCTTTACACTGCATTTGGATTTTTTTTTCCTTATGTTAAGTGTAAATAAAATGTTTCAGTGGTTGTCAAAGTACTATCAGCCCTTCCTCCGTAGAATAAAAATTACACATGAAAAACCTGACTAAAATCAGCTATTTAAATCAAAGTTTCCTGCTTGTTGATTTTATATCTCGATTAAAATTTGTGATTTAAAATCAGTCCACCTACAACTATCCATTTTCGTTAATTTTATATAGGTGTGTGAACATCAGACTACGTTTCTAGGGTACAAAATGGTACTTTTTTGGGTATTGGAGAGCAGGGCTTTCGGAAGGGTAAAGAATTATTTCTCTTCTCTCTCCCTGAAAAGAGAAATGCAAAACATTTTTGTTGGAAGAACTAAGCATCTCTCCCTTTGGCTTACGGTAGATGCTCAAGTTTGTTGACAATTTCCAGGGGAGTAGCCATGTTAGTCTGTGTACAGCAAAAACGAGTGTCCTGTGGCACTTTAAAGACTGGCAAATTTCTTCGGGCATAAGCTTTCATAGGCCCCAACCCACTTCGTCAGAAGCATTTGACGAAGTGGGTTGGAGCCTCCGAAAGCTTATGCCTGAAAAAATTTGCTAGTCCTTAAAGTGCCCCTGGACACTCATTGTTTTTGCAAGTTTGTTGAGATGGTCTTCTATAAGTGGGCCCGAGACAATCAAGGTTCACTTCCCTACTTCAGCTCCTCCCTGTTGATGCTTGTTAAGTAAAATCATAGCCTTAGGATTACTAAACCAATCAATCAATCATAGTGGGACTGGTAGCATTGACCATTAAAATTGCCTAATCCTTCCCATTATTGGAAACAATTTTCAGTTGCATATTTTCCAAATTTTAAGTAAGCTTACATTTTCTATGCTGGTTGTCTTCCTGCAGGACCATCCCTAGGGGTGGGGTGAGCAGGGCTACCATTGTGGGCCCTACGCCACTGTCCCCCCACCCCCGTTCTGTGGTGGGCTGAAGCCAAGGGGCAGCCAGGTGAAAGCATGTAGCCTGGCCTCTGGGCTGGCTTGCACCTCTTCCCCCCCCAAAACAATTTTTTTATAGTAGAAATATTTGTGAAAAATATGTATAGTCAGCACTCTACACTTTGTATTGTGTTGTAATTGAAATAGGGATGTAAAATATTGTTTAACTAAAATGCTTAGATGATAAAAATTATACTGTTTCAATTATATATTTTACACCCCTGGATCCAGTATGCAGTTTGCTTCCCTGCTAAGTGATGCTAGCCTGGGGTGCACGGTGGTGGGGAGGACACCAGGACCTCCACCCACTGAGCATGCTCTGTGCACCTCCAGGGCCTGTGGGCTGGTGGAGGGAGGGATGGGGGCACAGTGTTCCCCAGGGTACATAGCTGCAGCTGCTATTTTTCACTGTGGAGTTCTCCGCTGGGGGGAGCTGGCTGTGCTGGGGCATGGGGTGCTTGTTTGGCCAGCACAGCAAGATGCATGCAGGGAGAGCGGGGCTTTGTTTGGTGAGGTGGTTGACGTGGCTGCACCAGTTTAAGCAGGAAAGTGTCTCTGCTCTGGCTTTTCAGTCACACTTTGCCCAACTTTACCCCAGGTAAACAGGGCCCCGCTGCCTCCCAGCCCACAGGAGGAGAAAATAAGGCCCCTTCACCTCCCTCCCCCATCATACCTTCCTGTAACACCCCCCATGTGCACAGCCCTCCCAGACAGCAAATGGTTAAACAGTTAAGTCTGTAAATGGTAAGACTACTACTTACTGGTTAATGGGTTAACTGTTTGCTCTTTTAGATTCCTGAATTAAAATAAGTATATTTGAAAATGTAGAAAAAGATCCAAAAATATTTATAATAAATTTAAATTGGTATTCTACAGTAGTTTAACTATGTGGTTAAAACAACTATTAATTGGAATTAATTTTTTTAATTGAGTTATTTGTTTTGAGTTAATTGCTTGAGCTAACTGAAAGTAATTCACAGCCCTACCTTTTTGACTGCTGCTTCATATTGAGCAGCTGTTTTAAGAGAACTATCCACATTACTCCAAGATCTCTCTCGAATGTCAACAGCTAATTTAGACATCATTTTTTTATGAATAGTTTTATATAATATATCTTTTGGTGATTATATTTTCCATTGTGCACTACTTTGCATTTATCAGCATTGAATTTCATCTGTCATTTTGTTGTCCAGTCACATAGTTTGGTGAGATCCCTTTGAAAGTCTTTGTGATCTGCTTTGGACGTAACTATCTTGAGTAATTTTGTATCATCTGGAAAAAGGGGGTAAACAGTGAAGTGGCAAAGTTTACAGATCACTTACAAATATTTCAAATAGTACTGGTTCTACTACAGATCCCTGTGGGACACTATTTACCTTTCTCCATTCCAAAAAGAGGCTATTTATCCCTATCCTTTGTTTCCTGTCTTAACCAGTAGCTAATCCAAGAGGACCTTCCCTTTTTATCTCATGACTGCTTAGTATGCTAAAGAGCCTTTGCTGAAGGAACTTACCAAAGGCTTTCTGAAGTTCAAATACTCTATCTACTGGATCACCCGTGTCCAATTTGTTTGACCTTTCCCCCCGGCCCACAAATAATTCTAATAGATTGGTGAGGTATGCTTTCCCTTTACAAAGCTATGTTTATTCTTCCCCCAACATATGTTCATCCATGTCTGGTAATCCTGTTCTTTACTATAGTTTCAACCAGTTTGTGTGGTTAGGCTTAGTGGCTTGTAATTGCTAGGATTGCCTCTGGACCAATTTGAGGTGTATTTGGGTTGTGGGGGAGTGTATACTGGGACTGGCAGAGAGCTGGAAGAAGGGAGTGGACACTCAGATTGCAGGAGAAGCCAAGGGAAGGAGACTTGGGCTGAGAGCCGGTGGAGACAGGAAGTGTAGGTAGAGACATTAGGGGCTGAATGGTAGGCTAGAGTAGCAGAAGACAGATCAGCAAATGGGGAAAGGAACTGTGGCTAAGTGGGCAAGAAGAGTGCGAGGGGGAATTATCACTTACTGGGCAAGGGGACTGGGATCAACATCTGGAGGAGTGGAGACTGGGACCAAGTAGATGAGGAGAATGGGATTGGATGAGGAGGTGATGGTGGGGTAGAGGTAGGACAGGGACAGGTTAGTGGGGGTGTGCAAACAGGTCAATCTTGGGGTCAGGAGGATGGGCAGAAGAGCCTGCACCCACTAGAGCACTCTACCTACAGGTCCTTGAATGAAAATCAAAACCCTTGAGTATCTCCAGACCTCTGTTGTCAGCATATATCTGTGAAACCCACTGGCAGTGTCCCATCCCTTGTAGTGTTGAGCCATATAGAGGATGGAGTACCACTATTATCAGTTACTCTATTAGCTCAAGTGGCATAGATCTGTGCAGTGGATCTAAATGTTTCCATCTTGCAAATCAGTTGTGCATGTAATAATCACTTACCGGCAGATGACCAAATAAGAAATGACACAATCCATGGGGGAAAATTAAGATGGGGAAGCAAGGCAGAGCTTCTCTTGGGACAGAAGAGTTGGGAATTGGTTCATTAAAATAATTAAATAAATTACGCGAGACTGTCGGGGGATTAAAATTGAAGTTCACTTCTGGTTAGGAGCCATAGTTGTTCACTGAGTGAAGATTATTCAATCTGCCATCTTAATTATCAAGAAATATTCAACTATAAAAGCCCACCTCACCTCCCACCCAGACCATTTAAACTGCATCATCTGAGCTTGGAAAACATGGTTTAATTTTCTACCCTGCAACAGAAATGAGGATTGATGGGAGGCCATAGCTTGGAATAGAGAAGATCGAAAGTGGGGGGAGGAAAGAACACATTTTAAAAAACCTCTGACTTTAAAATCTGTTTGAAAAATTATAACACTGGATTTTTAATGCCTTGGGCTCGATAGTCAGCAAGGTGGGAACATTACCAACTTCCTTCATTGATTCCTCCCTTCCCTATTCCCCCACATCTGTAAATGTCACCAGACCTAATGTGGCAGACTTTAGCAGTGTCTTTTTGGCCTTGTTTCCAAGTTAAGAATGTCTGTGTTTAGGTTAATGCATAGTCTCCTTGTTCTTGGAACAAAACTGTCTCACCAGAACCCCTGAGGGAATTCAAAGTTGACACAAATCCTTGTCTTCCTGTCTTAAGGGAAAAACTGTTTTATGCTTTTATGGAGAGTCTCCTCCCCTACTCCCTCCCAATCTCTCAAGCTGCAGCATAGGGCGGAGATCATTGTTGCAAATCACACATCTTAAGTTCCAGCTTGAGTTGAGTATTCATTTTCCTCCTAGCAGTTAATTGATTTTGGGCTGTTCCGACTTGCCTATACAGCCAGCAAGCCAAGAACTGTGCAGGGAAAAGGACTTACCAGAGTTTAGAGCATGCAAGGGTGTGTGCTTTGTGGAACCTTTGGGCAAGCCTGAAGACAAGATTCCTCTTTTTTTATTTATATTTTAATGCACTGTTGCTGTTTTAGAAGGGGACCAATATGACTCTGCTAGAACCGGAGATGCTGATGATGGCAGTCCAGTCAGGTAACACCCTGAACATATCCTACTAGCTAAACATTGCTGGTGTGTTGGGCCCTTAGCTAGGGACTACCAATAGGGTGCGTGGTGCTATAGAAAACAGACCTAGCACTAGAATTGGGGTGACTTCATGTGTTGTTGAAGATGGTGCAAACAGAACATTACCTTTTGATCAGTTCAGGTTAATATGTAGAAACAAATATCTTTCCTTCCTCTTTCATCACCTCATATTTGAATAAATTAAGCTCTTTGATTCTTGAGAATCAGCAAATACCTGCCAAACCATGGGCTGTGTAGTAAAGAGACTCCATTTGAGGCAAGCTCAACCACTCTGTTTAACTCTCAGCTGATAATTATTTTGATTACTTAGTTTTAATGTCTTGTATAGAAAATACTGCTGATACCTCTTGGAAAACTTTGAATCAACTTTTCTTCTGTCTTTCACTGCTCACTGACCTTTCCTTTATTGCATATAGGAGTTCCCTAAGAGTTAATGTGTTTTTGTAGCATTTTCTTCAAGATGCTATCATCCTCCTCTTGTGATATCACAGTTGGCTGCTAAAAATGCTTGAGATGTTGTTCAGACTTGTGACTCCAGGGATAAGGATTAGTCAGTAGGTTAGATCAGATGTGATACATGTCTATAATAAAATCTGTTAGTCTTTAAAAGTGCCACAGGACTCTGTTGTCTTTCTACAATAGACTAACATGGCTCCCCCTTTGGAATTTGAATTCATTTTATAGATAGGGAAACTGACACCCAGTTTGTGACCTTGGGCAAGTCGTATACTGAATCATTGGTAGTTAAGAGTAGTCTAAAACAGCGGTTCTCAACCACTGTCACAACACAAAAGTGTGTCACGGCACAATGGTGAGTGTGTTGTGAGCTAAGCCTGCTCCGCCCATGCTGAGCTGCCACAGCAACACATGGGCTGCGACACATGCAGCTGACTTGTGTTAACCGGGGGTCGGGCTGTGGGGAAGTGGAGAGACAGGGGGTTGGGCTGGGGAGAGGAGACATGGGCTGCAGGGCTGCTCGAGGAGGGGGGCGGAGGTGGGGCTAAGACATGGGGGGGGGAAGGGGGTGTTGCACACAGCTGGGAAGGCTCCCAGCTGTGTTGTGACCCTTAAAAGGTTGAGAACCCCTGGTCTAGAAGTCTTGATTCACAGTCTCAGGCTCTAATTGTTAGGCATTACCCCTAATAAGAGAGAAGAAGCAATGCAAAAAAATCACATAGAGAATGGTCTCTTCTAAAACGTGCTTTGTAAAACTTGTTCCTTTTCCACATTCTGGTGTCTCTAAATGTATCTTGCATTATTCTTTTCTATTTTTTATGTTTAAATGCTTAAAAAACCAAACATACCAAGCAATTTCTAAAATAGCTCATGTTGCTTTAGTTTTCTATCATAGTTTGCTCTCTTCCTATTTTTAGAGCTTCTCTAAAGATTAAGTGGTATTGAATGATCTTTCTTCTGATGGCCTTTCGCCCAAAGTTGGAAGGATTTCTCAATTCTGACACTGTTCTGCTCCTGTCTACTTCAGCAAGGGATTTGACTCTGCAGTTTATCTCCGTGGAGGTGGAGAGAGAGAGTGGGTGCCCTCTGGGAGGGTAGGTGGAATTATTAGAGTTGTTTTAGGTGAGGTAGTTGCATCTATCCACACTCTTAAATACACAAAAGTTGCTTTAAGCCCTATGTTTGTTTGGACATTCTGCCATTCTTTGAGTCAGTATTTAAACCCCAGTAACATGATTTGGGTCTTTATAGGACACACACAGCAAGACAACTGGGTACTGAAAAAAAAGCCTGTTTACACTGCGCTAGCTATTTCGTTGTAAAATACCAGTGTAGACAAGACACCATAGTTTTACCTCAGCTAGCCATACTGAGGTAAATATACTTGTTCTTTGTTTCCATTAAGATTTTAATTTTCTTTGTAAAGACAAAAGGCCAGGATAATTTATAATCTAGAAGCCCACCTAACTTGATCTGTGCGTGGCATCAGCATTACAAGGAAATCCACAGAATGAGGAAAATCCCCATGCCTGCAGATGAAGCGGTCCCTTTTTCCACAATTTTGAGGGTGACTCTTCTCTCTAATATTACAAAGTATTAGAATCCCCTGGGATTTTTTGTTGTTGTCTTTCTTAGTTCCTATTATGATTCTTTTTTCATCTAAAGAGTGCTTGGCTGTGACTTAAGCCAGAATCCACTACTGCTGTCCCTGGGTCATCCAGAAGAATCATCTAGTGATGAGGCAGTTTCTTGATGGTCTTAACCCATGTAATGAGGGCTGCAAACTGATGGTCACTCTGTCTGAAATGACAGCCCTTCTTTGGCCAGCTCAACCGCTGCTTAAAAACGTTAAACAGGAAATAGCTAAGTGTGGTGAGTTCATACAAACAACTGACTGCTGATGCAAATTGAGCAGACATTTTCAGAGAACTACCTATTGTGACTCCAAGATCCTTCTTGAGTAGTAATGCTAATTTAGGCCTCATCATTTTGTTTGTATACTTGGGATTATGTTTTCCAGCATGCATTACTTTGCATTTATCAGCATGGAATTTCATCTGTGAATTTGTTGCCCAGTCACCCAGTTTTGTGATATCCTTTTGTAACTCTTCACAGTCTGCTTTGGACTTAATTATCCTGGAGTAGTTTTGTATCATCTGCAAACTTTGCCACCTCACTGTTTACCCCTTTACCAGATCATTTATGAATATGTTGAATAGCACTGGTCCCAGTACTGAACCCTGGTGGACACCACTATTTTTACCTTTTTCTCCATTTTGAAAACTAACCATTTATTCCTGTCCCCTTTCTGTCTTTTAACCAGTTAACCATGAGAGGGTTTTGCCTCTTATCCCATGACTGCTTACTTTGGTGAGGGACTTTAGTCTGTGCTGTAATTAGACACGTGCAGCTGGCCCATGTGAGCTCACTTGGACCGGTGGTTTGATCTGTTTGGGTTGGGCTGCCTGAGCTCTGGGAACCTCCCACCTTGCAGGGTGCCTGGCCTCCAAGTCGGAACATCTACACTGGGCTTAAACAGCCTTTTATTTGGAGCAAGAGTCAGCTGTCAGAGACCAGCTGCAAGTTTTAAAATGCAGTCTAGATTTTTGTGCACGGTTCTGTCAGTCTGGCTTGCAACCCCATAAAAAAGTGACACTGCCCAGCAAATGTGGCTGAGTAGCAAGTTCTATGGTCAGTGTTGCCTTCTGTGGGTTACTTGTCAGTTTCTCCTACTGAATGTCGAAATGACTCCTGCTGTGAGGTAAACCACCTCCAGAAATGGATAGCTTAATATCCTTGTGATACCCTCACTATTTAAGGGTACTTCTGGCTATTGTAGCAGCTCCTGTTGTATTCTTTGTGTTGATTAGGAGTGAGGAAAGTTTGCTTGATTTCTATGTTCTTCATATATGACCTTCCTTAAGAATGTTTAAAAAGGAGGTGGTTCTTATCCATGCAGTAATGTTCCCTGGGAACAGCCTGACTTATTTAAATCCCTTTCACATTTCTGGAAGATTTATTAAACTTTATCTTCACTGCTTCTCTTACCCAGCGTACTTGTCAGACCTTTCTACCACATGCAAATTCTATCTTAATTAACAGTTTCTGAGAACTTGATGGGGGACACAAGCTCTTCAGCAAATGAAAGTGAAATTATTTTTGAAAAAGTTTATTAGATTGCTCAGAAGAGCTTATTTCTATAAAGTTATCCCAAAGCTATTTGTTGGGGTACTGTGTGACGTGGTGTTGAAAGGCACACCCAGACTAATACTTCAGGCCTAAACTGACCACCTTTGCAGACTTTTTCATTAAGATGTAAGACATAGCAATTCAATTGCCACTTAAAGATCCTCATGGCATTCTTTGCAAGAATTAATGGACATTAATGCTAACATCCTTGCCAAAGTCCAACTCAGGCTATTACACTTTGCTTCCCAAAATAGTCTTCTGTGCTTGCAGTTGGATACAACATCCTTCACTTCCTCTCCTAAACCATTTTCAATTGTTCCTGTGCACCGAATTGGCTTGCTTTACTCCAGAGCTAGCTGTTTGTTAGTGCCAGAGTATGATCTGTAGTCTAAACAAATTCTACTCATTTTAATCTTCAAGATGAAAAGTGCAAAATAAATAAAATGCAACTTTATCACAGAATGAACAAATTAACATTGTCCTTTGGATTTTAATACAGTCTCTTGTTCATTGGCTGAAATACTGAAGGAAAATCACCTAACATGGTATTTAGGCAAAAGTTAGAGAGGGTTAGGCTTCTCTGTTGGGCCCTTCCTTCTTTTCTTGTTCTCCTGTATATGCATCCTCCTGTTGTTACTGATTGATGCTGGTAAACAGACCAGAAATGGAGTATTTTAAATGTGGTTTTAAATAGAGTTTAGCTACACAAAGGCCTTGAACACACTACAAAGTTATTGAGCGGTAAGGCTCCTTACCGCGCAATAACAACCAAAGCATCCACACGCTAAAGCTTCTTGTTGTGCGGGAACAGCCCTCTTGCCGCGCAACATGTAAACCACCTAAACGAGGGTGGTAAGGCTTACCACGGAACAGTTGTTCCATGGTACAGCCTGTGTGGACGCTTTTTGCGCTGTTGACAGCCTTCGGATATGTCCCAGAGTGCCAAACCGGGCCACTCTGGGACATTGGAGTTGTCAAATATGTCAATTTCACTGCTCTAGCTGAGCAGTGAAATTGACATCG
The DNA here is from genome assembly GCA_007922175.1 of Pelusios castaneus. Lineage (NCBI taxonomy): Eukaryota > Metazoa > Chordata > Testudines > Pelomedusidae > Pelusios > Pelusios castaneus. Next base: position 11,767,189 of record ML685814.1, read on the forward strand.
GGGATCGGATGGTGGCAGAAGCTCCGGCGGAGCTTCTGCTGCTACCCGAACCCCTGGACTGAGCTGGGGGGCCAGCTCTGCTTCGAGCCAGCCCCCCAGCTCAGTTCCCGGGCTCCG
>ML685814.1:11772305-11795060 GCA_007922175.1 Pelusios castaneus
TCATCAAGTTCTTGTCACCCTCTGTTGTTCCAGTCTTGGGGCTCTCAGGCAGACTTCCAGTGATGCCAAATCATATGTTCTTATTTGGACAAATCTTATCTGGTCATTGCAAGATAGGCTGCCTGCTTTCTTCATTTTTAACTGTCAGATTTGAACCCAAATCCCTAGAGGTGAAGCTAAAATTGTCTCCTTCTTCTGTTCATAATTCCAACAGCTGAGTCTTTTCATGTTTAGCTAATAAGGCCTTTTCCACACAAGAGAAAATTGTACTGATTTTAAGTAAATTGGTTCAAAAATTGATTTTAATTAAATTGGTTTTAGCCCCCTTTCGTGAACAATCTTACTTTGGTTTAAGCATGGCTCATTGATTTAGACTTAATTGACAAGGAATGTGAAGGTAAATGGACATTAGGCATTCTTCACCCAGAATAAGTGCTCACACAAGGAGATTGCATCAATTTAACAAATTTCTTATGTAGAAGAGCCCTAAATTTGGGTGTAATCTACTGTTTCCTGGGGAACACTTGTTAGCACCTTTCTGGCATGAAGTTTATTTTAAACAGGTTTCTCTAAAAATTGCTATTAAGACTTCCTGTGCACTATAAACAATACCTTTAGTTATCAAGTGTCCCATCAGAAGAAAGAAAACCTTCACATACTGGATAACCAGTAGACTAAGGCCTTGTCTACACTAGAGAGTTCTTTTGACAAAAGTCACCTTTTATCAACAAAACAGTGAAGGTGTTTACATTGACAGCATAGTCCTGGGGCACTTTTACAGACTAACAGATTTATTTATCGCATGAGCTTTCCTGGGAGAAAATCCCACTTCGTCAGACGAAAGCTCATGCGATAAATAAATCTGTTAGTCTTTAAAAGTGCCACAGGACTCTGTTGTCTTTCTACAATAGACTAACACGGCTCCCCCTTTGGAATTTGTATACATTGTAATGCTACTCCTGCCTCTTGAAAATGCTCCTGCTTCAACAAAATTAAATCACCTCGACAAAAGGCTTAGAGCTTTTTGTGGCAAAGTTAGATCGACAAAGTGGTGGTGTAGTAGACTCTCTGCTTGGTTATACCAGTGGAAATGGTCTCCAGAAGGTGTGTCTCAGTGCATATCCTGACTGTTCTGGTCAGCAGTTTGAACCCCGCTGCCCTCCAGTCAGGTACCCAGGTGTCCGCCCCTTCCCCTTTAAAAGCCTGGGAATTTTTGAAATTCTCCTTCCTGCTTGATCAGCATGGAGAGCTCACATAGCATCTTCCTAGTTGACTGTGGCTGCTCCGTGCCCCAAATGCTCTCCCACTTGGAGTACACCAGAGCTTTTGGATCTGCTGGGTCTATGGGGAGAGGAGGCTGTGCTGTTCCAGCTGTACTGCAGCTGTAGGAACTTGGATACTTAAGGTCTAATTTCTTGAGGCCTTTTGGAGAAGGGCTGCAAATGACACATCGGTGCCATGTGAAAATCAAAGAACTAAGACAGGCATGCCAGAAGGTTAGGGAGTCAAACCATGTCTCTGGTGCTGTGCAGAAGACTTGCTACTTATGTAAGGAGCTGGATGCCATCCTCGGCAGCAACCCAACCTCCACCACCAAGGGCCTCGTGGGTATATTAGTGAGGCTGGACACGGCAGACTCATCCCTGAGGACAAAGAGGTCAAGTTGGAGGACAGGACCATTCCTCAGTCCTGGAGGGGGTGAGCCACTCTAAATCTTCCATGCAGGTTGCGGGAGAGAGGAGCTCTGGTAAGTGAAATTTTTGAGTTGATGCTGCTCCGTTATATGAAATAGAGCTGTCCTTTGCTTTGTTACATTGTACAAGAGGGTGAAGGGTTAGAAATGTACAAGAGTTGCTATGTTTGCGAGCGCTTCACATTCCTCGTGCAGCTAAAGACTGTGGTGGAAAAGTGTGTTAACTTGGAGATTTCACAGGAAATTTTTCCTGGAGGTGCTTGCTAATCCTCTACTAACGGTTCCTTAGCAGAGCTGCTTCATTACTTCCCCCATTGTAGAAAACTTTCTTGCACCAATTGGCAATCATCTATGCAGGGACCAAAGTGGTGCTCAGGTAGGCAGCATGTGGTCCCAGTCTGAAGCCACTGAGATGGAGGAGATGCACCCCAGCATCACTGCTTATTCTCAGGCATGAGACATTGGCTTCTATGACCCCCGCCTGTGGAAAATGGTGGAAGAATTTCTAATATTTTTTCCCTAATTGCCTGAAGTGATCCTCTTAGAAAACGACCAAGAGTTTGTTTGTTTGTTTTTTTTCCCCCATGTTGCGGGGCCTGCAATGCTGAGATGCTGCAGTCCTCAGAGGCAGAAAAAGAAGACCACAGGGCATGGAGACAGACTGTAAATGAAATCAGAAAATAGATAGGCAGGAAAGGAGGGATAACAGAGTGAATTTTAGCAGGACAGAAGCAGATGATAAAAGCCATGGAGGAGCAAAATGGAGCTGTTAAAAGTCCCTAATAACACTGCAAATTGAATTCATGCATGCTTGCCCCTTCCTGCAGCTGGTACAGACTACTGTGCAGTCTCCAAACCCCTTCCACATATTCCTTCTAGCTTCCTAAATTCTCAGGAGCCCATTCATTCCAGCCCTTCAGACCACTTCCAAAGTGATAGTTGAACTTGCACAAAGCTTTGAGAACCCACGGTGCCTTTCACTTTTTCTCTCTTCCCACCCATTGGTCAGCAATCATCCAAATTTTCATGCAAGGTGGCGGGTAAACTAAGCATGACAGAGTGCTGTTTAGAAAGACATCTTATTACTGCTCATTGTCAAAATGGTGCCTCAAGGCCCCCCTGATTTGAATAGCCTCCCATTGTGCCTACTCATAGCCCTGATATCTGGTTGCTCAAACTCAACCGCTAGGTGATCCACCTTCACGCTCCACACAGGGAACTTTTCACCCGTCGCCTCTCAAATGTTATGGAGCATGTAGCAGGTAGCTATCACCATGGAAATTTTTTTTTTTTGTTTAGATCTAGCCTGCCATAAAGGCAGTGCCAGCATGCTTTTAATCTGCCAAATGTTCATTCTGTGGTCATTCTGCAGCTGCTGAGTCTGTTATTGAAGCACTCCTTGTTGCTGTCCAAGTTTCATGAACCAGGGATGTAAGGATCACCATGAGTATTTCAACATCCCCCATTGCAATCTTCTGGTATGGAAAATGTCTTTGCTTGCAGCTTTCTGTACAGGCCAAGGTTCCTGAAGATGCACACATCATGCACCTTGCGTGACCCCATCCCTCCCTGATATCAGTGACGTGTCCAAGGCAGTCCGCAAGTTCCTGCAATTTTATCGAGCAGGGGTTCTCAATCTTGTCTTCTGTGAAACAGATGGCACCATGTCTAACTGTTCACGACACAGAAGCCCCCTTCCGCTTAAGAAACAATCGCCATCTGCAGATACGGCAGCGGTACAGAAAATACAGGCCCCTCCTCCCCCACTGGAGAAATCCTTGGAAAGAGGCACTTTGAAAGCGGAGTGTTCCCTGCTGCCAAAGAAAGCCACCACCAATGGCGCTTTTGGCAGCGCTGCACAAAAGAAGTCTCCTACTTCCAGAAAAATTTGGCACCAACGGCATTTTCGGCCGCTGCAGTAAGCCAACCTCCCCTGCTGCCATGATTTGCCTTGTCCCAGAAAGACAAACTGCACCACGAGTGCAGGGGTTCTTTCGGCTGTGGGGTGAGTGCTGGCAACAGACTTAGCTGCTGTGTCATGACACAGTGGTTGAGAACTGCTGCTTCAGAGAAGTACAGCTTTCTACTCTGTCGCAAGATGGTCCAAGGTCAAAATTGAGTGTTATGTGCCCTCTCTCATCCTACCACAATTAGGGAATCTCACTGTTGCAAAGCCATCCACTGTTAACATACATTTCCAAGAGTCCCAGTCCTTCATAGCAGAATGCATTAGTGCAGCCCCAGCGGTGGACTTCCTGATTTCAATCTGATTCATGACTGACTGGTAACAGCCTGGAGTTGTCAGCTTCTACGCTGTGATTGTTATGTGCTTCTCCGCTGAAAGGGCAGTTCTCATTTTGATGTTCTTGTGCCACAGTGCTCTGGGGTGAGCTCTGCACACAGTTCCAGGAAGGTGGGTGCCTGTATCCAAAAATTCCAGAGCCACCGCTCTTCATTCTAGACCTGCATAATGGTGCAGTCCCATCACTCAGTGCTTGTGTGACAGTCCACACTGTACAGCTGCCCTGTGAATGCCCCAAATAATCTGGCATTATTTGTTTCCATGACAAACAGCAGGTCAGATGCCTCAGATTCCTGTTGAGATTGGAAGCTCATGATGTATTGTATTACATTACCATGATGTGTTCATAAGTGACCACCATAGTGGAGAATAGTACAGGGTCCTTCCTTTCAGACAGAGATGGTGGGTGCACAGTAAAAGGGCCATTGAAAAATGCCACAAAATGCAGTCAGAAACCCTAGGATTGATGAAATGGAAAAAACTACATCATGGGGTGGATTTTGAGCCTGCACCCCTGATGCATTGCAATCCACTCTATTTTTCAGAACTCCTAGCTGCATGTGGTTGTGAATTGCACAGTGGGATAGCTACTCACAGTGCATTTTTTCTCACTGTCGGTGCTAGAGCACCAGCTGTGGATGTGCTTCACCAACAGAAGCAACATTGTGCAAACAGACACAAGAGATGTAATTGTATTATTTTTTGATCATCCATTGTAACTTGTCAACAAAACTAGTGTAGACAAGGCCTAGGAAGCTACCTTCAGTTGTCTCCTCTCTTGTCGTGTTATCCCAGCTCTGAAGCGTCCTTTTGCTTTCTTGACATATCTTTGAGGAAGCTGCTGTCCCTTCTGAAACAGATGGTACAAGCTCTCGATTCCAGTCTATAATGAAAAATCACTGACCACTGAGGGGCAGTCAACAGGGCTGTGAACAGGGGTGTTTGAGTGGGCCTTAAGGGCTGTGGAGGAGTTTTGGGGGAGTTGTGAGTTCTTGTGTTTGTTTGCTTGTTGTTTTAGTTTTTCTTTTTTTTTTTTTTTTTCCTTTGGGGGGTTGGGGTTTGTTTTTAAGTGTGGGGCTTCCCTGCTGAGGGAGCTATAAAGGCAGCCATTCCAGCAGCAGCACACAGGGGCAGTCAAAGGCCTATGAATAGTGGAATTTGGAGGGGGAATTCGGAGGGGAGTGTGGGATTCTTGTATTGCTTTGCTTGGTGTGTTGGGGTGTATTTGTGTTTTATGCAGACTGGAAATAGGGGAAGCTCTATGACAGATACAGAGGCAACAGTGGTAGACACTCACACGGGAAGAAACAGCTAAGATGACAGGATGTGGAAGCTGCAGGATGTATGTGATCTTGGAGGGGTTGCCTCCAAAGACCTTCATATGTATGAAGTGCCGCCTCATAGGGTTGATGGAGGAGAAAATTTGGGGGTTAGAGATGCAAGTGGAAACTCTCATTGAGTTTAGAAGGGGGTTTGAATAATTGATGGAGCAGATGAATGAGGGGGTTTTAAGAGGAACGCCAGACCTGCAGATGGCAGCAGGACCATCAGACTGTGAGGGCTTGAATGCCAGGAGATGAAAGTGGCCAGTGGAAGCAAGTGACTGTGAGAAGTCGGCAAAGAAAAAGACAGGTTAGTGAAGGAGAAATAGAACTCAGAAACAGGTTTGTGATGTTAGCAAATTCAGTAACCACGTGCTGTGCTTCTTTAAGTGGGGGTGCAAGGAAGAAGAGAAGAGCAGCTAGTCCTTTCCAAAGAAGGGATGAGCCGATGGAGACTGCTTCCCGTAAGAGCCCCAGAAGGATTCAGGAGTGGGTGCAGGGGATTGCAGAGAAAAGCTGTAGAACTGAGGACTTGCGGCCGGAAAGAAGTGGGGATTGGTTTGAGAATCACACTGTTGCCAGGAAAAGGCAAATCTTTGTGATTGGTGACTCCCTGCTGAGAAGGACAGACAGGCCTATAACCAGAGCTGATTCCAAGAACAGAAGGGTATGCTGCTTGGCGGATTGAAGATACGGGATGTCGATCTGAGGCTGAAGAGGATCTTAATGGGAGCGGGAAAGAATCCTCTGATTGTCCTTCATGTGGGTACAAATGATGTAGGTAGATTCTCACTGGAACATATCAAAGGTGACTATGCCAGGCTGGGGAGGACTCTCAAGGAAATTGAAGCTCAGGTGATCTTCAGTGGGATTCTGCCTGTCCCTAGAGTAGAACAACAAAGGTGTGAAGATCCTGTTGATAAACAGATGGCTCAGGCAGGGGTACTGTAAGGAGGGATTTGGCATGTAGGGTCCCTGTGGGGCATTCATGGACAGAAGACTGTTCTCCTGGGATGGACTGCACCTGAGCAGAGAGGGAAACGGACTCCTGAGAGGGAGATTAGCACAACTGATCAAGCGAGCTTTAACTAGGGAGTCGGGGGAGATAGTTGAGATGTGTCCAAATAATCTCCATGCCTGATATTAGTGTTGAGAAGAGGGAAAATGAAATAAGAAAGGACACAAATAGGGAGAAGCATAGAGGTTAGAAGGAGGGGTAATGTAAATGCCAGTCTAGCGAGAGACATTGTCTGTAGAATGACTGTGCCGAATCAGGCAAAGAATGTGAGTGAGGCCAAGCAGCAAAAACTAAAATGTTTATATACTAACGCGAGAAGCCTGGCTAACAAAATGGAGGAACTGGAGCTACTGGTAGAGGAAGTGAGATGAGATATTATAGGGATAACTGAAACATGGTGGAATAGTAGTCATGACTGGTATTGAAGGCTATGTGCTCTTTAGGAAAGGCAAAGGTGGGGCAGTGGCATTGTATATCAATGAGAAGGTAGACTGCAAGGAAATTCAAAGTGATGGAATTTACAAGACAGAATCAATCTGGGTAAAAATCGCACTGGGGGAGAAAGCTACTAGAATTTCTCCAGGGATAGTGCTTGGGGTGCATTGCAGACCACTGGGATCTGATTTAGATATGGATAGGGACCTCTTTAAGGCCTTTAAGGAAGTAAATACTACTGGGAACTGTGAGATTATCAGAGACTTTAACTTCCCAGATATAGACTGGAGGACGTGTGCTAGTAGTAATAAGAAGGCCCAGTTTTTCCTGGATGTGATAGCTGATGAATTGCTTCTCCAAACTGTTACCAAAGCAACAAGAGGGGATGCCATCTTAGATTTGGTACTGGTGAGTAGTGAGAACCTCATAGAGGAACTGATTGTAGGGGACAACTTAGGTTCGAGTGGCCACGAGCTAATTCAGTTCAAACCAATTGGAAGGATAAACAAAAATAAATCCATGACCAGGATCTTTGACTTTAAAAGGGCTAACTTTAGAAAATTAAGGGAATTAGTTGGGGAAGTTGCCTGGAGTGAAGAATTTAGGAATGTAAAGGAAGAAGAGGCTTGGAATCACTTCGGATCAAAGTTGCAGGAGCTATCTGAATCTACATTCTGAGGAAGGGAAAAAAATCCATAGGCTAGAGCAGTAGACCAAGTTGGATGTGTAAGCATCTCGGATTGGTGATTAGGAGGCCGCACAGAGCCTACAAGGAGTGGAAAACGGGAGGGATCAGCAAGGAAAGCTACCTTTTTGGAGGTCAGAACATGTAAAGATAGGCAAAAAGTCAAGCAGAGCTGGACCTTGCGAAGGGAATTAAAACGATTAGTAAAAGGTTCTTTAGCCATATAAATAGGAAGAAAACGAAGGAAGAAGTGGGACCGTTAAAAACTGAGGATGGTGTGGAGGTCAAGGATAATCTAGGCATGGCTGAATGTCTAAATAAGTACTTTGCATCTGTTTTTAATGAGAGTGAAGACGAGCTGGGGGATAGAGGTAGGGTAGCTAATGGGAACGAGGTCATGAAAGTGGAAATTATCATACCTGAGGTAGAAGCCAAACTGGAGCTGCTGGATGGGACTAAATCGGGGGGGCCTGGACAATCTCCATTCGAGGATACTAAAGGAACTGGCTCATGAAATTGCCAACCTGTTAGCAAAGATTTTTAATGACTCTATAAACTCGGGGGTTGTACTGTATGACTGGAGAATCGCTAATATAGTTCCTGTTTTCAAGAAAGGGAATAAAAATGATCTGGGTAACTATAGGCCTCCTAGTTTGACCTTGGTAGTATGCAAGGTCTTGGAGGAAAATTTTGAAGGAGAAAGTACTTAAGGATAGTGAGGATAATGGTAACTGGGTTAAAATACAACAAAGCTTTACAAAAGGGAGATCATGCCAGACTAACTGGATCTCCTTTTTTGAGAGGATAACAGATTTTTTTAGACAAAGGGAATGCGGTGGACTTAATTTACTTAGATTTCAGCAAGGCATTTGATATAGTTCCACATAGGGAGTTATTAGTTAAGTTACAGAAGATGGGGATTAATATGAATATAGTAAGGTGGATAAGGATCTGGTTAAAGGGGAGGCTACAGCGGGTCGTACTGAAGGGTGAACTGTCAAGCTGGAGGGAGGTTACCAATGGAGTCCCTCAGGGATCAGTCTTGGGACGATCTTATTTAACCTTTTTGTTCTTGATCTTAGCACAAAAAGTGGGAATGTGCTAATAAAGTTTGCAGATGACACCAAGGTGGGAGGTATTACCAGTACAAAGAAGGATCGGGATACCATGCAAAAAGATGACCTTGTAAACTGGACTATCAGGAATATGATGAAATTTAGTAATGGGAAGTGCAAGGTCATGCATTTAGGGACAAATAATAAGCATTTTTCCTATAAGATGGGGATGCATCAGGTGGAACGGACTGAGGAGGAGAAGGATCTGGGAGTACTGGTTGATCATAGGATGACTGTGAGCCGCCAATGCGATGTGGCCGTGAGAAAAGCTAATGTGGTCTTAGGATATATCAGGAGAGGTTTATCAAGTAGAGACAGGGAGGCGTTAGGGTCGCTGTAGAAGGCACTGGTGAGTCCCCATCTGGAATATTATGTGCAGTTCTGGTCCCCCATGTTTAAAAAGGATGAATTCAAATTGGAAGAGGTGCAGAGAAGGGCTACAAGGATGGTTCATGGAGTGGAAAACCTGCCTTATGAGAGGAGACTCAAGGAACTTGGCTTGTTTAACCTAACCAAAAGAAGGTTGAGGGGCGATACGATTGTTCTCTCTAAATACATCAGAGGGGTAAATATCAGGGAGGGAGAGGAATTGTTTGACTATAGCACCAATGTGGATACTAGAACAAATGGATATAAACTGTCCATCAGGAAATTGAAGCTTGAAATTAGATGCAGGTTTCTAACCATTAGAGGAGTAAAGTTCTGGAATAGCCTTCCAAGGGGAGCTGTGGGGGCAAAAAAAATATAACTGCTTTCAAAACTGAGCTTGATAAGTTAATGGAGGGGATGGTATGATGAGATAACCCATTTTGGAAATTGACTGATCTTTGATCTTTGGCTACTGGTGGTGGATATGCAAGTGACCTAAGAAGGGAGGGCAGATGGGGTGGGTTCTGAGTTATTTCAGAGAATTGTTTCTTGGATAACTGGCTGTTGAGACTTGCCCATGTGCTCAGGGTTTAACTGATTGCTATACTTGGGGTCGGGAGGAATTTTTCCCCCAGGGCAGATTGGCCTGGGCTCTGGGGGTTTTTCGCCTTCCTCTGTAGCACGGGGCATGGCTCATCAACCGGTGAATTCTCTATATTTTAAAGTCCTTAAATCATGATTTGAGGAGTTAAATAACTCAGTCGTAGGTTGGAGGCTTGTTGCTGGAGTGGGTGGGTGAGGTTTTGAGGCCTGCATTGTGGTCAGACTAGATCAGGAGTCGGCAACCTTTGCTGGCCCCCGTGCCAGCCCTGCTCACCGCATCCTCAGCAGGTGCCAGGGCAGGGCCAAAAGGGGGGCAGGGCCAGGCCTCTGGTGCTGTGCTTGCTGGCCGGGGCCGGAGCCGGCACCTGCCAGTGGGCGGCCTCCAGTTCCCGGCCCTGGGGCCGGCTCCCGTTGGCAGCTGTGGTGCGGGGCTGCTGGCCCCGCCTCCGGCTGGACAGCAGGGCTGCTGGAGCAGAGCAGGTCGGGTCCACCTGCCCAGAGCCGTGACACTGCTGGCAGGACAGAGCCGGCCATGGCCGGCAAGAGGGCAGTTTGGCTTGGCCCAACTGGAGCCGCCGCTGCTGGCGGTAGCCGGGACTGGGAACCGGAGGCTCCGGGTGGGCCAAGCGGACCCCCTGTCTTGCCAGTCATGGCCGGGGCTGACTCTGTCTTGCCGGTAGTGGTGCAACTCTGGGGTGGGCCAACCTGCTCCGCCCTGCTCCCCTCCAGCAGCTCTGTCCAGCAGGGGCCAGCGGCCGCACGCCGCAGCTGCTGGCCGTGCTCCCCAGCAGGGAAGTGTGGTGAGCGGGGCTGGGGCCAACGGGGGAGCCTGAGTGGTGCCACCTGCTGCTCAGGCTCGGCCTGCCTGCCAGGGGTTGCCGACCCCTGGACTAGATGATCTAACTGATCCCTTCTGACCTTAGTCTATGAGATTGGGAAAAAGACTGATGTTGACTGCTTCTGTTTGTTACGTGTTCTCGACTATTAAATGTAGCCTACCACCTTGCTCAGTATTTTAGACTTGGATTTTACATTCATCCATGTCATCCCTGGGAACTTTTACCTTTTAGATTCTTACATTTTTTTATAAAAGTATGCACAAGGCACTTATATAACACTGTTATTGAATATAAATTACAAAACCCAAATTCAACATTTCATCCTGCTAATAGCTTTTTTGAAGCTTGACCTATAGCAGAACTCTTCTAGCCTCTACCCCAAAACCATAGTAGATAAATTTTACAGCATGGCTTGGGGTCTGACCTTCAAGACACTTCAAATCAAGAGGGGGGGAGGGGGGGGTTCCAGATCTTAAGGACCCTCAGAGAAAAGTCTACTGCCAGCCACCACTCCTAAATCTAAAGGCCTCAAATTTGAACACCTCAGCTAGCTGTATCTGTAGCAGTTTGACATGTGGAGAAAGGTGGCTTCTGAAGTAAAAAATTCCAAGCCATTTTTGGCTTGAAAGGTTGAAGCCAGCAACTGAAACCTCACCTGGAAACAAATAGGCAATTAATGCAGATCATGGAGCATAGAAAAACACTGCTTAAAAAATTAGCTGCGGCATTCTGCAGGAGCTTATATTTATTTGAAACACTTAAATTTCGCATCAACTTAAGCGTCCTGCTTTGGCACTTCTCTCTCCTTTTCATCTTTTGTTCTGGGCCTCTGTCTTACACTGCAGGAGTGAGTGGTATATTCTACTTCTCCCACTCTACCACAGAGAGAGGCAATGACTTGTGTTTGCTTTGTGCTTTGATTTAGTGTCTGGGAATCAGTCCCTTGCAAAGGGAGCCTGCGTCATTGAGAAATGTTTAACCTTCTGGCCTCTCAATGAGTCTGGAAACTTTGCTGACACGAACTGGAAGCTTGAACTAGAGTCTAAAAACATTCCTTACCCAAATTGTTCTCTCCCTTGATGTGACTAGAAAGGGGGTTCCAGTGAGATAAGTTTAGTTTGTGGGTCAAGCAACTGCAATTTTTTGTGAGGAAAAGTGTCTGTTCAGTGCTAGACGAACAGCAACTAGTGTTAGTTTTTCGGAGGGAGAAATGTATAGAGGGTAGGGAGTGGGGCCCTAATCCAAGAACAAATTCTGAAGTGTTGTTTTGTTTTAAACACAAAATTACTTCCTTACACCTTCCTGTTTTGATTTTGTGTATGGCGCAGTGTTAATGGTTTCAAGATGCAACACAACACCGCCTGTCAGACTATTTTAGAGCTCAGGTTACCAGATTGTGGTCCTTGGAGTACTGTTGATTTGTGGAAAGCTAGGAGCTTGCCTTGTGCTACCTCTTTTGCAGCTGCAACTATAGGTAGCCAAACTCCACGTGATAAAGAAGAGTTTGGAGGCCTGTAAGATGATCTGGAAATGAGATGGAGAGAGTTTAACTGTCTCTACTAGACACTGATGCTATTTGAAAGAATAGAAACCACCCCCAGGACTTGAGCCACCAATGGAAGAAATGTCAAGAGGACAAGAGTACAGGACACTGGTTCAGGGTACCAAGTGGCTGGGCAGTATTTTCATCAGGTCAGGGAAATGTGTTCATGAGGAGAAGAGAAGGAAGCAGAGAAGTGTATATATGTAGGGGTAAGCCATAAATATGATATCTCTCTCCTCCTCTCCCCATTTAAGACTTTTGGCACAGTCCCATATATATAACAGTCTCATAAGCCAACTAGCAAGTGGGGTCTGGATGAAATTGCTATAGGATGCATGCACTCTTGGTTGGAAGACTGTACTTGGAGTAATTAGTGGCTCACAGTCAAACTAAGAGGGTATTTCTAGTTGGGTTCCATGGGGGTCAGTCCTAGGTTCAGTGCTAGTCAGTGTTTTCATTAATGACTTGGATAATGTGTATAAAGTTTAAGAATGACACAAAGCTGGGAGGGGTTGCAGGCACTTTGGAGGACAGGATTAGCATTCAAATGATCTTGACAAATTGAAAATTGCTCTGAAATCAATAAGACGAAACTGAATAAGGACAAATGCAAGATACCACACTTAAGCGTTTGAATTTTGCCTTCCAGACTACAAGATGGAGAGTAACTGGACATGTAGTAGTATTGCTTAAGAGGATCTGGAGGTTCTAGTGTGTCACAGATTGAATACATTAACAATTTGATGCAGGCCTGGAAAAAGCTAGTATAATTCTGGGGTGTCATTTATAATAGGAGTGTCGTATATAAAATACTGGGAGGTAATTGTCCTGCTCTTCTAGGCACTGGAGAGGCCTCAGATGGGCTACTATGCCCAGTTTCATTTAGGAATGGTGTAGAAAAATTGGGGAAATTCCAGAAGAATGCAACAAAAACGATAAAGAAAAAAGCTTTGAAAACCCCCCAGCAACGGATCATATTTCTTCTTCAGGAAAGAAGACCAAGGAGGGGTGGGGGCTGACAAGTCTTCCAATATACTAGGGGCTGTTATAAAGAGGACTGTAATCAATTGTTGTTTTTTCTGGGTGATTGTATATGTCCATTCCAATGTAGATTTTGTGTGCCCCAAACATGGTTGCCTGAAAACTTTTCTTACAGTGGTATCTGTTGGGTTGCCTCTGGTGTTGCTTGTCCATAGCGCTGGTATACAGGGTACCACTGACCCACACCTCCTCAATTCCTTCTTACTACCTATGAACATCACTGCAAGGGCTCTATCAAGTCTTTCTCGATGAACTTGTGTTTTTTTTTTTTTCCCCCTATCCATAGTTCTCATTCAAGTTTCCTTTGCAATTATTAGTTAGTTTTCTCCATTACTAGAAAAGTTTCTTCTTTTCCTGGTACTGAGGCATGTCTCATTTGCTGGATTTCAAACATTGTGCCTCATTTAGCAAGGCTATGTCTCTGTGTGACCTGCATTCCAGTTATCTTACATGCTTGGCTCATGCCTGGGAGCATTATAAGATTTGCAAGGACTTCAAGCTCTGTATGAGAAAGGACTGAGACATTATGCTGAAGTCTGTATTGATGGAAGCAGTTCTCAGACCTCCCTCAGAGCCAGGCCATTCAGACTCTGCACTGAGCACCTTGGCGTTGGTAGGTGCATCTGTCACTATCTGGGAGCCTCTGTACTGTTCACCACATCAGTACTGAAGGAGAAACCAAAAGAAGATGCTGGCTGAGAGGTTGTTCCTCCATTCCAAGGATAGCCAGCCATGGAGGCCAGAGCAGAGGGTCACCCTGTGTTGGGCCTCTCTGTGGCTCCACCAGCTTAGTTGGAGCTCTTGAGTCTGGCCCCTTTATGGGTACTGTTGAGTCCAGCACCAGAGGGGCAGTGCAGTATTGGCACTCTGGCAGTGCCATCAGTGATGGAAGCCTTTGCTGTGCCAGGAGATCTACTCTCTCTAATGGTCCTGACCCAGACCTTCGGTACTGCCTAAAGCAGGGGCCTGCACCCTGGGGCTCCGGAGCTGCATGTGGCTCTTTGGCTGCCCCCCTGTGGCTCTGACCCCACTGTGCCACTGGGGAACCTTGCAGGTGGCTCATGCCAGGCTTGAGGGCCCCCCTGCCACTGGGGGACTCAACCAGGACCAGCCCCGGCAATGTGCCCAGGAACCTTGGCCCAGCTCCTAGATCTCCTACCAGGAGGCCAAACCCATTGTGGTTCTCAAAACACTCATTGAAGGAATTTTTAAAAATGGCTCTTATCTTTTGGGTTGTTGACCCAACCTAAAGGCAAGTCACTTCAATGCTGGTCACTGACATTGTTGGGAACCAGTTCTCCCTAATCTCTGGACAGATACTCCTTGTCCTCAGACGTGGAGTTTTATGTTCTCCACTCCAGGAGCTATCTGTGACAGAAGTCCTCACTACCCTACAGTGGACCCAGACCAGGGTATGCCATCAACTGCCCGGCTCCCTAACCAGTGGCATGTGTCTATGTAGTGGCCCTTCTATAACCTGTGGGTGTTTTTCCCCCCAATACAGGGTCCTCCATTGAGGTGCATCTGTTCCGTGGCCTCTGAGGGAAGAGTGCTGTTGTCTCATTGGCTGAAGAAAGGGAATCTATAGCAAGAGTTTCCCTGCAAGAGGGTCTCGCCGCTACAAATTTAGTTGCTGGGCCCATGGCCTTTTGCAGTGGTCATGGCTCTAATCCGGTGGACTGCTTCATGAGATTCAGCTGACCCAGGACTTCCTTTTGAGGGTGCTTCACTCTTCTCAGAGCAGGCAGATGCCAAACGCCATGGACTCAAGGTCACTACTCTGTAGTGCCTGGGCTTTATATATCCCAGCAACTTCCAAAAAACATGGTAGGCCACAGCAATCCTCCTGATTCTTCCCTCTGCTTGCTCAGCAGGCCTCTTAGAGGAAGAGGAGCAGGGACTTCAGTTGTAGGCCTCCATTCCCATCATCAACATTTAAGGGCTGCCCCTCCCAACTAGCAATTGAAGTGATTGATCTGTTTTGGATAGGAAGCTGTATGTAGGCATAATTATTTTATGATAGAGTTTAAGCCTGCTTGGGCCCTGTATTAACAAAACTTTCTCAGACTGGATTTAAAAAAAGAGTTTCTGGGGTTTTATTTAAAGTAATGTAAAGATTTAGTTGGTTTCTTTCTTTCTCTCTCACATTGAATTCTTGAACTGGGTAGGCTCCTCAGCATGTACCTAAGCTGTTGTGGTATCCTACCAATGGCTAGAAAAGTATATTGCACAGTAGGTCTGGTTTGGCATGACCTGGGGAGTTAATCAAACTGAGGTCAAAATGGGGTTAAATATGCATTCTTTGGACTGGACTTCTCTCTTCTGCATGCATATTTTACAGAAAATCCTTGTGGGTTGATGTACCAGTTTGCAGGGAAAGGCAAACTGGCAAACTTTGGATGTGTTGCAAGGGTACAGAGTTTGTATATGTGGTGGAGATTGCTTTAACTTTTGCTGTTGTGCAAAGTATACTTTGGCAGTGGAAGATGCAGAGAGCAGTACTTCAAATTGGAGACAGTGAGGTAATGAGAAAGTGACATACAAAGGAAGTGGTGGTGGGTGGGGAGGGCTAAGTGTACTTTGACATCATTGGATAGGTTTTCCAGCCTGCCCAGCAGCTATTTTTACATCTCTTGCTCACAACATTTAGAACGTAGTTTGTCAGCAGTGCAAGCCACCTTGCCAAAAGTGGGGGTGGTGGTATATCCCAGGATGAGTTGAGGGGGCTACACAGCAGTGCTGCAACTGGGCAAGGATCCAGATTCCCAGGCTTGCCTGCTCTTACAGAGAATCCACAATGGTATTTTACATTTCGCCACTTGTCTGTCATGGATAGGAGTATTCTGAGCTGGCTGTAGCAGCTGTGACCAGCTGATTGAAATGATCAGTGTGTATGAACTGCAGATGTCTCCTGAGAACTGAAGTGGCAAGCTAGTACAGTGTTCCCAACTTATTCTCTCTAACTCTCTCCAAAGGTTTTTATTGGTGGGAGGCAGGATCCTGGGAACATCCAAAGTTAACTCTAATTTATGTAATGAAATCCTTATCTGTTAAAAGGATGGTAAGGGTCACAAAACTTTGGTGTGGGAGTTTTTTCCCCACTATTTATTTATTTAGGAAGTATTACAAGGTTTATAAATCCTTGTCATGCAACTATTAGAAACGAAATAATCATTACAATAATGAGCTTCTGTTTAAAGAGATGTTATACAGGAATATAGTAATAAAATCTCTAGTTAACAGGATTTATCATATGTGAATGAATATCCTTATAACACTTAACACTAATTCCTAGTGATTTTGTTAAATTTTGTGAAAATCTCTGATTACACATTTAGCAGATAATGCACTCTGTCAATGTTGATATTTAAGATAGTTAGGGTAGGCATCCTTTGCAGGTGAATATACTTTCTCTGAGTATTGAATAAAAAGTAACCAAATGTCTAAGCATCTATTTCTCCTCTCTCTATTTTGCTGGATATGTAACTTGTGTTTTAATTCTTCTGTAACAACCTACCATATTTTTTTGAACTATTCCTATATGGTTGGACTGTTTTTTCTTTTTCCATGGAGTGGCTGGTAGGAATCTAGCAGCTACTAGCAGATGAGAGATTAATGCTTCGTTATCTTGTATGTGACCATTTGCACTAAGAAGCCCCAAGGGGGATTACTAAAGGACTATTTGGTAATAAATATCCAACAATTTGTGATATTTTGTTATGGATTGCATCCCAATACTCTCTAATTACTGGACATCCTCACCATGTAGGCATAAAATCTCTTTCAGCACAAGTTCTCCAATATTTATCCTGATTGTCTCTGTCTGTCTGTCTCTCTCTCTATTTTAACCTTATTTATGAGGTACCATTGAAACAGTATCTCAAATTTTCTTCACTGCGCTACAAGACTGATGGTCCTCTTTTTCAGATCAATTCCCATTCCTCTGGACTAACTGGCTGCTTGGTTTGTTTCTCAGCATGTCAGACATGAACATTTCTTGCTAAAGTGGTCTGCAAAGATTGATATCAATTAATTATAATTCTTTTATTTCCTAACTGACCAGATGCTTCTGTTTCTATTAAAATTAGCTTTCTGTATAAAACAGTTTTCTAGAAGGTTGAGAAGTATAATGCTTATCTTGCAGGAACTGGCACCATGAGAGACTGGGCCAGTTAAAGTCCGTTTTGATCTCTACATAAGTTGGAAAAATTTATTTACTGAATAACTGGCCTTTTGTATGTATTTCATGGCTCACCTGGTCTTTAAAGCTCTCTGGTTCATGATTTGGGTTAAGGTCTGGATTATTCTCTATGGATATCACTGATGAGGAAAAAGACTTTATTTCTAGTTCTGTCCCAAACCTGTTTGGACAATAGGATTAAAATTCAAAATGATCTAGGCAAACTGGAGAGATGTTCTGAAGTAAATGGGATGAAATACAAGAACAACAAATGCAGAGTACTCCACTAGAAAGGAACAATCAGTCACACACACTAAATGGGAAATGACTGCCTGGGAAAAGTACTGTGTGAGAGGAATCTGGGGAGTCATAGTAGATCACAAGTTAAATACGAGTCTTTAGTGTAACAGATACCAAAAAAAAAAAAAAGCAAACCATTCGCGATGTATTGGTAGGAGTGTTTTATAAGCAATACACAAGAAGTAATTCTTCTGCTCTGTTCTGCGCTGATTAGGCATCAACTGGAGTATTGTATTGAGTTTTGGGTGCCACTTCTGGAGGAATGTGGACAAACTGGAAAATTCCAGAAAAGATCAACAAAAAGTGATTAAAGGTCTAGAAAACATAACCTATGAGGGAAGATTGAAAAAACTGAGCTTTTTTTTAAGTCTGGAGAAGAGAAGACTGAGGGGGGACAACAGTTTTCAAATGCATAGAAGGTTGTTACAAGGAGAGGGAGAAAAATTGTTCTCCTAACCTTTTGAGAACAGGGTAAGAAGCAATGGGCTTAAATTGCAGTTTTTGTTGCATATTAGGAAAATCTTCTTGTCATGGTGGTTAAGCATTGAAATAAAATGTCTAGGGAGATTGTGGAACTCCATCATCAGAGATTTTTAAGATCAGGATAGATGGTGGTCTGGATAGTGCTTGGTCCTGCTATAAGTGCAGGGGACTGGACTAGATGACCTGGTGAGGTCCCTTCCAATCCTGCTATAGTTATGTGCTCCAGAAATGAGCACTGATTGTGGGATCATATCATGATGCAGGCATGCGATAAGTGGCTGCAGAGCTTTGCAACGTGCAAGGCCACATTCCTGGATCTGTGTGTCAAGCCCATCCCAGCCCTCCAGTGCAGGGACACCAGACTGAGAGCTGCAGTGACAATGAAGAAGGGAGTATTGAGTGCACTGTGGAAACTTTCACTGCTGGATTGCTACTGGGCAGTGGGAAATCATTTTGGGGTGGGGAAAATCCACTGTGGGGGCCATTGTCATACAAATATGCAGGGACGTTAATCTTCTGCTACAGAGGACAGTGGTTGGCAGCAATATGCAGGATATGGTGGCTGAATTTGCGGAAGTTACACTCTGTCACTGATCCTATGTGGTGTCACACGACACAGTAACAAGTGAGTAGGTACTTTCAGAACTGCTAGGCACTCTGCGGCCTAAACTGTGAGCTAGTAAAGGTTGTTTTCCATATAATGGAATTTTATTTAGTAACAAAAAGGGTCCAAAGAAAAATCTGTGCAATTTAAAAGTGGGTATTTAAAAAACTTAATAAATGAATGGAACACAACTTATCAAGGGGAAAAGACATGCCTTTTCATTTCGGCTATGTATATGGCAATTGTGATTTTCACAGGTCAGTGTAGATGAAACTGTGGCTGTCTTTAACATCCCCCGGGGGAGTGATAGTGCTAGGGATGTCAAGGTGAGTATTAAGGGCAGATGCCAGGAGATGCTGTAGTGGAGTTTTTTTTTTACCGACTGCAAAAGGTGGCAAGCCCATGAGTGTAGAACCTGTAGCTCCTCAAGAGTCTGCAGCATCTGTTTGCTTTTGGAGAAGGCCCATTACGTCCTGATGCATCTCCATTTTCTTTTCCTGCTTGGACTCCTAGAGTAGACCATTCTTTTGGGCGCTCTTTTCTCCATGCTGTCTTCAGTGTTCACTCTCCAGTCCCTTTGCTCATGTCTGATGCAGCACTGGCTTTCAGGATCGCACTGAACATGTGATCCCAAATCCTTTTCTTCTTCCTCATCTGGCTCAGGCACTCCCTAGGTGTAGAGGGGGACCCCTCAAGGTCACAAGGGCAGCCGCTGCAGATAACACAGAGGTGCCATTGTAAATATAGTTACAACAGAATGTGAAAGTTAAGATTCAGAACACCTTTTTGTTGCTCCATTGACATTTTAAACAAGACGTACTTATTGATGCTTTTGCTTCAGAATGCTTGTGCACGGTGCTACTGACAGCACCTGCTGTGGGTGCGCATGGCCTGTGAGAGATGAGGGAATTGCGTGGTTACATGAAACTGAGTGTAGGCCAATGGCACTGAATACCAATACCGTTTTCCCCAGGCAGTAGTGGTTGTAGCTGACATCTCACTCCTGGGGATAACAAGCAGGGAAAGCACAGCTTCTGCAGGCATCCAGAGCCTCCTGGACCCATATGCCACTAGTCTGTGTACTTCAGTGGTGCTTGCTGAAATTGTCACCGACTGGCCTGAGAAAATGTCCTGTCATGGAGGAAGAAGTAAAGCTGTCATCCTTAGAAACTTTGGGGAGAGATTGCAAAGTACCTTCATAAAAATTCCATCAAGGTGTCTCAAGTGGATTCAAAGGATGTCCCTGTGTGCATAAAGAAACTGCTCTGCATGCTCCCCCCACCTCTCTACAGAGGAATGAAAAGCAGGTAATGCCAACTCTGTTAGTTGTATCATTACCTCCTCTAATACAAGTACATGAATGAAAAGTTGATAGCAGTGTCCTGTAAAGTCAGCGGTGTCATCACTGTATTGGAAAATAAAATGTATACACTTACCTGAGGATCCTTCCCCTCCATTGTATTCCCTCTTGCTCAGCTGCTGGACTGATGAACCTGAGGTAGAGTCTCAAACAGGTCTTAGCTTGTGGCATAGCTGGACCCTCAGATTGCTTGTCCCCAATCCTTCTCTTCTCTTTCTCCTCCACCACCTCCTTGTCCTTGCTGTTCACAGCAGGCGCCTGTGACTCAGAGGTATCCATGGTGGTGTGAGGGGTGGTGGTGGGGTCTCCGCCAAGTATGGCATGTAGCTCTTTGTAAAAGTGGTAGGTCTGCGGCTTGGCATTTGATTGACTGTTGGCCTGCCTTGTTTTCTTATATTCCCGTCACAGTTCCTTGCCTTTCATGCAGTGCTGCTGCTAGTACATGTTCTACCCCTTCTCTGACATCTCCCATGCAATCTGCCTGTAGATACTCACCTTTCTACAGTTGGGCGGTAGCTGTGCTTACAGAGCCATTTCCCTCCACAGGCCCTGGAGATCCCATGTCTCCTGTCTACTACAAGCTAGAGTGCATTTGGAGTATGTAGCCAGCATGGTCAGCCGAGCTGTTGCACACAACAGTGGAGAGATGCTAGGTGTGGTTGCTAAGCTGGACTATCAGGAAAAGCCATTCCAAACAGTTGTGCGGCTTTAAAGGGGTAAGGGGGAGCTTCTGGCCTCTGTGACCCCAGGGCAATGGAGGTTACAGTTGTGTTTAGATTAATTGGTGCTGGCCAT
Organism: Pelusios castaneus; assembly: GCA_007922175.1. Lineage (NCBI taxonomy): Eukaryota > Metazoa > Chordata > Testudines > Pelomedusidae > Pelusios > Pelusios castaneus. The sequence goes on from ML685814.1 coordinate 11,792,993, forward strand.
TGTGGGACCTGCTGGATGACTGCCATGGTGAACAAACAGCAGAGGGTCTAGACTTGTTACGTTACATACATGGCTCAATGCCACCTGGGGTGGCGGTGTTACTGCATCACTGTAATGGGATGCTTTCATCAGTGGGAAACAAATTTAAGTATAGACTCAAAAGAAATCTCCAATTTCCAACTGAGCATACTTAATGGTCTAACCTGAAATTTTTCTTCTTTGGAAAGGGAAGGGAAGTTTTTGCTCCTCTTCTGATGATGATTGATAAGCATCTTCATCAAAGGAGAAACCGGCTCTGATACTATAAGCTGTTCTGTTATGCTGTGTATACCTTGTGGAGCTTCAACTCTGTAGGTGCAGGAACCTGTCTGCATGGAACAACTTGATCCTTTCTGGACACAAACTATGTTAAAATGGAATTAAGACTGAGACTATGCATAAGTAATTTAGGGTAACAATCATTACAAGGATCTTGTAACTTGTCCCCCAAACACACATTTTAAACCCAGGGAATTCAGATGTTAATTTAAAAGAAATCCAAATGTGTTAAAATAAGAGATGCACTAAGGCACCAAAGAAATCTTAACTTTGCTCTGTCGTGACACTCTGAAATAACAATGTAATTAACACATACTGCCTTTAAAAATGTTTTCTTTTCATTATGGTGTCCCTGTGGAGCAGAGTTAAGAGTTGGGTTTTTTGCCCTTTTATTGTTTGTTTGATATTCAGCTGAGTTCAACTTATATTTTTCCTGGCTCCTCTTCCCCTCCCCCCCGCCTTCCCCCCAGTCATAAATACCAGGGCTTCATTTTATCAGTTCACATGAGGCCATAATCAGACCTGTAATTCTCTTTCCATCCCATTGCAAAACTCACTTTTGGGGAGCAGTGAGGAGATCTGTAACTAAGGTTATAGCCTAACATAACATTACAAAGTTCTCTGATGAAGAGTTAAATGAGGACCTACTTTGTTTAAATTGGAACTGCAGTATTTTTTAAGGATGGAGGTAGGAGTGGGTTGAGTTTTTTCCCCTAGAACTTCGTTTTTATCTTTTACTATCTTTTTACCGTACAGTTCACCTTTTTGATCTACTTGTCTAGACATCTATGGGGATGGATGTATTAGAAATGTATAGCAAGAAAATGACTTATTTTTAAGCCTAATTTTAAATACTATAAGTGATATAACATGCACTAATTTTATTACATGTACTAATTTTCGTTACCTTCTTGAATTGTATGAGCTCCTGTGTAGGAAGATAGATTCAGCACTCTAATTTAAATTATACAGTGATCTAATGGTAGCAAATGCAACAATCTAATCCGGGGTGGGCAGTACAATTCAGTGGGGGGCCAGTGGTGGTGGTGATGAGCTGTGATGGGGCAGGGGCAGCACAGTGCTGTCCCTGGAGTGCTGCACCGCTGGCTCTGGTACAGCGCAGGCCGGTGGGGGAGTGGAAGGGGGACGGTACAGCACTGGCCCCAGCTCTGGAGCGCCGTAGTGCTGGCCCTGGCCCCATGCAGCGCCGGCTGGGGGGAGTGGAAGGGGCAGTGCTGGCCACAGTGCTGGCTGGGTGGGGGCGGGGGGGGGGCGGGCGGAACGGGCCAGCGCAGTGCTGGCCCTGGCCCCAGAGCACCAACTATGAGAGCAGAAGGGGGCGGCGCAATGCCGGCCCCAGCCCCAGAGTGGTGCAGCGCTGGCTGTCGGGGCCAGAGGGAGGTGGCACAATGGCAGAGCCAGCCTTGGTGCAGGGTGGCAGCTGGGTGGGGGTGAAAAGGGATCGGGGAGAGCAGGCTAGGGGTGGTGGGCTGGACAGAGGCCTCAGGCGGGCCGAATTTGGCCTGCGGGCCATATTTTGTCCACGCTGATCTAATCTGAATCAAATTCCAAAGGGATAGCCGTGTTAGTCTATTGTAGGAAGACAACGGAGTCCTGTGGCACTTTTAAAGACTAACAGATTTATGTATCGCATGAGCTTTCGTGGGAGAAAATCCCACTTCGTCAGTGGGATTTTCTCCCATGAAAGCTCATGCGATACATAAATCTGTTAGTCTTTAAAAGTGCCACA
>ML685814.1:11795460-12090043 GCA_007922175.1 Pelusios castaneus
TAAAAGTGCCACAGGACTCTGTTGTCTAATCTGAATCAAGTAAGGCAACCCTTCATTTTTCCTGTTGATTTAGCTGTGAGTGTGCTTTTGTGCAAAACTGCTTCTGCCAGCACAGGGTCTCATTTGCTTGAATGTGTCTGAAAGTCAGACTGAGTCCAGCAGGAAATGTGATCTGATGGCATTTTAAATAAACAATCAAGTTCCTTGGTCATTAATGTAGGCATATCTTACTCTTATCTATTGCTGGCGACATATTTCTATTGAAGTGTCCTTGGAGTTGCTGTGTGTGTATATCAGTCAGCTCATTTTAGCGTGCGGAGTGTCCCTGCCCTCTTCACCCTCAATCCTCTCTGTTTTGACGCACATTCTCTGCCAACTGAGAGTGGGCATTGCATATCCCGGCCACCTGAGCCATTTAGGGTCTTCCCCCTTCTAGCTGCCAGTTCAGTCATGCACTGGTGTGTAATGATCAAAGCTCCTTAACCATCGGACAGTCATTTGATGATTTGTCCCATGAATCTCCACACTACAAACCCCCCCACCATTGGTACTAATTCCAACTTCTCACTGTAAGCAGAGGAGCCAGTAGGGACTGAACTCTGCAGTGACCATCTGCTGGGAGGCGGTTCTTCCCGCTCAGGGTGCAGGTATATATATTAATGGGAGAGGCTGCAGTGTTACTGCCTGAGTTTACCCAGTCTGGGCCTAAATGGGATACTTTCCAGAGCTCTGTCTCCCAGTTTTGTACTTGCAGTTGTGCAGGGGGGCGAGGAGAAGAATGAGACTAGGTCATGTGATATTGCTTGTCTGGCAAGTGTTAGGGGTCTGAGTAGAGGAACCAGCTGTGTACTATTTTGGGTGAATGAGGTTGGCTGTCACTGTAAGTGACTTCATGAAGAAGGCCACCCCTCTGTCTTGCAGACTGCAAATTGAGATCCATCCCCTCTGCCTAGTGAAGCAGGGGCATTTCTATGTCTGAGCCTGGCTGCTGACAGGAAGGAATTTATTTTTTTCCCCAGGACTTGTTGATTTTAATCAGGATTTGTCACTGCCTCCATTGTCTGTCTATCCCTGTGCAAGCTCAGCCTCAGAGCGTATCATTAAGCAGCCTTCTCAGTGTAGTGGCGGATTGTGACTGGGCCTTCTGTGCGGATTAAACTTCCCTTCCTGTAGCCTGAGGGACATCTCCGTTATTACTGTCTGCCTTTTGATTCTGGGACATCCTCCAGCATGTTGGATAAAGCCAAAACTCTCCAGCCTGCCTATGTCGGGATTGTGCCGCTCACAGAGACTGTGCTGAAGCAGGGGAAGAGCTGTTCAAGCACTTGTCAGGATTCATACCACAACCTGCGGGAAGGTTAGCGGTCTCTGCCCTGTTTGCCTTTTTTGTTGGTATATTGAATTGCTCTGATCTTTCCTGCACATTCTCAGCAGTCATACGAACTCAGAGGTTTCCTGCTGGCTCCTGTGCTCTGCTACCCCAGAAGACCCATCGCTATGCTTACAGAGCTGTATTAGTGGAATGTATATGTTGTTTAAATCTGGGCTTAATTGCTGGGGGTGGTTTCAGTCTTTTCTCAAGGTTCTATTTTATTGCTGTGTGTGCCTGGAGGGCTCTTGTAATCAGGGGATGGGACCATTCAGTGAGAAGTGTAAAGGCTTGATTTTCATGGTGCATAGAAGCCCCTTGGCCTTGGAGTGAGAGATGTGGCATATTTTGGGGAGTAGGGCAGAGCTCTTCGTCGTCGTCCCCCCACCCATTAGGAAATGGTGACTTAAGCATCTTAACTTTTGGAGGAAGTGCCAGCTGGAGCTTATCTGTGAATGTCTAATAATTTTATTTGAAATATTTTTATTGTTAAAAATGTGCCTGATACTTTAGTAAACATGCTCTCTATCCCAAAGAGCTTACAGCCTAAAGACAAGGCACAGGACAGCATTCAGGAGAGGGAGACTCTGGATGAAGAGCTGTGGTGCTAGAGGGGTTGTCTGAAGGTGTGTGTTGCTGGATGAGGGTAAGAAGTGTGTCCCAGGCATAATGGGTAGTATGATAGAAGGCAACAAACAAAAGTTGGGACATGGAGTGAGGAAAAGAAGAGGATTAAGTTCATCGGGGTGAGTAGTGGAAGGTAGGACCAAGATTGCTAGAGTTACGTAGATGAGGACAGGGACCTTTAATGTGCTGAGAGGGAAGCTAGTGGATGGATTTAAAGAGGGGAGGGATGTGATCTGAGTGAGAGGAGAGGAGCATGAGTTTAGCAGTGACATTTTGGACGGACGGGGTGAGGAAGAGTTGAGAGGCAAGGAGCCAGATCGGAGAAGGTTACAGTAGTCAAGGAGAGAGATGGCCAGTGCATAGAAAAGGATTTTAACAGCTAGATTTAGATTCCTCTCCCACCTCCCTTCCTCACCAGCTCCTGGACCGCATAGGCTGCCAGCAGTGATTAAAGCATCTACCCAAACCCCTATATTAAACACTCAAAAGCAATTGTAAAGCTTTTCTGAAATGCAGATGTGTTGGGCACCAGGGAATTTGTTGTGTCTGAGGCAGGAGAGAGAACCATGACATGACAGTGCTCTGGTTTGGATCACTGATCAGTGATTTTAGTTTCAATTTATCTATGACTAATTCACTTTCCTCTCCCCCCATTGCCATTTAACAATAGATGTTTAATCGGCAAAAAGACTTGTAGTTTGCCCTTTGTTTCCATGAGGGGAGTCCTTCAGGAATCTAATGACATGCTTGTGGTGAGCTTCTTGAATTTCTGCTAAGAGGCAGCTAGACAACACCTGTGTATGCTGCCCTGTTACAGATGTGTTGGTGAACAGGGGTCAGATGGAGCGAAGATGGAGTTCTGTTATCTTCTCCTCCATGGATAATAGTCTGGTATTGTCCCAGTAGAGAGATTGCTGAATTCCTGGGTAATTGTAACCCTTTATATCACTTTGCAGACTGTATATAAAGATTGGCTAGGGATAGGATGATAACAGTAGTTAGCTGGCCACCTCTTCTCAGTAATCAGTGAATTTTGGATACAAATATGTGCAATGGCAAGAGTCAGTCTTCACTAACTATCCTTTAGTAGGGACACAAAGAAAGAAAGAAAGGGTTGCTGCTTATGCCTTTCTTTTTCTATCAAAGGAAAGGAAAGAAATAGCTGTTACTGGGTCATGCCTCCATCTAGCTGTGTTGCTCCATTCATTCTCCTGCAGTCTCAAGATGCCAGGTGTATTTATGCCACAGCATGCACTGTATTTCTGTACTTGCAGAACCAAATGTTGTGAGTTCTGGAGAAGTATAGTATACCAAAGGCAGTAAACCTTAGCTCTGGTCTACACTAAAAAATTAGGTTGGTCAAGCTACCTTGCTCAGGGAGTGTGAAAAATCCACATCACTAAGTGGCACAGTTAAGCCGATCTAACACTCAATGTAGGCAGCACTAGATCAATGAAAGAATTCTTCTGTTGACCTAACCACTGCGTTTTGGGGAGGTGAATTACCTACAGTGGTGGGAGAAACCCTCCCATTGTCATTGATGGTGTCTTATGCTGAAACACCACAGCAGTGCAGCTGGAGGATTTCAAGTGTAGGCAAACCCTCTGTGAAAGCTTTGGAGCTCAGGGATGTAGAATGGAGATGCTATACAGGGCCATCCCTTGGGGGGAGCGAGGCCCTGGGCCAGTTGGCCTGGCAGGCCCCCCCATGCCGCAGGGGAGCGTGGTGGGCCCACTCCGCCCCCAGGGAGCTGATCCCGGAAGCCGAGGCCGCTGGCGTGGGGAGCTGGTTTTGGCCCTGGGCCGGGACGCTGAGGCCACCAGTGGGGAGAGCTGGCTTCACGGGGCCACCAGCAGGGGGAGCTGGCTCCGGCCCCTGCCCTGGACCGGGAGACCGAGGCTGCCGGCGGGGGGAGTGGGATTCGGCCCTGGCCTTCAAGGCCACAGTCGCAGAGCTGGGCGCATGCGGCCCTGTGTGGCAGTCCAGCCCAGAGGCTGGGCCCCACACACGTGATTTGACCTTGGCCCTGCCCACTCTGCCCTGGGGGCAGGGAGGGCCGGCCCAGGAGCCAGGTATAGCACTCCTGGCCCACCCCGCCCCGCTGCCTTCAGCTCAATGCTGAAGGCAGCGGGGAGCAGGAGGAAGCGCAGCTGGGGGGGCTGTGGTGCACGCGGGCCCCCCACTGCTCTGCTGGGAGCGGGACAGCGCAGGGCCCACGTAATGAATGAGGGACCACATTGTAAATCGTTTCTCACTCGGGGGTCTGGTGAGCAGATTTTGGATAGATAAGGCTTAGTAGAAATTGATCTTAATATTAATAAAATTTAACCAGTCAAAAAATAAACACCAGTTTACAAACTCAATTTGGTTCTGTAAAAGTGGAAACTTGTTTCATACCTAAACCCAATTCTCAAATATCCATCCTTCCTACAGCAGCCTTTATATAAGTGTCACTTTCACAACTGTACAAAGCAAATTTTCATTTAATTAAACCACATTTTGTGAAAACTTGAAGGCTCACTTTTATTTTTTTATTTTTTTAAAAGAATGCATCAGTTTGTACAGGAGGCAGGAGAGCACGCAGGGCAAGGGATGTCAGTGGGGGCCATGTGGGGTGGCAGGAGTAAGCATGGGAGCAGGTGAGGGCTGGGCTGGCAAGGGAGGGTGGGGTGAGATGGCAAGGGAATGTTACAGAGGAGGGCAAGGGTGGCTGTGAGGTGGCAGGAAAGAGTGGGAAGTGGGGCAAGGGAGTGCAAGGATGGCTGTGTAGGGTGGCAAAGGGGAGTGTGGGGAACTGGGCAAGGGAAGGATGGTAGGAAGGGCAGGGGTGGGAAGGAAACCATCTGGCCAGGTGGTGGGACCCCCACTACTTACCTTTTCCCCACACACCCCTCACTGGCCCTGTTACCCCTTCCTCCTGCCCCACACCACTTGGACTCCCTAAGCCCTTCCCCAGCCCGCACAGTGCAGGCTCCCCTCCCCTGGCCCCATGCTGTGTGGGCTCCCTGACCACTTCCCTTTCCCGAGCTCTTTTGGCCCCCCCCTCCCTTTCCCTGGCCCCTGCTGTGCCATGCCAGTACATGGGTCCTGGACCCTTCCCTTTCCAGACATGGGCTCTGCTCCACTCCCCCCCCTCTGCATTTGTCTTTCCTTTTGCTGCGCAGGCTCCCCTCCCTCCCCTGTCTTTCCCCCTTAACCTGGAAGGCTCCGTCCTCTTTCACCACCCCTGCCTTCCTGTGCTGCAGGGCCTCCTCCACCCCTTCTATGGCACCATCCTACCTGAAAGGGGCTGAATCCAGCCCCTGAATGCTGCTCTCCAGCCAGGCCACTTCCCCCTGCAGCTGTGCGCAGAGCGGGAGATTTAAAAGGGCCCCGCTGGTACCAGCTCCCAGGCTCCTGCAACAGCACTGCATGGGCTGGATGAAAACCCTTGGCGGGCCGGAGGTTGGATAAGTCTGTTGTAAGATCTGCAGAAGTTCTTTTGGACCTTTGAATTCTGCAAAGTGTGCTACACCCTTATGTAGTGTGGTGGGGAGGACATTACTAGCACTGGCAAACTTCATAAAGGCAGTCAACGGCTGATAGGATTCACAGGGTCTTATTTCTGAGGGCAGCAGCTTTCCCCAAAAGCTCTTGAATGAAACTAACTTCATTTGGAGTCACTTTTGAGAGATGACTTGCCAAAAATGGTTTAGCTCCTTCCAATACTGAATTAAACCTATCTTTTCGAAGACCTGTATCTCAAACTGCTTGCACAATTCACCCCAGTTTTTGCCATAGATTCCTTGGGTCACAATACACATGAAAAGTTGATGTCTGGGACATTTTTGAGTGCTTGTGAAAATCTGCCTTAATATAGAAACCTCCTTACAACCATTATTATATAGACAGTCTTTCCATAATTGAGAAGGGTAACCTTACATCGAGGATCAGCTATGGGACTGTAAATAACAAACTTCTGTCCTCCTTACTGCCTCTGTCAATTAGCCATTCTGTGACCTTGCCCAAATCTGTTTCCTCGCCTATAAAAATAGAAGAACCTCACAGAGGTAGGCGGATTATCAGTTACTAATCTGTGCAGTGGTTTGAAGAAGTAAATATCTGTGTGATTATTAATGCACGGGTCTTAATTTGTGAGCTCGTCTCCATTTGTTGTCATAATGCCTCCAGCCACCAGAGGGCAAAAGTATTACAAACTGATACGCTTAACACTTAAGGTCCAGTAGAGGGCATAAGAGCATATACGAACACAAACATGGTATGTAAATACTGGAAGGTCTAAGCAAAATACCCAGATTCCTAAGAAGGGGTTTGTTCCTGCATATTTGTTCCTTGATCTGTCTGACAGCACAGCCTTGGAGTTGAATAAATGTTTTCTTTAACTGTTGTATGTGTCTTCTAGTTCAGAATGGACTACAAAAGGACCTAAGGAAGGGACTGTGATGGATATCACTGCCTAGTTTCTCACTTTTATCTATCCACACATTTATATCACTCATCCCAGTTTTATTGTCTTAAGTTTACAAGATGCGACAGGTATGTGTCATACTTGAGACTTGAAGTTCACCTATACTGAATGACCTGCTTATTGGGGGTGGTGCTTAGATCTTGAAGGGACTACTGTATGGACTATCTGTTACACAGGGTGTAGCTAGGGTAGAGCCTCTCATGGCAAATCGGAAAGTGCGTACAATGTAGACAGCTGGAATCGGTGCAGCTATGATACCCATAATTTTATGGCTGCACAGATTCCAGCTGCCTACATTATCTACTCTAGAAGTAGTGCCTATTTTTGAGGAATATCGCTGACAGAATGACTGACTGATTTGATTGCTCCGGAAGTGTGGGGTGTGCAGTGGACACAGCTTCTATCTTATCAAGTGAACAAGCTCCAGTGATCATGTGCTGGCAGGAAGGGGCTCAAAGGCAAACTGTCAGTTTAAGCTTTTTCTCCTAATCCCCAGCATGTCATCCTTGGCCATACAGATTGGAGAGGCCCCAGAGGAAATGAGTAACTGGCAGACATGAAAATATTGGACTGGAAGTTGTGGGGAGAAGTGCTGGTGATAGTGGCTGTGTGAGAAGATTTCATCGATCAAGTAGGAAAGTTGTACCTAAGGCCATGTCTTACCCAACAAAGCTTTGCCAATGCAAATTATGTTGGCATACAGCCACCACACTGGGTATATCACTTGCTCATGTATATACTTGGCTCCTTGCGCTGGTGCTGCACGTACCAACAGGCGTGCTTTTTGATGCATAGTGTGGTGTATCATGGGTGTCCCAGTGTGCAACCTATTATTATTCAGCGCACTGTCTTATGGGTAGCTTTGGGAACCCATGATAGGGCAGAAGCAAGTCATACAGAGGTGACTGGGAGCAAGGGGTCAACTTCCCATAATGCAATATTCTCCATCCCATAATACCGGCTCAATCCCATAATATTCACATCTGTCTTCAATTTCCCATGTCTTCAATTTCCCATGAACTTGTGCAGGACATGTTGCTTGTCTGCCATCTCTGACAAACATGGAGCCTGCACAGCTCTGGACCGTTGTTCTGAGGACTGCAAGCACAGGATCCATGATCTTCCAGTGTTTGCAGAGCCAGAAGAAGAACTGTAGGGAACATGATGATTTCCTGATAGCCAGTTTGCTGTGGGACATTGTGAGAACCAATTTGAGGTGATTGTTCGTGTTCACTAAGGAGCTGCTGATGGTGAAGCATTGTATCTAGGCTCAAAAAAAGGAGCACTGTTAGTGAAATCTCTTCATAATACAGCCTAGGGATAAGTGGGGTCTCTGCCAAGTATGGCATGCAGTTCTTTGTAAAAGTAGCAGATCTGTGGCTTGATTTTTGGCTTTCCAGGCCTTCTGGTATGTCTGCTGCAATTGTTGGCTTTCATGTGCAACTGCTGCTGGTCCCTGTCACACCCTTCTCCTGCATTCCCTGAGCAATCTCCTAGATATCAGTGTTTCTGTGGCTAGTTTGGAGCTGTCTGCACTGGCTCTTCTCCCCAGATCCAGTGTCTCCTGTCTGGTCCAGGCAGAAGTGTCTGGAACATGTATCTGGCATGGGCAGCTGAGCACAACAGCGAAGAGCAGACAGTGTGTGCTTACCAAGGTGGGCACCAGGGTTTTTAAAAAGGAGGAGTGTTGTGCTGGTATGTGTGACCCAGGTAGTGGAGTTACCAGTTGTGACCAGTGTGGTCAGTATTGGGCGTTGTGGGACAGTGAGTACTATAGGGTCAACATAAATTACAGCGTTTACACTTCTGCTGTGTCGACCTCTGTAGTCAGGGAGCTGGTGTTGGTGTAATGGGGTACTTACGTAGCTGAGAGACAGATTTAAGTGTAGACACACACAACAAGGTTGATGGAAGGCACTGTAAATTGTGGTGTAGACGAGGCAATAGACTTCTAAATCTAGGCCCTCTTCTTTTTCTGTCATGTTGCCTTAGTGTTTTTAATGTGACGTTTTCTCTCTCTCTCTCTCTCTCTCTTTGGAGTCTAGTGAACTATTCCTGTCAGTATAATGATTCCCAGCTGTTGCTGTAGCCCTAGCTATTTTCATGCCGGGAATGCAGGAGGAGCGGGGCAGGCAGGCTTGTTTACCATACTGTGATCTAGTTGAGCGCTCAGTGTCTAGTGTGAAACCCTCCTAGCAGGAAGTAACGTTAAAATGAAAGCACAGTAGGGCTCCTACATGTGAGAGACGGGGGAAGCAGATATATATAAAATGACAGAATAGAGTGGGTGTGGTGCACACATCAATACTGCATATGCAAACAACCTTTGTACTAGTAGTGGTACCATGTAAAATTTGCAGTAGAAATGCTCCCACCCTATCAACGGAATTTGCTTCACATTCTAATTAGCCAGGATTGAGGAGGTTGGAAAGTGATCTATCAATCAGGTACCACTGTGAATACTTTCTGGCAAACAGTTTGTGTGGCTCTGCAGTAATTTGCAGTCTAAAAATATATTCAGTGTATCTATACACTTTTTAAATGGCAGATAACTGCCTTATGCTTCAGACAGTCTGGTAAGTGCTGAAAAGCAGAAGCACATGTAACACATTTTGATACCTGAACTCTGAGGCTCTGCCTGCACTGTGTAGGGAAAGTGCTTTGCTAGTGAAACATGCTTCAACACAGTTTTTGCTGGAAGCTACTAATTGTGGTTTCTCTGTCCAGCATAGCTAGATGCCAAAGAGGGTCAACAGTCTCTGCTCACAATGTCTTCAAAGCCAGCTCAGACTGTTGCATAAATTTAATCTCTGTATTTATACTATGGTGTAAGATGTCTGTCATTTCCTTCACACTGACTTCTTCAGTGTTCTCATATGTTTTAAGTTACTGATCAATGTTAAAGAAATACATGCCAAAAATAAGTGACCTGCTCAGAAATCATCTTTCTTCTCATGCCCGAACTCCATCTTTCCAGTTTTCCCTGGGCGTTGAATTACTGATCCTGACACCTGCTACACCAATAAATTTCAGTTCAAAATGTCAAAGTAATACTTCTCTTGGCAAGAACAATCTCTCTGCCAACCTGTAGTAGAGAATGGGAGGTAGATCAGGCATAATAAATCTGTGGGGTGAAACAAGCAAGGAGTTCTGTGGCACTTTAAGGACTAATAAATTTATTTTTTGCATGAGCTTTTCTGGGTGAATTCCCATGAAGCGACTGTTCCTGATACCCTGTCTCTGGTAGGTGATAGTGAGTGGATGCCATGTCTACTTGATAGATAGGGCACCATGAACCAGATTTCCTGTTTCCCTTGTCCACACTAAGACCAGTGGAGAATCAGAGGGACAATGTTCATTCCCTATAGGGCAGTATCTTTTGCCCACCTGTAGTAGAAAGTAGCTCTGTTCACACCAAGAACAGAACTGTTAGCTGCAAATGCATTTAGATTTGATGGCTGCTAGCAATACAATAGCGTTTTCCCTGATCCTTGTGTCAGGGATTTTTTTTCTGATAACACTTTAATAGCATTATTTTTATAGATGATTGCTCGGGTGACTTACTGCACAAGCCATAGAACTGAATTAAACAATCAAGCTTAATCATGATTTTATTGTCCGTATAATGCAATAGATGCCTTTACAAGGGAATATAATGGTGAGCTCCCTGATCTGCAGTTTTGAAGTCTAAAACTGAATCAGACACGTAAGATAAGGACAACTGATATGAAGGTGTAGGCAGGACAGCATTAACAAAAGGAGGGGAGTGCAGCTTTCTTGGGGCACAGCTTTCTTCCAGTGGCAAGGTGAACATTGGTGGTGGTATAGTTTTCTGAGTAGTTTTCATTTGTCTCCTCAAACCTCTTACTTATTAAACTTGAAGGATTTAATTAAAAACTCAAGTTTGGTGTTTTTCAGAAGTTCGAGTTAGTGGAACAATTTAAACTGAAATGGCCTGGACTGGATTGTTGTAGTGTTTGGACAAGGACAAAATGCTAACTGACGGGTGAACCATCAGACTGGAGGGAGGTCACCAGTGGAGTTCCTCAGGGATTGGATTTGGGACCAATCTTATTAAATATTATTATTACTATCACAGAATGCACATCTGTGCACCCCTAGGGCCTGATCTATGTAATTTTTCTGTTCAGTTTTGCAATGTAATTGTGTGATTTGATGTTGACTATGCCATAGCAGGTTCCTTTGTGAATGCTCATAACATATTCTACATAATTACCCTTGTACCATGTTTCCTACAGCAACATGTGTGTACAGATGTGTAGCATGTTATAGGGTTCAGCCTCTCAGGACTATCTCTAGCACAGAGGCTGGAGAATTACATGACAAAGGGAATGCAGATACCCTCCCTGGCTCAGGTAGAAAAGAATCACAGAGCAGCACAGAGAGGGAGGGACTGTCAGGAGTTTGTATAAACAAAGACACAGACCGTTTGGGGAGAAGCTGCAGGTTTTTGCCTGGAAGACTCCATCTTGCAACTTTCTCCAACTTCAAGCAAGAACTGTGCTCTGCCTTGTAATAGGCAGAGAATGGCTGTACGACACGGAACAGCTGAACACCTTGTGCATAATCTTGGACTATGAGGTCAGTTTAGGTAGAGATATTAGACTAGTATGCGGTTTATACCTTTTTATTTGATAGTGATCACTCCTGACTCATTTATAGTATGATTCTGCCTTGCTGGCCATTTTCTCATTTGAAATCGTACTCTGATCAATAAACTAATATTTATTTTATCTAAAGCTGTGTGGTTTTTAGAGGGTGTGGATGTGGGAGGCTGGGCATGATCCACTTCTTTAAGTGGTTGGACTAGAGACTAGGGTGATTGGGGGTGGGTTCCAATCCCTGTAAAACAGTGGCTCCCGGTGTAGTATCTGGGGCTGGGGGTGCTCATTTGGAGGCTGATGACTGTGTGGCTAGTGGATTTACACCCACTGCCTGGGACCGATTACAAGCTGGCAGCTGGTGTGGACTGACTCCGGAGTGAGTGGCCATCTGGCATGGTGGGGTGAATTGGGGTTCAGGAGTGGAGTTTGGGGGATTACAGCGGCACACCAGACTGGATCTGGGGAGCAGCTTGTCACACTGATCCTATTGAAAAAGTGGGAGTGCGCTAACAACATTTGCGGGTGACATGAAGTTGGGAGGTATAGCGAATATGGAGGAGGAGTGGAACATCATACAAGAGGATTCCGATGACTTTGTAACCTGGAATAATAGAAATGGGATGGAATTTCATCAGGCAAAGGAAAATTTAATAGCGCAAAGTGGTCTAAGGGACTAACAACAAGCATTTTTGCTGTAAACTGGAGATTTATCAGTTGGAAGAGACAGGAGGAAAAAGACCTCGGTGTATTGGCTGATCACAGGATGACTGAGCCGCCAATGTGATGTGGCCATGAACAAGGCTAATGAAGTCCTGCATCAGGTGAGGTATTTCTTCCAGAGACAGAGAAATGAAAGTACTATTACACAAGGCACTGGTGAAACCTCATCTAGAATACTGTGTACTTCTGGTCTCCTATGTTTAGGAAAGATGAATTCAAAGTGGAATAGCTGCAGAGACGGGCTATGAGGGTAGTCTGAGGAATGAAAAACCTCTCTTATGAGAGGAGACTCAAAGAGCTTGCCTTATTTAACCTAACCAAAAGAAGGCTGAGGGGAGAGCTGATTGATCTCTAAAAATACATCAGAGGGATAAATGCTAGGGAGGGAGAGGAGTTACTTTAGCACCAATTCCAAAGGGGTAGCCGTGTTAGTCTATTGTAGAAAGACAACAGAGTCTTGTGGCACTTTCTGACGAAGTGGGATTTTCTCCCACGAAAGCTCATGCGATTAATAAATCTGTTAGTCTTTAAAAGTGCCACAAGACTCTGTTGTCTTAAGCACCAATGTTCACCCAAGAACAAATGGTTATAAACTGGCCATCAATAAGTTTAGACTTGAAATTAGATGAAGGTTTCTAACCACCAAAGGAGTGAAGTTCTGGAACAGGCTTCCAAATGGAACAGTGGGGCAAAAAACCTAGCTGTGCTCCAAAACTGACCTTGATTGCCTACAATGCCATGTAGCCGACGATCTGCAACTGCTGGCAGGAAGCATCTCCAGTGGTTGATGATGGGACTCTAGATGGGGAGGGCTCTAAGTTACTACAGTGTCTGCCTGGTGGGTCTTACCTTCATGATCGGGGTCTGATTGTCATATTTGGGGTGGGAAGGAATTTTCTCCCAAGTCAGATTGGCAGAGACCCTGAGTGTTTTCACCTTCATTTAGAACATGTGGCATGGGTTACTTGCAGATTTAAACTAGTGTAAATGATTGAGTCTCTGTAACGTGAGGTCTTTAAACTATTATTTGAGGACTTCAGTAACTCAGCCAGAAGTTACAGTTCTGTTAGAGTGGGTGGGTGAGGTTCTGTGGCCTGCAATGTGCAGGTGGTCACATTAGATGTTGATGATGGTCCATTTTGACCTTAAAGTCTGAGTCTAAAGATCTCACCCTATGGTTTGCATCTCTATTGGGTGGTCAAACTATTAGAATTCAGATTAGTCACAGTCAAAGGGCAGTTCACATTCCATGTGTGAATATATCCTGATGTGCTCACCCTGATACTAATTAACACATGCATTCAGCAGGTGTTCTTGTCTCTGACTGTTATACTGCCGTGCTATTATGAGTGACACTGTTTGGCTGGCCACCTTAAAAGGAGGAGGACCCACTTTCAACTCTCTCTACATGGAAGTTGCCCCAACTTCACAATGCCAGTATGATGCTTGCAGGGGCTAAATCTCTATATGGATAAAAGAATTAGTATAACTTTGTAAAGTCTGGCTGCAAATGGAGTACTGTTGCTTGGCTGTCTGTCATTGAAAAGTCCACAGTGGGTGCTGGAAGGGTGCTGAGAAATACACACTGCTGCTCCACCATTTGATCACCATGACAAATGGCATTCAGGGCCCTATGCTACCCAGCCCTGCCAGTGTCTCTGATCTTGTCTCCCTTTAGCTCTGCATCTCCGCCTCTCCCTGTTTCCTTAATGATACCAGACTTCATGCTGCTCTCTCACTCCAAAGACTGTCGCTTCTGTGCATGAACCTCCTTTCAGTAATCTATTTGCCAAGCCAGTTTTCTCTGTTCATCCAAGTCCCTCTTAAATCTATCTCTGCCATCTTCCCTGAGGGCAGGAGAGGATGGAGGGAAACTTTTTTGAACACAAAATTCCAAGTAAATGGAATACTCCTGCCTCAATGAGTAACAATGTGATTGTATTATTGCTGATGTCTTTTATTGACATGTTAATGATGTGGAAAATAAGTTCTTTAGAGCATGGACCTTGTTTTTACTTGGGCTGTGGTCATTCAGGCCATCTTGAGTTGCCGAGTTGAGTTTGCTGATGTCAAATTCTGGCATCACAGGTGGATGTGGGTTTTTTTGTTTTTTGTTGTTTTTATTATGGGTCAGCACCCCATTGGCACTGAGCAAACAACTAAGACAGTCCTTGCCCCAAAGAGATCTCCTTATGTAGCCAGAGGATAAAGCAGAGCTGGGCAAACTACGGCCCATGGGCTGCATAGGGAGCCTTTCATCAGTTCCTCCAGCTGGGCCTGGCTGGAACATGGAAGATAGCTTCTCCCACCACGTGGTCCCAGCGGCATCATCATAGCAGGAGTGTGATGGATGCTCCCCCTGCCCCCAGCCCTGTCCATTCCCCATCACGTAGGCCCAGTGGCGGCACCCTGGCCCAAGTGCCGCCACCCGCCCCCTCTCACTGTATGGGCCAGCGGTAGCACCCTGGCTATAGCACGGCGGTTCCTCCCCTGCACCGCGTCAGCCCAGCAGTACCATGACTGAGGCGGCGGCCGCTCCCTCAGCCCAACCACACCCCTTCCCTCACCCCTCTCCCACCATGTGGGTTCAGTGGGGTGGCCTCTCTCTCCTCCCAGCCCTGGTCCTTTCTTCACCCCTTTCCCATCATATGTGGCCCTCCATATCGCAGATGTGGTTCTCAGGCCAAAAAGTTTGCCCACCCCTGGAATAAAGTAAGAGGTGAAGAGAGGAAATAATAGTAGAAACAAATGTTTGTGTATACATTTTTAAGAAATTAGTTTGAACGCGATAGTAAGAATAGGAATCTCCTCCATCACACATCAGGGAAGTTGATGTATGTGTTGCCGATTATGGTGAGTTTGAGGGATCTGTGCTGTCTGCTTCTGTTCTGTGTGAGGAAGCCAAATTATTCTGGGGCAGAGCTCCGTGCTTCAGTTACTGTCAAATGGTGATGAGCATGGTTTAAAAACACAGAACTTTTTCTAGAGCAGATACTGAATGATGTTGTAATTCGCTTTTGGGAGACTGTAAGGACAGTGGTGTTTAGTGCAGCACAGCTGCAGGCTGTATGCTCCACAGCCTTGGGGGGAAAGCAGCGAGGAAAGGATGAAGAGTAGAGTAATTCTTCAAGCTACCTCAAGTTCTCCTCCTGTGACAGAATGGGGTATTAGATGACAGCCAGTGGCAAAAGTGCCAACCAGATAAGGAAGCCATTAATTTGCCAATTATGTGAATGTTGAGAGGAGACAAAACTGCTTTTGTCCCAGGTCTTACAAAACAACTGTTGGTGCAGCTAATCAAACAGACTTTATGTAGAAATGAAAGCCTCTAGCCAGCTAGTTTAAAATCACTGAGATATGATTTCTAAAAGCTAATTTCTTCATCCCTAAAAGTTGTCATTTTATGCCTATATCCACATACTTAGAAGCACTCAGTTGCAACTTTTCTGCCACAGACTACAAAAAATTTGCTATACATTGTAGATGATTATAAGTAGTAGATGATTCCAGCTCACCATCTTGCATGTTTCTACATGGATTGTCTTGGGGATCTTCTTTGCAAGTTCTTCTTCCAAAGGCTGTTCCAAGTATCATTAGTACCTTCAAAAAACAACGAGAGTCCTGTGGCACCTTATAGACTAACAGATTTTCTTCGGCATAAGGTTTCGTGGACTATAACCCACTTCATCAGATGCATGAAGTGGAAATCACAGAGGAGAAGTATATATACACATGCCAGAATGGAGGAGGGCCAGTGTAGGCAAAGTCAGTTCAGACAAACCCCGATGCCAACTCTGCCCGCACATTGACTCCAGTGATACCATCACAGGTCCCAACCACATCAGCCACACCATCAGGAGCTCATTCACCTGCACATCCACTAATGTGGTTTATGCTATCATGTGCCAGCAATGTCCCTCTGCCATGTACATCGGCCAAACCGGACTGTCCTTATGCAAAAGGATAAACGGACACAAATCCAACATAAAAAATGGCAACGTCCATAAACCTGTAGGAGAACACTTCAACCTCCATGGACACTAAGTAGCTGACCTGAAAGTTGCCATACTTCAACAGAGAAACTACAAAAACAGTCTTCAGCGTGAAGCTGCAGGAGCTGATTTGCAGTCAGACTGGCCCTGAATAGGGACTTGGAATGGTTATCACACTACAAAAAGTGATTGTTCTGTTCACACATTTATTAACAGGTGTGAATAGGCCCCATCTGCTCTCTGAACTGACTTTGCCTACACTGGCCCTCCTCCATCCTGGCATGTGTATATATACTTCTCCTCTGTGATTTCCACTTCATGCATCTGACGAAGTGGGTTATAGTCCACGAAACCTTATGCTGAAGAAAATCTGTTAGTCTATAAAGTGCCACAGGAAACAGACTAACACGGCTACCCCTCTGGAAATTAGTACCTTCTTGTGTGTCCTTTCATGGAGGCGTATAGTTAGATACTTGTTGCTCAGTGCAGACTGCAGCACCTAGGTGCTGCAGGGAGCCTATCGGTGGAAGTTGCCTTCTGTTGTCTGAGGTCAATTTCTCTACCTGGAGGAAAATAGTGTTGTGTTCAAAGAAGTTTGTAGCAATAGAAATGTAGAGGTCAATAAGTAGTTAATTATAAGAGGTGTTTGTAGTCTTGTGATCTTGGTGGGTCATTTTTTTTAGGCCTTCTTCCTAGATAAATTTTTACATGTCATCTTAGTGGACCACAGATGTCAGTTCATTTTTATTTATATCCACAGTTTTCACCTAACCCCTATTTCTGAGCTATAAATGATTTCATTGGCAGTGGGGGGTTCTAAACTGAATCAATATATTGCTTGAAAGCAAACCAGTTGTATTCCAATTGACAGGAGTTTTGTAGATGTTTCCATGTCTCTCATCCTGCAGAGAGTGTAAGATTACATTTATGGGATTGCACCTGGGAATGCTGATTGAATAGTCCCAATGAGTGTCAAAATGTAGGCTACCCATGCCAAACTAGGTAACATAGAGTAAATTACTATGGGATCAATAGGAAGAAAGCTCTTCTGATGTCTTTGGCACAGAAGAGTTGAAATTCATAAAAGGCAAGGTTTAACCTTAAAGGGCAAAGGCTAGGATAGAAATGAAAATGGCAAATATTAAAATTGTTTTTAAAAATTGAAAAAGTTAAATACGTAACAAAAATAGCAAAAATTTAAACTAATTTGAAAAATGTCTAGGGTTAATTTTAAACCAAAATAGAAAAATGATTTATAAAAATAGTCAAATTAACATTTGTTTTGCTGCTGTAGTTCCTAGTACCATGAACAATTACATATATGCGTAACATTTTTGCATAAGAATAGTTCCCCTGACATCAGTGGGGTTCCTCATGCTTGTAAAATTAGACAGGGCTATTTTCAGAATTGGGGACTAAGGTTGTAAGCTTTTCAGACCTTTGTGTAGGTATAGCAATTAATAATGGGGCTCCAATCCTGATTATAGCCTTTGAAGTATAAGTACAAATAATGGTTCTATTCTGTCCACATAGATCAGACCAAATTGTTACTGCATATTGGGATGCTACTGTTTTTACAGAGAGCCTTGAAAAACATTTCAAGATCTATGGACCCTACTGTCCTCTAAATATAGTTGTAACCGAACAAGATTAGTGGGGAGCTGCTTCAAATACCATTGTGAGGGGTGACCCTCTTGTAGCTAGAAACAAAAGGTAGATAGCCAGACTTTATTTACTTCAGGTAGTTTGCTTCCCTGTGCGTAAAGAGATCATCAGCTGTTTGTGGCAAAATTTGAAGATGGAGATTGCAGCTCCTCTTGCTCTTAGCCGTGTACTCCCTGTAACCCCCATCTGATTCCATACTCCCTGAAATCAGTGGCTCCTCTAGGTGGACTGCCATGATTGCTTTCGTTTAACTGTCTCCATCATCCCCATCTGTGTGTCTAAAAGCAGATTTTTACAGACAGCACTGAGAGAATTCAGGTAATAAAAGATATACTTTTCAAAAAGCAATCATTCTGATCTATCAGTCTTCATTCTCAAAGGAAACCTACACAGCACTTTCAGAAGGCAAGCTTGAGAGTTTAAATTCATTACTCCGCTAGACGCTAAAAATCATGGACTGAACAGAGCAGTTTGATTTACGGCTTATTACAACAATCTGTAACCCATTAACCCTCTCTTTCTGTCCTATGATTGCAGAAATGTTAATGGTCCCCCCTTTCTTGAGTGATCCCTTTCAGTATGTGCTAACTACTTATGCTAAACAATCTGTTCCACTTTGCATTTTGCTGTGATGCTGGGAGTACCTTTCCCACACCTGCACTGGGTGGCTCAAAAGGTAGTCTCTCTCACCAAGAGATACATTAAAGCATTCTATCATCCTTTGCAAATATTTAATTGATTCCTGTTCGAGTCTATCTTACTGCAGCCTCTTCCCAAGTAACAAGTAAAGAAACTGTCCAGTATCTGTACTTGCTTCACTACAATGGACACAGCCATCAGCCTTATTTATTGATTTGACTTTAAAGATGGGTCTTCTGTCTGCCAGTTATTGGCTGACTAGTCCCTTTCGGATCAACTGAACAAAAATTACAGCACTTTCCCAGTCTCAAAAATTAACCAACCATCTACATAAAATATCAGGCATTTTTAAAATCATAGCTTCATGACTCTGCCTGCTAATATAGCCATCTGCCACAAGGCATCAGTGACTTTGGGAGATACCCCCAAGCATTACATTTTGAGTACCACAGTTGCAGCAATAGTGAGGAGTGTTTTTTTAATCAAGAAATGAGAGAATTTCCCTCAGTCACAAAATGGACTTTGTTCTACTTCTGATACTTTAGAGAAGGAGTCCCGACATTGTCATGGTATAGACTTCATTAGAATAGAAGTTGCCCAGTGTATCTGCTTATATTTGAGATCATAAGGACCATCTCCCCTCCCATTTGCATCCCTACAGCAAGCACAGCAATTGCTTGCATGGAAAAATAGCATTGAGGAAGTATTTGTTTATATTTATACTCCAGACAGCTAAATAGCTTTGTTCTCTGGAAACAAGTTACAGCAGAACCTCAGAGTTATGAACACCAGAGTTACAAACTGACCAGTTAACCACACTTGTTTTGGAAGCGGAAATATGCAATCAGGCAGCAGCAGCAGAGGGGGGAAAAAAAAGCAAATATAGTATAGTACTGTGTTAAATGAAGTACTAAAAAAAAAAAAAAAAAAAGGAAATCAGCATTTCTTTTCTGCATAGTAATGTTTCAAAGCTCTATTAAGTTAATGTTTAGGTGTAAACTTCTGAAAGAACTACCATGATGTTTTGTTCAGAGTTACGAAAAACCCACGTCCCTGAAGTGTTCATAAGTCTGAGGTTCTACTGTGCTCATGATACTTTTGGTCTACATTTTATTTTCACTCCCATCTGTAATTTTTCTCCTGTTGTTTCCTCGTTGCCCAGTTCTCCCCTTTACATGTTGCCAGAGACCTGGTTCTCTTCTCTCCTGTTACCTTAGATGTTTCTCTCCTGATGGTGGCTGGCAGCTCCTGTTTTTTCCCTTTCTCCACTTCTTGTATTTTTGAAATGCCAGATGTTGTAGAAGTAGCTAGACTGCTGGCTCTTCCTTGGTTTCCAACTGCTTTTGCAGATTTCTGGTCAAAGAGCCTCGAGGCTTGTAGAAGCAGTTGGAAAAGAGGAAAACCAGTCCCACATGACCACCCAGATTTCAGTGGATCAACAGCAATATGCATCATAAACCACAACTTGGCATCTTCTGTTTTGAGGATGGGGATTTGAGATGATGGCTGTTGAGAAACTCTCTGGTTACCTTGTTTTTCATAGGCCTGGTCTACACTACAAAGTTGAGATGATTGTAAATCATATTGCATCAATCTATTGGTGCATGTCTACTTTAAATTTGTCTTCAGCTGATGTAAGTACCCAGTTATGGCAGTGCAGTAAAACCACTTCCCTTCATGACTGTGAGCTATGGTCAACCTGTTATGGTCAATGTAGTGCAAGAATAGTCACTGTAGGACTTGGGATCAACACAGTAGTCCTCCACCAGCTGTCCTGCAATGTGTCAAGCCCTGTGATAGTGATCACTTTGGTTATAGTGAACCCCACTGCATAGGGATGTCAGAGACCAGATGCTACCTCCTTCCCCACATTACCGTGCAAAATTTCAAAATGCCTTTTCTTGATTGCCTTGTGTGGTGAGCACACTTGGCAGCTTTCTTTTGTGACCGGACCAGTTCCAGGCACTAGATGCATTCCTGCCTGGAATAGACTGGAGGTTATTGGATCTCCTGGGTGTGTGGGGAAAAGAGACTGCATGTACAGCTACTGACCAACCATAGAAGTATGGATGCCTACAAAAAGATTGTGTGGGGGATACAGGCAAAGGATTACGACAGGGATCATCATAAGTGCTGCACGAAAGAAAAGGAAGTATGCAAGTCTTATCATTCTGTCCCGTCTGCTGAGCATAGACAAGCTTGACAAATAGGAAGGGGCCACCATGGAAAATTGTATGTATGGATTTTCACTTGTAAACTGTAAATAAAAGGTGATGCCCAACTTGTCCCCAAGTTAACAAGACAGATATTGACTGTTTATCTTACGTGTAAGAGAAGAGATTGCAGAACAACAAACGGAAGTAGCATTGATACCTGCTTTTCATTCCCCTGCGGGGTTAGGTGGAGAAGGGGCCATGTAGAGCAGTGTATGTACATAGGAATGTTGCTTTAATTCTCTTGATCTCAATTAAACTTTCAAGGAGCAATTCTGCAGTTCTCTCTTGAAGCTGTTTAAGGATAGCTGCCTTACTTTTTCCCTTGCAATAGGACACACTATGCCACGGCAGTACGTAGGCTAGCAGCAAATGGGCCAGGTTGACTTTGGGATTACAGTAGCAACTGAGCTCTGTGCCTTTGTTACCTATGGGAGTGAGATGTCAGTTAACATCACCACTGCTTGTGGAAAATACTGCCTATATTTACTGCTGGTGCCCTATACTCAGACGCAAGGGATAGGAACCAAAATTTCATTGTGCACCTGACACTTCTTCCCTCTTCTCCTCCCATTCCTGGTGGGCCACACTCACTATGACCAGGGCTGGAGAGTAGTGCTGTACAGAGGTGCTCCAAAGTCAAAGTGTCAATAAACATATTAAATGTTTTTATGAGAATGGGGGGGGGGGTGTTAAAACCCCTTCCCTTTCCACTGTGACTGTAAATCCAGTGGTACTTTTGTCTGTTTTAATCAACTGCTGCTGCTCTTGCAGCCTTGGAGAGTCCTTCTATACTTGCAGAATGTTTGACCCTCATGAAGAGAGAGAATGGAACAAGGGAGGACATGTTCAGCAAGATTATGCAAGCCAGCGCTGTATCAGACTGTGAACAGAGCCAAGGGGCTGATGTGGCAGACAGCATGGAGAAAAAAAGGGCAGACAGAAGAGTGGCCCAGGAAAAGGAGAGAAACGTGTATCTGGGCATAATGTATCTTCTCTGGCAGTTGACCCAAATGCAGCAGACCCTGTTTGACCTACAGGTCCAAAAATCACGGACTCTCCACTCTGCAGTCCTTGGAGAACTCCCTGGTATCTGCTTTCTACACCAGTGGTTCCCAGCTTTTTCAGTAACACAGCATGCTTCTTGAGACAAACAATTCCACAGCACACCCACTTTTTGCGGCTGAACTGATTGTTCATAAACGTCAAGTTTACTTACATTTACTATGGTTACAGTCTTACTAGAGGGATTTGCAACATAGTGCATGCAACAAGCTAAAGAAGGATCAAATGTATTAATGTTTCAGATCCACTGGAAAAAACTACACGTCATCTCAATTTTGCCCTTTGGCCACGTGTGTTTAGAATATTCATATTTTAGAATCGAAAGACCGATACCTTGCTTTTAATTTGATTAATTTTTGCAAGTTTTATGAGTTGTAATTTTGGTTGGATAGAACATTGTTTAAGATGAAGCCATGTTTGTTTTACGTTGATTTTTCATTACCTTTATACAAAATTTTACAGCCCACTTTGGATAGTTCTCACGGCACACCGGTTGAAAATCACTGATCTAGGTTCTGTTTCTTGATGGGTTCTTGCTTTGCAGGCCTTTTCTCTGGATATAGGGAAGCTGCTCATGAGCCAGTTTCCCCCAACATTTCTGCAAAGAGCCCAAGGCATGAATATAAATAAGGGTGACTTACATCTGGTGTGAAAGGTTCCTCCTTCTAATGATTTTACAGATTAACACAACAAATTCCCCATATCGCCTTAGTTTGGTTGCTAAGGAAGAGCTGAGGAAACCACTTGCATTTTAACTGCAGACGTTGCTGCCACACTGAAGAAAAGCGGTAGTGGAATGTGAGATGGTCTCAAATAGAAGAAGAGATGAGCTCCTGTGTTACTGGCTCTTTCCTGAGGTTCACTACAGGCTATTCTTTCAGTTCATGTGTTTGTGTGTAGAGTATGTGGACACAGTTCACAACAATAGCAATAGGAAGGTGCAAATGCTGTGTTGACAGAGCATGATTAGTCTGCTTCCTGTTGTCCACACATAGAAAATATGAATTATTGGAGGCCCCCTTTCCCAGATAGAAAACTAAGCTGTGTAATCCCTGTGGTTCAGTTGTCATTCACAGTCTGCTTCACTTAAATGCTCATCAGTTAACTGCATAATCTGCTGAAGTGCACAGCCAGTGTGCATCATGCACCAGCTGTCAATGGATTAAAGTGCGGTTGTACTCAGAAAAGACACTTTGAAAAAGACACATTGCTCAGTTTTCAAGGCAGATGATGATATTTTTTTTCCTACCCTGCTGTGGCAAACTGCACTTTGGATCTGAGGTCCTGTCTATTCTACAAAAAATATTTTGCTGGAAAAAATGATTTCAATTGACTTCAGCATTAGGCAGTAACTGAACATTAAGCAATGTTTTCAGAACCGTTTTGCCCACACTGTCTCTGCGTATGTCAGGGGCAACATGTGCTAGCTGAAAGATTTTTTTAAAATGTTTTTTTAGGATGTGTGTTTTGGTTTTGTTTTGTTTAGTGTAAACAGGCTAATCTCTCTGCCTCTGCTGTCTCTACCGTCCATAAAGGTTCTGTAGTTGGAACTTACCAGACCATGCTGATTCATTAGCCAGAATCATATTCGGCCCCCTCTGCTAAAGCGGTATTACAGGGTTAAAGATCCATAATTAACAGATACTTGGAGTAAGATGGAAACTTTTTTGACGACATCTGCACTTTATAGCATAAATTCAGGTCTAGATTAAGATGGTGCAACATCTACTGAAATGAATGAGTTGCAACCACTTATTTAAAGGCTGAATTTGGCATTCAGTGCATAATAAGAATGACTTATTGTATAATGCATATGAAATTCAAAGGCAAATTGTCTAAATATTAGAATTATTCAATCAGGTGAGTGGCAAAGTATGCAGTTGACATCACCTTAGATTGCAAATCATTGTTTACGTAGCATTCTGATTTTTATCAGTCAGTTGCTAGCATCAGTAGTTTGTCATTTGGGGTGATAGGCTTAAGTTATACAAACTGTAACAGATATAGATAATTATGCTGTTGGAGATTGTTAATGTATTATACACTGAATTTGGTTGTATTCATGTCCTTGGTATAGTCTGGAGGCTATACAGAGAGAACTGCTTTTTTCAATTTTATAAAATGTGTTGGCAAAACACATGCTGCTGCAATTTGTGGCCTGTTACCAGATCACACGAGACTGTGTCCGTAAAGAAACACTCAAGTTAATTAAAACAAACAAGGAGCCTAGTGGCATTTTTAAAGACTAACGAATTTCTTTATCGCATAAGCTTTCGTGGGAGAAAATCCCACTTCGTCAGAGGCTTGAAGATGGGGAATTTAGAGAATGGGAGGAAAAAAACGAATTATAAATACAAATATAATATAAAAATAAATAAATGAAAATAAATAAAATTCCTCCCATTCTGTAAGTTCCGCATCTTCAAGTGTCTGACGGTGGGATTCTTTCCCACGAAAGCTCATGAGATATATACGTTCATTAGTCTTTAAAAGTGCCACAGGACTCCTTGTTTGTTTTGCTGAACTAGACTAACACGGCTCCCCCTTTGGAACATGTCAAATTAATTAGAATCAGATCAGTGCTTTGACCATCTCACATTTCCAGGAAAACTTACAATTCCACAGGAAGAGAGATGCTGAGTTGTGTTGCTTCCCATCTGTGACCATTCTGTATTAATGCTCCATCATGGTGTTAGACCAGAAAGGTGTTAGGGGACACTGTGCTATTGAAGGTACTGATTTTCACAGGTATTGAACACCTATAGTCAGTAAAGGTCCCAGGTTACCTTTTTCAAGAATAAGGTAGTTAAAAGAAGGCTTAACAACATTGTTAGTAATTAAAACTGAATGTTCAACATTTTATCTTCTTTTTGTCTTTTTATATTTTTGTTTTCACTCTTCTCAGCTTGGACAGTAAAAATGGATTTTAATTTCACTTTTGTTTCATGCCAGTGTCTCTTTAGTTGTCTTTTCCAATACATGCTCGCAAAGGAAAATCCAACCTGTGTTCATTTAAATCCAAATAGCTTTTATTTACATTTTACAAAATCATGAAATCATTTCTATTTACATTTAGATTCTGAAAATGTAACATGCAGCATACCCACTTCCCCACACCAGTGTATGCTTGGCACAGCTTTTTGTCTAAACTGTGTGACAGCATGCCTTTTAATATTGATATTCGGACCAAATTACAGTTTGCGATTGCCTTCTGTCTACTTTGTTCATCCATGTAGGTTCAATTGGCTACAGTACTTTCCTTCACTTCCTGTTCTAAACTGTTTCATCTATTTAAAAAACCGCATCTTAGTATTAGTTCCTCTGGTTAGTCACTGTGAGTGTGCATGCTCTCTGTGCACCTGAGAACAGGAGATACTTCAGTAGCGCTGTGTTGGTTTGTTCTCTGAACTGAGTGTATAATGAATGGCATGGACCTCTCTACCACTTACTGTCTGATGTGGAACCCTTTTATCTCCATAGCCTTTCCAGCACTCCCGATTGAACTTCAGCTCTGTAAATAGTTTTAAAAATGGTTTGTGTAAAATAATTAGCTTTAGTTAGTCTTGTATAGATGGGATTTGGGGTTCCTCCACCATTTGGGATACCTAGTATGCCCAAGGTTGAAGGCAAAAAGCACTGCCTGTCCTTCTCAGTTAGTGACCTTCAGGAAAGCTGCCTGTGCTACGTTGGGGAATTATACATTCTTCAAAATTTAGTATCTGCTGCTCCTTTCTCCCTCATGCTCTAGCTAGGCAGTCTCAGGAATTCAGGCTCCACAAACACTTAATGGAGCTTTTCATGGGGCCCCAGTCTGATCCTGGACTCTCCTGCTCCTCATCTTACTGACCTGAGCCTCTGGTAGCACTCCTGGCATCGACAAACTCTAACTCTATCTCTGAGTCCTACAGCACACCCAATGACTCTGCTAAATGTAGGCTTGCGGAGGGCAAGGATAAACACCGTCATAAAGGAGGACAAATTGCCCCATAGTCACTGTAAGAAAAAAACTGCTCCCTTCTGTACTGAAATGAGACTGACTTGATGGTGGGATACGTCTGAAACTAATAGGGAGGGGCGCATGGGCTGGCATCTACAATAGTAGAAGCTACCAGCACTCCAGAACTGCTTTTGAAAAGGGCAGGAGCACCCCCTGAATTGCACAGAAACAGAAGGAAATGTTCACACTTTACATATACAGTAATGCACCAATAGAAGACTGCCATGTCCAAACTTGCACTGGTGGATCTGCCTGTACCAAAGACACCAGCTAGCTGTCATCCTACTAGACCTTGATATGCTCTTGAGGACCTGGTGATTTACACTGATCACCAATTGCTGATCCATTCAGACCCCATACTATGAAGGGACATCATTGCATTGTCAGAACGTTATTAGCTGAGAGGATGAAGGGGGCAACAATCTCTCCCAAGGACTTTCTCTGTCAGAGGTTCTCAAACAGTGGATGGCAACCCCGTGTGAGGTCCCAAACAGGGCATGGGGTTGCTAGAAATAAAATCATGCTCTCTACAATCTGTAAAATAGGTTATAAATTGCAAGGCAAAGTAATCGGTCTCCTCCAATGATGTTTCTGTTTGATATTTGTTATCAATATGCCACACCCATGTGATTGAACATCTTCCAGGTGGCATGTCTGTACTACATACATGAGTCTTTTGATAATTAGCTAACAGAAATTTGAGTTTAACACGATGGACAAATTTCTGTGTAGACCATCAACCTTCAGCAGTGAGCTTTCTAAGGAAAAAGTAAATAAGAAACATATTCATAAATATGAGGAGACTTTTCTTGATTATAAGGATTACAAGTGTTTTTGACAAAAATGAGGAAAATGCCTCATTTGTCTTAACATTCTGTTTAACAAAAGTATGAAGAGGAATAAACTTAAGCAACACTTGGAAACTGTTCACAAGGAATATGTCGAGAAACCATGGTAATTTTTCAGTGTTGAAAAGAGGAGCTTTCCCAGCAGCAAGTGCAATTTAAGGGGGCTGTACCTGTCTCCAAATAAGCTCAAAGAAAATCTCTTGAGGTGAGTTACAGGATTGCTTAGACAAAGAAGCCTCATAAAATCGGTGAAGCTTTTGATTTTTACCTGCTGCAATATATATGGTAAAAATAGTGTGTGGAAAGGCAGAAGCAAATACATTTATAAGCTATACCTCTTCCAGACAACACCATGAAGTGAAGAATTGAGGCAATAGCAAATGATCAGGAAACCACGCTTGTGGAGTGTCTGAAATGCACACCTGCTTTTACTTTTCAGGTTGATGTGAGCTCCAAAGGGCGCGATGAACCCATGTTGACTTTTGTTCAGTATATGTGGGAGAATAGCGTTCTTGAAGACATTCTGTTCTTTTTCCACTTCCTGAACACGAAACTGGATGAGGATTTTCAGAGTTACAGGGGTACATGCAGGAGAAAAAGATTAAGTGGGTTAATGTGGTTGGATTTTGTACTCATCATGCTCCATGTATGGCAAGCCACAAATCAGGGCTGCATGTCTTGGTGAAGAGTTGCTCCGATTGCTGTTTGGACTCATTGCATGAATCAGAGGGAACAGCTTGCAACCAAAGAGCTGTGCACAGAGCTAGAGGAAGTATTGCAGCAGGTCACATCAATGGTAAACTACATTAAACCTCATCCATACTGTGCGCATCTGTTTGCAAAAATATGTGAAGACTGGGATCTGATCATGAAATGTTGCTGTTTCACACTGAGGTCCGATGGCTATTGAGAAGGATACTGCAGAGGTTTTCTGATCTGAGAGATCAGCTGATTGCATTTGCAATGGACAGCAAAAAACCCCCTCATCTGTGAATTTTCTATGTGATCAAGACAAGATGTGCCTCCTTGCTTAAGTTGTTGACATATTTGGGAAACTAAACAAATTGAATGCAAGGAAAGAGCACAAACGTTCTTCATCTGAGTGATTGAGTCACAGCATTCATGAAGAAACATGCATTTTGGAAGAGTTACATGCTGAAGTTGAACTGACCGCTTTCTGTGTCTTTCTACGTTTCTTTCTGACAATGGAATCCAGGTGTGTCTCACTGATATACTAGTCGACCATCTCAGCCACTTAGCAGTGCACTTTTTATTCTTTTTCCTCGATGTGGATGTGTCCAAGTTTGATTAGGTACAAAACTGCTTTGTGTCAACCTGAGAACACGGATTGGCCTGGTGCTGAAACTGACCAGCTTATTGAAAGTTCCTGTGATTATCTTTTGGGGGGAAAAAAAACAAATTCCAGACTTTCCCTGTCAGAATTTTGATTGTCTGAGGCAGGATTATCCTGATATTGCTACACACGCACTGATAGTGATGGTCCCCTTTGCCAGCAAGTATTTGTGTGAGGCTAGATTTTAGCCATTTGTCTGTATCAAATCTTAATATTGCTCAACCCAGGATGTCACTTCGGAGTTTAGATGTGTAATTTCAACTATATTGCCAGATTTTGAAAGACTGTGTCGCAATGTGCAAGCACGCTTATCTCATTAGGCCTGGTGAGTACATACAATTATTACATTTTATTATATGTTGATCTTTAATACATGACTCTTAATAATACTGCATGTTATGCAAATTTGTTACAACTGGGGTCATGTCAATTTCCAAGTGTAGAAATGGGGTCTCAATGGAAAAAAGTTTGGGAACTGCTGCTCTAAATGGATTTTTTGCAGCATCCTCCTTTGCACTGAATTTATGGAAGTCCCCTCATTGCTCACTCAGCCAGAGCTGTCTCAGTGGCTCCCTTGTAAGAAGCCTCAAAAATCTGTAGAGTGGAGACTGGGGGGCTTCCTTCATACCTTTACTAGGAGGAATTATGTCCTGGTTCAAGCTTTTGCTGAGAATGCAGTCTGAGCTGCTGAGCACTTCCTTGGGCTCTCCTCCTCCATGTGTGTCGTGGAAACACATTGGAACCAGTACTTGAAGAAGAAAAGTTTACTTACCTTATAGTAAATGGTGTTCTTCAAGATGTGTGATCCCTATGCGTAGTCCACGACCATCCCTCCGTCTCCTCTGCCCAGATCCTTGTTTCATTTATGATAGAGTAGGCACTAGACAGACAGACAGTCTGCACCATCCCCTCTACTCTTGATTCAGCTCAGGAGGAGATGTAGGGTGCAGGTGCGGAGCAGTGGACGCTCCTTTTGAAGAGTCTTCCAGTCTCAGGTGCATGGAATGCATGCACAACTACAGTGAATATCGTAAGGACCATTCTACTTTGTCTCCAGTTAATACAAGGTAAGTAACCTTCCTTTTGATTGATTCTACAGGTAGCTTCATTGCTGCACTTGCCTGACATTTTTATAGCTTTGGGATCCTTCAGAATTCAAGGTGTTTTGAGGCTTTTCCACTAAATATCTCTCACTTTTGATCTCTATATATCTTTGGATAATTCAGTGCCCAGTGGGCTTTTTTAAACTTTTGACACTGAGTAACATCTGCTGTGACAAGAGTACCATTTTTGGTGGTTTCACCTTGTGAAACACAGAAGGATTCACTGTCTAGGTCAGTGGTTCCAAAACTTTTTATGCTGCGTGCCCTCCCCTTACTCCTGTCCACTTGCTCCCCCTGGGAGCCAGGCTGGGAGTAGGGCCAGAAGTGGAAGTGCAGTCATGTTGAGGCTGCGCTGCAGCGTGGAGCCAGCGGCTATAGCTGAGCCTGGGTGCAGGGCTGGAAAGTCAGAGCTGGAGGTGAGGTCAAGGCTGGGTCCAGGGCCAGGAGCAGAGCTGCAGTTGCATTTGGAGCCATGGCTGATGAGGGGTTGAGAATTGAGCTGCGGCTAGGTGCAGAATCAGGGCAGAGTGGGGCTGGGTGGCATTTTCTCCCCACCCATTATGGGGGCTGGCCCAAGCGCCACCATGTCTTCTCTTTCTTGAAAGTGCCTCTCCCCCAAAGTTCTTCGTCCTGGTAAAAGTGACTGCGCTCAGTCTTTGCTATTGTTCCCACCATTATTAGTGCAGATGCAGCTCTGCACTAGTGCTAGAACAAAACTGGGAGAGTTCCCTAACAATCCTCATTATATTGTAACTCAAATAATTAAAAATATCAGTTATGTTTTGCCATCAGTGCAGTGCCACAGATAACTCTATTGTTACTGTCTGATTTTTATTAGTATAGTCATATTCATACCTGTTGCTTTGCAAGACCACTGTGTCATTTCCCATCCACTCACTGCAGCTTTTAAATAATATTTGGCATTTTGTTCATCAGAGGTTCTCAAATCCCTTTACAAACTTTAAATAAACCTCATTTTGTTTTCTTCGTGGGAGGTAAGGAAACATTATTATTCCTAATCTACAGAAAGGGAAAATAAAACACAGAAACTAAGTGACATGCTCAGTGTTTACAATCTCTGGTGCAACTGAGAATAGGACGAAGATGTGTTGATTCCTAAACCCCTGTTCTATCCACTCGACATTATTGCTTCTTTCATAGAGAATAAGATTAGTCCCTAGTATCTTAAATTTTGAATTAATTAAAAAAATGTAGTGGCAGGGGAAATGCTATTCTGTGAATATAGAAGTAAACCGATTAAACTAGTCCATGGCCATAAATCGCTTTTACAAAACTCCTGCTCTGGCTTGGGGGTTGTGGGTGGTGACCAGTGGCATTCTGTTGTTGTTTTTCATGGGCTTCTCCTGCAGTGGTTGACTTCTGGGTGCCTGTCTGGCTCTGTCGATTTGTTTCTTCACTTCTGCAGCCTGACCTGATGCTATGTCATACACTCCCCTGCATTTAATTTCCTCCCACTCTGTAACTTTCCTATCTTCAAAGCATCTGACAAAGTGGGATTTTCTCCCACGAAAGCTCATGCGATAAATAAATCTGTTAGTCTTTAAAAGTGCCACAGGACTCTGTTGTCTTTCTACAATAGACTAACACGGCTACCCCTTTGGAATTTGCCTATCATTCTTGACAGAGCTCAGTGAATGACAGCCCTGAATTGGCTCTAGGGACATCTGTTCTACTATATATAGGATTCATACATTGACACACGTGAACAGGTGATCTCCTAAATACATGGAATTCAATAACACATGGAATCCAGAGTACTTATTTAAACCAAAGGCATCTTGGGGAGGGACTCCTTCCCTCCACTGTCCCCTTCAAATAATGAACTCTGGGAATAACATTTGAGAGAGGAGTATTTTAAGCTTGCAATGTTTTACCTTTGTAATCTTTTGTGTGCATGCTGTCCTGCTAATATCACTTGATAGGGGATTTCAAAGGGGTAGGCGTGTTAGTCTGTTGCAGAAAAACAACTGAGTCCTGTTCATCGAAGTGGGATTTTCTCCCACGAAAGCTCATGCAATAAATAAATCTGTTAGTCTTTAAAAGTGCCACAGAACTCTATTGTGTTTTTTTTTGTTTTTGTTTTTGTTTTTTAATAGGGGATGTACTTTTTAGGATATTTTTTCTTTGTAAATGACTTTGGGCTAGATTTTAAAAAGTATTACAGTGCTTATCTCACAAAGGAATCAGTGGGATTTAGATGTACCTTTATATACCTTTAAAAATCTGGCCCTTTTTTCTTTCTCTCTCCTTTCTATTCAACCATATTGGCAATTATTGGCTTCTTGCTGTAAAATGTCTTCTGAATATGGTAAATGAGAGAGAAGAATTGTTCCAGTTAGTCCAAGGTTTTGTTACTGGGATTAATGGAATGAGGTTTGAGCAAAGCAAAATATTGATTGAATATCTGGAAGTATTTTTGATTAGTGATATCCCTGTTGAACTGTGAAGTAGTGTTTCAAAGTTATTGTTGAAAACTCCATCACTTGAATACTTTAAAACTGAGTGGGACAAACCACCAGAGAGTATACTCTTGGACAGCGGTTCTTAATCACTTCGTTGGGACATTATTGTGTTGCCATATTGTAAGAGTGTTGCAGAGAGTTGGGGAGATGACTGGATTTGGCTGAGGAGGGTGGGTTGGTGTGTCCTGTAGGGTCACAGTACACTGCCAAGTGTGTCGCAGCCTGCCAAATGTTGAGGACCACTGCTCTTGGGAATGATTCTGCATTGATTAGGGGGTAGGGAAAAGTTGGACTAGAGGTGAGCAGTGTCTCTCACTCTCACACATACACACACTCTCTCTCTGTGTGCTTCAAAAGGGCTGATTTCCCCAAATAATGAAAATTTTAAGCAAAATTGATTGAGAGGAAAATTTTAGACCAATATGAATGAAAATTGGGAGCTCCTTAAGAAGAGATTATTAAATGAACAAAAAGTCACAGTTTCTTTCCCAAGAAAGAGGATGACTTTGGCTAAAAGACCTTACTAGTTCAGTGGTGAAATGAGGGCAGCAATTAGAGATTTTTAAAAAATTCAACCTATAATTAATGGAGAAAGTGGGACATAGATAGTAATGGATATTAATTAGAATTTATGAAGTGTAGAAAATTGATAAGAGAAGCTAAAACTGTTGGGGAAAAACCTCTGGCTGGCAGAACTAAGGACAAGAAGGAAGTTTTTAAAAAGTATATTAGGAACAAAAGAAATCGTGTAGCCCATTACTTGACAGAGATAATGATGCAGAAAAGATTGAAGTGTAAAATAAATATTTTTGTTGTGGATTTGGAAAGAAGCAGAATTGTATATTCTCATCATATGAGGTTGGTGAAGTACTTTCCAGTTCTTAAACAATATTTATTAGAGATACACACCTTTAAATAATCAGGCCCTGATAACTTCCATCTAATATGCCTAAAAGAGTTGGCTGAGGACTTCTCTGTCCCACAGATGTTAATTCTGAATACATTTTGAAATACTGGGAAAATTCCAGAAGCCTAAAAGAGGGCTAATGTTGCATTAATATTCAAAAAGAAGAAGTGGGATGACCTGGGTAACTATAGACTGATTAACCTGACATCATTCCTAGGCAAAATAATGGAAAAGATACTGGGTTCAGCCAATAAAGAATGAAAGGCTGGAAGTATAATTGTCAGTCAAATTGATTTTATGGAAAATAGGTCTTGTCAAATAATCTTTATTTAATTCTTTGTGATTACCAGTTTGACATAGATGTAGTGTGGTTAGACTTTTGTAAGGCATTTGATTTAGTACTGCAGATTTTTCTGATTTTTTTAATAGAAGTATATGATATCAATAAAACACATGTTAAATGGATTAACTGGCCCCCTGACAGATGTCGATAGTCAATCATTATCAAATAGGGGCCATTCTAGTGGAGTTCTGTAGTAATTGATGCTGGGGCCAGTGCTAGTCAACATTTCTTCAGTTACTTGAAAGGAAATACAAAATCATTGCTGATTTAAAAAAAAAAAAAAAAAAAAAAAAGGAAATGACACTGAGGTTGGTGGAGGGGTAAATATTGATACGGTAATTCTACAGAGTCATCTGGATCACTTGGTAAACTGGCCCCAGTCAAAACAAAATGTGTGGTAATGCAGTTGGATCTAAAGGGGATTATATCCTGAAAAGGATCTAGCAGTTGTAGTGAAGCAGCAGCATCTATTACATGATATTCCTGTATGATGCTGTGGCTGAAGAGCCTTATTATAACCCGTGGGTTTATAAATAGAGGAACAGTGAATACGAGTAAGGAGATGATTTTTATCTCTGTATAATTTACTGGTGAGACAGTACTGGAATATTTAATACAGTTTTAAATGGAAAGTTGAAAGATTGGAAGGAGTGCAGAAAAGAGCTACAAAAATGATTGAGGCTGACAAATAGATCTCACACTGAGAACATTAAAGAGGTCAACCTGTTTAGCCTGTCAAAAAAATTGAAAGGTGACTTGATTCATGTATAAGTACCTTCATAGGGTGAAAAAAAAAAACAAAAAAACCCTGGATACTAAAGGGGTCTCTAAACTAGTGGAGAAAGGTGCAACAAGAATTAATAGCTGGCAGCCAGACAAATTCAAATAGAAAAAAGTACAGATTTTTATCAGTGAGGATAATGAAACTGGTGGATTCTCCATCTCTTGATGTCTTCCAGAAAGGCATTCAGTCTTGATCTGAAGTCATGCTTTAGCCAAATACATGGCATTGGGCTCAATACTGAGGTAAGTGGGTAAAATTCTATAGATTGGAGCATGCAGGAGGTCCAATTAGAAGATTTAATGGTCCCTTCTGGCCTTAAAAAAAATAAAAAATAAAAAAAACCAACTATAAATCTTGGCCTTGAAGAGTGTGCACAGGTTAAATTCAGATAGCTGGACAAAAAATGGCAATTGAAAGGGGAAGAACAAGGGCTGTGATAAGATAATGCAACGAGTCTGTAAGGCATGTGCATAACCTAGTGGTTCCTTTTTATTTGTTTTGGAGTTTTCTTATGTTTTCACTTCTTCTGACCAAAGAAGTCAGTTTCATTGCCTTCCAGTTTCTCTGGGTCCAGGAAAAGAGGTGTGACATCCAGCATGTGGCAATGTGTGCCACTGTTTTGAACAGTTGCAAAAGCTCTTTTCTTAAATGGGAAGAGCTTGTCATCAGTGAGGATGTAGTTGCAGATGTTACAAGTACCTTGACAAAGCTGTGAATTTGAAGAAGGGCTGGGACCCAATGCCAGCTAGCATTAGTTCTGATTAACCTAACTCTATGTAACGTGCAATATTTCTGGTTTCCAAGGGCCACCTTATTGTGGGAGCTGTACTTTGATGTTAGATGGACATTCCCACAACTGCTCTCCTGAATGAATGGTTTTAATGGATGAACCACACTTCCTCTGTAACCTGCATGCTGCAGTTGTAATAAGTATATTGGAGGTTGTGTGTTTGAAACTGTGAAGCAGTTTTATTTGTATTAAATTTTTTCAAGTTCTGCATCACCAAAAAAAAAAAAAAACCTCAGTAATGATGGAAGCGTTCTTTTGATCCTGGAGTTGGAGCATCTGTAGATATTCCTGAGATGTTTCAACTTGAGGATGTGATATGGGAATGCAACAGAATTTGCGGGTGGAGGAGTGAATCTGCCCTGTATCTTGACTTAAAATAAAGTTAGTGACCAAGTTATTGTATAAAATTAACAGGCATGTGGGTAATTAGTTTTAGGAGCTATTGGGGTTATTTTAGTTTTGGAATCTTCCTATTCGAACACAAATAGTGCTTGTTTGTTTTTAAATATTCTTAGTTTGGAGAGAGAACTTGGTGCTCTATATCATCTTGAGAAACAGGCCCGGCTCTTTTGCTTTGTGGATTTTTATCGTCCTGCCAAGACCCTTTGCAACTTCCTCTCCTTGTCACCCACAGCGAATACGGAAACCTTGCTGCTTAAGGCCACTTCTGCAATTGCAGTAGTGCAGACTAGTGAGGTGGGAGGAAGGGGGCTTTCTCTTCCTCTCGTCACTTACTTTGGAGCTAGAAGAGGAAAATACAGTGTATTTGAAAATGTTACCCATGTTGTGGTGTCTCCTACTGATCTGTTTCCCGCTCTCCTCTCTCTCTGCCATCCTGCAGTGCTGCAGTTGAAGCTCCAGCAGCGACGGACGCGGGAGGAGCTGGTGAGCCAAGGGATCATGCCGCGTAAGTACTGCTTAAATTTGTTCCTTCTCTCTGGGCATTTGTGTCACCTGCTTGTGAATGAGGGGAGGTGGTTTATATGTGGGTTGAAACACCTGACTCTTTCTGCATGAAAAACACTAGATGTGTGAGCCCCACCCCACATTTCTCTCCATCTCCTTCTAAAGTATTAGGGCTTGTAGGGCCACCTGTAATACTGAGAAACAGTGTTGGCAACAAGTTTCTTTAAGTGTACTCAAAACACAGTAGCTGTATTGCTTGGTGTAAAAGCCTTTTGGAGAGTGTGTCATATTAGAAATGCCTGACATACTCAGACCATGCTGGTAATCACTCTTTGCAGGCTTCCTTCCTTTAAAGCTTCCATTCTTGTCTGTCAGCTCCCCGTAACTCTTGTGTGGGTGTTGTGAATTAGTCTGCACGGATCCATGCACTTGGTAAAATCTCTGTCTATGCACCCAAGATGTAAGAGCAGCAAGGCAACTCTGTTCTTACGTTGGCTGGTTTGTTTGAAACACATCTAGTAGGAATCTGGGGAAGTGCAGTTTTTGTTTCAGGGAGAAAAGATCTGCAGCTGTTGTAACATGGTCATGTTTGGGGGTGGGGGAGCAGGTAGTACTGCAACATAACTTAATGTGTGCAGGGCTAAATCAGGTTTGGAGAACAGCTTTATGAACATGCAGAAAGATGTCTGGTAGAAACTGGGCTGAATAATTTGGTTAAGCCTCTGAAATGGGTGACATTTTCCATGTGCACGAGCAGCAAGCAAACAAAAAATCCTCAAGGAGTAGGTGAGAGTTATTTGGGTGGTCTCTGCATTTCCCC
Organism: Pelusios castaneus; assembly: GCA_007922175.1. NCBI lineage: Eukaryota > Metazoa > Chordata > Testudines > Pelomedusidae > Pelusios > Pelusios castaneus. The sequence continues at coordinate 11,831,179 of ML685814.1, forward strand.
TGAAAGCCTTAAGGGCAGTTCAACTATGTTTCCTTCTTTAAGAACCCCCTCTCCCTCCCCCTTTAGTGTCAGCTAAAAGCAAAAGGGGCTACAGTTTCTCTTTGGGCAGGGGAGATAAGAAAGAGGATTTCCTGGGGTGTACACTGAAATGATAGCATGTTCCCCATCTAAAATCATATGGCAGTTTTTCAACTCTAACTTTGTGTAATGAAAACCTGTCACTTTCACTGTCAGCTGGAGTTCTTCAAAGCAGTGATGTGCACCAGGGTGCTTGAGAGACCCCATTTTTAATGCCACCACCAAATTTAAAAGGGAAGATTCTGCTGCTTTGTTGGATTTCACTTTCCTCTTGGACACTAGTAAATCATGACTACCTTATATTACCTCTATCCATAGAGCCCGTACAGGTAATTCTACAGAGCAAGTTGGCTGCCTTTGGGAGGAACCTGCTTGTCTCAGTGGTCAGATATTTTCAACAGTGTTTTCCAGGAATAAATTTTTCCATACTGGGCCTTCATCTTCCCAGTTTAGTTTACATACATATACACTTTCTATCTGTATTCTCAGTGTATTTGTCAGGTGCAAATCACTTATCTATTAGAAGTTTGTTTGCTCCATGGGACTGCACCTTTCCTTCTCTGCAGTTGGGAGATAGCATTGTCTACGTTTTCAAAATTAGTGATTTAGGGTTCTTAAGATCTCGGGTGTCCAACTTGAAGTACCTTAAAAGGGACCTGATTTGCAAAGGGTTGGTGCTCAACCCTTTGAAAACCAAAACCCGTAAGAGTGGGGGTTGGAGTGTTGGGGGGCGGGGGGGGGGATGTCTCAGATTAAGCACCCAAAATTGAAGCATTCCAAATCATTAATCACTTTTGAAATTAAAGACTTAATGCTGTCTCATGACTGCAGGCAAGGAAAGATGCATGCCCATGGGGCAAACAAATGTCTAATAGATATGCGTTTGGAGCCTGACAAGTATACTGGAATATTGATAGCATCGGTCTGTATGGGGACCATTTATGTAATGAATTTTGGACATCTTGACCATGTTTTCTAAATGGTAAAATGAGTGAACTTTGCAGAGACTCGTCCTATTTGCAGCAGCCACGCTGCACAGCTTTTATCACAAGCTGTAAGAGAAGTCTTTTTCTGGAGGCCCCTTGTTAAAATATTGGCAGGATGCTGAAACGTCCTGTCTGTACAGAGAGAAACCATCACAGCAGAACTGTTCTTAAACATGATTTAAAACCAGTTTCTTCTAATCATAGTACCAGTATGGTTTACGTGTCCTTTATGAATCAGGCCTAACTGCTTTAAAGTAGTGTTTGAAACATTCCTGAGCTGGGTTGTGGAAGTTCAAACATGAAATGAGTACGGAGGATATTCAAAGTAAAACTCCCTCTTTAGCACTGGAAATGTAACGTGCTACTTAACCGGCCTCTGCTTCTATAGGCCGCTCAGAGTTGGGGCAGCTGTGTGTAGAACTCTGCCTTACCAATGGGAATGTCCAGCTTCCCTGTCCTTCTCTATACCTCTTCCCCACACATCTTGCCTGTGAAAATGCTCAGATACTCAGTGTCATTCCCTACCCCCTGTTGCAGAAAGCCATACGCTCCATAATGTCTCCCACCTGAAACCATTAGCCAGGAGACAGACAGGAACTAGACATCCTCGATTATGCTATTTAGTCACAAAAGCTAGGAGAAGACTTGGGGCCAGATTAGGTGATCTGGTGTCCCCTCACTTCGAGACTCTGGTTTGCTTCTAGCCCATTTGCCAGCTGTAGGGCCTTGGCAGTGCATGAAAGAAATGTGGTAATTGAAATGCATTCTAGTTCCTTGTTCCTCCATCTGAACAGTGATCTAAATTGGATAAGCTGTTTGTGGCGGGTGTAGAAGCAGCTGTTTAATGCTGTCGAAGCTCATTTTCCAGTGCCCTTCATTCCATTGACTGAAACACGAGTCTCAAATCTAACACCATTTAACTAAAAGCCTCCACTATGCAGAGAGCTCCAGACGTAGGATTACATGTTACACATCCCATGCTTCCTCCTCCTAAGGACTGCTTTGGCTCCATGTTGTAGAGGCGGACAGGTTGCTGGTACTCAAGATAAAGTACCAGCATTGTCATGTTGCTCCGGGGGTGTGCATTTGTGGGGCGCTCTTCTCAGAAGAGCACAGTTGGCAGTAGAGCGTCTAGTTTCCAATTGGAATTTTGTTGAGGGGAGGAGAGTAAAGTGGTGCAGTTCAACACTCGTTATCAAGTACACTTAAATTCACTTGAAGCCTCTTAAAGCCACCTACCTCCTGTATGCATTTTACTGTGTGATGTAAATGTCTCACAGTTAGACCTGTAGCTTTTAGATGCATGAAGATAGGATTTAAAATAAGTGGGTGGTGTGCCTTCATCATTCTCTTTGCACTAGAGGTCAAATTCCTTTTAGTTTCTGTTTTTCCCCCCTTTTGTTTTTAATTAATTACCACTGGTGAAAGGTCAAAGTTGGAGATGAAAATCTTCTATTACCTCCAGAGCAGGTTCAGAAGGGAAATGAGCAGCGCACTGTCTATAGCGGGTATGCCTGGGCCTTGACCGAGAGGGATTGCTTCTAGAAATGAAGGCAGTTCAGTTTTTATGATCTGTCCCGATCTCAGTCTTGCTGTCATTGGCTAGTTAGTGCTAGAATCAAGTTCTTGGGAACTTACTTTAAAAAAAAAAAAAATTGTGTGAACAAGGTGAATCAACCTTTTCTAACATGTTAAATGAACTAAAAAATGGCTTCCCATTCAGCCCTTTTCTAAACTGGTGTAGTGTAAAAGGAACAGGAAGATGCTGCCAGTTGAGAGTTTAGTCTTCAAGTAGACTAATGTTCCAGTGCCATGAAAAAATAAGTAAACATACAGGAAGAGAGACATCTGTCTCCTGCCACCCTGAAATAACCACTTGCCGCAGCTATTGGAGTGGAATGCAGAACAGAACACAACAACTTTATGTATGTATCTGAGCACATGTAGAAAATGTCAATTAAAGCGACGAGAATTATATGGGAAAGAAATTTGGCCCCATTCACCTAGGGCAACGGTCTGCCTTGAAAAATGTGCTGTGTCTGTACTAAAAGGGTCACGGCTTTGATTTTATATGCTCTTTGTGTTCATGTGGATTTTGATCTCTGGCTCTTAGTACGATGGAGAAAGTCAATGTAAACTATAGCCAGAGCAGAACCAGTTGCCTTGTGGTTAGTGCCTTGCACAATCCTGCAAGAAAATCAGTCTGTTGTCCTCCCCAAGGGTGGGCATTAAAGAGCCAGCAATGCTGTAAAGAATGAGAGTGTGCTTTTTCTGGGAAGAGTATCTCTTGCTGCTCTCCAGCACCACTTTGTGATCAATGTAGAGAGGGCACTATCCTGGTTGACAGCTGCAATGCAGAGCCTAGGGAGGCAGCTTTCTTTTCCCCCCTCCTTAATAGGGGTCATATTTCATCCAACTTGGATGCCTGGGGCTGACCATTCCACTGGTATATTAGCGTGTTTAAATGTCTCAGTGGATAGAAGGGGTATAAGGTAGGGGCTCTCAATTCGTTTTTTGCTGGGACTCCCTTTTGCAAATATTTCAGATTGTGCCAACCCCTCCCCTCATGCCATGCCGCTCTTCCTTCTGCACTGCTGCTGTTGGCCACGGTGTCTTCGGAGCTGGGCACCCAGCCAGCAGTCGCCTTACAATAGTCCTGCTATCCCCTTTTGGGTCAGGACCCCTCTCTGAGAAACACTGGCATAAGGACTGTCTGCCCCAGTCTGTGTAAAGGCCTCTCTAGCTACTGCTGGCAGCTGGGTTAATGAGTGGAGAGAAATTCATAGTATTTACCAGCTCTTGCTCTCCTGTGACAGTCGAGGCAGGAGTTTGACACAAGTTCTCTCCCCATCCACCAGACTTAATCCTGACTCCTGCTGGCTCACTTTCTGTTCTCCTTTGAACTGTCCCTACAGATTATGGAATTGAGAATGGGGACCTGTCCCCACTAGCTCCAAAACTGAGTTAGACTGTTACACCATTGCTCTTTGTTCCTTGCAATTTAGAAGATCACCATTTTGATTCCATTCCAGAGGGGCAGTCATGTCAGTCTAGTTCAGCAAAACAAGCAAGGAGTTCTGGGACTCTTTACAAACTAACACATTTGTCGCATGAGCTTTTGTGGGTACAATCCCACTTCATCAGATGCATGAAATGGAAAATATAGCATGTTCGCTGTAAACATTTACATTCAGAGAAGGGTGGATCACAAGGTTAATTCAAACAGATCCAGATGGATAGACCGCTAACATGCTATATTTTCCATTTCATGCATCTGATGAAGTGGGATTGTCACCACAAAAGCTCATGCGATAAAAAAATTAGCTAGTCTTTAAGGAGCCACAGGACTCCTTTGTTCTGATTCAGTTTACAGCTTAACACTGTTGGGGCTTTGGTGTCATTGTTTCCAATTTCTATCTATATTCTAGGTTAGGATATTAGGATGGCTCCTTGGAAGTTCTCATGCTCCATTCCAGATGCTCAGAGACTTCCTCATTGCAGGGATATAGTCAAAATACTACTCCAAAGGAATTAGGAACTGCTTTAATCCCCTGAAAGTGGATTATGCCTCTGTTACAAACATACGATAACCAGCATACTCTGATCACACCCAGTACATTAAATGTAAGTTCTTTGGAGCAATTGTCGTCTTTGTTTTTGTCTATCACATCCTTCCAAACATATTTTGATGATAAGCAAGTACCTACCATTTTGCGCAATTTGTGACTCTCTTGATCAGAGAGACAATGGTGGGAATCAGTATGTTATACTGAGAGTTGCACTGAAAACTTGTCAGGAGCCCAAGGGTTTCACAGAGCTTGTCTTTCTCCTTCCTCGCCAAAAAGGAAAGATGCAAAGATCTGCAAGCTGGTTTCTTTCTTTTCCTTAAAGAGGAGTATAAAGCAATAAATGAAAACTGAGTTAATCCCAAGTTTATTCACTGAATGTTGTCAGTAAGTAGGCTGTAAGGAACATAAGGTATGGAAGATTTACCTTTTAAAATGCTTTATTTGCTCTATGAAATCCTCTTGTCAGTTCCTGGTTCACTGATTCTATCTCAGAATTACAAATACCAGAGGTTGCAGTAAGACTACTGGTATTTGTGATGTCATATATTAAGAGTGCTGCAAGAACCAAGAAGAACGAGATCAAACAAAAGAATTTTGTAACGCTAGTTCAAATTTATTTCTGTTCTGAAATCCCCCTACGCTCACCACGGTCTGATTAGCAGCACACAGCACAGGATTTTGGAATTAACTCATTTTTAATTTTTGTGCTGCAGTTCACTTTTTTCTTTGTCTGCCTCTTAGGAGCGGATTTGCTATATCTGACTCTGATCACATCTTTCTCAAAACATGCTGCCTCCTGCCTCTGAGTCTGGCCTGGGGTATGCGGGCGGATCTGTATATTACACTGAGAGCTGTATTGACAACTTGCCAGAAACCCAACGGCTGTATCTAGTTTGCCTGTGCATTTCCATTTTAACAAATGCTTACAAATCTCATGTTTGGTTGTATTTACATATTCCTTAATTAATAAAACATGCTTACTGATTTAGTTCACTGTCAATGAAAAGCTGCAACTTACTCATCTTTCTCCGCACTGGAGTTGTAGAAAGGAGGCTACATTCAAGGATTCCATAGGTGGTAGTTGACTCTTATATGTCCCTGTAACAAATCAGTAAATGTAACTATACAGACTGCTTTCCAAAGAGGCATACAGTCTAGGGTAATAAAATCACCTATGGCAATTACCTTTTGTGGGACAGGACAGAATTCTTGGGGGGTCCCCTTTCTAGGATAATGCAGCCCATTCTTCCCCCCAAACAGTCCTTTTACACGCAAAACATTTTCTTATTCACATTCTCCCTTTTTGTGACAGAGGCTGGGAATAGTGTTTGGGTTTTTGTGGTTTTTTTGTTTTGGTTTGGTTTGTTTTTTTTGCCCAGGCAATTTACCAAGTTGGCAGAAATAGCTGCTTGGACATATGGGGGATTATTCATCAAAGGGACAGACATGAAGTCTGGTCCAAGAATGGATGAATCAAAGGATTCCTGTCATTGATCCTCTTCACCCTTCTCCCCCTTGTTTGGAGATTGTATAATTATTGGTGTCCTGAGACCCTTCCTTATTTTTTTTTTTTTAAATTCAGTGGGTTTTTGGTAATGCACACTGAATACCAAGAGTTAATGGAAGCAGATCGTTTCTCTACTGATCTCTGTTTCTTCTGTAAATAAAAAGAGATGGTTTCATTATAAAAATACTTATTCCTTTTAGAGGCTCTGCTGGTGACCCTAGGGAATGTTCTCTCTTTTGTGCTCAGAACAAGGGTTCACCCTCTTTGTTTTGTATGGAAAAATGTGTATTCTCACCAAAATTACAGCACTCTTCAACTACAGAGTGAATTTTCTGGGAATTGACAAATGGATTTGTTAATTGGTGTGTGTGCAAATTAATTAAAAACTGAATTTTTAAAAGAAACTTAGCACCACATCAGGTTTTTCTTTGTTCCGAATCATGTTAACACTGGAGTAACATACACACCAAACTTTTCATATCGTTAAAATGAACTGAAATCTTGCTAGGCTGTCTTTTGGAGAAATTAGGTTGTACTTAAGATATTAACAATTATTTTCCTTATTTGTTGTTTTGTGTGCTAAAAATGGGTGCAGGTCAACGACTGAGGTAATTGTGATATCAGAGTTCTCAGCCAGCTACCATCCTTCCTCTACAACATTACTTTTCAAATGGGGGTTTGCAATATGGTTATGTGGGGGTTGTAAGCTGTGAGCCCTCACATATCGGCCAGGCGTGTGCTGTGAGTCTCCCTGTTTTTTCCTGGCGGAGGAACGTAGGGGTGATGTGAGTGGTGACACACAGATACTGCTTATCTTCCCTGCCCCCCCAAGGGACATTTGGGGGAGTGAGGAGTAATGCCAGGGTCACTTTCCCCACCTGGGCGGGCTGTGAAGCGAGCATCAGGAGCTGCTGCTGTCTGCCCTCCCCCTACGCAGCCCAGGTGGGAAAAGTCCCCTGGGTACAGGAGGCCTTGAGGTTACTCCCCCTGTTTCCTTGGGTGCAGTAGTGGAGAGCAAGCAACAATACCAGCTGTTCTGTCCATGCAGGTCAGTTTCCCCACATAGGCACAGGATGAGGGGAGAAAGGGGCATGGAGCAGGGATTAGGGGTACAGGAGGGAGGGGCAGGGGCAACAGGGGAAAGGGCAGGAGTTAGGGGCAAAAGGAGAGTGGGGAGCCCACAGAGGCCAGGGACAAATTTAAGCAATAAGCTTTAAATTATCGTTTAACACAGTGTTAAATATAAAAATGTGTTTTCAGTTTCTAAAGGGGGTCACACTCAGAGGCTTCCAGTGCGAAAGAGTTCACCAATACAGTGCTGTGCAGCTAACTTTCATGCTAGTGTCTGCTGCGTGACATGATTCGGGCCTGGCTTATAACTAAATTTTGATTGACCCTAGTTATGTGGCTCACGGGTGTGAATTTTTCGCACCCCTAGTGGGATGTAGTTAAGCTAGTCTAGGCCCTGGTCTAGATGCTGGTAGGTAGATGGAAAAATTCCTTCATTGACCTAGGCACTGCCTCCAAGGGGTTGCATTAACTACATTGATTAAAATAAACTCTTCTCTCACTGTCGCGAGTGTTCACCCCTCAGTAGCTGTATCGCTGTAGTGCTTGGAGTGTGGCCATAGTGTGGTATAAGGCTGGGATTCTCAGACTTTTCCTGCTGGGACCTCCTTTGAAAATGCGTCAGGCTGTGACGACTGGCTGCCCTAAAAAGTGACGACCCACTGTCCCTTACTTCTGCGCTGCTGGCTTGAGGGTGCCTTCAGAGCACCTGGCCCGCTGCCACTGGTCTCTGGCCACCGAGCTAAAGGCCTGTGACTGTCAGCCATGCACAGGGCTGACAGCCACAGCCACAGCATGTGTGGGAGCTGACAGCTCATGACTTCCCTGCAATAACCTCATGACCCTCAGTGTGAGAGCCCCTGCTATAAGAGAGAGAGAACGCAATGTGTTGAGTTCTCATTAGTAGAATACTGGGCCCAGCTCTCCCGCCTGCCTATAGATTCCATGGCTGCGTTCTAACTCCGAATATCGGTGCAGGATGGGCTCTCCAGGACACTTGTCTTGGCTCAGCTTCACTGCCCATTGGGGCAGCATTGCTGGGTGGGCTGAGAAATGAAAGGGGAGCATTTAAAGCACAGAGGCCTTGGTAGACCTCTGCTGTTTCTGGCTCTTCAAGTTTTCCCCCCACCTTGGTGTTTCTAATGTATATTGCTGTCCAATATCTCTTGGCTAAATTCATATTTGGAAGCAAGATGCGAAGAAGACATGGGGGTTCCTTTGTGATCACTTATTCTGAATGTGCTGCAGCTGTCGCAGTGTGAGGGGGAGTGTTTGTAAGGGCATTTCTGCATTCCAGAATTATGTTGATGTCGGTTACATCGTCATATAGCTGCTTCAGTAATTAAATAGCGTTTGCACATCCACGCTATGCTCCTTGTGCACCAGGAGAACTTGCACTGGCTGTGCCGTGAGGCATTGTGGGTCGGCATCTGAAAGCCAGTAACAGTCGATGGAAGCAATGCAGTGTCTATACTACAGAGCTGAGTCAGCTGTGGGTTGATGGTGTGCATCCTCACTAGGAGCACTTCCACTGACCTCAAAAGAGCAATGTGGGGTTTCAGCTTTGCCTGGCTATGCCACACACCCTGGTGGGCTGCTCCCCCACATCCTGTTCCCTGCCAAGAGGAGTTGCCTAAGGCTTTTCGCACCCCCCTTCCTGCACCCCGCCATCCCAGGAGTTGGGGCAGCCTTGTCAGTTTCAGTTCACCTGTGAAATTGACACGGTTGGCTTGCTCTCTGCAATGGAGAAGCTGCTTGGCTTTCTCCCTCCCTGTTCCCCATCAAGAACAGGATTCAGCAGCTGGGCTTCTCGTGCTGCTCCCAGCCAAGAGTGGGCTCCAGGGGGCAGGGGGTCAGCTGGTCCCTGGTTGCCAGGTTTTCTTGTCAATTTGATAGCTTTAGCTCTCCAGCCCTGAAATGGACAAGAATGGCAGCCAACAGCACATGTAAGGAATGCAGTCTCTACACTGAGACTGCATCACCCTAACTACATGGAAATAAGCCCTACACCTCTCACTGTGGTGGTTTTATGTCGGCATAGCAGGGAGTTACATCAGTGGGAGGAGCGTTTGAGCGTGTGCACCTCCGCAGTTTTTGTAGACAAAAACTGACCGGCCCTGTATCGACCCTAACTACATCAGCTTTGACTCTCTGCCTCTTGTGGAGATGGAATTAGCATAGCAGGACAGTTAAATCAGTGGGAGAGAAATTTTAGTGTAGATTCTTACATAGATGCATCTTGTAAGATAAGACACTTAAGATACATGAGATAAGATCAAAACAGACAAGGAATCCGGTGACACTTTTATCGCACAAGCATTTGTGGGTAGGATTCCACTTCATTAGATGCATGAAATAAGATTCACAATCTAACTCTGTAGTGTAGACTAGGCCTTACTGGAATGGAGATTGAGAAGAAGGAGCCAGCTGCCCAAGGCTGTGGTTTGAGATTTTGTGTCTCATCCGATGGCACTTGGAGAACCCCACCCTGAGCTTACAGAGGAAACCATTAGGCATGTTTGTGGCTTTTATCTAATTTTTTTGTTTGTTTTAAATAAGAGGGTAATAAACACAAGAGAGAAATTCAAGTCATACCTAGAGGAGGAGCCTGGTAAACAACTGGCAGCTTTATACTGGTCCTTCTGAAACTTTGAATTAAGTCAGCAAGTTTGAGGTTTAGTTTTGGGTGTGACAAAAGAGTAAGATCTAAGTGTGTTAGGAAATGGTTGGTGGGAAACCTTGTTTGTCAGAGCAAAAGGAGATTGAATCTTTCTCTTCCCTGCCTCTTGATTTAACAGTAAGACAGAATGTTCAAACTCCAACTTTGGCCTGTGTAGCTCAGATCAACTGCAGTATTTATTCGTATCAGTTTAATCCTTCACCTCCATGCATGGAAATGCAGGGATCTCTCTCTGCACTGCACGAGCCAAAGCTACATTTGGTCTGCCCTTAAACATTATCCAACAATTTGTCCTTCTAACTTGGCCAATTGTCTGGCAGCTGATTTTGGAGTCAAGACATTACTACATTCCCCCTGAAACCCCGCCATCCCAAGCATGATATTAGGATTATGGACTTGTGCATTCAGGGCCTCTCCACTCCTGCAGAGCTCTGCATGATTAGAAACTACCTGTGGATTTCATCTCTTGTCTTCACAAGAATATGAGGACCCTTCAGCATGTCTTATTATCCACATGAATGGAGGGGTGCTGCAGTGTATTTCTTTCCCTGGATGGGTGGGGTGCTGAGCACCATCCAACACCTTGATGTCCTTGGTTGTTCTCTGTTCACCTACACCAGCCTTTGGGCCCTTCTGTTAGCCTCAAATACAAACAGTATGTGTACAGAATTGTTTTGTCTATTACTTTTGACCTCCATTTCTTAGATCAGCTCCACCCCCTCCCCCATTTCATTCTTAGAACAAACATATTCATAGTTCTAGTTGTTTCTCACGCTAGGTAACAGGAACTTGGATATTCTGGTGTGACTTTCTGTTTTGTGACCTTGACCCCTTTTCAAGTCCAAATTTTATTTTCAGATGCTGCAGGATATAACTTGGAGAGATGGTAAATAAAGTCTGAGCCAATATGAATGGCTTTCACAGTCTGCTCTGCTGTATAGGAAACAAAGATTTGATTCCTGATCCCCTTGCTCAGGAGTGCTGTAGTAACCTGTTCTGAGGCTATAGGTATTAACATGGTGTGATATTACCCAGGAAACAATCTGGATTGTTGAACAATTGTGTCCTTGCAATTCTCCAGCTTGGGGTACCTTTTTAGAGATGGCTCTGCTGTGAAAGCAACCACTCCTGGCTACTCACACAGAGCCTCTAGCATTTAAATTATCAGATGAGTTGCAGATGAGTGCTGAGTGCTCTAGCCCATTGGTTATCAACCACTGTGTTGGGACGTATTACTGTGTCACCACAGCGGTAAGTGGGTCGCGGAGAGCCAGGGAGACGGCTGGATTCAGTTGGGGGTGGGGCGGGCAGGTGTGTCTTGTAGGGTCGAGATATGCCCCTAAACGCAACCTGCACAAGGTTGAGAACTACTGCTCTAGTCAGCCACTCCTGAATTCTCAGTCCCCAGCGTGTTCCTAGAAATGTGCATGTTTTCCTGCCCAGCCCGTTCACATAGTCATTCATTTCAATAATAGAAGGTGATAGGCACAGATCTTGTTATCCCAAATGAAATTCCCCCAACGCACACTGGTTTAGATAAAACAATTATATTATCTACAGAAAGAGATTTTTAAGTGATTGCAAGTAATGAGGCATAAAAGTCAGAATCGGTCACAAAGAAATAAAAGGTAAAATACAAACTAATACCTAATTTATCAAACTAAGTAAATTTAAAGCAAATATTTCTCTCTCACCACATGCTTTAGCAATCATACTGGCTGAATTCCTTTCCAGCAGGATTCCCTCCTTTTCCCTCAGTTCAAAGCTGTTTCTTTGTTCCTCAGGTGTTGTGGTTCTTGTTGAGAGAGAAAAAGGAGGAATATTTGGTGGCCTCTGTTCCGCTTTCTTTCAGTTCATTTCTTTTGAAAATCATCTCCAGCTGAGGTGCAGGAGACAGCTGGTCGCTGGAGACTAAAACCTCCAGTTGTTCCTTGCCAAGATGTACGTTTCTCACTCATCCTTTTTCCTGCCAAAGAGTGGCTGCTTAACCAGATGATAGTCATTTGATTTCATTGACAGTTGGCTGAGCCGTCAGTTTGCCTTTTGTCTCTGCTGAACTTGTCAGTGGCTGTTTTCCCCGTTTTAGGGTATATCTTAGGCCACGATGACATTAGCACGTATGCTGGCAAAACCTTTGTCTCATACAGATGTGAAAAAAACACTTCTTCGACTGACTAAGTTTTGCCAGGAGAACTGCTTGGGTGGACAGTGCTATGTTGGTGGGAGACGCCTTCCTGCTGATACAGCTACCGCTGCTCATTATGATGTAATATAACTACATAAGCACTTATACCCCCCAAATTTATGTTGCTTTAGTAACACCTTACAGTAGAGTCTTACAACTTTACATACAATGTTGCCATACGTATTTTACCAGGACAGTAACATCCAGTAGATAGAAGCTGCAGCATGGCCTCAAGGGTGGGAGAAGGATGGAGGAGCTGGAAAGCAATAAAGCTTGGAGAGTTTCTCTATCTCCACTATGGATTTCTCTTGGGAGCTAATGGAAAGGAGAGGCTAATTCACTGGTCTCCAAATTGTGGGGTGCACCCATCTAGTGAGGGGGTGAGGAAAATTCAGGGGGCCTGTGGGGTGATGAGGGAGTGTCACTCAGCCATGCTCTGCTTCCAAGCCAGCACTGGACCCAGCTGCAGCTCTCCTCCACTGCCTGCTCAGCTCTGTCCCCAGTCACAGGTCCATTCAGCCCCTGCTCCACCCCCAGCCCAGCTCCAGCACCACACTGCCTTTATTTCCTCTCTGCCCCAGGCCATTCCACCCCTAGCTCTGCTTTCAGCCCAAGCTCCTCTGCTGAGGAAGCGTTGGCTGTTCATTATAAGAGGGTGGAGGACAGATTCATTGACTGGTAAGGAAAGGTGTGACAGGAAATGTTTGGGCCCAGCTGGGCTAATGCTTTTAATTAATTAAAAATCTCAGTCTGGAAATTAAGGAAACATCAGAATTGTCCATAATCAACATCCCTGCCATCTACTGAAAGGCCACATAAAACCTTTAAGGCTGTGTATAGGATTTCTTGAGGTCCTCATCAGCCAATCTTTAGTAGGAAAATGACTTGTTACTCATCAGCAAAGGGTTTGTCTGGACTCCAACTTCAGCCAGTGTTAGAAAGGGTTACTTATTATAGGCAATGGGACAAAACTGTTGACAGCTCTGTTACAGAAAGTGGGACTTGGTGGAATGTGCTGTCTAACATGTTTTCTGTAAGAGTATTAAATAGTTTATCTCCCCTATTCTAGCAGTTAATCCACATTTAATACCAGTTCAATGGGCTCCGGCACTGACAGTTATTGGGAACACCAGGGTGTTTTCTAAATGTGGCCAGCTGTTGAATTTCAGATCCCACAGGCGTTTGGGTGCCATCGAGGAAGGACCTGAAAGTTCACATCCCTTCCTGATAGGATAGTCACACGGAATTTAGAGGCAGGGGCACTCTTGTGAGGAGATACCCCTTTTACTTCTCTGTACTGTACACGCTGGAAAAATCTTGTTTCTGTTTGTTCTTTGAGGCTTGCAGCTTGTTACCCACTCCTATGTCTAATCTGCTGCACTTCCCACTACTGCTTCACAAACAGCAATGCCTTATCCTTTTCTCTCAGACTACAGTCAAAGCCCTGCTGTGCTGAGTACGGCCGAGACATAGCACTAGAAGTGTCCTGCCCTGAACGGCTTGCAGTCTAACATACGACAAGATGCGAGTGGATTTAACACGCAGTTGGAAGGAACGTGGTGGGGGCAGAGTGATAGAAAGCTCCAGCCTTAGGGTGCTCTGGGTTTGCATTTCATCTGTTCAGGGACATATGATAGTGAAAGCAAGACAACATGAGTCTTTGGAAGGATTCCAAAAACCAATCACTTGTTCCTTTAGCTAGCATAAAAAATATACAGATCTAGACAACATAAATGCATGCATGCAGTTTCCTGCCTCAGTTTTCTCACACTTCTGGAATGTTACTTAGCTTAGGTCAGAGACATTTGAGGAGTCTGAATCCCTGTGCCTGCAGGTGGCTTTTCCACTGAATCACAGAATCACTCTCTCTCTGTCCTCTACACTCAATGCTCTCTGGTTCTGAGTCCCTCTGAGTACCCCAGCCCCTCCATCTGGGGAAATTCCACTTCTCAAAACCCTAGCATCCCCTAGACCAGCTGGTTAGAACTTGTTCCATCGAGGCTGCAGTCCCTCCTGGTTTTGTGTTGTGATCTATTTAGGTGTTGTTAACTTTTAAAGATTGTCCTGTTCAAAGTCAGATACACTGGTGTACCTCCTCCTTTTGTCAGCACCAGGGCTTTGATGTAAAAATAGAGTAAAAGACAACTAAAAATGTAAGGATACAGACAGTTAATAAAATCAAATTGGAATTCATAAGATGTACATAGAGAAATGAGATGGGAAATATCTTTTACTTGTCCAACTTCTGTGGATTTGGATAAGAGAGAGAAGCTTTTGAGCTACACAGCTTTTCTTCAGGTATCTGTGTTGCAGAGAGCAGTAGCTCAAAAGCTCATCTCTGTCATCAACGGAAGTTTGTCTAGTAAAAGATTTCTACTTCACCCACCTTGTTTCTCTAATTTCCTGGAAGCAGTATGACTACAACAACACTGTAAGCAACATAAGATGTATGCAGACATCCCCCCCCCCCCCCGTTCTTTATTTTGATGTATAATTGGAGTTAGCCCAGGTTCTAGAGCTGGTTGCCATAAAAATTAAATTATAGTCAAATAAAAGGTTTGGATCAGTAGTGATTTCTTACCGCAAATCCAGAAAATAATGAACCACAGATGAAATAAAATCCAAGAAATAATAGCTTCCTTATCATAAGGACAGCTTTATCATGATTGTCTGTCCCCGAAGCCTGGGGTAAAGAACTGGCCCCGAGGCATGTCCTGATGAAGGTAAGATGAATGAGGCTGTTTCAGTGCAAAGGGACACAAAGTTCTAGAGAGGAGATCATCTGATGGAGTGGGCACCGCCAGAAACTCATTTCTTTATAGTGCGGGAGCTTCAGCGTGGGTACTGCTGCTGATGGTCACTGGGACTGTACCACGCAGACAGGAAAGTGGGCTTTCAAGTAATTGAGACCTTAGTCAGTGTAGGGCTCTAAAGGTCAAAATCGATATTTTAAACAACTTCACCTGGAAACTTCCAGGCCTCCAGTGCAGATTGCAGAACACAAATCATTTAGTTGAAGCCGGATATGTTTCTTAAGGTAGGCTGTCACATTTTGCATCAGCTTCAGTTTCTGGTTTGAATTAGTGTATCACCATGTTGGGGAGCATTACACTCTTTAATCTTTGACATGGTCAATGGTAGCAAAATTCACCTAGGAAAGAAATTATTACTGTCCTGGTCAGCTGAAGATTGGGGAGAAAGACCATCCTAGAAACTGCTTTTGTATGATCCTTTACAATAGAAGCAGGCAGCAGGCTGGATCTGGCCTGTGAGCTCTTGTCCACCAGCCCAACAGCACAGAGCGTCTCCTCCCATGCCCTAGCTCCAGTGGCGGCTCTCACTCTGGCCAGAGCACTGCCGCTGCTGCTCTCCCTCCCCCACCCACCACTGCTATAGCTCCCCCTCCCTTGCAGCTCCAGCTGGGCTGGGAGGGAAAGGCAGTGGCAGCTTGGGCCGGGACCAGAGCGCTGCCATTGCTTCACCTTCCTCAAAGCTCCGGCTGAATCTGGGAGGGAAGCCAAATGGGGGCAGCGTTCCGGCCCCGGCACGAGCTGTTGCTGGACCTGAGAGTGGCAGTGGTGCTCTGGATGCAGTGCGAGCTACCGCTGAAGCAGGGAGGGAGGGGGAGTCAACACTATTCTCAATATGGGGGAGACTATCTTGGCTATATCTCCTAGTTTAATCCTACTCACCAACGTTACTGTGGTGTTTTCCAAATTGAACTTCAGTACGCTAACTCACTTCTGTGCCCAGTCTTAACCACATACTGTCTGAAGAAATTGACATCACTTGTCGGCTCAGGTAAAGTAGAAAGCTGGATGTCTTCAACATAATGAAAAGGTTGCAGCCCATATCTCCTCATAACCTCTCCCAATGGGCCCCATAGATATATTACACAGGAGGGAAGACTCAATGGGACCCTTGGGGTGAACAAGAACTGTCCACTACTTTCCTTTAGGAATGCTCAATAACAGAGCTGCCCAAGAGAAGCCTCAGCCATGCCTGTTCTAGTCTGTAGGCAAATCATTATCTCCTCAGGATCCATAGTATCAAAGGCAATTTATAGCTCCAACACTTTGTGTTCAAAATTAGTCTTTTTCTGCCACCAGAGGAGATAATTTAAGCAACATCAGTGAAGTTAGCATGCTGTACCAAAGTCTGAACCCAGATTGACATGGGATAAGGTGATCAGTAGCATCTGGTACTGCTAGAGTTTTCTCACCACAGTGTCTTAACCTTAATTTAAAAAATAAAATAGATTCTTGATAATAGTTAGGTTATCACCCTCAACAGATGATTCTTTGAGCAAATGCCATACAGTAGTCCTTAAAGGTGGCCGTGACCATCTTCAGCAGTGGGACCAAGTTTGCCCTATTGGTCTTCACCAGTCAGGAAGGATGTGGATCCAGAGAACAAGAT
Organism: Pelusios castaneus; assembly: GCA_007922175.1. NCBI lineage: Eukaryota > Metazoa > Chordata > Testudines > Pelomedusidae > Pelusios > Pelusios castaneus. The sequence goes on from ML685814.1 coordinate 11,847,671, forward strand.
GTGTAACTCAGCTGATGACTGCTGCCAGCAACAGGTCACTTTCTACTGTAACTTTTGTAAAGGGAATCCTAATGGCTAGGGAGAGCCTCAACCATTATGTCTTTCATAAAGCCTATAACTGGCTCCTTGTTTTCATGTGTCCCAACTCTATAACAGCTGGGATAGTCAGAGATGGTGTGTGAGTCACCAGCCCGCAAACTAGAGCATAGCTGCAATGTAGTTTAGAAGACAGTCAGAACTTCTGGGTTCTCTTATTAGATGTGTTATGGAAACTCTATATGGTGCTGGGCTTTGTTGCCTCCCATGACAAAGCCTTTGGAGGAGCAATACTTTGTCCCCATGCAGGGGGTACTTGCCACCAGGCCCCAAACTCTCTTTGATGTCACTGTGGCAAATGCCATGGAGTTTACTCCCAGTATTTCCTGGTAATCAAGTGAGGGTGAGACTTATTCAGCATCTCTGTGACCTCAACAGATACATGAAATTCCAGATGGTTGCCCTAGCAACTATCCTCCCTGCTTTACAGCCCAGTGACTGGTTTGCTGACCTGGACCTTTAGGACGCTTGTTTTCACATAGCAATTCTCTTGAGCTGCAGGAGGTTTTTCTCTAGTTGTGGTGGTGGACCAGCATTTTCAGTACACTGCTCTCCTTTGGTCTGTCTTTGGCTCCTTGAATTTTTATCAAATGCATGATTATGGCACCAGTGTACCTCAAGAAGAAGGGAATTTATATCTTCTTGTATCTGGATGATTGGTTGCTGAGAGGCAAGTCCTGTGAAGAAGTCCTCTCTCGTGTTTAATTCATGCTATACTTACTCAGTCACTGGACCTCATCCTGGACAGCAGGAGGTCAACATTGGTCCCAGTGCAAAGAATCTGTTCATTGGGCCCTGATAGACTCTAGGTTCTACAGCATTTCTGATGACCATCCGATTCCAAGTTACTCACTGTCTTGTCTGGAACTTCAGTCTCAACCACAATTTGAGTATGCCTGAGGTTCCTAGGTCATATGGCTGCCTGTACACAAACAGATCAAATTGGCCAGGCTGCATCTATACCCTCTTGGGTGGGGCTGCACTCAGTCTGTCACCCAAATTGCCATTCCTTGGGCAGTCTAGTTCAGCCTCCTCGGCCAATCCTGGACTCCTTACATTAGTGAACTGTGCAGGACAGCGTTTGCCAGGATGAACCCTTTTCTCAGTCTCTGCTAACCAGGACTGTTGTCACTGATGCCTCTTTAATTGGCTGAGGAGCACTCGTGTGGTCCCTGGAAATTCAAGGCCTGTGGTCAGAACAGAAAGCTTCTCTGCATATCAATGTCCTGGAGCTTCATGCAGCTACAATGCCTGTTGGGCCTTTCAAGATCACAGCAGGGACTCAGCAACTCTTGTATATACTGACAATACCATTGCAGTGTATTATGTATACAGACAGTGGGGGTACACTCCCATGTGCTATGTCAGGAAGCGATCAGACTCTCATAGTTTTGCTTTGCAAAAAACATTATCTCATGGCCTGTCATTTTCCTGGGATCCAGAATCAACAGCTAGATCACCTTAACAGGAAGTTCTCCTTGAGCCCCAATTATCTCTGAAGCCTAACATCCTTAACTTCATCTTTGCAGTTTAGGACATCCCAAAGATTAACTTATTCGCCACAAGAGACAAAAAGAAATGCCAGCTGTTTTGCTCCTGTGGCAATGTCAGTCTGGATTCCCTGACAGATGCTTTTCACCCAAGATGGGAATTAGCATTTCTATATACATTTCCTCCTATCCCAGTAATCCCACAGGTCATTCTCAAGATGACAGGCTCATTCTTATTGCTCAGCATGAAGGTAGCTTTCTGACCTCCTTGTGCTATTCACCCGACTTCCCCTATTCCTTCCCCTTCAGCCTGACCTCCTGAGTTAGGATCACTGTAAGGTTCTGCACCTAGCACTCAGCTCCTTGCATCTCTCCACATGGATGCTGCATGGTTAGATAAACAGGAGGAATGATGTTTGGAGACAGCTGGAGAAGTCTTGTTGAGTTGTAGGAAATCCTCCACCAGAGTGACCTATTTGCCAAGTGAAAGCGTTTTCCAATATGGTTATTGGCCTGGGGAGTTCAACCTAGCCTGGCTTGTGTCTAGGACACCTTGGAATACCTGTTGTACTTTCAGTTTTCGGGTCTCACACAGAATTCATGGAGAGTGCATATGGTGGCATGGGAATTTGGTGTTCTCGTAAGCCGTTGTAGATTCTTAAATGGAATCTCTCATCTCTCCTCACCAGTGAAAGAACCTGTTTCATTGTGGGACCGTAACCATGTCCTAGATACTCCTCTGGGGTCTCTGTTTGAGTCTCTGGCAATTTCCTCTCTCTCCTTTCTGTGTCAGAAGATTGCCTTCCTGATAGCAATATTACCTGGAAGGGGAGCATGTAAATTGCAGGCTTTGAGTGCAGAGCCTCCTTACAGGTTTCCAAAGACAGTTACCCTGGAGCAGCTCCCTACATTTTTGCCTGAAGTGGTTTCTCAGTGTCACTTGAGATAAGTCACACATTTACCAGTTTTTTTTCCCCTTAGCTGCATTTAACCCTGGAGGATCACCATCTTCACAAGGTGGATGTTCGACAACATCTGGCTTTTTACCCATACGGGAGAAAACCTTTCATGCCATCTGTTTGTGTCATGTGCAGACTGAATGAAGGGTCAAGCAGTCTCTTTCCAGATGATCACCAGGTGGATACTTTCCTGAATCATGGCAGCATATGAAGTACCTCAGATTACTCCCTCTCCCGCCCCTCCCCTGGGGTGCAGGCTCATTCTCTGAGAGCCCAAGCAACATCGATTGTGTTTGATGTCCCCATTTTGGGCACTTTCAAGGTTTCCACTTATCCTTTGTACATATGTTTACGAATCACTGAGCCATTACTACTTCATCCTGCTCAGATGCAAACTTTTGGAAGGCAGTCCTGCATTCCTTGTTTAAATAGGCTCCAAGCCCCACCTGCAGTGGGGATTGCTTGTGAATCACCTGCATGGAATACCTGGCTGTTTCTATGTGAAGAGGAAAACAAGTTACTTACTGTATCTGTTCTTCTTCAAGATGCAATATGGATGCGTATTCCACAACCCCATCCTCCATTGCCTTTGCATCAGAGTCTTTGCTTCTGGCATTCATTGCAAAGGAACTGACAGGGGTCAAGGTAGTCCCCCCTTATATAGCCAGGCCAGAGAGAGACGCAAGCAGCGCCCGGACATGTACTGCTTGGCAAAGTGCTCTGGTTCCAAGCGCATTGTGCATGTGCACACTGCCTGCAGTACATCTCTTCATCACATCTTGAAGAGCAACAGTTACAGTAAGTAACAGTTTTACTGGTATCTGTAAACCACATAACTGAACAGCTAGCCTCTCATGGCTCCACCGTGGAAAAAGTCTTCCTCCTTGGCCACTTACTCTCTCAGTGGCTAGTTAGCAGAATGTTCCACAGATCCAGACTGTTTGTTATTCAGCTGTTTAAGGCCAAGGAAAATGTACAGGGTTTGGTTAACTTTGGGTACTGTGTGTTTATACTACAGCCACCCTTTTCTCATATGTCAGCCCCTGTCTAGAGAGAGCACTAGGGAAAGCCTGGAAGGATGTGTGCCCCCTTGACATTTTGAGGTCAGATATGAAGTCATCTGTCTTGCTGCCAACAGAAAGCAAACTACAAACTGTTTGTTTCCAAAGGAATTCCCATGAGAGAATAAAATTGCCTCTTAGAGTAACTGTTAAACCAAAAAAAAGTATGGCAAGATGGTTAAACAGGAAAATCTTTTCATCGTTTGGTTTGTCAGTGTTCAGAATGCTCCCTGGACTGCACATGAAGTTAACCGAACTGAGAGAGGTTGCATCATAAAGATGGCAGTAACTATGTCAGACAAATTTCATTTACCCCCACAATATACACACAGATACGATGCTTCCAGTATGATGGCAGAACTGTGTAGAAAAGAGAGCTGACACAGCTTCTGTGGAACATAAATATTAGTGACGGATGCTACTGAAAACTGTGGATAAGTTCTGCTTTGGCATCCACCTTATGCATAGTATCATAATGCCTCCATACTCTTGGAGAAAGAAACATGAACCTATGTTAATATCTTATTTAGTCATATGTGCCATGCACACTATAGATGTTAAAAGTTAGTGTTTGTCAAGGGAAGTGTATGTGTTGGTGTGGGTTCACAATCACCTCTGTGTGGCTTGAAAATAACTTTTCTCAACAACTTTTGTGCCTTGCTGTTCATCAGTGACGGTTCATAGTGTAGGAATTTTTCACAGTTATTGGGCCACAATTCTACATTTATTTCCTGCACTCTTCTTGGCCAACTTGCGTAATACCTTCTGGTTATTTTTCAATAACCGGATTGCTTGAAAATCCCACTAACCTGGCTCAGAGCCATTATTAGCCCATCGGAGTGCAGGGATGGTTATACTCGTGGTTATTTCTCAATAATTGTAGTTACTTTACAAACTGCACTACTTGAAAATCTCTTCCGTTATTGGCTGCAGGTTCCTCAGAGCCCCAGTCTATGGGGCAAATTGTGCATACCATTACACTGATGAAAATCTGAAGTAACTCCATTATAGACATAGCTGCCTCAGCCTCTGACATTTACCCACCAGCCGTTCCTCTTTACCTTTGTGGAAAGCTTAGTGGACCACACATATTAAGTAACTCCTCTGTATATTCAATTTAAGCAAAGATTTTTACATTTTGAACAATTTTCTAATGCAGCGGCCAGTTGAAGTCAAGGAGGCTCCACCTCGGCACAGAGGTTCACTTGTGTAAATCTCATTGCAGAAGGGGCATAGGTTTATAGCTCTGTAGTCGGGCTTCCCTCCCCCCTGGGTCGAAGGGAATCCACACCACCGTACTAGATCACCATCTCTTAATGGGGAGTTATCCAATAGGCCACTGGCAGGCTCCAGCCCTCAGGCTGGGTAGAACAGTGATGCAGTCCAGAACCCCTAGCCCTCAGGTGGGGCAGGCAAGTGGTCTGTGTCCCCTGGCCCTCGGGCAGGGGCAGGGCAGGGCAGGGCAGACAAGCGATCAGTGACTCTCAGGCAAGAGTTTGAGCAACTCTGCAGTCTAAGACTTTGGGGCTTGCCGCCAGCCAGGGGAGGGAGGGAGGTGTGGGAGGTAGGAGGATATGAGCCCACCCAACTCCATTGTGTCCCACCCCTGGGCCCTACCAATGGGGGAATGGTCCATCACTGTGTCACTCAGGTAGACCACCATAATGCGCTGACCAGGGCGCAAGTCCCAACACAGCCGAATTGCAGCTGGCTACTCCTGTGCTACTTCCTATCCCCTCGCCCGTAGGTATCTAGGTCCATGGGGTGTACTCAGTTACTCTGGAGCAGGTGGCCAGTGGCAGTCCCAGCAGTTACCTAGGAGATACGGATCTGTCAGTGGCAGGGAGCATGGGACTCCTCAGTGGGTAGGGCACCTATTGGAAGTGTCAGCAAAGGCAACAGCCTGTGTCCATGGTTTGCCCTCAGTGACCCTGGGGTAGGTGGCCAGTAGCAGCCCTGGCGGTTTCCCTGTAGCACAGAATCCAAGGCAGCAGCCTGGAGTGAGCCAGATGTGTTGATCTCCCTTTGGATGAGGCCATTGGGCCTTTTATACTTCCTGTCTTACCCATTCACTTCTAGTGAGAGGGGCAAGGTTGGTCTAGCTTTGCACACTGAAGTAGGGAGGGTGCCTCCTCCCCCTCTGGCTCAAAGGGAGGCCACATTGTCTCTCACTACAAGCTTCATTCTGCTCATATTTCGTATGTCTGCAATTTCTTTTAATTTCTTATGTTTCTCCTCTAACCGCAGGAGATTTGTTCTAACTACTATCTGTGATATAACTTTGTACTTTTTGTTTCAGAAAAATGTTATAACTTGGAAACAAAAGTCAGGAATATAAGTCAGGGACAATAGTGACATTCCTCGTTGTTGGCTGTGGAAACACAGTGTTGAAATGTGGCTCCATTCAGAGGTTGCAGACCTGACATGGATATTTTAAAATAGAGAAACAAACAAGGAGTTTGGTGGCCCTTATAAAGACTAACACATTTATTTATCGTTTATTTATTATTTATATATAATGAATTTATTTATTTGTCTTTAAAAGTGCCACAGGACTCCTTGTTTGTTTTGCTGAACTAGACTAACACGGCTCCCCCTTTGGAACTGAAAACAGAGAGTAGCTGATGTCAGATATCATTGGACTAGAACTAATGTAACCCAATTTATCCAGTGTCCCTGTGGAATGTGCTTTGTGTGTCCTGGACTGAGAGAAATTCCTCACAGTTAGTAACTGGAAAGCAGAGGTTCCATTTTTAAAACATGCTCCACTTTGGCTGTACTTTAGTGCTGGTCCAGAGAGGAAGAAGGTCCCCTGTTTATGGAGCTGCTCTTAATTCCTTTTACCATGGTTACCTGTTGGTAAATGCATGCTTTCCTGGCCAAGTGTTTTTGATCTTATGCAAAAAAAGATTCTATCATACAGTGACAGTGTATAGGTCCTTCTATGACTCTACCAAATCTGTGAGAAAAGAGAGAGCCAGCTGCACATATGCACACACTTCCGACACTGGTGCAGATTTATAGATGAATATAGTAATAGTATCTTGCTCATGAATAGTCCTTTTCCTCTATTGAGCTCAAAGTGCTTTACAAAGAAGTTCAGTACCATCACCATTTTACAGATAGTGAAACTGACTTTGCAGTCTGTGCTGCAGCAGATGAAGTTTATATGGCAATGGCAAATCCAAGTGAACATCTAGCCCATAATATGCTTTTTTGCATCCTCAAAAAGAGTCGGATAGTCAGCAGGTATAAACTGGCACAATTCCATTTGAGGTCATTTGAGCTATGTTGGCACCTGCTGCGAATCTGGTCCAATGTGTCGAACATATGCCTAAGGCAGCTGCTGTGAGCATTATTTCTGGTAACTTTAGTTTGCTTGCCTAACTATTATGGGTTTGGAGAGGGTGGGAGCTCCACCATCCTTATTCATTCTGTTAATATTTTCCTTCCAACAGCTCTGAAAAGTCCAGCTGCATTCCATGAACAGAGAAGGAGCTTGGAGCGGGCCAGGGTAAGACACAATTTACTCTTTGAAGTTTAAGGAAACGAGGAGTGGGGGGAACCTTCTGTTTATCACCCTGCACATTACATGTCTCTAAATGAGACCGCAAGGGATATGTCCATATTCTGGAAGCACTACATCACACAGGCACATGCACCCATATATGTTTTCATTTTTATATGTGGAGGTGACTTCTCCCCCACTCTGCCTGGTCCTGACTAGATGTTAATTGAGGACAATACCTCAAATTTCCCCACACCCCTTCTTTCTGGTGCTCATCAGTATTCATATTCCAACACACACCTGATGCAGTTATTTTTATGACCTATATCTTCTTTGAGTAATGTCCCTGCAGGTGCTCCACTCTAGGTATGTCTGCGTCCCTACACTGCACATGTGCTCCCTTTCCTCATGCTGCATTATAACCTCCTCAGTTCCTTCTCAAATGCTTCTGGCTAGAGATGAGCCTTAGCTGGCCAGTAGCTAATGGTTAACTCTCCTTTTCATTTGTTTATCTTAACTTTAGAGGCCTTTAGTTGTTTTTTGACTCCTTATTTAGCTGTACCTTTAAAAAAAAATCAAATCAAAAGAAGACAGAAAAGACTTCGTTCTTATGTCAACCCCTGGAGCTGGTGGGGAAACCTCCTTGGACAGTGAGGTGATCATGGTCCTGGATAAGCACTCCCAGTGCATTCATTGCCTCAGCGAGGCCACATGGAACAAAAGTGTTCCTTTTACCAGCAGTTCTGACTGAGATCCCCCAAGGACAGAGAGCTCTGCCAAAAAATCAGCTTTATGGAGGCAGCTTTCCAACCCCCACCCTCTGGTGGGCATGAGTCTTCCCCTCGACAGTCACGTCAAAGAATAGTGGGTCAAGGAAGCGATCCGGGGACTCCTCGCATAAGTTGAAAAAGAGTGGGAAGTCCTTAAGCAAGCCCAAGGATGATGGAAACTGATCATCATCTTGCTCGGTATTCTCTGCACTATTGGCACCCACGCCTCATGGCAACTGTCGGTGTCTGGTACCATGGATAGTGCACTAAAAGCACCAGACATCCCGTCCCATGGTACCAAGTTCACAGCACCAAGCCAAGGCCAACAAGGGGTATTTCCCATGGCTCCTAAGTGGTTCCAGCACCTTCAAAGCTCATGCTCAAAGGAAGTTCAGGAGGTGCTACTACAGAGTGGAAAGTCCTCCACATAACACACTTACCTGTGGAAATGGACCAGGTTCCTGATTTGGTGCAAGTCGCAATAAATCCCTCTACTGTCAGCAACTCTTCCATATATTCTGGAATATACTCTGACCTTTAAAAAATTGGGATTATCCTTGAGCACTCTAACGGTCCACCTAACTGCTATTACAGTATTTCACCCCCCTGTAGAGGAGTACTCAGTGATATCGCACCAGACCACTAAAAGGTTCCTTAAGAGGATACCAAACCTCTTCCCCAACCTCAACTTCTTTCCCCCTTGTGGGACCTAAACCTAGTGCTGAAAGGGTGACTAGCCCTCCCTTCAAACCTATGGTCACCTGTTTGCTAGCATAACTATACCTGAAAACAGTCTTTGATGGAAATACCTCAGCTAGAAGAATCAGGGAAATAGCAGCTCTTATGGCACATCCTCCATACAGTGTTCTTCCCAGATAAGGTTACACTCAGGCCGCATCTGAGGTTCATCCCTAAGTGATCTTTTCATTTCACATGAATCAGTCTATTTACCTTCCCACCTTCTACCTCACTGAGACAATATGGAGGTCATACTGTATATCTGAGTTGTCAGGAGACCCCTGACATTCTTCCTTGGTGGGACAAAAGCCTTCAGGAAAACCCTGAGACTATTCCTCTCCGTGGTGGAAAGATCTACAGTCTCACCAATAAAAGCACAAGGACTCTCCAAGTGAATCTCTAATTGCATCAGATGGTGCTACCAATTTCATAACTTAATCCCCCCGAACTCAGTCTGTACACGTTCCACAAGATTGATCTCCATCTGTCTCCTTCTTTAAAGATGTCCGTGTATCAAAAATCTGTAGAGCGATGACATGGGTATCAGTCCACACCTTCAGAGAAAAAAGGCAATCACTGGGGCTCTGCCTCTGATGCCGTCTCTGGCTCCACAATGTTATCATCTGTAACTACTCCAACCCCAAAGTTACAGCCCTCAAAGGAGACTATTGCTCGGGAGTCAGCAGGCACATTTACCAGGTCATAACAGGCCTTGATGCAAGACATGATCTATGACAAAATCCTTTGGAAAGAGACCAGGAGGCCCCTCATTCTATCTGCCACTGCTACAAAAAAAACTGAGATGTCTTTTTGAATAGGTTTGTTCTTTTATAAAAATCCAGTGCCCTCCTAATATCCTGAGTGAAGCCTCTGTTTCCAGCTGTTAGCGTGATGTTTGGGGTAGAAAACTGGAAGAAAAATGTTGTGATTTGCATGGAACTGTGAAACCACCTCTGGGAGAAAGACTGGGTCCGGTCACAGACGAACCTTGTATTTGAAGAAGACTGTATAAGGGAGCTCCAACATTTGGACTTTGAGCTCCAAAACCTTTTTGGCCCACATAATGGCCACTAGGAAGGATACCTTCCATGACGGGTACGAGAGGGAGCATGTTGCCAGTGGCTCAAACAGTGATTTTTATCAGTACCGACAGCAGCAAGTTGAGGTGCCATTGGAGAACCAGCTAGCGCCTTTGAGGGAACAACCTGTCAAGACCCTTGAGGGAGATGATTTATTGTATGGTTCGGGAAGATCAAGCGGCCAGCCACCCATGGATGAAAAGCTGAGATCGCAGCGAAGTGGACCTTAATGGAGAACACTGAAAACCCGTGATGTTTAAAATCTAGCAGATAGTCCAGGACAAGAGGCTGTTCTAACTCTTTACAGGAAAAAACAAAGCAGATAACATTGGGAGGAAAGGACCCTTGCGAAACCAAAGGCCACTAGTTCCAGCCAACTCTCACAGGTGGTAGGTGGTAAGAAGGAACTGAGTGGGCAGAGGGTTGGCTGAGCTCTTTATAGGGTGCCATGAAGGTGCAACTCCAGGGGGCTCCAGAGCCATCCCTATAGTACCGCTGGGGGAAAAGCCTTCCAGCAACTGCACATGCAACTAATTGGAATGGACGTGAGCGACACATCTTGAACAGTAGCAGTTACAGCTGGTTAGTAATTGTCTTTTCTTTGAGCTATGTCCCCTAATTGGTGCTCCACTTCTCATTCTCATCCCCTCTACTTTGGAGTTCTCGCTATGACTGTGGTAGAGAAAGAACTGAGGACGGTTAGCCCACGTGCGCTGGGTAGTCTTGTGGTATGGCACAGGGAGAGGCAGCACGTGTGCGGGCTCAACGGACACTTCTATCAAAATTCTCCAATCAGCAGTGAAGGGACACAGATGCCCCTACTGTGGAGCATCCGTAGGGACTTACATCTTGAAGAACCTTCATTACTTCACAAGGAGAGTAACTTCTTTCCACTTTTAGGTGGCAATAACCTAAATGTGTGTTGCATCCTTTGAGTCAAAAGATGTTGCTTCAGTGCAGTATGTGCACTTCTGTTAATCTGGGTGCTCCCAAAACCTTGGGTACAACCAACAGCTTGATAGAGGAGACCCCAAATATTCTCGAATAGAGACTAACAATCACAAAACTGTGGCTCTTGAGAAAGAGGAAGGCAAGGCTGAGAGGCAGGCACCACACTTCATGTTGTTGCTGCATGTATGGTGGGGTTTCTCGATGATTTCAGTTCCCCAAAAGGCCTCTGGGGATTGTTCTTCAGATCCGCTCACAAGGGAACAGAACCTACTCTGACAGTTGGGCTGGGTTTGATTTCAAAAGTGAAAGCAATGTGAAATAGAGAAATGACACCAATTCAGGATTTGGTTTGGTTTTAGCGTCCCCCAGCTGTAGATTCCTCCTGCTGTTTGTTCTAAAACCTAATTGTTAAATTACTTTTTGGGTTTTGGCAGTCAGTGAGTGTATTTTTATATTGGGGGGGGGGGGGGGAGGGAATATTATAAAGCTTCCAGCAGGTCCATTCCTGTGGACAGCACTTACAGATCTGCTACCCATTGACCTTAGTCTCCCATTCCCTGGGCTTCCGGGGGTGCTGAGGAGAAAGCATGCTCAGCCTGTAGTGGGGTTTGCCACAGAACTTTGGTCTGGCTGGTCAGAGGAGTAGACAGGGTCTTCGGTTTAATAGCTGAACTTACAACTGGTGGAGCAATGTGCCCAAATCGTGACCCAGCTTCCAAATTCAAACAGCTCTTTTGTGCAAACAGTTGACCCAGTGCTCAGCATCATAAACAGGAACCCAGTGTCTTGAGTCTTGCACCTTGAAGGCTGACGCTAGCTTGGTCTGGCAGTGTGTTGTATGGAAAGAAAGGGGGGGTGGTCTTTGAAGTTCAAGCTCCCCCCCATTCTGCTGAGGACTTTCAGCAGCTTCATTCCTACTCTTCTTACAGGGTTGGGATGAAGAGCACCAGGCAGTGCCTTAGATAAACTGATCCCATGTTTCAAGCTCGAAATCAGCAGTTCCCAAACATTTTCCCTGCATGACCCCCTTTTCAGATGTGGTGTTTTCCACTACCCCAGACAACATAGTAGTTGCAGTTTAAAAATGGTGTCCTTCCTGCAGTGTGACCTTGCACAAACTGTACATGCAAAGTCATGCTGCAAGGAGGTTGCCATTTTGTTTTACAAAATGGTGTCTTCTGGGCTGCATAATCTCACACACACGGTGCATATGAAGTCATGCAGTACTCAGGGCACCATTTTCTAGATCAAAATAGCATGTTCTGTGTGATGTGACCTCATGCACACACTGTGTGTGAGGTCATACTATGTGTAGGGGCCCATTTTGTGAAATTGTGTCCTCTGCACACTCGAAATTGATCTCATCTGATGATGATGTGACCCCACTTGGTGTCATGACCCACAGTTTGGGAACTGCTGCTCTAAATACTATAAGACATTGAAGGAAAAATACCCCCATGTATGTGCAGTGCATTCACAGTTCAGTGACAGCAAAAGATGGATTAAAAAAGCCAAGTACCCATTGCTGCTCAGGCCTCTCCTAGTGTTGTGTCTGATCACTTGATTTCTCAGCATTCTTGTCTGTCTTTGCTGCAGACAGAGGACTATCTAAAACGGAAGATCCGGTCCCGGCCGGAGAGATCGGAGCTGGTCAGAATGCACATTCTGGAAGGTACGGTACATGTTGAAGAGAGAAACTCCAACAAGCACTAACTCTCTTCGTACAGGTTTTGCTTGATAGCCCTGATGATGTTTCCTACCCTTCTTCCCACCCGCACCAACCCTTATTCAGGTGGGAGCAGGCAGAGGATCATTGTTGCATAGTACTGGAATGGGTGAATTCATGGGGGGACATGAGATCAGGGATGTGAATGGGGGGGCCTTATCTTAGATACATTCTGAAGAGTATGTGCTGGCCCAGAGGCTGAGCCACAGGTAACCCCATCTAGGACGTCCCAGTAATGTGTCCAGAAAAGCACCTAATCTGGTCTTTTGTGTATAAAGCTGCCTTATTTCTACAGCTCTTTAAGGAGTTCCATCTACCTTTCATATGGCTTATTTGTTCAACAGAGAGATCTGCCATGTGAACCCCAGCACTGCGCAGCCATTAGTAGGTGCTGAAGAATGGAGAAACGGGGTGCGTGAGGACTCTTCTGCTGACCAGAGAATAATTTGTTTAAAATGTTCAAAGGAGTGGAAGGGTCAGCAGGCAGAGTGTGGCCAATTTCAGGATAAGGGAGTGCAAGTATGCGCCATGTAGAAGGATACAAGGCAAGTAGGAAAAGTTGAATGTGAATTGAATGACACAAATTTGAGTGCAGGGAACTTCTCCCATTCAGTGTCAGGGGGCAAGGCTCTTTCCTTCCTGCTCACACTGGGCACCCCAGGACTGATCCCATCTTAATTACTTCCTTACTATGCAGAGACCTCAGCTGAACCCTCCCTGCAGGCCAAGCAGCTGAAGCTGAAGCGAGCTAGACTGGCAGATGACCTCAATGAGAAGATAGCCCAGAGGCCAGGTCCCATGGAGTTGGTGGAGAAGAACATCCTTCCTGTGGAGTCTAGCCTGAAGGAAGCCATCATTGGTAAGAGTATTAAGGGATCTGCATTTCTTGGGAGGTTCCAAGTTACCCATCCATTTGCCTTGTGGGAAAAAAGACCCTGACATTTTATTCCCATCCCAGTTTCAGCTTCTCCAATCCCACACTGAGCTCCCTTCCCAGTCTGGCTAGTGATGAAGAGACACTGGGTTATAAGGAATGCCAGGCTTCCAGAATAAAATTAAATTGATCCCCAAATCCCAGGACTGAAGAACTGCTGTGGGATTGTGTTTCCTAGCTTGTGCATTCCCTCTCATCCTGAAAATCCCACTGTTCATATAGCAAATGTCTGAACCCTTTGTCAGAAAGAACCCACTGACTGAGTCAGATCAGGGAAGGGAGACAGGGTACGTGAGTGAGCGGGTGTGTAGAAACAAAAGCATTCTGTTGGTTTAAAACAGGGGTCCTCAAACTTTTTAAACAGGGGGCCAGTTCACGGTCCCTCAGACTGTTGGGGGGCCGTACTATAGTTTGAAAAAAACAAACAAATTCCTATGCACACTGCACTGCACTGCACAGGCATTAATTGAAGATAAAGTGATTGTAAATAGAAATAATTAATTGTGTTTAATTAATTTAATTGGAATGAATTTTGAATTGAAATTTAATTTTTAGAAAGGTTTTTATTTAAAATTAATTTTTAAAAAGCTTTTTAAAAAAGAAGGGAGAGAAAGAAAAAAGAGAAGGAAGGAGGAGAAAAAGAAAAAGTAAGAGAAAGAAAGGAAGGAAGCAAAGAAAGAAAGAGCAGGAAGGAAGGAAGGAAGACAGAGAAGAGAAAAAGAAAAAAGGAAAGAAAGGCAAAGAAGAGAAAGGAAGGAGGAGAAAGGAAGGCAAGAAGAGAAAGGAAGGCAAAGAAGAGAAAGGAAGGAGGAGAAAGGAAGGCAAGGGAGAGAAGGGAAGGCAAAGAAGAGAAAGGAAGGCAAGGAAGAGAAAGGAAGGAGGAGAAAGGAGGGCAAAGAAGAGAAAGGAGGGCAAGAAGAGAAAGGAAGGCAAAGAAGAGAAAGGAGGGCAAGGGAGAGAAAGGAAGGAGGAGAAAGGAAGGCAAGAAGAGAAAGGAGGGCAAAGAAGAGAAAGGAGGGCAAAGAAGAAAAAAAAAAAAAAAAAAGAAAAAAGCTGAGGCCGCTGGCAGCGGGGACCCGAACACGGCCTCGGCAGGGCAGAGCAGACCCTGGCACCTGAGACTGATCGTGGCCCCGTGCCGGGAGACCAAGGCTGTCGGCAGACCGGAGCCGACCCCAGGCTGGGAAGTCGAGGCGGCTGGCGGGTGCGAGCCCGGGAGCCTGCCCCAGCCGCATGGGGCAGGCAGGCAGGCAGGCAGGCAGGCAGGCGCACATGCCCTGGCCCTGAGCCTGCCTGCTCCGCCCTGGGGGCAGGGAGGGCCAGCCCAGAGGCCGGGTCCAGCTCGGATCTCCGCGGCAAACCGCAGCCCCGGGGGTCTGGAGGGGGCGGTGGGGGCTGCCGGCCTGCACGGGGGTCTGTCCGTGCTGCGCGGGGGTTGCAACGGCCACTGCACGGCCGCGCACCCACGCAGCTGAGGGAACACTGCCCTCCACCCCTCCCAGCCACCACCAGTCTCCTTGCCCCCATGTTCCCTCCACCCCTCCCCAGCCCCCACCAGTCTCCTTGCCCCCATGTGCCCCCCACCCCTCTCCAGGCCTCCCTCCAGCCCCTTCCCAGCCCCCTTACCTGGCCGGAGGCTTGGAGCTGCAGGGACGGCCGGCAGAGCTGCTTCTCGGCCAGGCCGCTCCCACCCTGAGGACACTCTATCTGAGCATGCTCAGGGCGGGAGATTTGAATCTCCCCAGCCCGGCCGCAGCAGGAACACTGGCAGGGACCCGAACGCGGCCCCGGCAGGGAAGAGCAGATCCCGGCAACGGAGACCGATCCTGGCCCCATGACGGGAGGTCAAGGCTGTCGGCAGAGCTGGGCAGGGTCGGCTCCGGGGCGGGAAGTCGAGGCGGCTGGCGGGTGGGAGACCGGGAGCCTGCCCCGGCTGCAGCCACCCCGCTGCCCCGGCCGCATGGGGCAGGCCGCAGCAGGGGCAGGGGCCGGGTAAATGTCCTTGGCGGGCCGTATCCGGCCCGCGGGCCGTAGTTTGAGGACCCCTGGTTTAAAATCTTCAGAGCATTCAAGCCCTTTGAATATAAACAGGAACAGATTTAAATCATGACAATGCCATTCTAAGGGTGAAAAGGAATGCTGAGTAGTAGCTAGTCCACAGCCTGGGCATACCCTCCTGAATTGGGTAGACTGTATGTATGTATGTCCCTTCTCAAGCATGGCCTGTCTCTGAAGGAATTGCCACCTCCTTCAGAGACTAATAGGGGCATGCTCATGAGCAGTGGCACAGACATCTCAATGAGAGGTGCAGGGCAGTGGCAGGAGAGAGCCTGGCTTTACCATCACACAAGAACTGGTCACGCAAGAGAGGAAGAATTATCTTGTGGTTAAGAAATTGAGGTGGGGCTTGAAAGATCTGGGGTCAGTTCCTGGATCTTTGGTATATCACTTAATCTCTCTGGGTCAGTTCCTGGATCTTTGGTATATCACTTAATCTCTCTGGCTACGTCTACACTTGCAAGTTAGTTTGAATTAAGGAAGCTTAATTCAAACTAACTTAAGCTTTGGCCACACTAGGCTTTTATTAGTTCGAATTAAGGGCCTCTTTAATTCGAACTAATAAATTCGATTGCTTAGTTCAAAATAACCCTTAATTCGAAATAGTTAGTTCGAATTAAGTCAATGTGGCCATATTAATTTGAACTAACTGCTTAGTTCAAACTAATTGGCAGATTGACCTTCATGCAACTGACTAATTCGAACTAAGCAAGTGCCCTGCATGGCCACGGCTAGTTCGAATTAGCATTCTAGTGGGGCCATGCTAATTGGAATTAAGTTAATTTGAACTAACTAAAATTAGTTCGAATTAGTTAGTTCGAATTAACTAATTCGAGCTAGCTTTTGTAAGTGTAGACATAGCCTCTGTGTCTTAGCTGGTCATCTGTAAAATTGGGGTGATAGTGAGTGTCTTGGGGATAAATGAATGTTTGTGGGACATATAGATGCTATGATTGGAGAGGTCCACATATATGTATAGGTAGAATTCTGAGGCCACCTCTTGTGACTGACCCTTGCCCTTTGTGTGGTAAAAGAGTAGAGCAGCAGTTCTCAACCACTGTGTCGGGACACAAAGGTGTGTCACAAAAAGCTGGGAGGTGTGTCACAGAAAATTGGTAGCTCAGCTTGGAGCTCTCTGCTGCCCTAAACAGTCTGTTCCTGCTGCACAGCACAGGCAGCAGCCAGGGCCAGATGAGTAAAGGGACTTAGGGGCTGCAACCCAGAGATCCTGGACTTTGGGGGGGAGGAAGAGGGGGCGGGCACCACCTGCCCCACAAAAATAAACCCAGCCCCATCAAGCCAGACCCCCAGAGCATGAGCCTGTGCTGGCTTGACTCTGCCCCACCCAAGTCCCGGAGTGCTGCATCCTTCCAAGCATCACAGTCTCCCAAGCGCTCCCAGCCCATGCGTTACGGCAGATTGTAGTGTGTCACACAGGAACGTTATCAGGTGTGTTGTGACGGAAAGAAGTTTGAGAAGCACTGGAGTAGAGAACGTCTGGGATCCCTACTGACAGACTATCAACACCTCTTTGAGGAGGATCTTCTTCCTATCCTATAGCATGCAGCTGATCACCACTAAAGAAATCATTACTTGAGACTAGACAATGCAAAGTTAACACCTCGCCTTCCTTTTCTAAGCTGAGAAACCACCACAATGAGTTGCCAATGCTCCTTGTCACCTGCCATTGCCCTGGATCCTTCTCAGTCAGGCTTCAGGCCCCAGGGTATGAGAGAGGCAGCAGTTGTTCAGTGGATGACCTCTTCTGGGCCATAAAGAAGGGAAGTGCTTCCATATTCCTGCTAGACTTCTCTATAGCATTTGATTCTGTTGACCAATAGTGGAGACATCCTGAAAAGGCCCAGGTCTGTGATCTCTTGGGTTTGGGATTTAAACTAAAGCAGACCTTCCCTCTCTCTTTGGGCCAATTGTGACTGCAGTTTAATATGTGAATTTACCTTATGTTTCCAGTTGGGCAGGTGAACTACCCAAAGGTTGCAGATAATTCCTCTTTTGACGAGGACAGCAGTGATGCCCTGTCGCCAGAGCAGCCAGCCAGCCACGAGTCCCAGGGATCGGTGCCATCCCCAATGGAAGCCCGGATTGGTGAGCTGCTTGCCAGCACCACTGTGTCATCCCCCGCTCAGGTAAGAATACTCTGTGTTGGCTCTTGCTGCTCCTTGGGCCATCAGACCCATTTTTGGATTGGGGTTGTGCAAAGGCCTTGATCCCTGAATGTTGAGGCATAGAGACATCCACAAGGTGTCAGAGAGAAGAGACTGATTTGTTCCTCAGTGAGATTTCACTGAAGTCACGCGGGTTGGGCATAGTAGTGCGAATGGTTCTTTGGCACTGCTACCTGTATTAAGTGTGTGGCACTGCTCTTGGGAGACAAAGGGAGGAGGGCCGTAGTGCTGGGAGTGGGCTTTGATTCCTTCCTTGTTCTAGGATGCTTTGACCCCACTGAAGTATGCCCCTCTTCAAACTGGACGGGATCTCAGGGACTGGATTAAGAAGCCAAGTGGCCATTTAATGGATGCTAACTTTAGTGGAAAGGTCCCAGAGCTCTCTGCTTTCAGAAATGAGGGCAACGTTGTGCTGCTGATATGTGTGAGTGACGCTCTATCTTCCCTTGCAGGCTGTGTCACAGTTACATATCAACGCAGACTCCAATGAAGCACCTTTCCTACCTGAACAGCCACTCCCTCCTCTTCCAGCACCATCTATGCAGCCTCCTAACCTCACCAACAGAGCCACTATTCCTGCTGTCAAGCCCCCACCAACGCTCATTAAGGTATGAGGGAGTGTTTACTCCATTTTTATAGGCTAATAGAAGTTAATGTGGCTGCTCTGGGAATGGTAGGCAGTGGGAGTGGTAGACTAGGAGATGCTGAGGCTTTGGAACAACACCTTGCATCATTCACTGTCTCCCCCATCCTCTACTCGGGAGCTTCCATGGGCTTGAGATGGATCAGCGTCTAGGTTTTCTTCAGTTAGAGAGGAACCACTGAGACAAGGGACTAGGTCAGGAAGATGTCTCCCCATCTTCCAAACATACTGTTGTGCAGTTGCCAAGGTTTGTAATGGGTCCTAGGTATAAAAGTCCTCTTCTGAAGCATCTAGCATTGACCATGGTCAGAGACAAGGAATCTGAGCTAATTGTTCAATGGTCTGTTGGGCTGTGGCAGTCCTTGATGTGTACCTCTTGGTCTGGTGCCGTGTAAGTACGGAGCTAGCGGAGTGTGTAATATTATCCTGCTATGAGAATAAGAAAAGGCCCCAGAATCAAGTCTGGAAAGAGCTTTGAAGTAAAAAGCATGTAAGTTTTGGCTAGATGTTAATGCCATCCTAGTGCACCTGTTGCATCCATTCTTATTCTGTTCCCTCTCACCTCTCCCACTGAATAGCAAAGCCAGCCCAAGTCTGCCAGCGAGAAGTCTCAGCGCAGTAAAAAAGCCAAGGAATTGAAGCCGAAGGTCAAGAAGCTTAAATATCATCAATACATCCCCCCGGACCAAAAGCAGGACAAAGGGGCTCCCCCCATGGACTCATCTTATGCCAAAATACTGCAGCAGCAACAGCTCTTCCTGCAGCTCCAGATCCTCAACCAGCAGCAGCAGCAGCACTACAACTATCAGACCATCCTGCCAGCCCCGCCAAAGTATGGGTCCCTCAACACTATTCCTCCTCCTGGCCCCCCTGCCCTCCCACCCCTGCTCACGGAATCCTCCAGCAGCTAGACCGTCCGATCAGCCCGCCAAAGGACGGGACTTACTGGAGGGCCCATGATCCTCTCCTGCCTCTCCTCACCCCTCGGGAGGGCCTCGGTCCCTTTGTAAGTTCATCAGAACCCAAGCACTTTGCGCTCTGAAGATGTGAGGCATAGGAGTTGGAGACTGTAGTCTGATGTTACCATCATCTGCAAGAAGTGGTCTGTGTTGATCAGGCAAGAGCAGCTGAAATTAGTTGGTTCTTCAGTGGCCAGAGTGGGGGACAGTCAGGAAGTATTCACTGTTGTGCTTTAACACTGGGGCTGCATGGGCCAGTGCCCTGGATGCTTCCACAGGCACGCGGTGCAGCAGATGTCCTTGTTTGGCTCCTCAGCACGAGAGGGAAGGTGGTGGACAACAAGGGTTCTTTCCACCTTGATTCTGTAGCCACACTTTTTCTTCCTGCAGGCCTCCAGGAGAGCAGCAGAATAGCACTAGTGCCCCTTCCATGCGTTGTGTCTCTGCCGCTGTCAGCAGCGCATCTTCCGTATCCTCCACTTCGGGTGGGCTGATGCGACAGAACAGTAATGCCTCAGTGGGCAAACCGGGCCCTCTCCCCACCAACCTAGATGACATGAAGGTAAGTCTCCCCTTGTTGGCATTGTCAGCACTGGGGCACACCCCCAGGACAGGGTGCAGTGACTATTTGGACTGCCACCGTCCCGGGGCGTGGATAATAAAGGACCCCCAATCTGCAGGGCTGTCAGTTTGGTACCTTGCTTCGTGACTCTCATATGTGCCAAAGGCTGTTTTTGTTGCTGGGGTTTCTTTTAGCTTTACTCTGTTTTCCCCTTCTTAGGTGGCAGAACTGAAGCAAGAGCTGAAACTGAGGGCGCTGCCCGTCTCAGGCACCAAGACGGACCTGATTGAGCGGCTGAGAGCTTATCAGGAGCAGAACGGAACAGCCAGCACTCCCAAACCCAATGCAACAGCCATCCTCCCAAAAGCTGCCGAGGTGGTGGTAGCCTTCCCAGCTGCGAGGCTGAGCACTGGGCCGGCGCTGGTGACTTCGGGCATTGCACCAGCAGAGGTAGTCGTGGCCACGGTCACCAGCAATGGCGTGATGAAGTTTGGCAGCACGGGCTCAACACCACCAGTGTCACCCACCCCCTCAGAGCGTTCACAGATGAGCACTGGGGATGAGAACTCTGCCACCGGAGACGCCTTTGGAGAGACGGTGACTTCACCTCTGACCCAGCTCACCCTGCAGCCTTCTCCAGTGCAGTTCCTGGTGAAGGAGGAGAGCTCTACAGCTATCTCCTGCAGCCTAAATCCAGCGCCCCGGCTGGAGCGATGCAACGTAAGCAACAGCAAGGACGTGGAGGTCCGGGATAAAGACCAGATGTTGCGGGAGAAGGACAAGCAGATTGAAGAACTCACCCGAATGTTGAAACAGAAGCAACAGCAGGTGGAGATGCTGAGGCTGCAGCTAGAGCAGGAGAAACGATCTCAGCAGCCCCCACCAGCCATGGAAACCGGAGCGGGAGGGGCAGTCCCTGCCTCCAATCCAGTGGCTTTCAACACCCAGATTAAGAGTGAAAATGGTTTTCTGAGTTGCCAGTCTGCAGGGCAGCCTGATGGCCAAAAGGATCAGTTCAACCTTGTGTCGACCGCTAACCAAATGGACACTTCGGATTCAAGCTCAGTGCCAAAGAAAGCGGTGATGGTGAAGCAGGAGGTGCCGACAGCAGAAACAGAACCGCCAAGCCAGTTCCATCCCTCACAGCTCTTCCTTGGTCAGCAAGGAGGTGCCCTGAGTGACCTCATCAAGGGGGCCCCTCCCCCTACCCTCATCACAGATTCCACAGGGACCCACATCGTCCTTACAGTGACCAATCAGAATGCAGAGAGGCGGGGCCTCTCACCCCAGGGGAAGATGGGGAGTAGCTGCGCAACATTGCAGGTAAATTCCAAAGGGGGAGCCGTGTTAGTCTATTGTAGAAAGACAACAGAGTCCTGTGGCACTTTTAAAGACTAACAGATTTATTTATCGCATGAGCTTTCATGGGAGAAATTCACTGTCCCTCCCCTGCTAGGCAGTTTGAGCCCTGTTCTCCTAGTCCCTGGTCATTATCATGGGGGCTGATTTTACCACAGAACGACTTTAGAATTTGGAAATGAATTTTATTAAATACTGTGGCTAGACTATAAACAGGTTGGATCATCTTACGATTGCCGGTAAAGTCTGTAGCTATGGAAATCAGGGCTAAGGGATGGGAGGGAATTCCATGCACAGCGTTACATAATTAACTAGGTTTATTAGAGGATTCTTAGCCTTCTCAAATCATTTGGTTCTGGTTAAAAGTCATATGGAGGACACTGGGCTAGATCTGATGTGACATGCTGAATCCTGTTCCAGAAGGCTGTGATAGAACAAGTTTTTACCATGGAGAGAGAGGTGATGTAGGTGAAGTAATGTTTTTTTATTGAACCAACTTCTGTTGTTAAGACAAGTGTTTTTTACACAGAGCTCTTCTGGGAACTTGAAGAAGGGTTTTGTATGAGCTTGAAAGGTTGTCTCTCTCACCAACAGAAGTTTATCCAGTAAAAGATATTACTTCCTCTGCCTTGTGTCTCTAATATCATAGAACTGGAAGGGAGCTTGTGAGGTCATCTAGTCCAATCCCCTGCACTTATGGCAAGACCAATCATCATCTTCTAGACCATCCCTGACAGAAGTTTGTCTAATCTGCTCTTTAAAATTTCCAGTGATGGAGATTTCACTATCTCCCTAGGCAATTTAATCCAGTTCTCAACTACCCTGACCATTAGGAAGTTTTTCCTGATGTCCAACCTAAAGAACCCTTGTATCTTGTCCTAGCCTCAAAAATTAGGGAGAAATTAAGAAAAATTAAGCAATTAAGGAAAACAAGTTTTTCCCCTCTTCCTTGGAGTCTGATGGCACTTTTAAAAATGAACAGATTTAAATTTAAATGACTAAAGTTTAGACTTTTAAGCATTTTTGTTGCTCTTCTCTGGAGTTTCTCCACTGTCCCCACACCTTTCTTGAAATGTGGTGCCCAATGTGGAATAGAGCAGAATTGCTTTTCGTGTCTTGCTTACAACACTCCTGCTAATACATTCCAGAATGATATTTGCACTTGTTTTTTTTGGTGGGGGACGAAGCAGTGTTATGCGATTAACTCATATTTAGCTTGTGATCCACTATGCCTCGCCAGATCCTCTCTGTAATACTTTTTCCTAGAGAATCACTTCACATTTTATATGTTTGCAACAGATTGTTCCTTCCTAAGTGGAGTACTTTGCATCTGTCTTCATTGACTTCCATCCTGTTTACTTCAGCCCAATTCTCCAATTTGTCCACATTATTTTGAATTTTGATTCTATCATCTAAAACACTTGTAACCCCTCCCAGCGTGGCATCATCTGCAAAATGTGTAAGTGTACTACTCTCTATGCCATAGCTCAGGGGTCAGCAACCCCAGGCTTGCGTGCCAAACTTGGCATGTGGGCCGATCCTGAACGGCACGTGGTGCCACTCAGGCTCCCCCTGCTAGCCCTGCCCTCCAGCGCCACAAGAGCCACGTGCTGCGGCTCCAGGCCCTCTGCTGGCCACGCTTTCCCACTGGGGAGCAGGCCTGCAGGGAAGAGAAGCTGCGGTGCGCGTGCAGCTCCTCTGCCCTGCTGGCCTTGCCCACTGCTGGGAAGTGCAGCCAGCGGGGGACAGGAGCCCCGCGCATGAGGGTGGGGCCAGAAGGGAAGAGTCCCTGGCCCCGCCCCTTTTTGCCATGCCCCCAGCACCTGCTGAAGGTGTAGTGGGTGGGGCTGGCAGTGGGGGTCGGCAAAGCTTGCAGACCCCTGCCATAGCTATACCATCAGTGAAGATATTAATCTGAACCAGACCCAGAATTTATCCCTGTGAGTCCCCACTCGATGAGCCCTTCCAACTTGATTGAGCCACCGATAATGACTCTCTAGGAACCATTTTCCTACTAGTTATGCACCCACTTTATAGTAGCTCCATTTGGGTTGTATTTCCCTACTTTGTTTCTGAGAGTATCCTGGGACCAACACAGCTACAACAGCATCGCATACCCATTTTTCCTATGGCATACGCTAGGCAGTAGGGACTTCACCACTCGTCGCTTTCTGGAGAGAAGTAGGTTGTAGCTAGAGTTTTCCAGTAGATGACTTTATCTGAGGCTTGAATGTTGAAATCAGAGCCCTGGGAAGAAGAATGTGCGTCTTGTTAAACAAAGAAGGAGTCCTGTGGCACTTTGGAACTTATCTTGTTAAATGCTCTCGTGTTTGGTTCTTCCATGTACCGCCCTGTAGCGGAGCTGAGAGGATACAGGGCCTTTCATTGACGATGATAGAGATAAGCCCAGCCAAAATCATTTTCCCTTTTGATTTTGGTGGAAGATGAGTCAGGATTTAACACAAATACCTTGAACTTCTTTGCGTGCTTGCTCGTGTCCGTTCTGAATTAGGTGTGTACGTGCTCTGTGCCCCGGTGTTGGAAGTTTTTTCCCTAGTGCTAGCTGTAGCACTGGCTCTAGCACCTTCTGCATGATACGTGCATGCACCCGTATATAGGGCGCCGCCGGCCACCCTCTCTCTGTTGCTTCTAACCTCCTGTGGTGGTGCTGGAACATTCTCTTGCTCCTGCAAGTCATTCATCAACCTAGTGGCTTACTTTTTTAGACTGTATACGGTTCATTTCTTAAATGTTAGTTTTAAAGTTATTTTGAGGTGTGTTTGACCCAGGGTTGGGCCATGTCCCGGTCCCCAAGTATTAAATCCTGCACTTCCTGCAAGAAGCTGATGCCACTAAGCGACCTGCCTCAGAGCTGCCTGAAGTGCCTACGGGAACCTCACATGCGGGAAAAGTGTAAAACCTGTAAAAGTTTCTACCTGCGAACCAAAAAAGAACTGGACATCAGGCTCAGGGTCGTCCTGATGGAATCGGTGCTTAGACTGGCAGCAGAAGGAAGGCCAGACTTGGCGCCAAGCTTTACAGTGTCGGCAGGAGTCCCCCCGCCACCGGCACCATTGTCTTCTCAGGATGTCTCCACATCTCTGGTGCTGAAGAAATGGCAGAAGGTCCATGCCAAACGGGGTGCTGCCCGGCACAAAAGCCAGTGAAGGACAATACAGGGGCTTCAGTGAGCCCTGTATCAGGCCACTTATCCCCACTGCCCCTGAGGGGATTCCCTCCGGCGCACGGTGATGAGCCGGTGCCTGCTCTGCCACTGACTCCTGGGAGTGGAAAGGGCCCACAGCACTTTGATGGGCCCTATTACACCTGAGGTGGTTCAGGTGAAAAAAGACTTCCTGGTGCTGCCTACACCTAGGGCAGGGGGCCTGTGCATCGAGGAACAGCTCCCACTCGGGGGGATTTTCAGGGGGAAAGCCTGTGTTAAAACTGCTGCAAGACTCCCCATCACTGAGAGAGATGCTGCTCACCAGACTAGCAGCAGTCACAGAGCGAACAGTGCCAGTTTCCAGAGGCACACCTGGGGCTTCAGATAAGTGAGTGCCAGTCCCTGGACCAATGGTGCTGATCCCCGAATGCCACCTGTCCCCAGCATACTGGCACCGACTGGCAAAGTCCAGAAGTGGCTCGCTGCAGCTCCAGCACCATTCGCCAAGTCTTTATAAAAAGCCTAAGGACAAAACATGACCTTGGAGCTCCCGGCATTCAAGCTCCTGGCACCAGGCTATTGGCACGCAAAAGAGCAGAGGGACATTCAGCATCAGTGCCCCCTTGGTGACCTTGGAGCACCTCAGACTCAGAGGACATAGCCCTTCTGAAAGGACAGCTGCTGGGCCAATCAGCCTGGTACCTACTGCTCCCACCAATGTGGGTGAGGCCTCAGGGACAGTGGCCCAGCCCCTGGCATTTTTTGGGACCTATGGGGGTTCACCCAGACTCACTCGCTCATGGGGACCTTGATACCGAGATCCTCATTAGCACCAGGCATGGGGCCAAGCCTAGATGTAGACTCCAGCCATGAGGGGACTCCCTTGGGAAGCCCAGTGGGGGCTACCCCAACCAGAGATGAGGACTTGGTCTGTCAACGATTGCCAGCTTCCTCATCGTCTGAAGAAGCAGTTTTGGGGCCCTCCACAGCTCCCCTGTTAGATGACGTTAGGGCTAAAGAGTTGCTAAAGCATGTGGCAACCAAATTGGGTCTCACGATTGAGGAGCTGATAAACAAGCTCGTTGGCATCCTTGCATCAGCGGGCCCGTCCTGGTTATCGCTCCCCCTACGAGAAGGGATAGTAACATTGGCCAATGCACTGTTACAGACCACTGCTGAGGGGCGATGCTGCCCTGAAGAAAGGTTCACTGGCCCCAAGCCCTTGCTGTGCCGGCCCCGCCCCCTGAGCCCGACTCGGCCCAGGCCAGGGCCCGGATTGGCTCCTGCTGCTGCTGGCCAGCAGCCCGGCCCCAGATCCCCACCCGGACTCGGGGCTTGTGCCCTGTGTGTCCAGCGCCAGCAACACCAATGCCACTGCCTCCCGGCCCCTCATGTCTAAATGTGCAGAAAAGAGATACGTGCCAGAAGTGAGAGGCCAAGAAACTATATTTATTTGGATGCAAAGTTTATTCAACTGTCATTTTGCAACTGAGGGTATCCAACCAGCACACGCTGTTGGGAAGACACTGGAAAAGCTTCCCGACTCCTTGCCACAGGCCTCCAGACAGGAGTTTGTGGCCATTCTGGAAGCAGGAAGAACAGTGGCCAGGGCCTCCGACCAACAGGCATCAGACACAGGAGATTCTGCACCCAGGTCCACAGCTTCTGCAGCATCAGTGAGGAGAGCTTTCTGGCTCCCGTCATCTGCTCTCTCGACAGAGATCCAACAGTCCATTCAGGACCCCCTCTTTGATGGCACAGCCCTGTTCTCTGACCAAACAGATTCTAAGCTACATGGGCTGAAGGATTCAAGGGCTATGATGAACTTAGAATTATATATCCCATCCTCTGCCAGAAGACACTTTAGGCCTGCAGCGTTTTGGAGGAGCCCTATAAGAAAAGAATATGGGCTATAAACATTGCCTCTGCTGCTCAGTTGAACGTGAGCCACCATTCTCTGGGGAAAAACAAAACTTTTGAACGTGTCCCTGAGGGCAACCTACGAGCCATTCATTACCCAAGGTCCAGACTCATTATTTTCTTCCCACCTTGCCCCTTTCCTCCCAGCCTGGGCTATCATAACATCTGACCACAAGGTACTAAGTATGGTAGCAACCAATTACATCCTGCAGTTCATTTTCTCCCCTGTCCCCCAAAGGCCCTCTGCAGGGACCACTCTCATGAGCAGCTCCTCATACAGGAGGTACAGAGCCTCTTGCAGGTGGGCACAATGGAAGAAGTCCCTCAAGGACTGACAGAGAAAGGCTTCAATTCCAAATACTTTCTGATCTCAAGGGCAAATGGACCCATCTTGGACTTAGGAGGCCTCAACAGATATCTCAAGAAATTGAAGTTCCATATGATTTCTCTGGCTCCCTTCATCCTTTCTCTGGATCCAAGCTACTGGTACACAGCCCTTGACTTAAAAGAATCCAATTTCCATATTTCTATCTTTCCAGGCCACAGAAGGTTCCTATGATTGATTGGTCAGCACATCTCACTGTCAGTTCAAGTTGCTCCTTTTCAGCCTGTCTACCATGCCATGTATATTCACCAAGTGTATGGCAATGGTAGTGGCCCACCTCAGGCAACAAGGGGTACAGATTTTCCCTTTCCTGGATGACTGGCTTATCCAGGGTGGGTCAAGAATGCAAGTCCAGCCCAGGCTCGAGGTCACGTGAGCCACCTGTCAAGCACTGGGCCTGCTAACAAAGAAACAGAAGACAACTCTTACATCCATCCAAATTCATTGGGGCAGTCTTGGACGCTACACAATCCAGGGCAGCCCTACCAATTGCTCAGTTCTTGGCAGTGTTGGAACTTGTAGCCCAGTTCTCAGCCTGCCCTCTCATCGGGGAAAGGATATGCCTCAGCCTACTGGAACGTACGGCAGCTTGAACTACATGGTCTGCCACGCCAGACTACACCTCTGACCTCTGCAAATGTGGCTGGCCTCAGCGTACTCTCCACCCAGACTATATCTAGACATGATAGTCACACTTTCTTCACGGTTCTTACCGCCTTGTCATGATGGATGAAATCATACTATGTACTGGCAGGAGTGCTGTTCGGAGCTCCATGTCTGATGTAATCATTGGTCTGATGACTCAGAACTGGGATGGGGAGCCCACCTTGATGTGCTCAGGACCCAGGGCCTCTGGACCAGGGACAAACTATCCCTGCACATCAGTGTCAGGGAACTCAGAGTGGTTTGACTAGCATGTGAGGCATTCCTACCCCACCTCTCCAAGAAGGTTGTGCAGGTGCTCACAGACAACACAGCTGTGATGTATTACATCAGGGGTCGGCAACCTTTGCTGGCCCCTGTGCTAGCCCCACCTACCGCACTGCCAGCAGGTGCTGGGGGGCGATTGCTGACCCCTGTATTACATCAACCAGCTGGGAGAAGGGGGTAAAGAGGAGAGATACTTGACCCTTGGGAAGGAGACCAGGCACTGGAGGGACCTTTGAGTCAGTCACAACATCCAGATGGAGGCAGTGGACCTTCCTGGGGTCAGGAATACATTGCCGGATCACCTAAGCAGATCTCTTTACTCTCACCATAAGTGGTCTCTCCACCCAGAGGTGACTGACCTCATCTTCCAAAGGAGGTGCACTCACCCAGTGGCCCTCTTTGCAACCAAGGAGAACAGGAAGTGCAATCAATTCTGCTCTCTCCTGGGATTCGGCCATGATTCTTTGACTTGTGCCCTTTTCTTGTTATGGTTGGGTGTTCTCATGTATGCTTCCCCCCTCACCCTCCATATCTGATTCATAAAGTCCTTGTTCAAAAAAAAAAAAAAAAGATCCAAGAGACAGAATGTGGGTCATTCTGGTGGCCTCAACATGGCCATGCAAACATTGGTTCGGATGCTGCACGAGCAGTCGGTGGCTCGCATTGAGACACTCTCATTGTGGTTGAACCCTTTTCCCCCCAGGATCCAGATCAACTGCTCCACAGAGACCTGGCCTCCCTGCATCTGATACCGTGGATGCGTCAGGGCTAAGTGGAGAAGAATGACACTGCTCAGCTGAGGTCCACTGGATTCCATTGGAGAACAAAAAGCCTTCCACGAGAGCATCCTACCTGGCCAAGTGCAAGTGCTTTGCTTGCTGGGCAGCTCACCATAACTTCTCACCAACACAATCATCTATGTGTTGGTCATGTGGGACTGTCTGCCTCACCTGAAGCAGGAAGGTTTGGCCTTCTCATCTGTTAAGAGGCACCTAGCAGTGATATCAGCTTCCCAATTTAAGAAATAACTTTTTTTTCATACAAGATGGTGGCTAGATTCCTCAGAGGCCTGGGAAAGATGTCTCCCTCCACTTTGAAACTTGGTTCTCTAAGGGATCTGAACCTCATTCTGTCCCTGCTCATGGGACTGCCATTTGAACCGCTGACTTCCTGGTCCATTATGCACCTGTCCTGGAAGTTCCTAGTGGCAATCAGCTCCGCTAGATGGGTCTCAGAGATTAAAGCCCTGACCTCAGAGTCTCTGTACACAGTCTTCTACCATGACAATGTCCAGCTTTGACCTCACCTTTGCTCACATCCTCTCTGGAATCCCCCCTCCTCCCCTTCAGTCAGATTTCCAGCAAAAAGGAGTTAAGAGAGGGGAGGCCAGAGGCACCTTCTATACGGGCACATGTGTACTGCTGCGGAGGGCACCAGAGCAAGCCCTACAGATACCATTAGGGGAAACTTTCTGGTATTAGTACGTGTAGTGTACACATACCTAATGCAGAATGGGCATGACTAACATTTCAAAGAACAACAATTACAAATTAAGGAAATGTTTTATCAACTCCAGGAGTCTTGCCAGGGACAGATACCCTCAAGCTTCAGGGCATAAGCCAACCTCTAAATATGAGGGGTTAGGAATAAGTTTTCCCTGGAGTAGTTCTTTCCCTTAGTGACTACTGCAGTATTTCATTCACCTTCCTCAGAGACAGGCACTGATTCCGCCTGGCGATTCCTATGTACCTCAGTAGGTAGTGTTCCAGTTTTACTGATGAGAGAAACAAGTGAATTTCCTAAAGACAGAAGAGTTGGGAAATACAAGAGACTTCAATAGCACAACCAAACTATACCCCCTCTCCCTCCAATCTCCACAGCCCCCTCAAATAACCCAGAGAATAGCTTTGTTTACATTCATCTTTTCCTTCTCAGAGAGTACAGTCGTCTCCCACTAAGATCTCCAGCCAACCACAGTGTCAACTACCTACAAGCAACTCTCAGTCACAGCAGCAGCAACAGCAGCCTCTGCCCAGACTTCTGAACCAGCCCAGCAGGAAGGTAGTGGACTACATCCTTACATTCGTTTGGCTGTGTGGCAGAGGGGCAAGGGAATACACGCATGGACCAGTTCTGAGAGCATCACTACAGAGGGAGACCCCGCTGTACAGCAGCTTCCTTTTCCCATCACGGGGTGCAGTTGCATAGTGCATTGGTTCTCAGGCTGGGAGCCGCCAGCAGTGTGTGGGTGGGGGATTGACAGAACACTCCCATTTCCTATCTCCAGCCTTCTGTTGAAGCAGCTTTGCCCAGCCGCTTACAACCAGTTCCTTCAGGTGGCGGAAGGACCAGAACTCCTTGGGCCAGCTTCCCATGGCGATTCCTAGGGAAGAGCTGGAGGCACTGGGGCAAAGCACTTTAGGAGCATCTGAGGAGGCTGAACATGAGATTCATGGCATGAAGAATGGTTGAGAATCCCTGATAGTGTGTTGGCTTCGCCCCTTTGGGTGTGTCTACACAGCAAACAAAAACAAGGCTGGCCTGTGGTGGCTGATTTGGGCTCGGGTTGCAGGGCTGTTTCATTGTTGTGTAGACTACGAGGCTTGGGCCAGAGCCTGAGCTCTGGGATGCTCCTACCTTGCGGGATCCCAGAGCTCAGACCCCACCTGAGTCCTGATGCCAGTACAGCTGTGAAACTGCTTCCCCCCCCCCCCCCGCCAGAGCCACGCAAGTTGTGTAGACATATCCTTAGTCACCCAGCAATCAAACAGGCCCAGCAGCTGTGTGAAAGAGTCCTTACAAAGTCAGTGAACAAAGAAAGGACCCAATTGTGGGCCCCCCTGCCCATGTTGTAGTTCCGGTACTTGGAGGGTCCCACTGAAATCCAAAGGCAGTTACTGCAGGGGCGTTGGCAGGGCTTCTCTCCATCCTGGGCTGGGGTCTGCGTGTTGAGAGATCCCCTTCCAGAGTAATAAGTGTCATTACCCACGAGGAGATTTCATTCCTCCCACACGCTCCCTCCACTGCCTTTTCCTCCCAATTATTTTCTTTTGGCCATGGCTAGTGTGTGGCTATCACAGATGTGATGCTATACAGAAGCAAGGGCTGAAGAAGCCAAAACCCTTCTCGGGGAGAACTCGAGTCCTGCTGTCCATCTGCTCCCTTCCGGCTCAGTGCTAATTCAGTGTGTTCTGTCGTGCCTCACTTAGACAGGTTAGTAAGGCTGGGAAGGGTTTTAGAGGACAAGGAAGAGTAACTTTTGAACTGAATCCTGAACTGAAGGGGGGAGATAGTGGGGCTTCTCTGAGTGATGTGATCAGATGTCTCTGTCCTGGTGCTATTGCCCATGGGCAATGGGAGCATCTTTGAAGACGGTCGGTACCTGGGTTTGATAAGGCCTTTAATGCAGAGGTGAATGTCTTTTAACCAAGGCACTTTTCTCCGTTAAAGAGTTCACTTTCTTAGACCAGACTGCGACTGATCTGACCTCACATGCCGTGCAGGGGCTGTAGTTCTCTTAATCCTTTTGTCTCCCTGTAGGCTCAGAAGCCAGCTCTGCAGGTGGTCACTGGGCAGCTGCCCCACACAATTTTGTCTTTCTCAGCACCTCCAAACCTGCAGCCCTTTTTCCTCAATGGCTTCCACAAAGGATCCCTGAAAACTGGTGCTCCTGACAAAGCTAGCCAACCCAGTGTGCCGAAAAAGGTACCCTCCCTGCAAATCCCACGCAGTCCATGTCACAGTGCCAGCTTTCAGGCCCTCTCGCATTGAGGGAGCAGGCTCCGAAGGGACTATGGAGGCTGGATATAAAGACATCCCTCTCTGCACCAGCATTGTTGCCCACGGTGTTACCGTGAAGGAAAGTGAAAAAGTCACTTGCAGGATGAAAGTCCCGTAGAGATGTAGTGAGGCAGTGTGTCACTGTAAGAGCTGTAGTTCCTCCAGAGTACTTGGACCATTCTCCGTACTCCAGCAAGCTGTGAAATGGACCTTTAGTGATCTTAGCGAAGGCCAAGCCTCACCACTGTATTCTTAGCACTCAGAGGTGCTGGTTCAGCGTTGAGTCACCAACACCACTTCCTGTCCTACCTTGGAGATCTCTCTTGCAAGTTCCGTCCGCACCCCCTCTGCTTAGCTTGTGAGATCTGACACTAGCTGGGCCTGGGACTCCTCCACAGCCAGGGTCGGTTGAACGCTTTTGTGTTTCCAAAGCAGACTCATTCCTGAGCAGGAGTACAATAGCGCAGTGTTTCCCAATCAGTGTGCCATGGCACACAGGTGTGTAGTCAAGCCTGAACAAGTGCCATGGAATTTTTTTGAAAAACTACTCAGTTCTGGATTGGCTCATTGGCTCATGAATATTCATGAGTTCATTTGGAAACTATATGGTGGTGTGCCTCAAAATAATTAAAGGTATCAAGGTGTGCCATGGCAGAGAAAAGTTGGGAACCACTGAAATAGCGGCTCTCAGATAGACTAGACAAAGCACACTGAAAATCCTGTGGGGGACACTAGCATCTCTAAAGTGCTGGGAATCCACCCAAACAGATGGGCCCCTCCCCACTCTAGTGCAGGCCTGCGGTGGTTTGTGGCATGGGGCACTTGAAAGCGGGGTGCACTCTGCACATAGAGCGAAGGAGCGGATACTGAGAGCGGGAGCAGAAGCAGTTCACTTTCTCCCCAGCAGTAGCAGAGACTGAAAGGACAGTTTCTGCATAGTAGGTGGAAGCAGCTGCGGTGCAGGAGAGGAATGGGGCTTTCCGTGTACTCACTCCTTTCTCCTTTATTCCAACAGGCATCCTCACAGCCAGGTTCTCCCGCTGCCTCTTCCCCATCCCAGATGGACCTGGAGCAGCAGCAGCATCCATCCCTTTTTGGGACCCCTCCGCCTCCTCTCCCTGCCCCCTCAGGGCCAGTGAAAGAGCCACCAGGCTATGAAGAGGCCATGAAGCAACAGCCAAAGCCCCATGAGGTAAGAGCAACCACTTCCTTCTGCTTCTGTGAAGGATGTCCCAGGGAGCATGTGGGAGAGACGCCCTCTGCAAATACAATAACCACATTGGTCCCTGAATTCACAGGCAGGTGCCTAGAAAATGCTCTCTCTCTCTCCCTGTGTTTCAGGGGGAAGCCAGACCCTTCACTGTCACACATGTGGATACACATGATACAGCGGATTAGCCCTCCACCCTCTGTAGCCCCAAGCAGAGCAGTGAGCAAGCAATGTTATAGCAGAGCGGGGCAGGCAAAGCAGTCTATAGCCATCAGACAGGGCAGGGCAAAATGAGCTGGCTACAGCCTATAGAGGCTTCACCACAGGGCAGTCACCCCAGCAGGTGGCCAGCAGGGAAGGGGCACAGGCCCACCCAACCCCGGGCCCTCAGAGTGGCAGGGCGTCCCACCACTGGATCAACAGGACTCCTGCTGAAACTCACTGAGTGGTGCTCAGGCTTCAGGTCCACTATCCCTGTGCTAATTCCTTCACCCCATGACCACATACCTGTGGTCCAGGTTGAAGCCCCCTCCTCAGGGTAGAATGTGAGGGGAAGTCCCTGCAGGCCTCACCATCACTGGCATCAGGGAGCGCCTCAAGGTTGGAGGGGCCAGGTAGCGCCTCTAGCTCAGAGGGCCCACATGGCTCCAGCAGGTCCTCTGAGCTCCAGCTGGCAGGCGGCCCTGGCAGCTGTCAGGCTCAGGTCCCAGCACCAGGAAAGAGACATTCTTCTTCTCCAGCTGAGTAGGAGGGCCCGCCCTTTATACTTCCTGTTCCTGCCTTGGTCCCGCCCTTCTGCTTCTGTGGAATGGTGGGTGTGGTGTCACTGAGCCTGCCCTCTGGGGTTTGAATGGCAGTTCCTCTCTGTCAGTCTTGGAGGGAGGCCACACCCCCTTGCTACAGAGACTGTGAAATACTAGGGGCCTTTTCTAACGGACCTTGAGCTGCACCTAAGGCATCAAGGTGAGTTCCCTTGGTGGTGTCTCAGTGAGATTGGAGCCACCGTCCACTGCACTCCTTGGCCCGTTCCAGATAAGATCCCTCCTGCTGAGGGTATGTCTGCACTGCAGATGGAGGTGTGGTCTGGGTAGGCTTGGCTGAATTAGCGTGCTAAAATAATCAGGGTGTGTGTGAGGGCTTAGGCCAAGGACAATTCCATCCACATTTCTGCTGCCATGCAGTCATGTCCACAGCTGTTAGCACACTGACCTGGGCACAGCACGCAAGTGGATATCTGCCCAACCTGGGACTGACACCTCCCAGCTGCCCTTACAGTTAGTGCAGGGGATGGCGGAGCTGCTGTGACCCCCCTCCTGACCCAGTAACACCTTGGGGTGACAGATCATTGGTACCATGCTGCTTCCAGCGCCATCCTACCAAGTCAGCGGTAAAGGGCAAAGGGGAGGAGAAGGGCCAGGCCAGCAGATTGGTTGTTACTGGCTCTTTTAAGGGAGGGTCTAATTCATCACACTCTCTTCCCAGGAGAATGGCTGTTCGAGCCAACAGATGGACGACCTCTTTGACATCCTCATAGAAAGCGGAGGTGAGGAGACAATCAGCACATGTCCCTGTGAGCCTTCTGGCTGCTGGCTCGTCACCTCTGGCTTTGAGTCTCTGGCCTGTGTAGCATGGAGCTCATGTGCTAGTGTGACTCCCGCCCTTTGGCTCCCCTGTGGGGGGAGGGGCTCATGAGATTGATCTTGCCACTTGCGTGTGCAGTTTCTGGCCTGGACCCTTGCTCACTGTCCTCAGCGTAGCCAGGCGCGGATACAATAGATCAAAAAGCTCCTGGAGCTGCTGTGTTGCATGGGGCTTCCAGTCGCTCTGGGCTGGCCTGCCTCACGTGGCCAGTGCAGGGATCTCCTCAAAACATGTTTATAAAACTCTCTAGCAGGCCAGCATATAGCCAGCATGGTCCACGGTGTCAGGATTGATGCCACAGCTCTGAGAGGTCTGACTCCCACACTGCACGGAGACTTGCGTCACCCTTGGGCTCTGTATTCTGTCTTCACAGAGATTTCAGTTGATTTCAAGGAGCAGCCGTCCCCCGCTGGGAAGGAGACAGCCGTGTCTCCAGCCTGCGCCTCCTCACCCAACAGCCACCAGTCCGCTGAGCTCCCCCTGCAGGTGTCCCTCGGCCATACCAGCTGCATTACTCCCGGCACTGCAGGCCGGCTGGAGGACTTCCTGGAGAGCAGCACTGGCCTCCCCCTTCTGCCAGCCGGCCACGACGGGCCTGAGCCCCTGTCCTTGATAGATGACCTCCACAGCGAGATGCTGAGCAGCTCCGCCATTCTGGACCACCCGCCTTCACCCATGGACACCTCGGAATTGCACTTTGCCCACGAGCCTACAGCGGGGATAGCCCTGGAGCTAGTGGAGGCTAACTTGGACAGCATGGATTGGTTGGAGCTTTCGGGGGGCCCTGTCATGAGCCTTGCTCCCCTAAGCACTGCAGTCCCCAGCCTCTTCTCCACAGACTTCCTCGATGGACATGATCTGCAGCTGCACTGGGATTCCTGCTTGTAGCTCTCTGGGCTGAGACTGAAGGGAACTGGGGGGAGGGCACAGGGCATGGGCTGGCGGGGGGCTGGGGAGGGAGGCCAGTCAACCAAAAATGAGCCCCTTGAGGGTAAAATTCTTCCCCCAGTTGTGCTCTTCTGTAGTGAAGCAGGTACCATGGGCAGGCGCGGGGGTTCCAGTGAACAGACCAGACCAGAGCAGGAACCAGAGCTTTTGGGACTGGCTGCTTCCCGACCTAGCCCCCGCTCTAAGCAAGAGAAATAACACCTCAGCTGGGCAGGGAGGCCTCCCCTTCTCCCCTGGCTGGCAGGAACAGTGGGGCTAGAGCATGCAGCTCCCTATGGGAGCCAGGGGACCAGGCGTGGAGTGGGGCAGCCTAAAAGTGCTGAGGAAACAAAGGGGCTTATGCTGTTCTGGAAAGGCTGAAAGGGGGGGTGGTCACAGCTGGGGGGAGGCAGCAGCTCAGCTCTTCCTCCCAGGGGCAGTTTAGGGAAGGGGGACGGCTCCCTGCAGCACCGAGTGCGCCATGTTCCTGCTCCTCCCTTGGCTACAGCTGGAGGGCCATTTGTTTCATTTCCAGCAGACATTCCAGGCCAAAGTGGGGCTGCACAAGCAATAAACCACCTTAAGCCCCTTGTGCAGCCTCCACTTGGGCCTGTGGCTGGAGGGGCGAGAGCTGGGGCGGGGGGGGGGGGGGGGGGGGGGGTGCCGCCGCGGTCCCCCCCTTCCCCCCGCCCCCCCCCCCCCCCCCCCCCCTGCCCAGGCGTGGCAGCCTTTGTCTAGGGTACCCTCAAGCCACAGATGCTAGTGCACAAAGGAACAGGCCAGGCTGCTACTGTTAGGGGCCCAGTGCTAAGCACAGCTCGGGGAGAAACCAGAGTGGGGAGGAGAGGAGCGTGAATGGAAACCCTCCCACCCTGCGCTGGGTCAAGGCCAATGCGGTGCTGCGTGGAGTAACTATTCTGGGCACTTCAGTGCAAGACTCAGGGTGTGCTGAGCCAAAGGAGATCCCCAGAGCAGTTCCCCCAGGTGGAAAATGTCTACTTGGCCTCCATGGCGGAGGTGCTGCTACTCTCCTTAGGGCTGCTGTGTGCCTAGAATCCCTGTGTGCAGTGTGGGGCTTCTGCTTTGGGGCGGGGGGAGGGCTTTACATGCCCTGATCCAGGGTGGGGGGAGGAGGGGAGCTGTGTCCTCTGCAGCAGCTATAAGGGTCACGGCTGCAGCACAGGAATGGCTCAGCACGCTGCCTTTGCGGCTTTGCCCCTGGGTTCCCACACAGCTGTCAGGTGCTTGGTACCACCCAGACGCAGTCCTGCAGCTGGTTAGGCACAGCTGGTCTAGGAGGCTGAAGAGCAGCTTGGAGGTGTGGACAGGGCAGCTGTTGGTGGCTCCTTGCTGGAGGCGCCATTAGTGTCTGCACTGCTCAGCGACGTGGGTGACCGAGAGATTTGTCTCCTGACATTTGCTTCTCCCCTTCAACCTTTGCTGGAGGGGGAGGGCTGAGTTCCCTGAGAGGGTGGGCTGGGGAGCCAGCTTGTGCCTTGTGGCAGGGGTCCTAGTGTGGCAATGTCTAGGCGTCCCTAACGCAGCTGTGATGGCCTGTTCATGGCCCAATGGTGCTGTGCCACAGCGCCCCTCGCACCAAAGGGGAACTAACTCCCTCGATTCCATTGCTTATGAGCGAAGGACCAGGCTCCTTCCTACCTCTGTGAGCTCCTGTGCTGCAGTAGGGCGGGCTCTGGAGGTTGGGTTGTGACCTGCTCCAGCCCCAGAAGCTGTGGTAATTTGGTTGTTCCTGGGGTGTCTCTACTGTAAAACTGTCACGCAGTGCGTCGTCTGTCACCAAAGGGCAGGGGTTGGGCTGCAGCGCGTGGCCCATGGGGCGCTTGGTGCTGCTGCTTTCAGTAGAACGGGGGAAGTTATAGGGTCTGAAATAATGTTAGTTATTGTGGGCCCCCCCCACTAGTGTTATGATAGGACAGAAGTGGAGGGGGGGGAAGAGCTTCCCCTTGAGATTTCAGTTCCTCTTGCATATGCTGGCCCCCATCCCCACCCCCCAGGGGCAGAATATCATGTCAGTCTATCTCGCTGTCTGGATTCTGTCCTCCTGTCTGGGAAGAGCCATGCCTCAGGGCAGGGGGGTGCTGGCATGCTGCGGTCATGCCCTTGGTACCTGCCATTTACTCGTAGCTAAGGAAAAATCCCTGCGCAGGTGTATATACCTCTGGCTGGTCCTGGCGGGAAAGTGGAAAAGTGGCAGCCGGGGAGAGCATCTTGCTCGCCTGTAGCTGCTTCTGCTTGTTCTGTTAG
The DNA here is from genome assembly GCA_007922175.1 of Pelusios castaneus. NCBI lineage: Eukaryota > Metazoa > Chordata > Testudines > Pelomedusidae > Pelusios > Pelusios castaneus. The sequence continues at coordinate 11,884,974 of ML685814.1, forward strand.
GAGAGCTGCTCGTTAGGGCCCAGCCTGGCTGGTCTAGCCTTATTGCACATGCCCTTCAAAGGAGACAGCCCTTTTCTGTGGCTCTTGGTGTTCAGTTGGTCTGTACACAAGCCAGTGTTCACTCCCCATGATACATGGTTCTCCCTCCCTGCTCCACCAGTGTTGCTGAGAGGCCAAATCCAGCCCATTTCCTGAGCTGTAATGTGGCTGGGATAATGCTCCTTGTTGCTCCCTTCTGCACCTGGGGGTGGGGTTGAAAGCACTGCTGACTAGGAGGCTGGATCCAGGTTTCTATCGCAGGGCTTGGAGTAGCCTTAGTCATAGACACTAGCTGGGTCCCATTGTCTGTTTCCTGACAGGCTCCCACCACCATGGTTGCTGTAGCTGGTCTGCCCAGAACTCCACATCATGTCAACCTGTGGAGTCTGAGGGAGACATCAGTATATGTACGTGCATCCGCCTGCATCACTTGCCCCGTCTACTTGGGGCTAAAGAAATTGTGTATGGTGCAGAACCCACACCCTGTACCTCTGGGGACACAGGCTCGAGGGAGAAAGGGGCTTCATGCCTAACTGGCCCGTGTTGGAAGAGAGTGTGGGGGGAAAACCAGGCTCCCCTCGTCAGTCAGGCTCAGGAGACTGCTTTCCCCTGTGATCTCTGAGCCACACAGTGGCAGATGATGGGCAGGTTTTGGGGGGGTTTTTTTGGTACAGATACAAACCTAACTACAAAAGAAATTATTACGCACACAAGAAATGATCGTTGTGGAATGAGGCAATGCAGAATGGTGGCATCAAACCTGTTCCCAGGGTAGGGTGAGTGACCCAGCTCGCTCCCCCAGACCCCCAGAGTGCAAATTCAGAGTGAGGTTTCAAGGGTGAGATGAAAAAAATGGCTGGTGGTGCTACTCAGTGGAGGGGGGGCAGTGGCCTGTATTGGTGGCCAGTTAGGAACCTTGTTCCACAGAGTGTAAACAGCAGGATAAACCTCTCTGTACTCGTGGAGATGGTCCCCAGAGAAACCCTTTAGCATCTCACATGGAGAAACAAAAGCTTGATGTTCTGCCCCTACCTTGAATGTAATCCTGAATCTTTCTGCTGTAACCACTACTTGGTGATAATGTGTATTTGATTTGTGTGCACGCTCCCTTCCGCTATGCAGCACCAGCAAGGGGTGATCAGCAAGCAAAGGCAATAGGCTCCGGCGTGATCACTCAACTGGAAAAAGCCAAGAGTGAAGCGTTAACAGAAAGAATGGATCCTTACATTGAATTATTTTTTCAGTTACAAATATTTGGAAAAAAAATCCATTTTATTAAAAAATAAACAAAAAAACATGATCAAAAGGTCTCTGTGGTAGGCAGTGGTGAAGGATGTGAAGGCCGAGAGGCCTGTACCTCTTGCCTTCGAAATAGAAGTAGGCAGGGAGAGAAGAGAAAGCAGCCTAAAGCTCCAGATACATTAATGGCACTGCAGCTCCTGCTTCCCAGGCAGTATTGTTCTTGTTAATGATGAGCGGCACCTGCAGGGACATTTCCCTACAACAGTGGTCTCCAACCCTTTGCCAGCAACTGCTGTTCAGGCGCTTACTGTTAAGAGCAATTGTTCACGGTGGGGAACAAACAGCAAGTTTCTCTCTCTCCACCCGGGGAAGGGAGGGAAGCTTTAAACCAAAACAGGTAAGACGCTTTTCCATTGGTTCAATGTAGCGGCGAGGGTGCTGCCTTCATCACTCTGTGTGTCTCTGTGTGTGTGTGTGTGTGCGCGCGTGTGCCCTGAGTGTGCCAGTGTAGGCCCTGTATGCAGCCCACACTCTTGACCAATGATTTTAAATAGTGGGTGAACAATGTGTAGGTTTCAATGCTCCCACAGGTAGGGAGACATGGACCTTCGACCCGCCAAGTCTCTCTCTGCCTGCACATCAAGCTGGAACTGTAGTGTCAGCTACTTCCCAGCCTGCCTTACTTATGCCAGTAGTTTTGATTTTTTTTTCTTCCTGTAGCACAACTGTAAGTGTGGGGAGAAATTCTTGCCCTCCCACCCTGTGTGGGCGATGGCTCTGGCTAAGATGCCGTATAGCACAGCGCTGGTGCCTCAGACACTGTCATGTCCCAGCCAAAAGCCAAGTGGGTGTTGGATTTAGGAGCAAATTGTACATGGATAGAGAGACAAATCTCCTCTTCCAGGAACACTCCTTTCCCCCTGAACATAACCTCCGGCTGTATGGGTGACGGCCAGCCTCCATGGCAGTTTCTGGAGGCCTCTAAGAGAAGAAAACCACGTTATCCTGCCTGAGACGCAGAAGACGGGCACCAACTCAAGGGCGATCATGTGTCTCATAAAGGGCACTGCTGAGGCGCTGGTGCCACCTACCAGCTCTCACAGAAGCCAGCAGCAAAATCAGCTTCCTTGGTATCTGACAGGTCTAAGCATAGACGACCCCCTCAAGGGCACCGAAACCAACATCCTCTTAGAGCTGTAGCAGCTAGTCTCTAACTCCTGCGCCAGGGCAGCCCCCACTCCATCGCCTTCAGGCCTTGCTAAGGACTGTGCACAGCCGGCAGTCATTTTACACTGGCCCCATGAGCCTTGCCTCTTTGGTGGGAACCCCATTCTCCCATCCTCACATCTTCCCAGTGGGTACCACTTTTGGGTTAAGGGGCATAATTAGGGGGTGCCATAGCATAGGGAAAATTGTCCTACCAGGGAGTGCCACGGTCAGGGTGACAACAGTCCTGCTGAATACTACACACACTGATCTGAGGGCGCAAGCTCCCAGTCCTCATGTGCAACGTTGCTATGGTGCAGCTTCCCCCAGTGTTCAATGGTTTAACCTACTGTGCCTTCAGCACACAGTGGCAGGACTTTCAGAGTGTGGGAACACAGCAGAGCCACTTTCCACGGGCCTCTTTGAGTGTAAAATGTCATTTGTTCAGGGATCAGGGAGGATATGGCCACAATTCCTCAGGAGATGCCCTGCTAACAAGTGGGCCCTACCTCCTGCTTTATGCCTACCCCTCTGTCCCTATGTCTACACTTGCTAAAATTAGTTGGAATTAGCTTAATTCAAACTAGGAAAATGTAGTTTGAATTAGCAATCCCCATTCATTTCAATGGCTGATTAGTTTGAATTAACACAGGCACATTGGTTAATTTGAACTAACTAGGAAGCCCGTAATTTGAACTAACTGAAGCCTAGTGTAGCCAAGGCTTTAGTTAGTACAAATTAAGCCTCCTTAATTGGAACTAACTTGGCCGTGTAGACATAGTCTATGACTTTAATGCTCAAGCTCCTCCTGCCCCTCAGCCGGAGACAGGTGTAGTGTTTGGCTGGATGTCATCTTGCTGTAGCAATGCCGCTCCACAGTGCCCTGGTGCGCATCTTCTGCCACACAGGCCCAGAACCAGCCCAACCTTTAATCTGTGAACCTGAAGGAATGGCTCCTTGCTGAGTCTCAGGCATAGCGGCAAACAGCTCAGCTACTGGTCAGTCAATCCTCTTGCATGGAAGGCACCCTACAAATCGTAGGCTTTACTGCGGAGAGGGCCATTTCCTGGTGCTCTCACTCCCCTTTGCAAGCCTCATAAGTCAATGAGCTCAGTGAGTGGGTAACTGGCTGCCATTATGGCCTAGGGCAGCCGTTCCACTTGTTGGCCATCCAAGCCCTCTTCCTTACGGGTTTATACAATTTATTCTCTTCTGTCCAGAATCCCTCACAGCTATGGGACCTAAAATCTAGTCACCAGGTCCTTGAGAACCATCCATTTGAGCCAGTGGCTATCTACTCACTCGTTCACTAGACTTAACTTACGCCCATCACCTCCGCCCAAAGAATGCGAGAACTCGAGTGTTCTAGGCTGGCCTATCATGCCCTACGTTCTAGCGTCAGTCATACTGGCTCCCCCTACTGTCCCTAGCTGACAGTTTGTTGGAATTTTGTATCAAAGAAGATATCCATTTACTGGTATATTTTATAAGCTAGTTACCGCCAGAGAGGAAGCTAATCTCCAAGCAATATATGTAAGTAGGGCTCTTGCCGTCTACCTGGCTAGGAATAAGACCAATGGAGCTTCCTCAGACTCGTTGGATCCTTGGCTGTAAGGACAGCCAGTTTCCACTGAGCCTGGCAATAAGGGTGTCTGAAGATAGGTTGACCTGCTGGGAAATACCACAAAGCAAGTGCCGGCTTGCTCCACTGCTACGGCATGCACTCTGCTCCTTCATTCACCCGTCAAACATTACACCATCTCCTCCTTTGTCACTGACACAACCTTGTGCGATAGTCCTCGGGCATGTCTTGGCTTCATCTCTGCAGCAGCCACCTCCACCTTGACATAGTGTGTGGTCGTCTCTGGCCAGGGAGCGCTCCTTGGACCACAAAGATGCTCCAAAGCTGGACCATAACTTGAGTTCTTCAAGGTATTTTATGCAGCTACCTCGTGCTCTTCCCTGAGCATGAGTCTTCCAAGTTTCCTAGCTGAGACGGCACCAAAGCAGTGCTGGGGTTTACACCTCCATGTACACCTGCACCTGGGAAGCACACTCCATGGCACTGTAAGTTATTTACAGTCTTGAATGGTGCATGCACAGCCTACAGTGGCGCATGCCTAGATCAAGCTGTGTCCCTCAGGAGCTAGGTATGTAAGCTCTCCTTCCTGGGCGATGCTGTCCTGCAAATGGACCAGTCGTACTGGAGCAGTACTTATGTGGAAACAGGGTGGGTATCCCAGGTGCTCCTCTGGACCCTCTTTGACTTACTTGCCTCCCACCGTCTCGCGGTTTCCATAGTTTGAGCTTGGAGTGCACAGTTCCTGCGGACCTCTCAAGCAAGGCTCGCTTGCAGTCTAAAGGGCAACTCACATTGCCGCTTAACTGTGATCTGCCATCCTGGTCTGAGAGTTGCCCCGCCCTCCACCCCGCCCTGAGGAGCAGCCAGGCCTTGCGCCGAACTTATTTTTAGCTGCATGATCAATGAAAACAAGTTCAGAAAGGCTTTCCCTGCTGTCCTTTTAGATTTCCCTGGCTATGATTATTTGCAGTTTAAAACAGTTGACAAATGTCACCATTAAGCAGGGGGAGGAGGGGAAGGTGTCTGCTCTCGTGGGGTGGCTGGCTGCTGCTGCTTCCCTTTCTCTCCTGCCCCCACTGCTGCTGCAGCTTTGCCTCGTTATTCCTGGCCTTATTGGGGTGCTGTAATATAGTACCCACAGTGAAACAGTCTGTGCTGCAGCCAGGAGCCCCCTTGGGTGGGTTGCAATCTGTGTTTGCACAGCACCCAACCCTTGTTTGCTACCACTGCATAGTGCAGCCTTCTTCCATTTACTACATTTCCCCTACAAGCCATTTCAGTTTGAGGCAGGGACAAGGGGGCACCTGGAGTCACTGAACGAGAGGCAAAAGACCAATTCTCTGCTCCTATAAAGCAGTCCTGTTTCTCGCCAGGAGTACAGAGAGAAGCATCCATCTTAAACCAGACTGCAACAGCCCCCCCCAAAGCAACGAAGGGCTCCTTTACAGCCCCTCCCCTGCTGGAGAAAACCAGCAAAGCACTCTCAATATGCACTTTATTTACAACTCCAAAGGAAAGTAAGAATCTAGTGTCGTTTCATGAGTAATTTGTGCTCTCGGACAAGTGCTTTCATTGCTGAAGTCACAGACTCCATTGAGCAACGGTACCTCGTTGCCGTAGTGCTTCTCCAGGCCTGCCATACAGCCCATGGGGCAGGGCCCTGAGTTAATCTCCCTGAGCCAGCTCAGTCCTAAACCCTCTTCCTGAGCAAAGATGATGCCAAAATATACAGAGATAGCAAGAGCTAATTTACATCATTTTGGTAGATTTAGAAAACCACAGCTAGAGGCTAGACCCGCAGGAGCTTCCCTCAGGTTAAGGGAGAGCTGGGGCATCTCCAGTCTGCACCCTCCCCTTCCTCCAGCACTAGCACAAAAAGCAGAAATGCAGGTTCCTACCTGACAAATCTGGAACTTGCCTCCCTTACCCCACGGGCAGTTCCAAAGCGAAGGAGCTAAGGCCAGCTCTGGTCACTCCCCGGGGCTGTGGCCCTAACTCAGCCTCCCCCCTCCGAGCAGATGCTGGTGAGAAACACTGAGTGCACACAATCTCCCTCTCAACCCTGGAGTAGCAGCAGGGAAGCTGCCTCTTCAGCCAGTCTGGGCTCCCATGGCACATCGTAATCTTGTAGCGATGGAAATATGCTCACTAACCACTAGGACAGGGGTGGGGGGCCTGGTGGCAATGAGAACTCCCCCCAGAGCAGGGCAGGAGACAAGGGACACTAGAGATCTGTCCCATGGATTTAAGTACAGAATAGCACAGGTCCCACCACCACCTGCCAGCAACACTGAGGGGGGGCAAGGGAGCACAGGGATGAGTGGGGCAGCTGATGCAGGGGTTGGGGGAAAGATTTCTGCCAGCTAGACCACAGCATGCCCTCAGTGGATTACCACACCCATTCCTCCAGCCCCCCTCACCCCCCCCCCCCCGTGCCTCAGGGGCAGTGCTTGAAAAATAAATGGGAGAAGCTGTTACTTCAGCCAGGCGAGAGAGGAGGAGTGTGCATGGAGTGGGACAGTCTAGCAGATCCACAGTGGGGGGGGGGAGGGGTCAGCCATCTATGTCCCAGCTAAAGAGATGGTGTTTCACCAGCATGTCCTGCACACCTTCCTTCAGCGGCTTCTTCTCCTTCTCCTGGAGGGTGACAGGAAAGGGCCAAGTGTCACTAAGTGTCTCCCTGGAGCTGGGGCAGAGGAAGTGACTTTTGTAGGCAGTCGCTGCCCCCTCCCCCCAATTGCTTGCGCTCTCTCCTACCAAGCCCAGCGTCTCAACCTTTCATCCAGGTCAGGGTATGGAGGGAACAGGGAGCTGGCCCATAAGAGGCCTACCTGCCCCCGCGCTTCAGTGCTGGTGAAGCTGAATGAGTCAGCCCCTTGCTCTCCAGCTGTCCAGTGCTCAAGCTCCCAGCCAAGAGCAGAGGACGCAAGCTGGACCCCATGGGGGCATGAAGCACCGGTGTGGGAGGAGCCTGCAATATGCCCTGCTACCCACACCAAGAGCACAAGAGCGGATTCACCTTTCGAACACCCAGGCTGGTGTTGGTGATTGGCAGGTTCCTCACAGCAGAACCTGTTGCAGCTGAGGGGCCTCAGCCTGAGACCGCCACAGAGGCAGACGCAGGCAGAGGCTGCTCCGTGGGGAAGGGACTATTCCTTGGCTCACAGGGCCGTGAGATGACCAGGCATCAGCATCAGTGTCAATCCTGGTTGAGGCCTCTTGAATACAATGTTTGCAGCACAGGGACAATTTAATGTGACAGGAAATGGGAAGGGCAGGCTACATCCTGGGACTGAGAAGGCCAGGCCCACTCGGAGCAGCTACTCACCTCTCTCTTTATAGGAAGTTCCCAGTCCTGAGAGAGGCTGAATGCAAATCTGGAGAGGACTCTGCAATACAGCAAGGCAATAGTTATATCCTTACAAAACCCTCCCTGCCTTGTGCCTGCATCAAATGCTCGGCTTTTATTAGAAAAAAGGAAACAAGTTTCTAGTCCTCATGGCTGCGGAAAAAAACTTGAAAAACTGACCTAACTGCAAATGATGCAGAGAGTCAGCAGCTAGCCTGGAACAACAGCTGAGGCCTTGTACACACGATCAGTTTATCGCACATTAACAATCATTACCGCGCGATACCAACAACAGCGTACACACGTGCAATAGGGCTGTTGCGCGTCAACAGCCCCGTTGTAGCGCAATACAAAAACCACATCGACGCGGGTGGTAGCAGTTAACGCGGAACAGCTGTTGCACCTTTCGACTCGTGTGTACGCTTACTGCGCAATGATTGGCCTCCGGAAGTGTCCCAGCATTCCAAAGTCGTCCTCTCTAGTCTTCCCCCCACCCGCTCTGTGGCCGTGACGAAACAGTCCCTGCCTTGTTTCGATTCTCGGGATTTTTGAATTTCTCCTCTGTTTCACTTCCTGTTCTCTTCCTCGTGGAGTGGAGTGCAGCTCTGATCTTCACTAGCAATGGCGGCCCATCGTGGAAGACGCGCACCCAGCTGGAGCATGGCAGAGGTGCTAGACCTGATCAGCATCTGGGGAGAGTCTGCTGTGCAGGCGCAGCTACGCGGCAGCAGGCGAAATTTCGACACATATGGCATAATTTCTCGGGCCATGTCAGAGAGAGAGGTTATGATAGAGACACTGTGCAGTGCAGATCAAAGGTGAAGGAGCTAAGAATAACCTATCGCCGAGCGAAGGAGGCAAACCGCCATTCGGGATCAGCGCTTGCTACATGCAAGTATTACAAGGAGATCGAAGCCATCCTCAGTGGGGACCCCACAACCACTGCAAAGAGTCCTGGGGACACATCGCCCCCCCTTCATCCACTGAATGCCAGACCCGAGCAGGATGAGGACGTGATCAATGAGGAGGAGGAGATGGAGGATGACCTGGAGGAGAGCAAACAGCATGTAGCCAGGAGCTCTTCTGCACCACCGCTGAGACGTCCACCCAAGACATGAATTGCAGCGTGTCCTCTGAGGTGGCAGAGCAGGGTTCAGGTAAGTTTCTCTTCCGTGCAGCTATGGCTCCTGCTAAAAAATCATTTTCCGGGGCGGGGTTGCTTGCTGTCTTGGTCCCCGCTGTGCACGCTCTTTACTATGTATTCATTAAAAAAAGCTTCAACACAAGCAGTGATTGTAAAAAAATCATCTGTATTTAGGTCAGTAAAGGTTTCCTCGATGTACCGCCAGAGCCTCCTACTCAGGTTAGATGGGACAGCGTTTGTGTCTACGCTCCCGTATAAGGATACTCAGCCTCGCCAGCTGCAAAGCACAGCCCTGGGAACCATGGCAGCACACAATGCAGCAGCATACGGTCCCAGCTGGCATCCGGTGGCATGTAGGATATGTATTCTAGCTGGCAGGGGCACTCTGAGGAGAGAGATATCAGGTTCCATCAGTGTGCCCTGTGCAGAATGTTATCCCCCAGTAAGGTTTCTATTAGGACGTACCTTGTCCGCATCAGCAAAGCATAGGATGTTGACTGCCCTGTACCTTCCAGTGGAATGTGCTACTGGAAGGTTACATTGGTTAGCTAGGCTATGTGTGAACAATAGCTTTATTATTCTTTTTTTTTTATTAGATTCGACCGTCACAAGGCCGGTGTCTACCCCAGCTGATCGCATGAGTAACATTCGGTGGCGTGCTCAAAGAAACAGGGAGGATATGTTTCAGGAGCTGATGAAAACAACAGAGGCATCCGCTAGGGAGAATTGAGCCTGGAGAGAGGAATCCCAATAGAGGAGGCAGAAACACAGGGACGAACTGATAAGCGTCATGAAGGAGCAAACAGAACTGCTCAAGAGCATGATTGCTTTGCAGACCCAGGCGATTAATGTACGGGCTCCACTCCAGACAGTTCAGTCATGTCTGCCTCCCACACCCCGTAGTCCTTCAAAGCATTTATTTGAAGGCCACCCACCCCCCTGGCATACTGCAACATCCAGTCCCTCACAGAGCTACTTTTTAGAGACCCGCAGCTACACCCACCTGTAAACCCTCCAAAACCACCCAACCCCCCCCCCCTTTATCTTTTAATAAAAACAGTAACAAAAAATTTGAAGAGTGGCTTTATTTGTACACAGTGAAAATCTCATAAGGTGCACTTGATGCGTCCTTGAAGTGAACTACGCGAGGGCATCATTGAAATGCTCCCTGAGTGCCTCCCTTATGCGAGCAGTTCCTCGTTGGGCCCCCCTAATACTCCTAGTGGCTGGCTGTTCGTATGCTGCCTCGAAGCGCTGTGCCTCCATAGCCCACCCCGGGGAAAACTTTTCTCCCCTATTTTCACAAATGTTATGAAGAATACAGCATGCCGCAATTACAGCAGGGATGTTGTCCTCGTCCAAGTCCAGCCTCCCATACAAACATCGCCAGCGCCCTTTTAAGCGGCCGAAGGCACACTCCACAGTCATCCTACAGCGGTTCAATCGGTAATTGAACCGCTTCTTGCTGCGATCCAGGTTCCCGGTGTACGGCTTCATGAGCGATGGCATCAGTGGGTACGCTGGGTCTCCGAGGATGACTATGGGCATCTCCACATCCCCCACAGTAATTTTTTGATTGGGGAAGAAGGTACCCCCTTGCAGCTTCCGGTACAGTCCAGTATTTCTGAAAATGTGGGCATCATGCACCTTTCCCGACCACCCAGCATTGATGTCCGTAAAACGCCCCTTGTGAGCCACGAGTGCTTGCAGCACCATGGAGAAGCAGCCCTTCCTGTTTATGTACTCGGTCGCGAGATGGTCTGGAGCCAAAATCGGGATATGTGTGCAGTCTATTGCTCCCCCGCAGTTAGGGAATCCCATGGCAGCAAAGCCGTCCACAATCTCACGAACATTGCCCAACGTCACCGTCCTCCGTAGCAGAATGCGATTGATGCTCGGCACACTTGTGAGAGGGCTAATCCGACGGTGGACCTCCTGACTCCAAACTGGTTTGCAACCGACCGGTAGCAGTCGGGAGTCGCCATCTTCCAGACAGCAATTGCAACACGCTTCTCCACAGTTAGGGCTGACCTCATGTTGGTGTCTTTACGTCGCAGGGCAGGGGCCAAATCTGAACACAGTTCCAAAAAGGTTGCTTTCCGCATTCGAAAGTTCTGTACCCACTGCTCGTCATCCCACAGCTGCATAACAATGCGATCCCACCACTCTGTGCTCGTCTCTCGCGACCAGAAACGGTGTTGCACCGTGTGCAGATGATCAGTGAAGGAGCTGAGCAATGCGGTGCTGTTGCTCTGCAGGGCATCGATCAACCCCTGCTCCTCAGCGTCCTCGTCTGATTTGGAGCTCATTGCGTACTGAGCAACCAGCTGAGATGTATTTAGAATGCTGAAGGCGACAGTGGAGATTAGAGCAGGATCCATGCTGTTGCAGTTGTGATTGATCGCAAGTAGTGCATCACTGCACTGTTGAAAGTAGGCGCGAGTTGCTATTGGCAACGAGGAAGATGCAAGGGGAACACAGTGCACCACGGGAAAATGAGAGTTTACCCATGGCGCTTTACGTTCCTTTCCTTCATCCCAGGATTTGAAGCGCCGATTGAGGGAAAATTGAACTGTGGGATAGGTGCCCAGAATTCATTGCGCTACGCTGCGATATTGCAAAGAATTCTGTTGCGTTGCAAGGAGCGACGTGTGTACGCGCTCTCCCGCAATAAAGGTCACGTGTTTTTTATAGCGCGATTGCCATGTTGCGCTTTAATCTGATCGTGTGTACATAGCCTCAGAGAGGTGTGAACAGCCCTGTGCATCTCAATGGGAAGTTAACTACAATGTCCATTGCTCTGCCGCGCCCCCCCACCACAAGAAGAGGACTCCATCTGACACAAGGAGGATGGTGTAGCAGGCCCAGGCCAACTCAATGCACCATGGGGCCTCTATAGCTACTTCCCCCAGCCCTGTCTGAGGCAGGAAGTGGGGACCCCTGATCCCCATTGCCAGTCCAGAGTGTGTGTGGGGGGGTGGTGGTGGAGGGCAGAGCCTTGGGGCACCTCAATGCCTGGAATACCTTCATTGGGCCCTATCTCCACACTGACTCCCTCCCCTGCCCCCTCCTCCTGCCACCCTTGACAGAGGCTCTGCCCACATGCTCATCTTGAGAGAGGGAAAAGGCTGAATAGATCCTCAAACCCTTTTACAGGCAGCTCATGTCTGCCCAGCACAGGGAGGGCTGAGCCCAGGGCCGTCCTTACAGGGGAGCGGGGCCCAGGGCCAATTGGCCTGGGGGGGGCCCCACCCCACGCTGGAGGGGGGAAGGAGAGGCCAAGTCTCCCTACTTTGCCCTCGGGACCCTGGCAAGCTGAGGCCCCCACCACCAGCAGGAGCTGGCCCTAGTCGCGGCCCCACGGCTGCCGTCGGGACCTGGCCCGAAGGGAGCTGGCCATGGCCAGGGACCCAGCGGCCCCCCGCCAGGCCGCGCTTTGCCTAGCCTGGGCTGGCCCTCCCCGTCCCCAGGGCAGAGCAGTAGGCCCAGGGGCAGGGCAGGTGTGCAGGCCCACCAAGAGGCTGGGCTGGCCTGCCCTACACCCACACAGGACGGTCCCCGGCCTCTGCTGGGGCCAGCTCCTGGAGGCCATGCGGCCTTGGGTCCCCAGCCTAGGCCAGGGCTGGTTCCCAGCGGTGGACCACTGGCTGGGGCCTGTCTTGGGCCCGGCCGACCATGTGTGGCAGGCCAGCCCAGAGAGGCCAGGCCTTGTGGCCTGCCTGCTCCGCCCTGGGGGCGGGGAGGGCTGTCCCAGGGTCAGAGGCCACAAAGTCTCCCATCCCCCCACCCCACCCCCGCTGCCTTCGGCTCACTGTCAAAGGCAGTGGGGGAGGGTGAAGCGAGCCGCAGCACGGGCCCCGCAACAGTCCCAGCTGTGAGCAGGACAGTGCGGGGCCCATGTAACCGCAGGGGCCGGGGCAAACCCCGCCCCCCAAGGACGGCCCTGGCTGAGCCCCCTCCCCAACCCAAGGGCCCGTTTTTACCAATGGGGACAGGAGCCGCTGGGAACCAAAGCCCGGTGGCGGCAGCGATGTTGGGACTAGAGTTTTGCAGAGGCTCGCTCGTTCTTAAGAGTCTTGGAGAGAGCTCACTGTGCTCCCTCGCCATTGTACCAAGCCCAGAGGGGCAGATAATCCTTCACGGGGATCCCCTCGCTGCTGGGGAAATCCTTGAAGCAGGAGATGGACCCTGAGCTGCAGCCACGGCAACACCCCAGCAGCTCCGGCTGCCAGCTCATGGGATGGGGACCTGCCACACTCCAGCCAGGTGCAGGGGGTTGGATGTAGCTGGCAGATGAAAGGGCAAACACCATTTCCAGCAGGGAGGTGGCGGCAATGGCTGTGATGGAGCTTGTGTCCCAGACATAGGCTTGGCCTGGCACTGGTCCCAGAGCTCCCAGGAACTGGCTCATTTCTGCCCCCCACTGGCAATGTGGGAGAGGACAGGAGTGCAGGGGTGGGGAAGTGCAGCAGGGCAGGTGTGGAGGGGGAAGGGAAGCTATTTGGATTGGCTGAAGCCATGTTCCCTCCCCATCGCACGTTTTAAGCTGGATCCTGTCCTCCAGCCGGCTTGATGCTCACGGGGGCCTCCATTCGCCCCCACCTTCCCTGGCTGAGCCTTTGGGGAAGGAATCTTCTCTCTGCCAGGATCCCAGCACAGGTGCTGTCAGCGGGTCCTCACTGCTGGATTCGCACTGGCCAGCCCTACTAGGTGCCAGACTCTGGGGAGCCTGGGTTGCACCGTTACAGGAGGCTCATATCAAAGCAGCGAGGGCAGCAGTCACTATACTCATGCCGGAAATGCCCCTCTGCCTTCTATACTGGGGAACAGGACAGTCTCTGCGCCAACGAGTCAATGGACACAAATCTGACATCAGAAATTGTAACGCTACAATACCAACAGGGGAACACTTCAATCTCCCTGCTCACTCCACTGACCACTTGCTAGTAGCTGTGCTGAAACAGATGAATAACAAATCACAGCTTCAAAGAGAAACTGCAGAACCTGAATTTATATGTAAATTTGACTCAGCTGCTTTGGGGTTAAACAGGGACTACGGATTTTTCTCTCATTACAACAGGTGATTTGACCTCACCTTCCTCTGTGTGCTGTTCCCCAGTGTTTGAATCCTAACATCTATTTTGATTTGCTGTTACAGCCTGACCTGATCCTATGTCATACACTCCCCTGCATTTAATTTCCTCCCACTCTGTAAGTCTCCCATCTTCAAAGCGTCTGATGAAGTGGGATTTTCTCCCACAAAAGCTCATGTGATAAATAAATGTTAGTCTTTAAAAATGTCTGTTTTTCTGCAATAGACTAACACAGCTCCCCCTTTGGAACTAAACCCGTGCATGTGTAGCTGCTGCTCTCCCCCCCTGCCCCGCTCCTGATGAGGAAGTGAGAGTCCAATTCATGCCAAGCAAAGGCTAGCCAGCAGCTGCTGCTTCAGGGTTCCTGGGAGGAAATCCCCACAAGTGGGGCATAGCTCTGCTGGCACTGGTGGGCGTGACAGCTATTGTTACTGTGGCAGGTCAGGAAAGCTGCGGTCCATCCACGCCCTGCTGCACGACAGCCAGCCCACTGCTCAATAGCGAGGGGTCAGCAGAGGCCACCATCCTGCAGCTGGCCACGGGGACCATACTCACCTGAGCTCACACTTGATCTGAACCCAGCCAGGACTGCGCAGGAAAGACCAAGGCTGGAACCATTTCTCCACCGTCGGCAGGCTGGAGCACAGCACCTCCAGCCACAGGTGCAGGACCTGCTCACTGCCAGAAGGGGGGAAGGAAGAGTCAATCACAGCCAGGGCTATTATCAGAGTCTGGGTGGCCTTTCTGGCTGGGGTGCATGGCTTCCAATCCAGCCCCAGACCCCAAACCATCGGACCCCAAATCCAGCCCCAGACCCCAAACCTCCCCTAGAGGGAGCAGGGAGGGTACCACAGAATGACTCACTCAGAGAGTCTGGGTCAAGTGTCCCTGAAAATAAGGCACTGGTGTCTGGTTAGTGCTCTCTCCCTGCCCAGTGCTGGAGGCCACTTGAGGGAGGAGAGAACGTGGTGACCCAGGGCGTGTGGGAAGGAGGCTGAAATAACTACTGCTTTCCAGCTTCACCCACCTGTGACCCTGCAAACTCTGGGCTGCCTCCCCATCCATATCTCCTGCCCACCTCAGCCTGGACCCACCACCACACCCACCTCCTATTCACCCCCTTCTCCCAGTCCGTCCCAAGCCATGACAGAAGCAACGCTCAAGAAAACGATCTGAATGACTCACTTGAGTCCAACGCAGATGAGAGAGCGAAGCTTCACGTCCATCTGTGCGTGCGCAGCATCGTGCGTCATGTTCACGGACTGCACTGCCTGCCAGGAGGGGAGGACACGGTTACTACATTCCACATGGTGAGCTGCTACAGCTACACGGCCTAGCGTATGCTCCCCCTGCTGTTTCTCTTTGTTCTGTGCCCTCAGTCCCCTGTGACACCCAGAGCTCTTTGCTACTCCCTACAGGGGTCGCCTTGACCGTACAGCTCCAGTCACACACTCTACAGCGCCACCAGCTGGGAGAGGCTGGCACTGGAGTAGCTCTGGGCTCCTGATGGGAGAGGCTGAGAGCAGTTTAATGGACTGTCAAACAGGGGGGAAGGTGCAGCGGTGGGTCTGGCCCCTGTGCGGGCAGGGCAAGGTACTCACTCGGTAAAGCAGCTCCTCTGGAGTAAGAACTTTTCCATCCTCATCCAGCCTATAAAATCAAAGCAGAGATCCAGCTGACCCCACAGAGCTATCCGCCCATTCAGCAGGCATACGCCCCAGAGACGGGATCCACTCTGCTTGGAGAAACACAGCTCAGCGGGACCCAATGCTGACAATTGCTAGGGGCTGAGATACAGCCACAGCCACGGGAGCTGGGGTTTCTACAGACAAGAACCACCTGTCAACTCACGCGGCGTCTGTATCAGCATGGCTCCACTAGCGGTGCCAGGTGCGTCAGAGCAAGGCAAGAGGGAACATGTCACAGGCCAGACAGGAGCAAGGAGTGCAGGCGTGGCAAGGAGGATGGGGCAGGAGGACAGAGGACCTGAGCCTGTGCGTATGACTGCAGCAGCCTCACCTGTACGTCTTACAGAGCACAAGGCGTGAGTACACCGAATCGAAGTCCCGTTCCACCTCCCGTCCGGCAGCCTGGCAGGGAGAAGATGGAGGCAGAGCTACAGGCCACTGACAGCATCCCAGCCCTCACATCCAGGAACTGCAACAACAGTGCCCCACCCACAGCAGAACCAGGAAAGAACCCACGGCCTCTTTGAGGCCTGAAAAGGGGCGCCTCAGCAGGGGAGAAGGCTGAGACACGGCCATGTTCCTGGAGTACTGCAGGGCCAGAGCCCCGCTATCCCGACATCCCTTCTCCCCGAGAGTCATTCTCACCTCTTCAATAAACAGCCAGGGGTGACAAGGGCCCCCCAGCAGGGACGGCTTCTTTAACCCATGCTCAAAGATGGACTTCAGTGTTGGACAGAGCGTCCCTCGAACCAAGTCCGTCACCCCCTCTGTGACTGAGTCATCCCCAGCAATGGAGTACTGAGGAATGAAAGGAGTTAGCTCTTAGTCTCTCACAGAGGGAGATGGATCCGCAGAGCAGAGAGGTGTGGTGGGGACACAGAGCCACCTTTTCTCCAGACACATAGCACTCCCACCCAGAACCCACGTCTGGCCTCTCATCTGAACGCACCCCATCCCACTCAGAGCCGATGGCGCCAGGGACAGAAAGCTGCTGCCTGACCACAGAACTGGCTTTGCTGGGGGCCACCGATGTCCTGACTAGGCCTGTGTGGAGTGAGGTGGCTCCGGGAAGACTTAGCTCTTAGCAGGCTCCCTCCCCATGCTCTCAGTCACTGGAGCCAGCTAATTCCTTCCTCCCCTGGCCACATTCTGGGCCTGATGGCAGCCCGTATATCCCTCTGAGGCAGGGACTTTGAACTGTGGGAAGGGTCCTTGACAGGATGTGCTCCATGGCTCTGTGTCAGGAGATGTGGGTCCTATTCCTGGGGCAAGTCACATAACCAGTCTGTGCCTCAGACACTGTCTGAAATGGGGAAGGATCAAAGACCTCCCCCCCCGACAGGGCCGTCATGAGGGCCCATTCATTCAGGGCTGGGGGCACAAACTTTGGGGTGGGAGGGGTTATGGAAGGATTCATATTTTGCAATATTTGCAGGATGCCACCTCTTGGGCTCTCCAAGGGCCAGACTGGTCATAGGGACCTGAGTCAATGTCCTGTGGGCAGCGGGTCCCCTGTGCATCTCTTATGCTATGTCTTGCCGGGGGGCCAGAGAAAACTGGCACATAAAAACTGATAGCTGGCACGGGAAACAGCACAGAGAAGACACACATGACTTTTAGTAAAAAGGGCAGCAGAGTTTGCAAGGTGAGCTACAAAATACAGGAATTTTTACCTCTTTGCTCCGTTCATCCAAGACCTCCACAAACTTTGCAGGAAACCAACCTGCCAAGGGAGATAAAGGGTAAGTGTGACCCACAGACATGAGGAACACCCCCTGCCCCCAGACTTGCTGCAGGCCCGGGGGGAGGGAAGAGACTGTGGGCCCAGCCCAGAGAAGAAAACAAGCAGCACTGGAGTCTCATGTGTCAGGAAATTCAAACGGTTGCAAGCCTGCTGTCACTGAAGGGCCAGCTCTCTGCATGCAAGCACCAGCTCCCATGCTCCTGAACAGCCCTGTGCCATCCCCCCGACTGTGAAAGTGCCCCTCAGGCACTGTTTCTGCTGGAAATAATGACCATGTCCAACAAGGGGCCACGCCCTCACTCAGCCTCCACCCCCTCTTCTGCCAGCCACGCGCAGTGATGGGGATTTGCATGTCCAGGCAGCTCCCCACTGGGGACCAGCAGAGCCTTTGGCTATGAGGGCAGGAACTGAGTGAAAGGCAAACCTGGCTTCCTGGGAGAGGGAGACAAACACCAGAGCCATCGCTGAGGGCAACTGCACCTGCACTCCCACCAGCTCTGGAGCCCCTCCCCACAGTTTTCCCTCAGCCCTGCAAACTCCCCCTCTGCTCTCACCTCTCAGTCCATTCAGCTCTCCCACCCAACAATGCTCGTCCTTCTGGGATATGATCTGAAAGAATGAAGAGGAAAGATGGTGATTTAAGTAAGACAGAAATATGGGCTCACAAGTGCCCTGGAACAGGAGTGAAAATGGGGCAGGCACAAGTACAGTGCCAGCCACTTCCTCTCTGCACATCCCATCCAGGACTGCTGGGAGATGGGACACATTGCCATGGAACCAGTGTCGCCCCAGAGAGAGGATGTGCGTGGTACAGAACCACTTTCTTCTCAACCATCAGAGGTCAGTGGGGGGGAGGGCGGGAAGATGACGACTGATGGACTGAAATTGAAGTCACCAACCAACTTTCACTACAGGAGAGTAATGCACAGACACCAGGAAGAGGAGTAACACCACCCATAGTTGGGTTCTTGGCAGGGACTGACCCTGGTAAAAGCCTGAGCCTCTAGTCTCTTAATATGGGCCAGCCACTAGATGGAGATAAAGGGCCACTGAGGGATCGCATGGGTGAACGCAGGCACCATGGGCAAGAGGATTTCCTGAGCGTGGGAGATGTTAAATGATGATCAGCCATTGAGCCAATACCCTCCTCCCTTTCTGTTCCCCAATAGCGGCTCTGCTGGCCCCAGAAGACAGGGGGATGACAGGCAGGTTCTTCCCATGACGCTAGTGCAGGACGATACTGCCAAAGCAACACAGCCCATGTCCAACAACTATTCAGAGCAGCAGCTTTTTGTGCTTTGATGGGCAGCGCATTTTCCTTTCCTCCTTCCTTCCCTCGTTCTGGGGCATAAGGAGGTGGTGCCAAAGTTTCTGTGGTACTGGGTGCCCTCAGATGATCGCTTGGCTGGCCCAGTGCCTTGTGGCACAGAGCACTGAGCTAGCTGCGATCTGAGTTCAAATCTTATCTATCTTGCACTCCTGGGGGAGCAGGGGCTCTGTGACAGTCAGTGTGACCCACTAATCCAGTGGTTTTCAAACATTTTTTCCCTTCAGACCCGGTTGAAAAGAATCATTTATGCCCACGACCCAGCGATGACATCTTTGAGCAATGCGTTCCCGTCTTTTGGCAGTGGCAGAAGGGGGCACCGTGACCCAGTGCCTGAGGGTCTGCGGCCCAGTACTGGGTCCCGACCCAGAGTCTGAAAACCACTGGACTAGTCAGTTCCAGGAGGAGGTGGCAAGAACTCCCAGAGAAATTCTGTCTCCTGCCTGGTCCAGCCGCAGACTGCACAGACGGAAAGCAGCACAAGGCTAGGGGAGGGACACCCCAGCACTGCTCCCCAGACAAGTGATTATTAGGGGGACAAAACAATCGCCCCAAGTGGTGACAAGGTAGATGTCTGTAACACTCTCTCTGAAAGGGGGCCACAAAGGTGCATCAGGCTCTGGGGTCCCGCCCACCAGTCCTTGTACCGTGATGATGTCATTCTTGCGGAAGCCCAACTCGTCGTCATCATGGCGCTCGAAGTCCAGAAGTGCCTTGGCTCGGCGCCGGCGGTTCTGGGAACAGGCCACGTAGTTTTCATGGTCCCGCTGGTGGCTCTCCATGGTGTAATCCGGAGTGAGGTCCTGAGTTTGTGCGGAAGGGAAGGACAGAGGAGCATTAGGGTGACACAGGTGACCGGATGATTTCCAGAGGTGCTCCCCCACCTCCAGCACAGCTCTCTGCTCCCTCCCGACAGACAGATTAGCTCTGGTAGCTCCAGGAACAAGCATGGCTCCCCTCCTCCACGTGGGACAGGTACCGTGCCACATACACATCCTGCTCATGGCCTCCAGGGCTTTGAGGCACCCAGCCTTGGCCCTGCAGTACAAGGGACCCCGGTTTAGCCATGTACAGTTCGGCCCCCCACTCACAATGCTGCAATTCTTTGGGTCGACGCACTGGAAGTGCCGTGCCACCTGCAGGATCGCTTCACGAAGGTCAGCCACCAGCTCCGTCTGCTTGATGTTCTTCGCTTTCAGCGCCTCCAAATCATCCTCACCTGGGAGTGAGGGAGACGTGGGGGTGAAGGGAGAGGAAACCCCCAGTCCTGTGCTTGGACAAAAGAAGGCTCTCCCTCCCTCAGTCTGAGCACTGACAATTACGGCTGCTCTGCACCCGCCTGAACCCCACGCATGGGTAACAGGAAAGGGGGCAATGTGTGAGGAGGGGGATTAAAAAAATACCACATCCTGTCACTTTAAGGCCCAGGCAGCTCTGTGCTGAGCATACAGGAAACTGGGACTAGGGCTTGAGTCAGTCTCCTCCTTCCCCTGTCAATAAATGAGATCTAGTAGGAGCCATGAGAAAACAGACAGCCCTCAACTCGCTTATAAGCTGCATGGCCCCATCTGAAGAGAGCCCAGTTGCTCAGCTCCTCCTGGCTGCCAGGGCACTTCCTCAGATGGGAGAAAATGGGAAGCGTGTGCACTTTTTTCACCCCTCAGGGCTCTTCCTCTGACTCTTCTCTATATTCTGCAGTAAGGGTCTGACTCTGCTCCCATACATGTCCCTGTGACCTCTCCCACTGACTCGAAGGGGGCAGGAGCAGGCTCCTTAACCATTTCCCCACCTGCCTTAATACAGGGCATATGGACATCCCACCAAAGGCCCTGTATTATAGGCAACGCAGCCAGTCGTGCCTACAGAGGGGTCTGATAACAGGAAGCATCACATGACATTATAACTTTGCTAAGGAAGGACTTCGTATATTCATGTCCTAAATGGATTCACACTTTAGGGGTGGCTGGACCAGCAGCAAGAAGATTAAGGGAAAGCACAATACTTCCAATGGCAATCAGGAAAGGTCTGCTTCTTCCCTTGACTTTGGGGAGTGCCGACTCAGCAAGTTCAAACTCCCTTACCTCCTCCTCGTTCAATCTCTTCCCCTTGCTTCGCCTCCTCTTATTGCCAATGGAGTGAGCACCCCTCCTTTCCCCCCAACCACACCTCTGCCTCCTGACTTCTCCTTCACTTCCACCCCGACAGCGCCATCACAGCACACAAGGCACATGCTTGTCCTCACCAAAAAGCAGCGAGGTGATGCCAGATTTCCTTCGCTGGGTCCTGCGCCGCACAATCTGAAACGAGACAGAGTGGACTCATTAGGAGCCATTTAGAAGAACAAAACATGGAGAGATTGGCAGATCATGGCTAGAGTGGAGCAGGGAGACCCAGCAACTCTCAGCAAGTCTTTGAGGGGTGTATTCACCAAGGACAGAGGGCAGTGATTCAGAGTGGTCCCAGACAGGGTGGGCAGTAAGCAAATCACTCTGAGCAAGAGGACCAGCAGGAATGATTTCTGCCAGTGGCATCTATCAGACTGTGGATTAGTCTAAGGGTGGATAATCACCACCATGGACACTCAGAACAGGACTGGCAAAGCCCAACGCTGGCTGGTGAGGGAGATAAAAGGAGATGATCACTACACCTAGTGCAACAGAAAGGCTGTGTCTACACTTACAAAAGCTAGTTTGAATTAGTTAATTCGAACTAACTAATTTGAACTAATTTGAACTTAATTCGAACTAGCGTGGCCCCACTAGAATGCTAGTTTGAACTAGCCGTGGCCATGCCGGGCACTTAGTTAGTTCGAATTAGTCAGTTGCAGGAAGGTCAATCTGCCGATTGGTTCCAACTAAGCAGTTAGTTCAAACTAATATGGCCACATTGGACTTGGTTCAAACTAACAGATCGAATTAACCATTAATTCAAACTAAGCAATTGAATGTATTAGTTCGAATTTAGGAAACCCTTAATTCGAACTAATAAAAACCTAGTGTGGCCAAGGCTTAAGTTAGTTCGAATTAAGCTTCCTTAATTCGAACTAACGTGCAAGTGTAGACATAGCCAAAATGCTTTCATTCCATGGAGAGAGAAGAAAGGCCGTGTTCAGTGCTTAGCCGGCTGCTGAGCTCCCTCTGATGTGGGCTGGCTGTACCAGGTAGGGAGGCCTGGTAGGTGTGGGATGTTTGGTAGCTGAGAACGTTACAAGTTGGTCACATTCCCATCACAGTTCTGGTACGCACTTCCCCTCCCTAGGGTAGTGAGAGAAGAGAGGTTTATCAAAGAGACACAGCCCACTAAGGCAGGATGGCCTCATGCTAAGAGAGCATTTTAAAGGTGGGTGGCCAGATAGCCCAGAGGGCAGTGTCATGAAGGAAAGCAGCAGTCTGTACACCGGGCACCCACCTTGGATAGATTATTGACAGCGGCACTGGGGTTGAGCAGCTGGCCTTGGTCGGCGATGAGGTAAGCCAGGTGCTTGCGGCGCTGGGTCTCCACAGCCATGTCTGTCAGTGAGCCAGCAACCCGCATGGCCTCCCGCAGCAGCACATCTGCATCCTCGATCTGAGATGGGATGTCCGAGAGAGTGTTGAAGATGGAGGCAGAGTTCTCCGACTGGATTAGCTCTTCTTCCTGAAGGAATGGGGGGAAACCACACACAGAAGCAGCTGAGCATGTCCGGGACACTCATCAAGACTGCTAAACGCCCAGCTTACACTTCAGAACACAGCCAAGGCATGAAATTTAACCCAGGGGCAACTCGATTATTTCTTACAAGATTCAGTAAGAAAAAGCCCAAGCACTTGCGTCAGGAGAAAGCAGCAGCGTCTCCCACTGCTCTAGTGCTGTCATACCAAAGGATCCCAAAGCACGCTGTACCAGAGGCATGCACAGAAATCATTTCATCCACCACTGAGATGCAGTTGCCTCAGAGCATAGCTATCCTGCACCAGCAACACTACACAAGAGAGTCACAGGATAACATTTCCCATTCAGAATATAGGGGAAAGTTCAGGATGGACAAATGTAATCGTCACATTAAATCTGGCCAGGACAACAGGCCTAACACCCTGGGGCTTATGCAAGCAGCACCAAAGGACCTTTATCGTCCCCAGAGGGTCAGTATCTTGGTTTTACATCCTGAACCAAGGAGAGGAAAAAGACAAGGGCTCTCCAGAGCCAGTGAGGGCAGGACAGTCTCCAATCTGTGTTGCTTTGGGCTCAGGAGTGAGACAGAGAGGTGTAACAAATGAGGGTGGGTGACTGTGACACAAGGGGAATGGATGTAAGGGGAAAGAGAAGCCATCTCCTTGACTGAGTTTCCCAAATCTCAAACAATGGATTCCTGACTGGCCTTCCCCAGATTCTGAAAAAAGCAAGATGGCAGCTCTCACTGTCCTCAGAGTAAACTCCTGAATCAGCTACAAGCAGGGGCTACAGGAGGGTCTCACCACAGAATCCCCCTTCCTGAAGAGAAAGCCAAGGTTCTATAAATCAAGGCAAGGAAATAATTGTTACCTTCATACTGAGCATGCCCAGTGTGACCTGGAAGAGCACCAGAGAACCCTGGTAGAAGAAGAGGTCCCAGATGCGCAGCAGCAGTTTGATATGCACGACACTAGCGAAGGCTGTGAGGAACCAGTGCAGGGTGATCAGGGACAGCTCTGTGTATTAAGAGACAGAAAGGGACTGTGACTGGCTGACCAGAGAGGAAAAGAGCACCCGCACAGAGCTGCCTGCCCAGCCCAGAGGGGACACCCTCAACTACTCCTCATTACCAGGGAACTCTCCAGCCATTGCAGGACAACATTAATGACACAAGCCAAGTCTGAACAGCTCTAGGAGAGGTAGGGGCTCACATGCATTGTGTTCAGTAAAACAAAACAGTCCTGGGAATAAGGTCATTTTCTCGGGATCTAAGATAGGACAGTGCCCCCTGTAAACACATCATAGACCAGTGACTTTATCAGTATGTCCATATCACAAGGGACACTGCAGGAATGTATATATAGCTACAGCCACACACCAGAAATTCAAACCACTCCTTCTCAAAGTTTAATGTCACTCCCCCAAAGAGAAGAGAGAGATGCTGCATCTCCCATTGTCCCAATGTCTAAGCCTCCATGACCTCCTGGTTGTCAAAAAACAAAACAAAAACAAACGAACACAAACACGCACACGATTCCCATGCATTTCTGGGACAGAAAATCCAATTACGTCCAGCCCAACCCTGATACCTCCAGCTTTTCCCCAAAACACAACCACAATGTTGCAGTTCTGCATCTTAGAAAGTCCTGCAGCACATAAAACAGGGCATGAAGCAACAGGAATACAAAAGACTTCATCTCTACCACAGGAACAAAGGGACATGCATCCAGTGTATTCGGCTGGAGCACAGGAGGGGTACATGACACTGTACTTCAAAGCAACATGCTGGAACCCCCATATTCAGCCCTGTCATATGATTAGGATCTGTTTTGTTTGTGAGGTATCATTTTAAAAGTCTTGATTGGTTGAACATGTGTGTGAAGTTACAAAGCTTTACTATGTATGTGTTACTGAAATACATTGTGAGGGTGGGAACACACACAACCAGCATTTCATATGTAACAGTGGAGTAGACAGCATTAATGGCTCACCAACACCCATCAAGGAAAGAATTCACTATCTCAGGAACTGAAAATGAAGAGTTCTTAGAGAGAGCATGTAGACAATGGATACTACTTAACCAGCCCCCACATCACAAGCACAGATCTTTCCAGCCAGCAGGAAGAAACTATAGAAGAGGGGAAGTGACATCAACACATGGCCTCTCCCCTCCACACAACTCAGCACCTGAAGGAAATGTCTGGAGGACAAAGATTTGGAACTGGGGCAGGGTGGTCTCGAGGCTGGAAGACAGTTCCAGCCTATGTACTGAGGAACAGAACCCTCTCAGTACCATCTCTGTCAGGGTGAGACACTTCTTGATTCAAATCCTGTTTAGTTTGTAGAATTTAGACTGTGAATTTATTTTTATTTCTTAAGTAACCAACTCTGATGTCTAAGCCTTGCTACTTATAATCACTTAAAATATATCTTTCTATAATTAAATCAGTTTGATATTTTACCTAGAACAGCGTGTTTTGATTGAGGTGCTTGGGAAATCTCAGTTCAGTTTACAAAGGGCAGTGCATGTCCCCTCCACAGTGAGGCAGAGATGGATGTACACAGGCCAGACTTCTGACCAGTGCAAGACAGTAGAGCTCTCGGTTGAAGGCTGGAGACCAGGGGGCAATTTGCTGAAGCCCATTTTCTGTTGATTCCTGAGTGGCTGGGGAAAGCATTCATGTAACTCAGTTGGGTGTGTCCCTGCCTGTGGATGTCTGTGTAAATGAGGTACCTGTCAGAGGTTTGCAGCTTGCCAACAGCATCAGAGTGTGAGAGGGAACCCAGGTTGGTGGGACAGAGGGCTCAGCAGCGCCACAGTCCAGGCTGCCCCCAGGAAACCTGCCATAAGGTATTGTTGGAGCAGCCTCATGACTGTGAGATTCCTACCACATTGTTTCAATTTAATGTGTGGCACAGTATATAGGCATCCCTTATCTGCATACTCTCATGCCTGTGGGCTGAAAGCAGAGCCCTGGGTCAGAAGAGTCAAAGGCCTTAGAGGCCCCTTTACCAATGTCATGTTCTTGAAGGAGCTTGTCCAGCTGTGGCAGGTACTGCACAATGAGGTGGCGCAGGACGCGCTGGTCGGTCTGCACTCCCATCAGTGTGGTGCTGAAATAGGAGGCAGGCACCAGGTCCTCGATGATGGCGCTCATCATCCAAAAAGCATCTTCCTCCTCCAAGAAGAGCAGCAGTGAAGCTGCTACCTAGTGAGAAAGGGAAGAAGAGAGGTTTATGGTTCATTCCAAGCCTGCACCAAATGGGACATTCCTAGGCATGTACGTGGGCAGGAACATTGTCCCCGCCTCCCAAGCAGACCAGTGGAGAAGGCCAGAGTTTTGGGATTGAAACTTTCCTCGTTTCCACACCCAGCAGTTTTGCTTTGCTTTCTCCCATGGGTGGAATTCCTTTCACACTCCATTCTTTGCTATTTCGTTCCATACAGTCAAGTCTCATGTCAACCTAAGAGACCGGGGTGTCAAACATGCAGCCGCAAACCTCTTCCATCGGGCCTGACTGTGCTCCATGGGACCACGCTCTCTCCCTAACAGAGAGCTGGGTATGCGAGACTGCGCTCCCTGAGACCACACTCTCTCTGTGAGAGAGAGAGGGAGAGGGGTCTTACGGAGCGCAGTTTCGCATACACAGTGCTCTGCGATGCCACGAGAGTGCCTTAGTATTTCAATTTATGGTATGTACGGCTCACAAAGGATATTTAAGTCAAATCTGGCCCACCATAGCAAATGAGTTTGACACCCCTGAAATAGACTATAGTACTCCCCCTCCACAAACAGATTAGTTTAGTCCAGGTGTGGAATTATTCCTTCCATTTCTTCTGCCCCAGAAAAGGCTCCATCTGGTCTGTGCTCCTGATCAAATTTGATTCATATGGTGCCCAGCTGAACTGCAGCTGCCTGAAATCACCTGCTCTGACTCACCTGCTGCAGAAAGCATTATCCTAATGAAGTAACACAAAGGAAATTACCATGCCGGTGCCTTGGCAATAGCCGATCTCTGGGTAGAGCCAAGCTAGACTCCGGAGTATCCTGCGCAGTCGCGGGACTCCGATGCTGTTCATGTTGGAGAAGCAGGCATTGCTAGGCATGGTGCGGAGCAGGTCCTTCTCGATCTGGGAAACAACAGACGGCTTCAGACTCAGCTTGTGTAATCTAATTAACGCCCTCCTGCCCCTTGGTCTCCCTGGTGTTTGGCCATGTTCTCCTTTGCCTTCCCCACACCCTTTTAATGAACATTTGGTGCTATCTGTTCACCACCAGGACAGGTACAGCATAGCAAGCGACGGAGCAACTTCTCAGACACACTTGCTAAGGCACTAAGTTCTGCCAAGGAGGGACTGCTTTGAGGGATGAAAGAGGACGTCATGCTCCTTGATCCATTCATTTGTTGGCATCACTCCTCAGAATGGCAGCAAGTTGCCAATTAGTGCCATTTATCCTCATAGGGCTTGCGAAGTGGCCATTTATCCAACAGGATCTGGAGCGAGGCCACCGCACTCCACCCATTTCAGACAGGCCTTCAGACCTGAGGGCAATGACCTGGGCTTCGCTGCGATTGGTGATTGTGAGGTAAAGGCTGCATACCACAGGCCAAATCCCCAGGACTGGGCAGTCTCTTCCTTCATCAGATGATTTGGGTATGTTTCCCCAACAGCTTGGCGAGTTTAAAGAGAGATAGAGTTTGGCCATGACAATGTTACAGAAAAGTGGGGAGCGGAGTGGATGGGGGCAATTCCTTGAGCCTTCAGGAGGAAACACAAAACCCTACTAGGAGACAGCTGCTGCCACATGAACAGAGCATGCACCTGCTGGTGGTGCTTCAGTGCCAGAGTTCCTTTCCCCCTTGGTATACTGGCCTGTGTTTGTATTGAGGAACGATTCATGTACATATATCCACAGCAGAGCTCATCTGCTCTATGTACACCTGAGAACAAAGCGGGTACTGACTAAATCTTTTCCCCTCCCCTTTTGGTGAACTGAGCCCCTCAAACGACCTTCCTAATAAAGGAAATAGAACTATATCAAATCAAATTAAGGAGTAGTACAGCCCAACCTTTTCCCTCTCCCTGCAGACATTAAGCAAATTCCTCATCCCCCTAGTTCAGTAGGTCATCCATGTTTCAATCCCAGGCACTAGACCATGGGGATCAGGCAGGCTCCCTACTTGTTTGGCAGAGATTGTTTCATCATTGGAGCTGTTTTTCACAATATCTCGGTAGGACATCTCCGAATTCCTCTTCTTCTGCAGGGCTCCAGAGAGACGCATCCACAGCTGGAGAATTGGGGACATGAAAAGAAAGGGTGAAGAACAGTCAAAAACGCAACCACCACAAACAGGGGAAACCAAAAGGAGCTGGTCACTCTCGGGGTCTTTCTCCCGGCTTCCCTTTCTCCAGGGCGCACCAGCGCCTCACCTGAGGCCTCATGCTGTGTGGGATGCCAGCCAGCACCAGAGAGCGCAGCTTGTCTGAAGCTGGCAGCGTGACCTCGATTTTGTCCCAGGTCAGGTCCCCCACGTCGTGGTTGTGCGTGAATTCCAGGTGGGCCTGCCACTTCAGCCTCTGCTGTGGCTCCTCCGTCAGTGGAATCCCCAGCAGCTTGCTGGAGTTTGGCTCAGCACCGTCTGCATCAGGAGACAGGAGAAGGCAGAGGAGGGAAAAACCAGCCAAGTAAGAAAGGGAACAGGCAGGGAGCAGCGAGAGACAGAAAGGGGGGAAAGCTGTTTCCTCTCTCTGAAAAAGCCACATGAAAATATCTGAGCCTCAGCCCAGGGGAGGTGATGGTGCCTCTGGGGACTCAGATGGATGTGCCCTGTACCACAGCAATGACAGCTTGGGTGCAGACCGCATTCTCCACCCAGTGTAGCTTGTACGGGTCACAAGAACAGCGTATCAATGCCCCAGGATCTGAGGCTGGGACCCGTGGCCTATTCACAATGTGAGTCAGCCAAACAGTGGGTCATGCAAGGTCTTTCGGTTTCACTGAGTCTGCTGAAAAGTTACAGTGCATATTGCTCAGCAAGTCACAACAGCTGTGGCCCCCCCCCCCCCCCCCCCCAATGCAGTGTCAACTGCTTAGTGAAACACACCTCCCTACCTCCACACACTGTGCTGGGCCAGGGCTCAGCATTTTAGGTCTCACTTCCCAAGAGGGCCAGCTCTTTCAAAGCACACCCCTGCAAAAACCAGAGCCAGGATGGTGCTGGGCCTGGAAGACATCACAGACAGTGGAAGGGAGATCCTTTCACACTCAGTGCCATGGGGATAGAAAGGTCCCAGAAAGGGGGGTGGCCTTACCTTCCTTATCCACTCGGAAGCCGAATTCATCGTACCGGAACTCCGGCTGCTCCACCAACTCTTCTTTCTGAGGGGTGAGAGGTAGGAGAGTGCTCATTTCCTCCATTCGGCCACTAGGTGGAGACCTGGTTAGACTGCCTGGCTGTATCACATCGCCTTGGCCCCAGGAAGGGAGGAGCACTCCCAGCTCCTCCCATTCAGACTCAGACCTTCATCCCCCTCCCGAACCACAGGGCCCTGTTCGACAAGCCTGACAGGCCAGCCTAGCCTCACCACATGCTGAGGAAAGGGCTGTGGCTGCTCTTCAGCAGATGGAGGGGAACACCTAGGAATGCACCCTAATGCATGTGGAATCCACACACGACCTGCTAACACAGCTCCTCCCCCGCCATGGGTGCTCCTCCAATATGTGCTTAGCCCTTCGTTACCCCGTGCCAGCACCCATATCACTGCCTCTCCAGCACACGCTCCTCCAACCAAGCCCGTCTACATTCCAGCCATCCATGGAGCTGCACCAGAGCAAGCCGTTGGTGTGGGCAAGCTTAGCTGCTGGAGCTGTCCCTGGTTTCAGTCAGAGGTTCTGTACACACAAATCCCAGCTTTCTTTGCTTACTCTCTAGGGCTTGGAACACATGCAGCTACGCTGGTGGCTGGAATCAGGGCTAGGCCCAAATGTAGACAAAGCCTGACTCAACAGACTCCTGCCTGCACATGCACTTCTAGCACTGCCACTCTTGCATGCTCCCACAGCACATACGGCATCAGCCAGTTGAATGCACCCCTCGCAAAGCTCCCCATCTGCACTCCCCAAGCACATGGTAGCCCCACGGATATATGTGCTCTTACACTGCACGAGTCTCTGAGAAACAGGTTCAGAGGCCGATCTGGCTCTGTTACTCATTTGATTTTAAACACACATTACTGGCAGGTTACAAAGTTCTACACTCATTCCCTTAACTTCTCTCCAGTGACATGTTCCAGTTTAATTTCTCCTACAATGCATTAGTCCACACAGAGCTGCAGAACCCATGGTTGACTGGATGGTTAGAGAAACCCTCCTCCGTATCCTAAAATGTCACCACATTTACAATTGTGTGATAGCTGCAAAACAGCAAGGAAAGGATCCACACAGGTTTCTTCAGGCTCTGGGTGTCCTCTTGGTTCTGTACAGCAGAGACTGCACTCATGACCCAAAACTTTAACCATCAAGTCCCAGCTGTTTGCAGCTTCAAACGCACAGACTTTTAATGTCACCTAATGGTTTTTGGGGGAAAGAGCAAATCTGCACCTTCCCTGCACATTTAGAGTCCAGAAAGCCAGCAGTAGTACTTCACATCTGTTATTCTACAAATGAAGAGGAAAAAAGCAGAGACAAACATTATTCCTTCTCCTCTCTCCACTGTACCTGGGTGTACTTTGCCAGGATCTCCTGTGGCCAGATGCTGGGGGTGAGAGCCGAGAAGGGTCCCCCAGCCGAGGGGGTGTAGCTTCCTAAATACAAAGAGATCAACACACACAACAATGAAAACAAGGAATGGTTTAACAGATATTAACTAATACCTAACGCTGAATGCAAAAAAGTCGGTGAGATTTTTATTTGTCTATGGTGAGATATCTTCTATCTATGGCATCTAGGTATTTATATAGCTTCCATCATCTTAGTATCTGTGCTACCATGCACAAGGAAGCAAACAGGATCAGCTTATGTTTCTTAGCACCTTTCATCCCTCAGGAGCTCAAAGAAGTGAGTGTCACTCCCACTGCAGGAAGCCACCTCTAGGATTGAACTTGTGGCAAATTTTTTACAGCAGTGTTTTATAAATTTTAATGACAGAGTAAAGGGACATAAGGGCAAAATCAGGTATCCTAGGGATAATTCTGGGAGATGAATGTTCACAAGTCTCAGTGGCTATGTCTACACTTGTAAGTTTAGGTCGACTTTAGCTAAGTCGACTTAGCATGTCCACACTTAAATTTAAAGTCAACTTAGGAGGGAACTTACAAAGTCAACCTAGAGCATCCACACTGGACGCAGAGGTCTACTTCTAGGGGCTAGGGGGACCTTGGGCAGGTCCACGGTGGCAGGGGGGGCACCACTTGCCCAGTGCCAGGGGGCTCAGCCTTTGCCCCATTGTACCTGGGTACAATGGGGCAAAGGGGGACAGGGACCCTGGCAGGGCATAGGGACAGAGTGGGCAGGGCTCTGCCCTGCCCTGTGAGGGGGCATGCCAGGCTCTCCCTGTGCCACCCCCTGGCAGGGAGGGCAGTGGGGGAGTACTGGAGAGCCGTAGGTCAACTTAGAGTTGACTTAGGGCTACTCTGCATTTACACTGGCTTAAGTCGACTTTAGAAAGTCGACTTAAGCCTAAAGTCGACTTTAAAGAAGGTTTAATAAAGTCAATTAAATTTTCCTTAAGTCGACTTAAGCAAGCTTAAGTCACATCTTTGAGTGCTGTCTGTCTGCTGACGGAGTGTAGACACAGCTAGATCAATGGAAGAATTCTTCTGTTGATCTGGTTACCACTGCTTGGAGAGGTGGATTACCTACTGCAGTGGAAAAACCCCTTCAGCCTCTGTATAAAAGGTCTGCACTACAGCAGCACAGGCCCCACTGCAGTGCCTGTAGGCCATAGTTTCCTAAGCTTGGATTGAAAGTCTGAGTTAGTCACAGCTGCACCACTCTCCCTTCCCAGCCTCCTTCCCACCCCAGGGCTATCAGCTGATAGTTGGAGCAAAGCAGAAAAGAACTTCCAGCATGAGTCTCTGAACAAAGCTGGTTTCTCTTTTTGGCTCAATACAGCATCAGATTTACCAGGAGGGGAAGAGTCTGGGATGGGAACAGAAGTGAGCAATGATGAGGCATGAAGCAGAAGAGATCTGTTTTTCTTTCTCTCTGCCGCATGGTGGTGGCAGCTTCTGCTGAACTCTGTGTGGAGTTGGGGGAAGAACTGGATTAATACTCACTAAACATGGGGAAGGATCATTGGGGGCAGGGAGGGGGCATTTGTAGTCAGTCATTCGCCTAACTGTAGCAGCACATTAAAATAAGAGGCAGTTACTAATCTGCAACTGGAAGTCCCTCAAGGTTTATGATCCCTATCTGTATCCCACTGGAGGTTTCACCATGAGTCCAGAGCCAGAGAATTTTAAAGCAGTGTCTGTTGGACCATGCTTGTGCCTTGGCTTACCTTGTACCTCCAACTGAGGGAACAAAAGGTGGGACAGATCGACAGTCTCTCCAGTGTCTTCTCTACCACAAATCAGAGAAGACCCAAAGCAGAAGGGAAGGAGAGCAGGTAGCAGAACAAAGATAGGGACCACACACCTCGAAGAACCTCATTACAGGTCAGTAACTTCCTCCTATTCTTCGAAACAGACAAGGAGTCTGGTGGCATTTTTAAAGACTAACGAATTTTTTTATTGCATGAGCTTTCGTGGGAGAAAATCCCACTTTGTCAGACGCTTGAAGAACTCAGGACTTCCTGATTGGTTTTGTTCTTTTCAGGTGCCCACTAGACACCAAAGGATTGGAGTCTTTGTTCCTCTGAGGAAGCATGCAGTTTTGGAAAGAACACAGTAAATTAATCCACATTTCCAATGTAATTCTGATGATATGGGGGTGAATTTAGTGTGTAAATGTGACGAAACCTTATCGTCCTGGAAGATGCTGGCAGATCCTCCTTGCAGTATTGCTTCAAGCTAGTCATCTCTTCTGGCTGAGGTGATGGCTACAAGGAATGCAACCTTCACAGAAAGGAGAAATATGGAGCAAGAAGCTAAAGGTTCAAAGGGTGGTCTTGTAAGAGCTGAGAGAACACAGTTCAAATCCCATTGAAGAGCATATTTCTGAATAGGCAGGAAGATTTTGATTAGACGTTTTCGGAATCTAGTGGTCAATGGCTGCACGAAGACCAAGTGGCCCTGAGAAGGTGGATGGAACGTACTGATCGTCACCCAGTGGACTAACAAGGAGCCAGTGGACAAGCTTGAGGTCGTTAGAGAAAGAATATAGTCTAAGGTGAGATGAATACCTGCAGTTCCTGCAAATATCTGTGCCTTTGATGTGCCCATATACCTAGGTAACCTCTTCCAGTACAGTCCTTCCTACTGTCAGAAAGGATGTCTTGTACAGATGGGGAACGTGAAAGTTTTAAAGGTAATGCCCATCCATATACCAAGTCTTGAAGTAGATGTAGATTGTGGTGCTTGACCTTGCTGTTCCACTAGGTCAGGAACATGGGAAGATGGTTGGTACTTGAGATGTGTAGGAGGTTGGGAAACCAAAATTACCTGGGCCTGTAGTGGTGACCAGGATAACCCATGTCCTGCTCTGCTGGACTTTCTATAGAACTCCTGGCAGGAGTGGTAACAGAGGGGAGGGGAATAGAACAGTTGGTCCAACCAAGGAAGAAGCAGACCATAATGATAGCCCAAGACTCCTCTGGAGCAATATGTGATGCATTTCCTGTTCGTGTGAGAGGCAAACAGACCATAGAATCATAGCAGATTCGGATTGGAAGGGACCTCAGGAGGTCATCCAGTCCAACCTCCTGCTCAAAGCAGGCCCAAACCCCAAATGAACCATCCAGCCAGGGTTTTGTCAAGCTATACCTTAAAATCCTCTCAGGATGGAGAGTCCATCACCTCCCTAGGTAACCCATTGCAGTGCCTCACCACCCACATAGTGAAAAAGATTTTCCTAATATTCAGCCTAGACCTCCCTCACTGCAACTTGAGACCATTGCTCCTAGTTCTGTCATCTACCACAACTAAGAATTGCTTAGCTGCATCCTCCCTGGATGAGGTAGTGAAAGATTGCTATCAAATCCCCACTCTATCTTCTCTTCTGCAGACTAAACAAGCCTAGTTCCTTCAGCCTCTCCTAAGTCATGTGCTCCAGCCCACTAATCATTTCTTTTGCTCTCTGCTCGACTCTTTTTAATTTGTCCACATCCTTTCTGTAGCGGGGAGCCCAAAATTCAATACAATACTCCCAAAACGGTCTCAGCAGTTCCAAATAGAGAGGAATAAGCATTTCCCTTGATTGTCTGGCAATTCTCTTACTAATGCAGCCCAATATGCCAATAGCCTTCTTGGCAATAAGATTGTTGACTCATATCCAGCTTCTTGTCTACTGTAACCCCCAGGTCCTTTTCTGCAGAACTGCTGCCTACCCATTTGGTCCCCAGTCTATAGCAGTGCATGGGATTCTTCTGTCCTAAATGCAGAGCTTTACACTTGTCCTTGTTAAACATCATCAGATTTTTTTTTGGCCCAGTCCTCCAATTTGTCCAGGTCACGCTATATCCTATCCCTAACCTCCAGTGTATCTACTACTCCTCCCAGCTCAGTGACATCTGCAAACTTGCTGAGGGTGCAATCCATCCCATCCTCCACATCATAAATGAAGATAGTGAAAAAAACTGGCCCCAGCACCAATTGCTGAGGCACATCTGCAAGTACATTTTGTTTCCCCAGAAGGTAGGCTCTCTATAGCATAAGTCGACTGCTGATACATCAGTTCCACAAACTGACAGCTTCTGTACACAGGGGGATGGATCTCGCTCCTCCCCGCTTATTGATATAGAAGAGAGCCATAATGTCAGACAATGATACAAGGTCATGGTGAGCAGGGATGAATGGAAGAAAGGCCCTGCAAGCCTTCCAGATTGTTTGCAATTCCAGGATACTGATGTGCATCCTGGACTCTTGAGAGGCTCAGGAACCTTGTGCTGTGCAGCTGATCATGTGGGCTCCTCCATGGAACAGGGATACATCTGTGATAATGGTCCTGGTCACTGAAGAAGGGAATGCCCCTAAATACCCACCATAACAGGGAAGACAACACCTTGGCAGGAACTGTTACCATGACATTCACGGGATGGCGGTTTTGAGAACAGACTGGCTGCAGCTATGTCTGAAGGCAATGAAGGTGGAGTCCATTGAATGGGATGACTTAAGTGTATGAGGCCATATGACCTAAAAGAGAGACAGACATGTCTCGACTGGTACCTGGTCTATAATACCCTTCCTGGTCTGGAAACCATCCTTGGGCAAATATGTTCTTTGGTGATAGAATTCAAAATGCCCCCGATGAAGGCCAGAGATTATCTAGGAGTGAAAACAGATTTTTGAGTATTTACATTGACCCCCATTTAGGAGAGGAGGTGCGGCATCGTGGAGGTTGAAGTACAGACTTCCTAGTGTGACTTGGCAACAAAGAGCCAGTCACTGAAGTAAATGAAGACAAAAAAACAGATGTCTGACATGAGCTGTCACTACGAAAAATACTTTGGAAAAGATTTGGGGAGGGGGGGGGGCAGTCCCTGTGGTGAAAGGGAACACTCTGTTCAGAAAGTGGTTAGAATACACCATGAATCTGAGGTAGTGTCTAGGAGCTGAGTGAATGTCTATATGAAAGGAGGCGTTTTTCATGGTGAAAGCTGTAAACCATGTGCCGTTTTGTAAAGATGGGATCATAGATGCCAACACAACCTTGTAAAACCTGAGTTTATGAAAGAAGTGGTTGAGATGGAGGAGAATGAGGATTGGTCTCCAACTGCCCTTCTTTCTGGATGTCATGGGGGTAAGTGTAGTAAAACCTATTCTCTTGGTATTGAAGAATGACATGTTCTATCACTCCCCCGCCAATGGGAAGTCCATGTCTTGTTTGAGAGTACTCTCGTGACACTGGCTCCAGGAAGGTGGGGCTGGGGGTTTGGAGGGGCAGCGATGCAAACTCTATTGCATAGCCAGAGTGGATGATGTTCAGCATCCACTTGTCTGTTGTTATTGCACTTCAGGTGTTGAGCGAGTTCTAGATTCTTCAACACAACATTTGGGGGTTGATGGAAAGTGATGGCTTAGAGGTTCCCAGCTCTCGAGTTCCCATCAAAAATAACATTTAGCTGGGGACTGAGACAGAGATGCAGAGCTTCTAATAGAAGGTGTGGGGAAGCATGTCTTTTCAATCATCTGCTTCTTGTGTGGTGATTCATAAGGCCTCTAGTGGGAGAAACTGTTGAGCCATAGGTCTAGGTCTAGATGATTGGCAGTGAAACTTTCTTTTAGAGGAAGCATGCATATCCTCAGGAAGTGAAGGATAGCTTTAGAGACCTTGGAGGGACTCGTCCATCTTATGAAGAACTGTGATTCATCAAAGGGGAGATCCTGGACAGCATTCTGACCTCCCTGGGGAATCTTGATGCATGGACCCATGACTCCCTGTGCATAACTATGGCAATACCCATAGCTCTAGAAGAGATGGCAGCTGCATTAATTGCAGATTAGAGAGTGGTCTTAGCTATCAGTTGCCCTTCATCTTAATTGGAACAAGCACTGTCCTGCTGTGGGAGATAGTCAGTAAACTCTGCAATCTTGGAATAGTTCAGGAAGTTTACACAGCCATTAGTGCCTGCTAATTGGCTGTCCTGAACTGGAGGCTAGATGACAAAAAGATCTTTCTCCTAATAGGTCCAGGTGTTTGCCTTCTTTATCCACAGGAGTAGACTGTGGTAATGCTGTTTAGCTCTTTCGGAAGTGGCCTGAAGCAGCAATGAATTGGGATTGGGATGAGAAAACAAAAATTGCATCCATTTGACCGGCATGTAATAATGCTTCTCCATCCTCTTGGGGGAGGGAGCGCAGGGGGTAAGGGTGCGCCAAACTGTCCTAGCTGACTCTAGTATGTCTCCATTAGTGGGGAATGGCTATTCTGTTGGAACTGGATGAGTTGAGGATATCTAGGAGCTTGTGCTGGGAGTCCTGGAAATCTTCAAGAGGAATGTGTGATTCTGAAACCCACAGCGGAACGCCACAAGAATCATCAATCGAAGAAGAAATGGTTCCTTGAAACAGTAACTTACAAACAGCAGTTTATTTGAAAATAACAAACAGGTTATTTCATTAGAGCTTTTTTGTTGCTAGCCCCACACTCAGAGAAAGGAAGGAAAATATGCTCCATGGTCTGGCATCCTTGCTTACCTGACATGGTACTGATGGAGTCTGTGTGGGCCTCTACTCCAAGGCGATGCAGGCCACTGCCCTGTTACAAGGGGGAAAAACGGGGGAGGAGGGGTTAAAAAAAAAGCAGAAGTGATCTTTGGAGTATTCATGCAACATATGGGTTCACCTGTGCCCCAGCTAATTCTAAAGAATGGCACCCTGCCGATTTTCCACAGGAAGACAGGCCCAGGCCTAAATTCATTCCTGACTAGAATGACAAAAGACATTAAATGATCTCTCTAGAAAAAGGTCAACTTCTTTGGCACATTAAAACCACTTTGTATTTAAAGGGGATGAACTTCAAAATTCAAGCTGTCTCTTACCACAGATATTGTTTATTTACTTTTACTCACACTTAGGATTCTGCATTAAATTGTGGGCCCTAGGAAAACATAACTTGGGGGAAATTAACAGCATGATTCAAGAGCTGCAAGGAATGCCACTAACTGCACACCAGGAGATGCAGGGAAAGCTTTAGAAATAAGAAATGTGTAAACACTGAGGATGTAAAGGAATTATGCTGAATGATACAAGGGGGTATAATTAGAAGTGATAAGAAACATTTAGGAAACATAGCATGAAGTCTATTAAACTGTGGAATAATCTCACAAGAGATATAGAGGGAGTCTCACAATTCAGCATAGTTTGAGGTCTACACTACAAAGTTAGGTAGTATAAGCCGCCTTCTATTGACCTGTTCATGCATGTGTCTACATTTAAAATTTATCTCCCACCTACCTAAATGCTGCATTATGCTGACATAGTGAAACTGGTTTCCAGACCAGATGTCAATGCAGCACAAGCATAGACACTGCATTACCTATGTTGATCCCAACGGTCCTCCAGCAGCTGTCCCACAATGCTTGACAATGACCACTCTGGTCACATGGTGAACTCCACTGTCCCAGGGTTACATAGACTGGAAAGTTCTTCCCTCACCACCAATTAAAGCCCTGTAATTTTTTAAAATGACTTTTCCTGACTGTCTGGCAAGCACACCTAGCAGCTCTCCACAGCCGTGTCACTGCCCAGCTTACCATGCTGGCTACACAATCCAGATGTGCTCTTGCCTGGAGTAGACAGGAGACAGTGGATCATGAGAAGAAGAGGCTGTACAGGCACAGTTTTGAACCAGCTATAGAAACACTGGCATCTATGAGCAGATTCCTCAGGAGATGAAGAAAGGGTAGAAGAGGGACCAGCAGCAGTATCACGTGAAAGCCAAGAACTGTGGCTGGCATACCAGAAGGACATGAAAGCCAACAGTCAATCTGGTGCCGAGCCCCAGACCTGTTGCTTTTACAAACTGCTGCATAGCACACGTGGGAGAGACCCGCACCCCCACCTCTCAAACCACCATGGACATCTCTGAGAAGCAAGAGTCACAAGCCCCTGCTATGAGGAGGAGGAGGAGGAGGAAATGGACAAGGAAGGAGTACGGGGGACAGATGACTGGGGCATCCAGCAGAGCCATGAGCTAGGACCTTGTTTTTGACTCCACTACAGTACAGCCGTCCCTGCAAATGAGCACAGGTGAGCCCCAGTGCAGGGAAGGAAACCTCAAGTAAGCGTGTAAATAAATTTCTCATTACAGTGATGACGCTCCCAGCTTAGCAGCACACAACCATTGACTTTTTGTTAACGTACTCTACAACAAGAGGTAGAGGTACAACAAAGAGCAGTCGCGTTGTGATCTGCTTTTCATTCCCCCGTAGAATTAGATGGAGTGGAGGCATGAAGAACAGTTTATGTGTACCGCAATGTCCCCTGGATCCTCCTGAGTGATCTCAATGAAAGCTCTAGGCAGATATACTGCAATCCTCTACCAAAGGTTTCTAGGGACAGCAGCCTTATTCCTTCCTCTGGGGTAGGACACTTTCCCACACAAGTCAGCAATAACCTTGGCAGGCACCAGGTTAGCCACAGATGGGCCCAAGTGACTTTGGGACACTAGCTGTGCTCTCTCGGCTTCTGTTACCTCATGAATAAGATATCAGCTAAAACCACGAGCACCTGTGCCCTATACAAGCACTTCCTCGTTTCCCTCCCCCCGATGAGTCATACTCACCACGGCTTAAGCTGAGAGCGCCACTGGCTCAAGCACTTTCAGACAGAGTGTCAATAAGTGGGTCTCGTTTAACGCTTTCAGGTAGCCAGGGAAGGGGGCAAATGAATCTTAAGTTTCACTTTCTCAGTGTGTTTTACCGGTCGCTAGAGCTCTTGTGCCCTTGAGGGTACCTCCGCCGCAGGAGCAGAACAGATAAGGAAGAGACAATGTGAAAGGACAGGGTCATTTAAATCTCCCAGGCACGTGGGCTGTGCAGGGTGGGAACAGGAAGACCCTGCAGGAGATACAGGTAAGTGTGGGCTGGGTAAAGGGGGTGATTAGGGTTGGGGGGGATTGAGGAGCTGTTGGGGGCCAGACTTTTTGAGGGACGATTGAAAAATTGGGTTTGTTTAGTCTGGGGAAGATTGAGGAAGGACATAACAGTTTCAAGTACATAAAAGTTTATTACAAGAAGGGAGAAAATGTTTTCTCCTTAACCTCTGGTGAATAGGAAAAGAAGTACTGGGCTTAAACTGCAGAAAAGGAAGTTTAGGTTGGACATTAGGAAAAATTTCCTAACAGTCAAGGTAGCCATACAATAGAATAAATGCCTTCAGGAGGTTACGGAATCTGCATCACTGGAGATTTTTAAGAGCCAGTTAGACAACACCTGTCAGGGATGGTCTAGATCAGTGGCTTTCAAACTTTTTTCCTTGGGACCCAGTTGAAAAAAATCATTTATGCCCACAACGCAACAATTAAATCTTTCAGCAATGCATTCCAGTCTTTTGGTGGTGGCAGCTGGAGGAGTTGTGACCCAGGCAGTACCCCAATCTGTGGTTTGAAAACCACTGATTTAGATCAGAGGCTCCCAAACTTTTCAGCTTCACGCCTCCTTTCTGATTTTTGAGAAACCTTCACGCCTCCCCACCTCTCCTTTACCATCATCCAACCCCCTTTAAACAAAAATTCAATTTGTAATTGTATAATTACAAATAACCACAAATAGATTTTCTTGACGCAAAAACTTTTTGGTATGAAAATTTCACAATCTCACGCCCCCCTTAGATTTTCTTCATGCCCTCCTAGGGAGACATGGCCCCCAGTTTAGGAACCACTGGTCTACATAATGCTTGGTCCTGCCGTAAGTACAGGGAACTGAACTAGATGACCTAGTGAGGTCTCTTCTAGTCCTATAATTCATGGCAATGGACTCCACAGCAGATTTTCCCACTCCAAAATGACTTCCTTCTGATGGGTAGCAATCTGGCATTGCAAATTTGCACAGCATGATTGCCACTCACTCTTCTGCTGTTAGTGTAGCTCTCAATTTGGTGTCCCTGCAATGGAAGGCTGTGTAGCGCTAAAGATAAATTTATACCATAGTATTGCTTCAAACAGAAATTTCTATATGGAATATTCATTGATAAAAATACCATGCTCATTCATTCACTTGTAACTCGATATTGTAACCGAAACTCCATTTTGAATTGTTCTTTTCATTTTGTATTTCTCAACCTAAATTTTGCTGGGAAACTTTGTTTAGATGTGTTTTTAACTTAGTTTGGATGTGTGAATGAAGGGTGTGTGTGATGGGATCAGTCTCCAATTCCAGCCTGTCCCGATGACAAACTGCCGGCACCACCTTGACGGCTGAAGAACAATGCAATCAAACCCTGCAAAAGCAAGAAGAATCCACCCTAGAAAGAAAGGGACAAAACCCCCATCAAAAACAAGATCAAAGTCACATCTGCCATTAACTGATGACTCATGGTCATACGAAGTACACTAAGGCAGTGTGACACAGCAAAATCCATGGATAAAAAGATGGGTGAGACTGCATAGCTTTGGGTTATGTTCTGCACACCATCCAAGAGTGTCAGTGCACAAGCTGTGTGCCTGATAGACACCCCGCTCTTCCTCATGCCCGGCTTCCCTGGCCAGATAGCTGCCATGAGCTGCGAACACCAGCCACGAACTCGATCTACGATCACAAGCAACAATCAGGACTGGTAACTATACATGACAAACAGCAGAACATCTGGGATGAATATGTGTGTGTATTAAATATTAGTTACTAACACAATTGTGTTTTCATCATAAGAAACGCGGTGTATTGCCTTTTCCCTCTTAAAAAGATCCTGGGTGCTCTTTTTGCACAACAGCTGGAATGAGCCTTGTGTACCCAAAAGTTTTGTAGCTACTGCTCATGGTCCCAAACCAGCATTACAATTTGATCCCACCAATCACAGCTCGTTTCTTAGGCCCAGAAGCAACTGAATGTCACAAACATTTGGTTTTCGCTAGGTCCCACAGTAACATGGCCACTAGGAAAACAGCATGTTCCCCACAGTTCTTCTTCCAGCTCTGCTATTCCAGAGGTATCCTGTGCTTGCAACATTCATGACAACAGAAGAGAGCTGTGCAGGCTCCATGCTTGTCAGAAAGGACGGACACCAAATCCTGCACAGGTTCATGGGAAATTTAAAACAGGAGCAAAAATCATGGGATAGAGATATTATAGGATGGAGAACACTGCATTATGGGATGTTGACCTCTTGGTCCCTGTCATCCCTGCACAACTTGTTTCTGCCCCACTATGCGTTGCCAAAATTACCTACAAGAGAGCATGCTGAACGGCAGTGAGATGCACAGTAGGGCACCTACCCATGGTTCACTGTACTGTGCATTGACACAACTGCTCCTGGTGAGAATGTGCAGCACTAATGCACACACACAAGTGATATCCTAACTGCGGCAGCTGTATGCTGATGGAACTTGTGTATGCAAGTCTGCAGCAAAGACATGAACTAAGTTGAACTGGGCCCAGCACTGAAGAAGTATAGAACATTCCTGACTGGCTGGAAGATGGTCTCTTCTATCACAGGATGACTCAGTTCATACATAGTGATGACAGACTATCTGGCTTCACTTCTCAGTTCTCCAGCATGCATCCAGTGTGGGTTGGTAGAGGGTTTGCGAGGACCGCAGGAAAGATTTCAACCCAGAAATAGGCTGTTTTACATTGAATTGAAAAAAAAAAAAAAAAGTCAAGCCATTACCTATCAGGTTCTGTAAAAAAATAAAGCCACTAAAATCCAGATCTGGGACTTTAAATGGTTGACAAGTGTCCCACGTTATACCAGACTCCTCAACACACAGACTTGGTCCATTGAGATTCAGTACCTGCTGAATTCCCATGGCAAATTCTGACATCATGGGAAACTACAATGGCACAGGATCCTTAGCTGGTCAGCATGTAGGCCACTGCAAAGGAGTGGAAAGCAGCTGTTTGAGAACATACATGACAACGTTCCTTCCCTTCTTGTCTGAATAGCTGCCTAAATAGGAGCAGATGACATCATCAGTGAGTGGCTCAGAATCAAATTCAGCAGCAGAACCTCACCTACTGACCCTACCTATTGGTTATGTCCAACACCATAGTGAGAAAAAAAACTACAAACTTCTCCCTCTGGAGCAAAACTTGTTTGGAACTTATGCTCAGCACTAGACCATGCTGTCTTCAACTGCTTCCCACATGCAAATCTGTCAATCCCCCTCAGTTCTGCCTTACATCACTCGTTCCTTTCTTTTCAGTGCTGGGTCTTTCCTGAGCAGCTAAAAGAAAAAATATGCAATAACAGTGTAATGTGAATAAGCCACCACCAAAAACTGAGCTTAGAACCTGGATGTCAAATTCACCTGCTATAGCAGGCCAGATTTGACTTACATTTACTTCAAGTGCGCTGTACATATCATAAATCAAAATACTAGGGCCTACACTCTTGAGGCATCATGGAGCACTT
The DNA here is from genome assembly GCA_007922175.1 of Pelusios castaneus. Taxonomy (NCBI): domain Eukaryota; kingdom Metazoa; phylum Chordata; order Testudines; family Pelomedusidae; genus Pelusios; species Pelusios castaneus. Next base: position 11,927,212 of record ML685814.1, read on the forward strand.
GCTATGCAAGATTGTGCACCTTGAGACCACTCTCTCTCCCTAACAGAGAGAGAAGTCTCTGTGACATCGTGGAGCGCTGGGTATGCAAGACTGCGCTCTGCAATACCGCAAGACCACATTCTTTCTCTGTTAGGGAGAGAGTGTAGTCTCGGAGAGTGCAGTCATGGGCCGCATGGAAGATGTTCAGGCCACATGTTTGACACCCCTGGCTTAGACCCTTCAAACCCGTTACTTGTGTGCTTTAGTGGCAGCCAAACCTGGTAGGTATGTTTGGCTAGGAACTTTCCATAGGGCATACATCTTCCCACCCCATACCTCAGTTTGATGGGCACCTGCATTCTTATACTGCCTTTTAAAGGTTGCCACCACTATGTCTTAGTCGATTGGGACCAGGGTGTAAAACTCCTCTTCCAGGCTCAGCCCATTCCTTCCTATTTTCAAATGGGATTTTACTAGGATCCGTGTTATGAGAGTGCTTGTGCCACATAGCACACTTTGCCCATGCAGCTTCACTGAAGTCAATTGGAGGTGCAGGGGATTCAGGTCAGTTTGGGAATCTGTTCTCTCACATTACTTGTTTTCATGGGACTTTCTTTGAATTTTAGAAGGTGCTTTCAACACTCTTGGTATTTTACTGTGTCCCGTTCACTCTGAATCACTGTCCAGAATCTGAAGCACCTGAGTGAAGAGCATTTTACAGTGTTGCTGCACTCGGCACTGCCCAACCAGCACAGCCAGCTCCTGTCACCTGCATGTGAACAAGGGGCCGGCCCACAGGGTTGGGCACAGCTGTGGAGGAGAAACTGCACTGCCTTCAAATTAATTATCCAGCCTGCGAGGGGAGGAGGGAGAGACATGCCACCGTGGGCCTCCTTCCTCATAACAGTGCGCTGCAGTCACGCAGGAACACGACACCTTTCCTTGCCCAGTTGGTCACAAAGAGCCCTTTCTAAGAGTGTGCCCCAACTGCTGGATCACCACACCTGCTCTCACTGCCTGCACCCCGCCCTAGCCAAGGGCCGGATATCAGAGCACTGAACTTGGTGGGCAGGTTTTTCCTGCCCTCAGTTGCTATGGAAACCTTCCTGAAAGCAGTGACCTGGTGGAAAGAAAGAGACACTCAGCCCTGTTGCTGACCTGTCAGCGCCAGGGGAATGAGAGGCCCAGGTGGAGGTGGATGAATCATGCCAGGAAGGCAGGAAGGTGCCTTGAGTTGCTGCCCTGGGAATTAGTGAACTGGAACCTGTCCAGGGATAAAGCGTCTTACCGTGAAGGCACCATCGCCACACCACAACAACCCTCTGACTCCTCCCTCACACCAGCTGATCTCAGAGAGGGGATCAGCAGTTGTCCTGACCTGGGAGGAAAACTCCATTCCCTTAGCACAGCTGCTCAGTCTCAGGCAGGTGCTAGGGGCACCTTCATTTGGCTGGTTTTGATGAAGGACAGCAGTAGCATTAAACACTAACCACAGTAAAAAGCAATCGTAACAGCACCATGCGGCTGTAGAGATGAAAATCAATGCACTCCTTCTTCTAGACCTGGGGCACATCCAACCCTCAGCTCTTCCAAGGAGATGGTCTGTACTTCCCTCCCATTAGAAACTTGCAGCTGACACAAAACCAGGTGGTCAGGCTGCAATTTTAAATGGGTTTCAGAGATGGACAGACAGCCAAGGAAGGGGACGGAGGATGAGTCATGAGAATGACGGTTAAGATGCCAGTGAAGATAACAGGATGAGGGTCCCTGTTTCCCAGAGCCAGGAGATTATACAATTTGAGCGCTGTGGGGCCCCCTGCATTTTAGAGAGAAGTCAGGGGATATTGAAAAAATACAGAGCATCCTACTGGAAAACTGAAGTTAGAGGAAAAGTGCAGTGATTAATTACCCTAAAAAACAAACAAACCGAGAAGATGTTTTGGTTGCAGGGTCTGCATGGCAAAGCATTGCCCATACAACCTTAACTCGGCTCCCCCAAGAGTCTGCTTTATGACAGTCCCTGCAGGGCTGCATGCTATTTCACATGCCAGCTGACTGTCAGCAGCGCTGAGCACCCAGAGTTCTAACTGCAAGGATTAACGGGTCAGAAAATCTGTCCCATACAATTCTCTCTACCACCCTGAACATGTTTCCTCTTGCAGTGACACCACTGCTCTGTACACCAGAGTCCACAAAATAATTTCTGAATGCAACAGGCAATGAATAAAGCAAGAGCTCTTGCAGCACTTGTTCAATGCACAGATTCACTATTGCATTTGTTAGCCATTTAATTCACACAGCACATTCTTCCCACAGCCACAACGCAAGCAAGGAGCGCTAAGAAATTATATCCAACATACCATGGAAGTGCAAGCGCTCAACTCCCAGCCAGTTTTTACCTAAAACACTTCTCCCATTTGAGGAAAACTTCCATGCCAAATGTCAACTTCCAGTATTCAGACATTTTAGTGCTACAGCTGCTAGGACCAGAACAAACTACAACTTACTGCACTATTATCAACAGATGTATTTAAATAATATAGAAGCTTCCCTGTGATGTTCTAGGACCATCCACATCAGTAAAGCGTTCTCTCACCACCTGCCCAGTAACCTTGGGTGCCTGACACCAGTACCCTAACCACAAGCAAAAAAGGTACATCATCTACACTGCAAAAAAATAAAAATCCTGTGGCAGAGTCTCAGAGCCCATATAACATGACTTGGGCCGGCACTACAGGGTTCAAATACACAAAGATTGACATTGCTGCTTGGGCTGGACCCAGGGTGGATCTCAGAACCTGGGCTCTAGCCCAAGCGGCAACAACTACACTGCTATTTTGACCCCCATAGTGCGAGCCTGAATCAGTTGAACTGGGCTCCTAGACTCAATGATGCGGGAATGGTTTGCAGTCATGTACTCAAAGTCTCACCCTGACATCTACATCTACAGGGTGACCCCAACAGCACTTCCTGTCTTGAGTCTCCCCAAATCCAACCACCCGGAGATCTTTACCAGTGGACACTTGGACTTTGCCCCTCGTTTGCCATCCCCAAAGGTGTGAAACCAGCCCCCAGTTGTCAGCTTGCTTTGGCACATACACTCCACACAGTTTTCACATCAGAGACCTGCTTCAGGCAAAAAAGGCAAACAAAGGTTTGTTCAATAGAAAAATCACAATAAAAAATGAAAGGGTAAAGGAGAGCAAACATGCACAAGCTACACAGAAACAATCAAGGATGCAACTTCAGGCTTTATACTTCTGAATTAGATAAAAATCCCTTTTCTAACACAAATTACCTATTTCTATTGAACTATTTCCCAGCATACCCACATCACAGAGGGGATTCAGCAACTCATGGACACCTTCTCTTCCTGCCCACTGCAAGATGATGCTGAATGTTGCAACACAAATTAAAAGCACAGTTTTATATATACACAAACACAGAAATTCAGAGTCACAGTCTATATACATCTCATAATGACCATCATGTTCTGAACATTGCAGGCTTTCTCAGGACATTTTATCCAACATATTTTTACAGCACAAAGTTACATTGTATACAATTAATTGATTCAACTGATTAGTTTTGGAGGGGGTTAAACCCCTATTCTCCACTTGGGGTATTGGGACCCTGATTGTCACCCTCCCACCAATGACTTGAAAACAGCTGAATCCCTTCTGCTCAAACTTCCATATACAAAAAAAGTTCTCTCTGCACAGAGAAAATTCCAATTTGCCAAGTGAAAGTTTGGACAGTTATATAAGTGACTGAAACAGAAGGTTATAACTGTAAACAGACTTTCAGCAACAGCTGACTGCAGTACTCCAGCTACTTATGTTTGTCAAGTGAGTAACTTTTCACTATAAAAGGCCATATACAGTTAATGTGTTAAGAGGGTAGTTTTCCCTTAAAAATGAAGGGGTGGAAAAGACAGCTGCAAATTTCCTTGAATTTCTGTTTCACAGTGCTGCTTAGCCAGCTGTTAATATTCCTGCTCTCTCTCATACAGCTGCAATAGGAAACGACTTCCAGTTATCTGGTTTTAGGCAAACACCCAGATAACAGTCTCCTATTACATGTTTGTTTTACCTGATCAGCCCCCTTTGCTATGTGATCTCCAGTTAACTCTCGCAGGTCAGCAGCTTCCTGTGTTGGACTTGAAGCAGAGTCAGGTACAAGTTTCTTTCCAGCACTGCCCACTCAGAAGCACCCCCTTCCTCAACTGATATTACATATATTGGAACAATAAGAATCCATTTAGAAATAGCATCCTATCTAGCAAGTCTTCAGCAAGACATAAACTAACAAACCTAGGTTTTCAACAACTATCCAAAAAGAACAATCAATGGAAACAGTTAAAGGGACACCACTGAAAAGTTACATTTCTCACTGGAATTATTTTTTACTTACTAGCGTTCTAATATCACGATCAATGAAAAGTTAGCAAGGGGAAAAACACAATCCCCACCTTTACTTAATTTGTGCATTTGACAGCACTTTGCATAGAGTTAGTTCCACTGTTTCCCTGTTCTTTGAGAGTTTTTCATTCAGTAAAAAGACAGAAAAAAAGTTCTAGAAATGAGGAAAGTATGACTAAAGCCACAAACATTGATCTAGGGACTTAGAGACAGATGGGACAGTGGAAAGCTATCAACCCATATTTTAGAACTGCATGTTGGCAGTATCCCTTAAACATCCAGACGGACGGAACCTCCCCGTCATAGAAATGAGAGATGAGAAAGCTGTATTAGTAGTCCAGCTCTCTGAGCCCTCACAAAAAGTTTGTGCCTTAGATCTGAGTCATGATTCACCAAATCAAATTCACTACAGTAGCTCCCATCCTCACCCTTGCCTTTCCCCTTTCCACTCAGATCAGGTAGCAGCATATCCTGGATCTGCAGCTGTCATTCATTCTTCAAGTCAATATTTGCTGTGAGTGCCTGTGGATCTGGAGTTTTCCTCCCAACCCTAATTAAGCTTGCAATTGAAGGCAGTGGCACACAGGCCTGGGAGAAGGGAAATACAAGGTATGAGCCTGTAACAGGAAATATAGGTGCTGCCCATCCCCTGCAGCATAACACCCAGTTAAGTTTTTACACCTATGCACAAGTCCACGTGAATCTCCTGGTTCATTCCTGGCAATGTCTCTGTAAGGTTTATAATTTACCAGCCTAGCAGTGTTTTCGGCTGCTATAAATTCAGTATAAGGACAGGAACGAGGCAATGACAGTGAATTAACCTTCTGGCTTTATCTCTGGTGACCACGTGAATCACAGCAACACTTGAAGTTTAAACGGCTTCATCTTCATTCCTTTTCTGAATCAAATCAGACATCAGAAAAGTCTGCTGATGATTTGAGAGTCACTACTCTGAAGGGGTCCCTGGACTGTAATAGCAGAAATTGTGCCCGGTCAAAATTGGGGTGTCATGGCAGATCTATGTGGGTGAGTGGGCACAAAGGGAGAGGGGCCTGCTGACAGCATTATGCCGGGATCTAGAGCGTAAGAACACTCAGTACTTAAATGGTCCCAAATCACTGAAATCATTTTGAATTAAGGAGATTGGTTGTATGTTTGTGGCAGGAGGATAGGGGAGAGAAGACAAGACCCTGCTTCTGTCTCCTGCTGTGCTTCCTATCACCCAAATCCAGAGCTCTACAGTTGGCAGAATGATTCAAGATCTAGAATTAACAACAAATGAAAAGCAAATTGGAACTCTTTCTTCTTCCATATCGGGTCTGCTACAGAAATTTGCAATAGACTTCTATGAATCTCTTTGAAATTGTAATTATGGGCAGAAATGTAATTAACTCAGAATGTCATCTTCTTATGCAACAGATCTGCTCCCTATTTACATCAGCCATCTCATTACAAGAGCAAGGAAAAGAAAGGTTTTATTAGCCCTGCAGACTCATCATTCAGCCCATCCTGGGGTCATGCAAAAACAACAGAATGTTTAATTACATTTCCAATTGCAAGAACATATTCAACCTTCTGTGCCACTTTGAAGATAATGTAAGAGAGGCCAGAATCTTGTTTCCTGGGGATAATGCATAAGCCAGGAAGAATCGAGCTTAACTTTTCAGATCATAGTTTGACATGCTATGGCTGGCACTCAGAAAAAACGTCTTCCTTTTAAAAAAATTATACATTGTGTGTGACATTTGATTATGGAATCACTGATATAATGAACATGGGATCTAGGATCCAACAAAGTGTCTGAAAGAGCAGAACTGCATTTTAACATTAATTTTAAAAAACAAACAAAAAAGGGAATGATATTTTATCTACCTGCCGCCAAAGCAGAAAAATGACTGTGCAGGAGAGTCTATACTGGCCAGGTAGAATCATGAGGGGCTACAGCACTTGCCTAAATCATTTATCACACCCTAAACCTGGAGATTGCAAAACCCAATCATTTATCACAATGATAGATCTGTGAAAGGAAACCTCTCACCAGGGATCTGCAGACAGTCTGAGATACCAATACAGAACCCTCACCCTTCAAAACACTTGGAGAAACAGAGGGCAGCTGGTACATGGCCCTATATATAAAACTAATGAGGGTTAAGATTTTACAATATTGTTCTGGAAAAGAACTAAACATAGTCCACCATTTTGCTGAGACCACTTGCCTTACCCAAGTGGGAGGAATCTTCCCCGTTGAATACCACACCCTGCTCTTCTCTTCATTGGCTTGGTGAGAGGATCTTTCGTGGGACAAGAGTGCTGCATGCACACGGGTCTTAAAGAAGAACTAGAATAAACACAGCACCTGGACAAAAGGCCTAGCAAATTCTTTTCCATCACTGATTTCTGTGATCACAGATTGAAACACCCTTTATTCCAAATGTAGATAGCAATCTCTTCAGGAGTTTGTCAGCAAGTGGGGTTAAAATTATGCTCAGATTCCCACATCTCCAGTGCACCTGGAAGCACCGGTCTGAAGGCTTCAAAGGTCTTCCCCACTGCAAAAATACAACCAGACGTTTTATAACAATTGTTTATGTTTATTACTAAACTCTCCTCCCTGGGGATGTTATACCCAATTTCAGGAAAATCAGAGGACTTTTTCAGCCAATTAATCGTAACTGTAGCCACTGGCACTTACCTACACCTTTTCATACCCAAAGCACTCTACAGTCAATCCTATGGATCCTAATTAATCCCCGTGACACTATTCACATAGTCACCCCCTACATGACTGCAATAGTATTTGTACAGAATGTGCCTTGTGAGGTTTCATTTGAAAATAATTCACTGATCATTAATCATTAATATTCTTAATGTACACAGTGAGCACTAAGAGTTATCAACATATGCTGGAATTATAACTCAAGTGCGTATACACCAGATATGTCAGGGAGAGCTGTTAAAGAGGTCTACCCTAAACAAAGGAATGTATATTCACCTCAATTTAAATGCAATCCATAAAATAATCCATTAAGCTAACAAGGGATGGAGGCAAACTCCACATTAACAAGCAGGGGAGAAGACAGAATGGAATCTATACCCAGAAGAAGAGAGAAGTTTGGCCTGGGTTTTACTTTTTAAACGATCCATTTCAAAGGTTTACTGATCTATAAAGACAGGGGAATGGGAAGCACACAGGAAGGGAACAACAGCATGAGGTCATTGGATTTTGGGAGATATAAACAAGAACAAAAGCTATCTCTGGCATCCATCAGTAGACAGATATAAGAGGACACAGCTCTTCCAAGCTGAGAAAGACAAGTCCTTCAAACAAGGAGGGTTGAAACCTCTGGAACAGAAAATAAGTGAGAAACCTGCTGAGGCAAAGCAAACAAGGAGTCCGGTAGCTTCACTTAATGAAACAAAGGAAGCCACCACCTTGTACTTTTGTGGAGGGTCCTGACTGAGGGAAAGTCAGCCATGTCTGGGGAGAAGAATGACTAGTGAGAGAAACAAAGCCCTTAACTTGGGGTTGAACCATCTTCAATAAAGCTAGGTTAAATTTTAGAGTTTTGTAAGTGTAGTTTCTTTCATTATACTTCTCTTTCCATCTTCATTCCTTATACATGAACTCATTTAATCTTATATGTATTTTGTTAGTAAATTTATTCAATTTTTGTTTGATCATAAATCAACTCAGCTCTATCTTTAAAGGAAAGGGTGTATTTGTCCCAAGTTAATTAACTGTGATGTGGTTTGTGTCTTTAGAGGAACAAAGAAATCATAAATTATCTGAACTACTCAGAAGAGGGCTGGATATTGCAGAGCACACAGTTTTGGGAAAATTCAGGAGTGTGGGGGTTACCCTGAAAGTTGCAACAAGATCTGTGGAAGCCAGAGAGGGGCTATGGGACAGCACACAACCAGAGTACTAGCATGCAGGTCACACACTGAGTGTCTGAGAGCCAGACAGCAGTAACCCCAGCAGCCTGTCTACAGTCCAATAGCTCCACATTGACTGTCAATGAATAGTTTCCAATGCCAGTGTGCTCAGTTTACAAGACTTTTTCCCTACCTGCCAGCCCTGAAAACTTACCCTCAGACACAAGAGTCAAGCTGGGTCCTATTTTGCTCACCCAACATCACCAGTAATAAAAAACCCTGCAAGTTAGATTATGGCCTTAGTGACACATGTATTTTCTGACAGCCTCTGATGGGGTTTGCACAGGTTTGACTGATTGGATCTATAAGTCTGTTAATGATGCACAAGGACAAACATACTCCAGCTCACTCTTTCGTAGCTTTTTTGGTGCAGCAGGACTAACAGGAGCAAAAGATAGCACCAGATTTAGCAGATGTGACTCTGAATCAGAAGACTCCTTTCAGAACTCTGTCCTTTTAAAATCTAAAAACGTGCCATCCTCTCACTATATGACTACTCCCACGCAGACCACAGTTCAGGATCTCTTAGAAATGCTCCTTTATAACACATGCCACATGATAAAATATTTAGGTCTGGAACCTGCTATTATACAGCAGTAACTTTCTATGCATTTTCTCAAAGAAGCTGGACTTTATTAGGACCGTTAGCAGCTAGAGTGGTATGAGAGAAGAATGATATAAGAGTAATCATATTTCAAGTCTGTGGGAATCAGGATTTTTTGCCCCTAGTACAATTTTATACATTTGGCCTGCTGCATTCTCTTTGTTTTCCCCACTCATTTTGCAGGCATCAGGAACTAGTGACTGCCAAGGGGAAGATATGGGACTGACTGACCCAGTAGGGGTGTTGTAGAAAGCAATGTAGCACACCAGTTAATCCAATGCGGTATCTCCTCTCAGTTTGTAAGTCTCTAAGATGAGTCTATTTGCACCTTTCTAGGGCTACTGTTTTGGCAAGCAGGCTCTACTTTGTAAATAGCCAGATCATTGCATTACCAACACCAACTATTGTGTTCCCACTCAGAACAAGCAGATACACCATTTCATCAGAAAGAAATATACACCTGGTGGAACCAATACTCCCTTTCTCCCTGTCTGGTGTGTCAACAGTACTGATGAGGAATATGTATTTCCCTACTTCATGAGGGTCCCTAGTGATAACTTTGCATGAGATAATCTCTTGTTTTCAGCAGTTCTAATGGAAGACATGAAGGCCTCTCTTGGTTTAAGGCAGCAGGACAGTAGTTGTTCAAACAGAAGAAGATGCTGGAGCTGTGAAACCAAACACCTTGTACTCAGGAACATAGGACTTGCTGCATTTGATCAGACTATTTGTCCATCTTGTTTGCTATCCTGTCTGAAACGGCCAATTCTGGATGCTTCCAAGGAAAGAATAAAATCTCCATGACACACCTGTACTATTGAGCAACATCACACTATAATCTTGACCCTAACAAATGATTTACAGCTACAGGAAACTTGAGGATCTACAGTTACTGTAACTGTTACCTTAGGTCTGTCAATGCAAATGTCTTTTCATCATTCAAAGAAATCTCTAATACTTTCTGAATCTCAATATTTTTTCCTTCCTAGTTTTTGCTTAGAAGTGCCAGATTAACAGTCTTAGAGACAAAAGCCCTCCAATCATTTTCAGAAGATACAATTCATAGTGTGGAATTCTCAAGGGATTTGGCATCTCCATGAATGACATCCTCTAGCACTACAGAAACACACCTTCAGAACACTATTCTTACTGAGAATAGGGAATCTGATGCTCATTGGCAATAATTTACATATTCTATTATTTAAAAAATATTGTTAATATAAACTTGTATTAGTAAGACATAGCCAGTCACCACCACGACTTCTCTATGTGTTGTACCATTTTCTCTTGTCTTCTCTTTGTATGTCCTTAGATTGAGAGTTCCTTGGGGCAGGAATCAAGCCTTCTTTTCTATATGAAAAGTGCTGAGCACATTGGGGGCACCATAAGTAACACATAATGAAATAGAAAAGACAGGCCTTTGGATTTAACACATCCCTCTAGCATCTGTGGTGGCCCAAAGACTGTTCTGGAAAAGAATCCAGATAAACTAGCAGAAAGCAATGTTACGGTCTTGTATTGGAGTACAGCAGAATTGTGTTCCATTGCTTCTTCTGGGCCGGTAGGTGCCTCAAGTGATTTTAAGATCTAGCCCATGGGTGTCAAACTCATTTGCTATGGCAAGCCAGATTTGACTTAAATGTACTTCAAGTGGACTGTAAATACCATAAATCAAAATACTACAGCACTGTCGCGGCACTGCACAGCACTGGTTATGCAAAACTGCACCCTGCGAGACCACTCACTCATGCTCTCTGTTAGGGAGAGAGTGCGGTCTCATGGAGCACAGTCTTGCATACCCAGCGCTGTGATGTCATGAGACCTCACACTTTCGCAGCAGTGTGGAGCGCTGGGTATGCAAGACCACACTCTTGTGGGGACAGTGTGGTCCCATGAAGAGCAGTTATGGGCCAGATGGAAGAGATTCAGGGGCTGCATTTGGCCAGGGGGCCACGTTTGACACCCCTGATCTAGCCTATACACTGTGCAATGTTGGTTGTTTCCACTTCCAACAGTGCCTTGTATTGTCTCTTGTTCTTTGGCACTAAATGATGCTTGGTTTCTTCAAGAACACTTGCTGCTTTATTCCATCTTCCAGATATTGCAACAACATGCTCTGAAGAAGACTATGATGTCACAAAACAGGGAGCTATGACATTACATAAATATAAGGGATGTAGCTGTTGAAATCTACAGCAAGAAATTGCCTGCTTAAATTCAAACATCCCTCAAAGAACAAGAATGAGAAAAATATAAACACAGGAGAAGAATTTTTCCAAGTTTTCCTCATGTGGTCTTAACAGCTCTTTAAGCCGATTCTGACAGTGGTAGGCTCCAGAAACACTCCTGCAAAGAGATTAAGCTCCTTCTCCAGGATGGTTGCTCCCTCTTCTGTATTTACACACTCTTGTATGAGGAATTACTTAAGTTCCCTGCCTTCATTCTGATTTTGATGAGCTCTGAAATTCAGGGGGTTTTACATTACACCCCTTCAAGCCCAAAATCTGGAGGATATTGTCATGTTTCTGGTCATTGTGTGGCTGTTCCTTTTCTCTCACCTCCAGCTTTCCAACCTCAGACCAAACAGGAGTCTGTCTCTCTTTTCAGCATATCTGAACAGAAACTGAGAACAAGGGGAAATATAAGGGAGGCAAGATCTGGTTAGTGACAAAAAGGCCAAGAGATTGGCCACTGGGGATGGGTGACTACCAAGAGAAAGCAGTAGCATACTTGTAATTCATGAACTGCCTCTAGGCATGTTTGACTAAAGTAAAAGAGGGACAAGTCAGAGAGAAAGAGCAAGGAACCCAAAGAAAAGATGGACAGAACAAAAGCAGGAGATGCCCCTACAAACCTAATTAAAACCAGTCATGAATCCTTATATAAAATGAGTCAGAAAGTTGCAGTGCAGCCCTTGAGTCACCAGATCAGATGAAATGGGGTAGCAGAGGAGGAGCCACCTTTAAGTCACATCAGTGGTGAGGAAAGGGATGTGAATACATAGGTGGGACAGCCGCCCACCCTGTCAGAGACCAGGGTCCAGCACTCTCCTTCCTGCTAGAAGTTTTAAGTATAGCTTTGGTCATTCAGAAACACAGGAGGCGAGATATTGTGTCAACATTTCAGCTCTTGGCACGTCTGCTGTATTCAAACAGACCCATTTTGGTTTCATATTTAGCAGGTTTCATACTTTCCAGACCCTATTCTCTTTAACGGCTAACCACAGTGGAAATGTGGAGGAAGCATGCCAGAGTGGTGCGTACGAAAGGAAGGCACCCATGTACATGAAGGGTGCCTATCTGAGACAAGAGAGACAGATGGAGAGCTCAGTGTGAACAAACCACCTCTGCGGAGGTGTCCCATACAAGAGGGCACTCCTGCCCACTGCCCAGACCGCAGGGACCAGTGGACAAACCACACTTCCCTGCAAGATGCAGAGCGAGAGAGATGCCAGGGGGCCATGCCCCGTTCCCAGAGCAACCCTGACCCAGCCTGGGCACCTCCCCGGCCTGCCCGAGAGAAGCAGCTTTAGGCGCTTCGGCCCGTTCTGACCCAGGACCGACCCCCGCCGACCTGCCCATCCCGCGGGTCTCAACCCACCCCGGGCCAGGCCCAGCGCTGTGTCCCGCATTCCCGCTGCTCTGCCGGTCAGTCCGCCCCGCTCCAGCCGCCTCCTCCGTCTGTCCTCCCCGTCGGACCTCCTCGGCCCCGGTCCGTCTGCCCCCACACACCTGCTCCCTCGCACCGTCTGTCTGTCTGTCCGTCCGCGGGCCACCCCTGCCTCCCCCGGCTCACCTGCTCCCCACGGCGCTGCCTCAGACCCCCCTCCGCTGCGGGCGCCGGACACCGACCGGTTTAATCAATCGACGTCAGCAGCACCGAGCCAGCCCTGGAGCGCATGCGCGGCCTCCGGCCGGCGCCGCAGGGCATTATGGGGAGCGTAGTCTTTGGTGGCTGTGGCGTGGCGACATCCCCTTCCAGCCCAGGCCGGCCGTCAGAGCCGACCCCCCGCGCAAGGACACGTACCCCGCTCAGCCTGATTCCCCAGCGCTCTCTGCCAGCCCGGAGCTGGCTCGAGGGGGGCACTGCAAGCCAGAGCGCTTCAACCAGCATCCCCAGCTGCATAATAGCCGCCCCAAGCCTCGAACTAGGGCAATCCCCGCACGGGCGTGGGGACTACATACTGAATTCTCCTCCCCACTGTTAAACCAGTGTTTTGGGAGAGAGGTGATGCCCTGCCGCTGTTGTCGTATCCTCCTAATTCCTTACCTGGGGCTAGTTCTGTTCCCTGCATAGGCAAGAGATCGCTCTTGGAAAAAAGTATTTCAGGGGTGGCATAGGCAGTGGTAACAGCGTAATAGATGCAAGCAAACAGCATTGAAAGGGGAACCATAGACTAACTAGGCCCATGGCTTTCAACCTTCTTTTCCACAGGACCCAGTGGAAAAAAAATAATTTAGGCCTGCAGCCCAACAATTATATCTTTGAGCAATGCAGTCCGGTCTTTTGGTGGCGGCAGCAGGAGCTACCTTAAGCCTGTCCTTGAGGCTTGGTGAGCCAGTACTGGGCACAAAACCAGGAGCCGTAGTTTGAAAACCACTGAGCTAGGCAGCAAAGGGATGAGGCTGGGTGATATGAAGAGGGTAGCAAGGAGCCAGAGAGCAGCACTGTCACAAACTCTTTTTCCTTACAGGAATCCATGCGTGTCATTGGCAAGGGGTCAGTGTTCACCATCATGGTATTAAGAAGTAAAGCGTTCTCTACTGTAGTCATATGCCAGCCTACAAGTGAATAGAACAAGCCATAAAGATCGTATGGACAGAGAACAGGGTGTACTGAGAAATAACATTTTCCATTTATACAGGACTTCTCCTCTGACAATACTTTAAATCTGTATTTGGGACACACTAGTCACTTCACCTACCACCGCAGTCTTCTCCTCTACCTCAAAGTACCAAACTGTGAGTGAAACTGAACACAATCTCTAGTTTTAGGACTGCAGCATGTAATTTATCCACATTGAAAACGGGGGCTAATACACCCTCTCCATCCCTACCCTTAGTTATTGTGAAAAGTGCCACGACTTCTTTAATAGCCACGATAATACAATTTAGCATATAATTAGTATTTCTGCAGTGCTTGGAATATGTTAAGTCTCATACCACCTGTGAAGTACATAAATATTAACTTAGTTTTTAAAGATGGGTAAACTAAAGAACATTGTTGAAGAGACCTGGACAGGGTCACAGAGAAAGTGGTAAAACCAGGATTAAAACATAGGAGTTCCTGGAACCAAACCCCATTAGCAGTGCATTGCCTCGCTATGAGATATCAGGTCCTTGCTTTTATGCTTTATCCAGAATATATATGATTCTGTTAATTATCACAGGGAGTTATCTTAAACCCAAAGTACCTTGACTTTCACCCCCCTATTACTTGGACTAACCTCAAATATGGTATATTTTGTCCATTCATACAGACTGAAGAGGACTGTAGCTGTGGCCACCTTATATTTAAGTCCATCATTATTGAAACAACATAGTATATTTAAGTGAATCACAACAGTATAGAGCATTTTCAAGGTGTGCAGCTGCAAGTAATCTGCCTTGAAAAACATTAAAAGATAGTTTCCAATAGCAGCACAAATGAATCATATTAGAAAGCTGGCTGTGTGTCAGACTAGCCTCATGTGTATATAAAGCATAAGAGGACAGATGGGTGCGTTCAGTCAAGAAAAGGTGAATTGGAGGGCATTCTGTAATTAGGTCAATATCACCTATGCAGAGGCTAGGTGGCAAATTTTTAATATATTGGACAATATGGTACTCACCCATAAACCACATGCTCTCCCCTTATTAAGCCCATGATATGTAGGCATAAAATGACTTAATTCTGAATGGTAAGGGGACAAAGATAGGAAGGCAAAGTTAAGGCTATGTTAAGTTTTTCATAATTTAATTTTTTGTTTTAATAGATTCAAAACAAATTGTTTTAATAGTTCTAAGATTTTCCTTGTTGCAGGAGTACATTTACACACATTACTACAGTAATACGTTACTTTGTTTAGTTTACTCTTAATAGCAATGGGATGAAAGAAAAGAAAAATTTAAGATGAGTAGTCACTCAAAGTAGTAGAAGCTTCACTGCACAGAACATTTCAAGTTAAACTGGGCAAACCAACAGTCAGGGAAGAATGAATAATCCTGCATTTGTAAGAGATTAGTTGAGCTATTAAGTCTTTTCTACCTTTCATTTCTGTGATTTTTTTGGTACATAGTGATCAGATCCATCCTTGCTTAGCTTGTGATATCTGCTGAATGTAGATTATAGCGCTGTAAGAGGATAAATGCCCCCTCCCCCAAATTTAATGAGTTTTATGAGCTGTCAGAAAAGCTGTTTCTGCAGTAACGTATTGGATCTAAAGCTATAATAGCTAAGGGCTATAATTCTCTGACAGGTATAGCAGAGCCAGATAATACGGAGGGCTCTGTGAATTCACTTGAGTAATGAAGTAAAATCTTGAACCAAATTCTTTAAAACCACGTAACAGAGCCAAGTAGAAGTCCCAGATGAGACCCAGAAAAGGATTTTTGTGTATCACACAAAGCTCCCAAAGAGGGTGGCTTTATTCCTTGTGTTGTATTTTTTCTGCAGGAGGAAAGGGGGGGGAAAAGAGCAGGATTTAATCCAAGACCCATCCACACATTCCACATCTTGGTTTCCCCAATTGACATCAAACCTAGGCTCTAGATGAAGACAATTCTGCATGCCATCGGTTTCTTCTCTCTCTGGATTCTTTCCACTAACACCCCTCCCCCACACTGTTAAAGGTTTATAAGGTGCGACTTGACAAAGCCCTGGCTGGAATGATTTTGTTGTGGTTGGCTTGGCTTTGAGGAAAGGGTTAGACTAGATGATCACCTGAGGTCCCCTGCAACCCTAATCTATGATTAATCCTAATCTTCTAGGATTCCATGATATCCAGAGGAAATACCTTTGAAAACTCAAAATCTACAGTGCTCTCAGGCATCCATTTGAATAAAGGTCTGAAAGTTACTGATGTTCAAATTAAACTTCTTCTAATCAGACTGCCAATTAAAGTTTAATATAGTAGGAACAGGAAAAAATATAAAATACCAGAAAAATCACAATTGTTTGAGAGATATTCTGAATGGCTCAGCCAAGGGGCAAAGTAATTTGTTATGTAATTATGTAATTTTCAGATTACATAGTTTAGTATCATCCCATCAAAACACCGCATGGTACATTGTGAAGTCTAGGAAATCCTTTAAATCATGATGGCTCCAGCAGAACAGGTGCTTTCTTACAATAGTCCTGCCTCCACCACATATATGAGATTGTCAAGATACAATCAGATTTCCAAATAAAGAACCCCAACAAGCTATCTTGATTGCATCTTCTGAGAGACTGGAAGAGAATGAGGAAGGAAGGGCCGTAGAATGATGTTTCAGGAATTGGTGAAGAGTCATACAGCTTTTCTGAAATCAAGGAGAGTTTAGTCTACAACTGTATGACAAGAAAAAAACCCACGTTATGAACAGGAAATCATGCAGAACCAGATAAAACTAGCGAGCCCCTGAATTTCTTTTGCATCTATGAGTTCGAGTCCTTACCCTCTCTTTCCTCACCATAATGGAACACATTCTGGGTAGACAAATGATTTTTGTATCCTTGAATGTTCCCTTGGTCGCATTTCAACAACAGCTTCTATCTATAATCAGTGATTCTGAACAGCATTGGTCATTCTCAAAGCCAAGAGCCACTGGGCCTAGAAGTAAGGGGCATGTTAGTTGTTACCCCACTCTACATCTTTCACGTACGATTGTCATGCACTCCCGTCCCAGATTCTGATACAGCAGACATGTTATGGCTGGAATTTGTCACAGGTGTTGCTGAAGAGTGCCATTATGATGAAAAGTAATCAGGCCCAGCTTCCTTACTTCACTACTCCGAATCATCTGGCCAAAGCAGGTGTTAAGTGTAACTAAATCATAATCCTCCCACAGCCACTTTCAAGAGAACAGCTCCCATCAACACCTTGGTACCACTAAGGACAATAGTTTAATGGTAGACAAATTAGTTTTCCTTTGCCCACGCCCATCAACTGGTGAACAATTTCTAAATGCAAGCGAGTCCTAGTGCTGTCTAATTAATCACTTGAAACGTACCAGAAGAGAGAAGCATGTGTGAAAGAGTTGTTGCTCTGGTTTGGTTATGGCAAAACTAGAACAAAGGTGCGCATCTCATCTTCCCAGGCAACCCCAACTCAAAGGGGCGGGAGCAGACCCAGAATAAGGAGGACCACTGCACGTCTGGGGAGTGTGAGGGACACTTTGGAGTGGTTACATCACACCTAGGGCACAGACACACACCAATATAGACACCATAAATAGATTTGGTTTACTAAGGCTTTTAATAGCAATCACACCACTATACATCCACAAGCCCCACTTAAAGTGCCAGTTCCATTTTCACACCCATCATGCTTTGATATGGGGTCAGCATTGGGCGAACTTCCTCCTTCAGGAACCTCGTCACCTGCTCAAGGGGAAAGAGGAAGGGAAGGTTAGAAAAAGAAATGGGTTCCTCTCTATGGGTTCTTCATCTGGCCCCAGCTTGTGACCTCATGGTCTCAGTCTCACAGATGCACCCAGTCTCCCAGCAATCAAGGATCAAAGACTATGAAGGAGACGGAAGGGAAGTGAGATGGACAGAAAAGGGAAGAGGTGCCTCATCTGCCTAAGAAAATAGTAATCCCTCCTTCCTTTAGGGAAATGGGCAGAGATTCAGAAAGTAGAACATCCCAGACACATAAAGGGACATGGTTTGGACAATTTATAGCGTGATTCCTGCTAACAACAGACGCTTCCCACTACCTCACCTGCTGGGATGCACGTCCCGTAAAGGATGTGGGCTCCAAGAGGCTCTCTAGTTGTTCCTGAATGGGGCTGAAGTAGGGGTCAGCACGGATACGAGCAATGAGGTCATTATCACCCCCTTCCTGTTTCACAACAGCAGCTGCCTGCTGGGAAAGAATGCGTATCTTCTCATGGCAATCCTAGGGGGGAGGAAGTCATCACAATGTTACTGAGAGCACAGACCAACACAGTTGACTCACTGGTGCATTAGGGGGTGGGGTGAATCAAAGGCTACCATAGTGCATAGTGTATGAATGAAACAGCAGTTTGTATGATATCCATTTGAGGCCAATCACTGTATCATGAGCATGCTGTGTCCTTCTAAATCTTTCTCCTGAGGGCATGGGTCTGAAGTATAAATACTTTCCTTGTTTAATTATACTACCCCCACAAAATAGGGTAGAGGAACCCACTCCTCTTCCTCAGGGCCACATTTGAGGTTCACTGTGGCATACTTTTAGAATTCTAACACCTCTATGGTCTGTTGCTGGAAAATCATTATGACTGTTCCCAAAACATTCTATCCATAGTGCACAACAGAATTCTTATCCATCACTAATTGCCCCTGAGGTGTGAAGTACATTGCAGGAGTTTAGCAACACAAAACATTCACAAGATTGGAAAAGAAGAAAAAACTATCCAGCTTAGCGAGCAGGGAGACAGTCACCCAGAGTCAATTAAGGTTTATTTTGAAAAAGACAAGGGCACAGAATACGCCCTCCCAAGGAAAATCCCATGGGATGGGGCAATGGGGAAGGGATCACCCATAAGGACTCCCCTGAACGGAAAAGGCTGTGCCTATATCTAGGAACCCTAATGACAGGCAAGGGTGTCTGCACAAAGGCCCCATACCTCCATGCTGGCACTGATCCCCACTCATGTGGTTCCACTGGAGCCATGTCAACAGAGACTCCCCTAATTGCAGCTCTCCCAGAACCCTAAGAGCATAGGGCTACATTATTTTTTATTAATACTTGTAGGCATGGGTGTGTATGTGAGAACGATGTATAAACTTTCCCACCTCCATGTAAGGAGGGAGGGGTCTTAGAGTCAGGTCTCTAGCCAAAGCCCAAACATACTGCAATTCAACTCCTCCTTAGCCCAAGGATTGGCACTTTTCAGAAGTGGTAACCCTCTGCCCCAAGCAGCACCATACAGTGGCTGCTCCCTCTTCCCAGCCCCTCTTCCATGTGACATGGGCCCAGCCTCCTGGCCTGGAGCTGCTCCTAGTCCCAAGCAAAGCAGCTGCTCCCACCTCCTAGCCCTGCCTCTTCTCCCTCAGCCCTCTCCCACGTGATGTGAGCCCTCAGTGCTCTGGCTAGGAGCTGCCACAAAATTATACAATCCTGGCCTGGTGCCAATGGCAGTCTGAGTGTCACTAAAAATCATTTCCTGTGCCATAAAAAGCTGACGCCTGCCTTAGCCCATGTGAGCTGACATAGGCCACCAATGGGTTTTTAATTGCAATGTAGACATCCTACAAGTGGTGAACCCTCAATTCTTTTAAACCCACCCAGAAAGAAAAAACAGCAATATGCAGACAGCTAATAGATCCTTTAACAGCTACAACTGAAAAGTTAAGGGAATATTTGGAAAATCTGAATTTATTCAAGTCAACTTCCTAGCCCACGGCAGGCCCCTGAGGTGTTAAGGTAATAAGTTACTAAATTTACAGACTGACTTTTTTTTTTTTTTTTTTGGAAGAGTCAAGGAAAAAAATCAAGATGCATCTGAAGACTGACGAAGAACAAATACCCTGGCCCAAGCCATAGTGAAGGAAAGGAGTGTTCAGGGGTGCCTAAGTGAGTCAGGAGCACAAGTCCCTTTGAAAGTGCCTAACTCACATAGTGGATTAGATTTTCAGGAGTGTCTGTCACCAACCTGCAAGTCTTCTGTCACTAATAAAACAGTGAAACTAATATTGAGGGGAAAATTACTGTTTAGAGGTAAGTGGAAATATAAGCAGCATGAATTTATTAAGAATGAATCCTGCCAAGCAAACTGATTATCTGATTTGAACTGAACTCCAAATTACTGATGATTTTGATGGGAACACACACAGATGGTGTTTGGACTGTATTAGCACATTCAGTAACACTCACTGTGAGACAGACTCAAATCGAACTGGTCTGATGAAAAGTACTCTACTGATTCTGCAGGGCAAGTAACTATTGAAGTGTCACATGGATGGGTGTTCAGTACAGCCAAACTTAGCATCTTTATAATAGCAGTAATTTCTCCCAATGTTTTAATTTACAAAAGATATTCAATTTGTCAAACTTGTTCCATTAAACAAACACCCATCCTCCATTAAATGCCTTTGCAATAAACAATTAATGTAATAAAGAATGGACAGCTTACTAGTTACTACATCTTAGGTAGATAGATATCCATCCACAGTGCTTCTAACAAGGAGTAAGAATCCCCAAGTTGCTCCCTTACCAAATGGCCTGAAGAAGACTGGCCCTGTAGCATAATCATAAGGTTAATGGATCTGGGCTCTGGTAGACCAACGAGTCACCAAGGGAGAGGGAAAATAATTCCAAACTTTTATATAAGCCAATAACCCCAAGAGCATGATCCCAGGCAGCGATTATCAGATCCCCACAACTGGTTACATACCTGACGATTACCCCCTGCTTTCACCATGGCCATGATGATATTCTCTGTGGCCATGAAGGGCAGCTCCTGTCGGATCCGCCTCTCAATCACCTAAACAACCAAAAAGAAACAGGCACTACCACACTGGAGTGGACAACCAATAGATCTGGTCAGGTATTTTCTGCCATACTCCTGCCTCATAGTGCCCCAAATTTTACAATGGGGGGGGGGGGGAAGGGGGAAGGAGAAAAATGAAAACACCCCTTTTCTAGATCCAATCTAGAAATGAAATAAATGAAATGAAATTGAAATATTGAACTTTTATCCTAGATAATGTTACTGCAGGTGAGCATCACATTCATGTAACTGCCTACACTTTCCTGAATCTTAATAGGAGACTTGCCCCAACAATATCCTGTGGCAGCAAGTTCCATGACTTAGCCATACACTTCAGAAAACTATTTTCTTTGATCTGTTTTAAGTCTGTTGCATTTTAATTTCTTCAGTTGCCCTCTGATTTTTGTATTGAAAAGAGAAGTACCCTAGTGAGAAACTGCACAGTTTGGCTTAACACACTTTGGAATATCCTCTGAGCCAGCAGCAGGTAAGAATTCAAGGCTCTGAGCGAGATGGCAGACCCGCAGCACCAAAGGGGATGTAGCCCTGCATGCAAGTTCTGTTATTTACCTTGGGGTACACCACAAATCCTTCGGAGATGTTCTGCAGTGTGCTCAGTATGATGTCAGCTGTGAGGAAAGCCTCAGCCAAACACACACGCCTGCGAAACAGATGTAACCAAGGAGTCTGATTTAGCCAAACAGGATGCTGCAGCTTAGCTCAACCCTAGCACCTGCACAGATGTCTCTAGATGGCAACTCCCTCTCCCAACAGGCAGAACTATTCCTTGTAGGCACTTCCTGCTGGGACAGACCAGAAGTGGGGAAGCTAGAAGCAACCTATCGCACCTTCTGCTTGGATAGGCCTGGACAAGAACAGCGTGTTACCTTTACTCACGACTGCTGCACCATTCCCAGATGCTGCTGCTTTCCTTTTCAGATGATCTTTACTGTGTAAAACGTTCATTATTGTCCCACTCAAAGGAAGGGGAAGTAAGTTTACATCTTCAGTTGCTCCCAACATTCTCTAGTCATGTTGCTTTTCATCAAGTGCTATCTGCCAGCCTGAGGTTCAGAACTGATAGTTTGGGTTTAAAACTACTGTTTTCTAAATGTGTCACAGTGCTGTTCCCTACAGGAACTTTCCAAGCAGTGCACTGAATGAGAGGGAAACATTTACCCCAAACCAGATTTCACCCTCTAAAGCCAGGCTCTTCCTTTATTTCATCATGTAATTAGGGTTTCTCTGCTCACGACCCTCCCCATGGCCAGCACAGACCTGTTGGCGCTGTCATCCAAGGTGCGTTCAAACCACTGCACAGAGGCTGTATGGAGTGGATTCAGGACCAGAGTAATCAGATGACGAGCCAGGCTGCAGCAGCGCTCTGAACGCATTGGATTCCTCTTGTAAGGCATGGCGCTTGAACCTGCAGGCAAAAAAAATGCATTGCAGGGTGGGAGGGTGGTAAAAGGGAAGAGAAGATGAAGAATATAGAAGAGATCAAAGGAACTCTGGCCTTCCCAAGCAAAAAAAGCCACCATTCACTTTTTAGTCTGATTCATACTGTGAAGAGACATACAGTGGGTGAGTTAGTATCTTTTATTGGATCAACTCCTATTGATCCAAGAGACAAACTTTTGGGCTTACACAGAGCTCTTCTTCAGGTCTCCACAAGAGCTCTGTATAAGTTCAAAGGCTTGTCCCTCTTACCAACAGAAGTTGGTCCAATAAAAGGTATTTCCTCATCTACCTAGTCTTTCTAATATTCTGGGAACAACATGAATACAATACTAGGGAGTGTTGCCAATTAGTCCATCTCCGTAACACGTGGCAGGTTTTTTCGAAACCACCCCACCCTTAAAACCAGCACTATATCTGTACTTGCAGTGAAGAAAGCAGGGCTTTAATTCCTAACCCTGTATGATTACTTTACAAATATGAGAGACAGAAACGAGGCTGAGTTACTTTAGTGTGCTGTATTTCGCACACTTCCTCGACAGTCTACCCATGAAAGTTAGCAACCTGTGGCTGAAAGTCTGAGTGTTCATATTTAAAAAGCAGAATACTTGACATGCTGTCTGTCACTCTAGTATAGTTGAGGTAATGATGTGGGTGAGGATGAAGTATGCTGACTCATCCTATAGCACCAGCTTGGGTATCTAGGTTTTCTCAGTTATCACTTCAGGGCTCTGGAATTCTTTCCCCTTCCCATATATATCAGAGCTACATCAGTGACCTCTTTCGGTATCAGGCTCCATCCTGGTTCCTCTTCCAAGTTTGTTAACATACGAAGGATGGAAATACTGAGCCAATTAATTTTAACAGGAGTGGTGAGTGCTCTGCTCTCCTGAGAATCAGGCCCTCATCTGCAAAGGGGTAGGGAGCAAGGGTGGTATTATTTTTGCACCGTGGACTTATTTGGGCACAATGCCAAAATTAGATGGCACTATTTTATAATTCGTTGAACACCTAGAGTTCTTCAGGCACAGATATACTTAAAAAAAATTTTTTTTTTAATCTAAGCAATTTATACTAGTGACATCACTACTGTTGCTGGGAAGAAGATGCTGGTTAGGGGACCCCGAAGGCAAACAAAAAAGATAAGCTAACTGGAGCGTGCATTATGAACCAACATTTGCCATCCCTCACCAATCTGGTCTCTCTCAAAAGGCTCTTCTATCTCCTTGAGATTGGCCAGAAGGCGGATGTCAGTACAGATCTAAAAAAAAAAAAAAAGGCAACAAAAGCAAATGAACACACAAAGCTATTCACCTCTGCATTAGTTTGTGTGTCTGGGAACATTCTGTATTTGTGTCCATGGAGTAGCTTGAGGAGAGAGAAAACAATGCCCTTCAAAAAGCAAAGCCACTCCAGAATGAAGGCTTTAACTTTAATATGAAAAAATTAAAGTTTAATCTATACTACAAACTACTCATATTTGTAACCAGATTAGGCAACCACAAAGCTGTGACGAGGTTTCCTGATGGAGTGGTAGCACCTCAAAGATATACGCTAGTTTCCCCAGGGGTTTCAGTTTTCTGAAACTTCCAAATTTATACTTAAGAAGTTCAAGGTAAAAGAATGGGAAAATAGGGAAGGGAAGTTTGTCCTGCTGAGATACAAGAGGACTCCAGGAAGGGTCAGAAGAGAGAAGATAAATCAGTAAACATTAAATACACCACTTTAAGTATACATGGTGCTTCAACACAGACATGTTCACTGACCCAGAGAACGTATAGTCTAAGTAAGACAGGATAAACCACCATAGGCCTGAAGACTAGGCATGGGAGAGTGTGGGGATAAACAGAGAGGAAGAATGCTACAAGGACTCAGCTCAGTGAAGGAAGCCATTCAGTGCAGTGGGAGGAAGATACTGAGGGAGGAAATGTTGAGATTTTAACACATTCCATTAGGAAGGCATTTACTTTAGCTTGCTCTGCAACCCTAGACAAAACATCCAATGAAGCATTAGTTTGGTAGTGAAGAGAACATTTGAGCAGTCAACTCCAATTCACATTTCCTGGGGAAAGCGCTCTCCATGACCATCTCCCCTTCTAACCCCATCAGATTGACCACATTTGCCCGCCCCCCCCCTTCCATACTGAGCTTGGAGACAGGGACTCACCTTGTGTATGGACGCCCCCAGACTGGCTAGCACAGATAGGACTTCAATATCCACTTTACGGCTGTAGGTCTGCCCTGTGACAAGATATGCTCTGGAAACAAAAACAAAGATAAAGCCCTCTGGACACAAGCACCATTAAAACAGGATTGAGGGTAGATGTGCACTGCAGAGGCACGATGCTGAGGAGCTCTGCTTGGCTACGACCACGGGGCTGCTCGACCAGCAGTACGTCACTTGCTCATTCACACAATGGGGAACTTGATTCATGCTGCTGTGCTCCCTGTGTTTGCATGCTGGTGTGTAGAGACAGCGGAGCAAGAATGGGAGGCCAATCTTTGAGAGGGTGAAAAGAGAATAAGGGAGAGAAGTAGAAATAGGGATCTAGCTGGGTGATAGGAGCTTCCCTCACAGAGCTGCAATGTGGGTTGGAAAGGAACAGAAGTAGATGAAAGTGTTCTCTCTAAACCTGAGCCCAACAGAGTGGAAATTAGTTAGCTGGATAGCAGAACCTGTGTTCCTGTGGACAGTGGGAGGTGTCACACTATCACTTCCCCATAGCATATTTTAGAGTACAAGGTTACCCAGCAAGCTTTTTACATACCGCTTAAATCCTGCCTTCATAGTCACCAGCCTGTCCAGCTCCTCCACCTCAGGAGAAGAAAAAAGGCAGGAACCTCAGAATGTAATAATGACGAATCAGACATGCAGGGCTACGAGATACCGACAGAACAAAAATACAAAGGCTTTAACTGCCCCAATCTTCTGTATCCACTAAGGGCTATGTCAGCACACCTCAATCCTGATTGAAGCACCTCCACTATTACAATACTGCTCTCCCAACAACAACACTCTGCCAATGAACTTCCAAAGTGACCCACAGTGTTCACACTTATTCAACCTTAGACCCTCCCCTCTCCCACATAGTCAATGTTCTCAACCCGCTGACTGGGAATTTGGATCACTGGCTCAGTGACTCACCTTATCATGATCTCCCTCAAAGAGCTGCAGGAAGCTGGCTTGGGTGCCAGTTGTACCCTTCACGCCACGAAATCGCAAGTCATCTCGAGCCCGCTGCAGGTTCCGCAGGTCCATGCATAGGTCCTGGATCCACAGGCAGCAACGTTTCCCTACTGTGGTTAGCTGTGCAGGCCTGAAAGCAAGCAAGGCAGATTGTCATTGTGACACTCCCTACACACAGCCTCTCAAAGAAGGTAGGTATTCACAGAACACTAACAAGAACCACCATGACTCCTTGCTGCCTCTTTCCTTTCAACTCTGAGAGAAGACAGTGACTGAGGCCTGGTTTACAGTGCTGTAATGTATTACAGTTACATAATGTAACTATCGTCTCTCACGTCAACGCACTTCCATTACATAGCACGATATCTTCCTGGCACTACGTCAACGGCAGAGGCCCTCCCATTGATGTTGCCTTCCGCCTTTTGGGGAGGCAAACTAATTGAGTCCATGGGAGAGCACTTTCCCATCGACCAAGTGATGCCGCTGCATCAATCCCTGCCATGGTGGCACTGTAGACATGCCCTGAGGCGCTGAAAGGCCCAGTTTATGGAGAAAAGATTTTAATAAAATGCCTGACTAGATATATACACTTCTGGGAGTCACTAAGTGAATGGTGGCAGCAGAGTTTTACAGCTCCTTTCCCCACCTTGTGAAATAATCAACCATCAGCAATTGAGTTGTTTTTCCATCTAATAGTCATCAGATCTTATTCTACAACTCTTAATTTAATACCACTATGAATGCTGGTCCATCTCCAGACTTTCTCATCAACAACATCTGAAAAAGCAGAAGCTAACAGACAATCTTCTTATTGCCAAGTTGGCTGACCAGGCAGAGTATGCCCCTCAGAGACTAGATGAAATTACGGACTGGCTAAAACAAATCTTGAGTGAACAGACTATGTTAAGAAAACTATCTGAAGATATAACTGAGATCAAATACATTACTAGCACACAACAAGCTAATTTGCAAGGTTTGAAATTAAGTCTAGAGGAAGCTAGAATCTACTTGCGAGAAGACACAGCGAGTATTAGGAATACAACTTCAGAGCAACAGGAAAGAACGATTAAAGCACTGCATGGAAGGTTAATGATCACAAGGAAAGATCAAGGAGAAACAATTTGAGAATTGTGGGTCTCCCACAGGGCCTGGAAAAAGAGAGGCCTGTGAAATATTTACCCACTATTCTGCCAGTGCTTTTCTCTCTTCTCCCTGATCAGAGCATAAAAATTACTGAGAGCGCCCACCACTCTTTTGCATCAAAACCCTCTCCAAATTCAAAGTCCCAAGCGATAATTGTAATATTTCAAAAATGCAATATTAAGGAACTCATTCTTTAAAAAGCCCCTGAACTGAAAAAACTAAAAAGAAGGGACACAGGCTGATGATCTTCCCAGGTTACATCAAAAATGTGGTGGAAAAGAGGACTTTTCAGCTGATCAAGGATACTAGACAAATGATTGGGTTTGGACTACTTCATCTTCTTGCCTGCTAATTTCAAAATTAAAAAGTAAGGCAAGAGGATTAGTTTTGGGACAGCTAAAGTAGTTGACAGGTATCTGATCCCACTACAAGCTGTAGAAGAAACAACCAGGATGCATTAAAACAACATGCATTATCAGCCACTGCAATGTTAAAATTCACTTCTCAGTCTAACAACAAGCTGCAAAGGTCAAATCCACCAATTTTTATCTCCTTCCCATTTCATTTATTTGAAATTCCCTGGTTTCACCAGCTAGGGAGCGAGATGGTGAAAAGAAGGATCTCGTCTTTGACTGAATTATAACCGTGATGGCCCGAATTTGGACTCGGGAAGCATCTGCAGCTGCTGCTGTTGGGAGGCTGGAATGTAACAATAGGGACACACCTGTATTAATCCTACCCCCCAACTCCCCATGATTCCGGTACACTGGAAGTACACCCAGTACCTTTGAGATCCTGACTTCAAGCCAACTGCTTCTCCAGATTGCAGGGGGGAGGGGAGAGAGGGAAGGGCATTTAACAGAGACATATGATTTTGTTTTCTATCTATCTATCTGAGGCACTTTGTTGACTCCTGGAACCTTTTCCAATCCCCCACTTTCCTCAATGATTTTTCTTTTTTCCCATTTCCATCTAATTTTCTATATCTCAGGTTTACAGTAAACCTGGAAACATTCAATCCATTTGTCCTAAATGTACACTTGAGACACAACTAAGAATATGATCACTGCAAACAGGAACTTGAATGGGCAGAGAGCAAGGAAGAAGAAGAATGGTTCATTGTAAGCACAAGAATGTATGAATTGGATTGATGAGATTCAACTGAGCAAAAGGACATTGAGGATGGCTGTCAGGAGACATTTCCTAACTGCAAGGCCTATTAGATCACGCAAGAGAAATGGCTGCAACA
The DNA here is from genome assembly GCA_007922175.1 of Pelusios castaneus. Taxonomy (NCBI): domain Eukaryota; kingdom Metazoa; phylum Chordata; order Testudines; family Pelomedusidae; genus Pelusios; species Pelusios castaneus. The sequence continues at coordinate 11,954,846 of ML685814.1, forward strand.
CCATTGCTTAGGACATTTAAAGCTTGGCAGGGCAGTGGTCTGGAGAATAAACTGTATAGAGAAACCATGCATGAGCTAAGGAAGAAGACAGACAAGATACAAATTAATAGATTTCCTCCCCAAAATCTTCTCAGTTCCATGATTCTGTTTTTCACTCACAAAGAGTTACCTAGACACAGAAATTTGATCTACTTTTAAATAATACGGTTGTTCTGAGGATAGTAAAATTTACTTAAGTCTTCACCTGTTCAGTGACTTCTGTATTTCTTAAGTGACAATTTTTATAAGATTAACACCTCGCCTCACAAACTCCCCCTGCTGGATCTGTAGCAATGGTTCAGTAACACACAAAACTTAAGCTTAACAAAAACAAATGATCAGAGCTGGCAGAAGGGAGGATGGGGGGGAGAATGATGTCACACTGGCTTTTTGTAGTTCTGATGGTCATGGACAGAAATAACATACAGACAACTGCATAGCCCAGTGAGCTTCCAACTAGAATTACATGATCAGATTCTTTTAATCAAGAAAGGTTAGGGTGCACAAAAATGTGGACTGGAACAGATTGCCGTGATTAAATAATTATTTTGTATGTAACACACATTCACCACAGCCTCTGAGCAAACAAACAATATCTAAAAGTGACTCTCACATCTTATTAACCAGTTCTAACATTAAGACTCCCGCTCCATGAAATAAGTTAAATATCTGCACCTTTCAGTCATGTTTTTCCAGGCAAAAGCCTTTTCACAATGGCTTGAAAAAATATCAAAGAGTTCTAGATCTGTCAATCAAAACAGTAGCTATCAGTCTGAAAAGATTACATTTTCTACTGCAGCAGCTGCAACGTATCTTATAAATAAATTTGTTAGTCTTCAAAAGTGCCACTTGTTTTGCTGACCTAGACTAACACAGCTACCCCTTAGGAACTTGTCAACATATCTTCAGTCTCCCATTTCCTCTGCAGTAAAGAACACATAGCTTCCGGTGCTCCTCTGACAATGCAAGAGACAGAGGTCGCCCCAGGATTTTAGTTAAATAAATTCTGCTGACTGGCCTTACTGGCCTGTTTATTTTCCATCTGTGTACCCGACTGAGACGTGGCATGAGGCTCTCCTCTCGACACCCAGAACAATAAGCCAGTATGTTACTTTTCTTCCTCAGTAAGTGAGAGCTTTGTTGCAGGGAACATTCAGTCAACACTAGTTCCTGAGTTCCTCAGAGATGCATCTCTATATAGTGTCCAGTCCATTCTCACTAGACACTCACAGAAATGATTTAATTTGCTCCTTCAAAGAGGTAGTTGAGACACAAGCACTTATCAAGGACACACTCTTTACCTTAATATAACAGAGAGATAGTTTACAGTAAAACTAAGAATAGGTTTATTAATAAAGAACAGAGATTTAAGTGATATTATGCAGAGAAACCAAGGAAATAGTTATAATGAAAACATGCTTTTCAGCATCTAAAACTCAATTTTAGCAAGCTATAATATTTATCTAAACAGCTCTCACATCAAGTTATACCATCTCCAGCCATTTCAGCCGGATCCAAAATTTTACAGAATCAGAGGGTGCTATCCCCTTAGCTCCCTATGTGATTGATAACTAGAATATCTTTTTACTCTCTCTACATTTCCCAGTCTATTTTCATTGCTTGAACAAGCCAAGAAGCATTCCTTGAGGTACATGTTCTCACGAGTCCCTCGACGTGCTCACCGAGATATTTTCACCACCACTTGTTAGCTTAATTGTTTTGTATACCTTTTATGTAAATATAGTTGTATTGTCTTCCACCTGTAATCAAGCTAAGCAGATCCACGTTTCTTTGTCTAAGACAGATTTGTTTATTCACAGCCTTGAAAACACATTGAGAACATATTTATTTACACACACACCTCAACAAGTGGTTTTCAGCCTTTTTTCATATGCAAACTCCTAAAAAATTTCACATGGAGGTGTGGGCCCCTTTGGAAATCTTAAACACCCTGTGGACCTCCAGGCATCTGGAGGTTGAAAATCACTGTTTTTGATAACCACTTTCTGTGCATTCCAGGGGTCTGTGGACCTCAGGTTGAAAACTGTTGCTCTGTGAACATGTATATCATGCAACGACATTCCAAACCAGTGTGCATCATTTTAATGAGATGCCTGGCAAGACACTGTGGCTAAATATTCTGACAACAGGGTGGTGAATGTGCCCTTTGTCGGTTGGCACAAAGAGGCTCTTAGGGTCACACTTGGATTGATGCTTTCCTCACTCTTCTTCAGGAGTGACTTCCTATGCAACAAGGACATTTGTTCTGACATGCAATTTCCTAACCGTCCCAATCTCTGCTGTCCCACCCTACTTCTACTAGTGGAAAAATAAGATTTACATCAAAGTCCATAGCATAAAGTCCTGAAAGTAAACAACTGCCATTCATGGCAGCAGAAGATTAACCAACATCACCAACAGGTCTTGCCCTGGTCTTGATTCCTTACCTGCACCCTTTTCTCCTGAGCAACAGGGAGAAACTTGTAGAAAGTGAGTTTAGGAATGGTATTTTATATTACTGACTTTATATAGTTATAGGAATAGTGGCTTGTTAGGGTAGGCCCAAGCCTGAACCAGTTTTCAAAGGCCTTAGCATACAACTCACATGAACCAATGCCAGAACTCAGACGCCATATAGTCTGTCTCAGCAACCTTGGAAACTTACAATGTTACAAGAAATACCCTGCACATAGCGTGTGAGAACTGAGGGCTATGTTGCAAAGCCTTGTAATGGCTATGTTGCAAAGATTTGGCCCTGCTTAGAGCGTATGGGAACTGATAGCTATGTTGCAGATGTGTAAAAGCGTAGATGTGTAAAACCGAGGGGCAATGTTGCAAAGACGTGGGAACCTCTGGAAAAGCAGGAGGGGAATGGGAGGCACAAAATTCTATAAATATTAGTCCCAAAAATGGGGAGGGGAGACAGTAGGCTGGACATGACTCAAGATGCCCCGTGGCTCCGGCTACGATAGCAAGTGGGGTCTGTCCATAGCCAAAAACAGAGAAAGGTCAGGTCCTGGTCTTAAAGGTGACTGGACTGGCATGTAGGCCCGAGCTCATCAAAGAAAGGTCAGCACCTGATCCCCGAGGGTGGCGAGACTGACACGTTGGTAAGGAGTTCGGTGAGTATTAAGAAACCACAAGAGGCCTCGGTGAACACTGGTTAAAAAGTAGCTACAGGGATATAAGTAACAGGTATATGAGTAACAGGTATATAAGTAACTGAAATAGAAATTGAAGCTTAGTACCCCGAGTCCTGGTGTAAGGACAAAAGTAGGTTAGCGCCCTGGTCCCCGAGGGTACGGGGGGATAGGTATAAGGATAGGGAACAAGCAGTTTCTCACCCTAGCCTGGGAGTACAGGTAGATAGCCTGCCGTCCCCTTTGAAGTTAGGGGCACCCCTTTGTTGCTAGGGGCAAGTGCAGAGTAATAAGAATAGTTTTAGCAATTAAATGGTTAATAATGCGCATTTACTTTTATCTTTAAGACCTGCTGCAGCACAATAACATAACAAGTTTAACAGTAAAGTACTAAATCTTGCAAGTATATAACAGTTAAAGAATGCACTAACAAAAGAGATAAGAAAAAAATATGTCTTCTTGTACTGCTCTGCAATAAATACTTTATGATTTTAACTCTCTTGATTCTATTGCTATTTTCCATGGTACTGTTAATTCCTGGCACTTCCCTCCCTCTTTTTCTGTTTCCCCTATGGGAACAGTACTTGATTCCTTTGGTAATTACCTGGGTTATCGGCTGGCTCGATTTAACCCTTTATTATTCAGTTCTAGTTCCCCTGACTACTGATGTATCTGTCAGCGCCTCCCTTCCATCAAATCAAGGCCGGGCTATAATCCCGGTGGAAAAAGAACCCGGCGTCTGCCTGGTCCCCTCGATGAATAATACCCCGAGGGGTGATGCCAAACAGTATACAGGCTTATCCAAAACTCCCACTCTAGAACTGTCCAATATTCTGTCTGAAAGTAACCAATGCCACATGTATCACAGAAAAGGCATAAGGTTGGAAGAGAAAGAAATTGTCCTGCTTTGTCAAGTTCTGATCTACTTTGACTTTGAATTAATTAATCCAAATGAAGAACATATTCTCTCTATGCCTGCAAAAGACGCTACTCGTGACAAAAGCTTGTTTAACACTTCATGAAACTCTGGGTCTAATGACTTCCACCACTTCAGTGGTGACTGTCTTTACATCATACTCAGCAACATGTACTGTTTGAATGGTTCATCTACAGCCCGGATATTTATTATGGTTGTCAAGGCTGTTGGGTCATGCTCATCTTGAAGCAGCCTCTTCTTCATCAGTTCAGCATTTACCTTGGTACTTTGGACTGAGAATATTGGGGAAAAAAGGTGGAGTCAGTGCTTCATTTGTCCACTTCTTTAGTGCCTCAAATTTATTTGTTGTTGGATATTTTTCTTCAGTGTCTCAAAGTTCTTTCCAGATTTCAACAGCACCAGCAGTACAGCCGCCATCTTTCTGTAGTTTGTCCAAGGCTATGTAGTATATGCAGCCTATTTTACATTTCTGTTTAGTCTGATGTGGACTACTCTGAGATTTTCATCTATTTTGTCACAATTTTCTTCACAAAATTGTTCAGAATAGGTTAGCTCTTAAACAGCTCAGAACAGTCAACCACTGAATTTGATCATACATTTTCAGGGAGAATTAATCTTGATTCTCCTGCGCTCTTCAATCGAAGCTGAAGGAAAGTGGTTGTTATAGGAGCATTTTGCAAATTTAAACAACTTTTTCCTTTATTCCTGTAGTTGTACTTAAGTCTTTGGCTAAAAGATGCATCAAATGAGTGCTGCACATCCATGTGTTTTAAGTTTCAGGTTCTCAAAGGTATCTTTGAGATTTCTTCTAATCTTTGCTACGTTTGCAACACTGCCACTGACAAAGCTACAGAATTGACATTTGATTTTTTTTTTTTTTTTACTGCTATTTCTTTTAAGTATTTGGCTGCATGAGCATTTCCTGCTGTATCAACTGTTTCTGTAGGAGACAAGCCCATCTTCTGTTGTCACCCAGGCATGGATGATGATGATGATGAAGAAGAAGAAGAGATGCAGTTAATCTACTGTCAAGTTAATTATGTTAAATTGCAGCACTGCTGGTGGCATCAGCAGATGACTCCGAAGTTGTGGACATCGGAAATAATGGACATTCACAACCCTTTATGTCTAAGATGGCCCCTGAAACAAAACGGTAAAAAAGTCACTCTCACTTGCTGATTATTATTCAGGGCCACTGCTTAAAAATATTGTAAATGAAAATTTTCCTCATACTGCAGCTATTTATACCACTTTAAATTATATTAATTATTTTCCCTATAAAACTGAGTTTAAAATAAACGAATCATAAGGATTATCTTTTTCGGTTTAAATCCTTATCTCTGGCAACATACCAAACAGCTTGGAAAAAAACATGTTTTAAATGCTAAAATTCATAAATGCCTAATAAAACTTATTTTTAAACAGGAAATCTTCACCTAAGCTTTTTGATTATACTAAGCAATATTTCCTGACCAGATAGATGATCCAGATTGTTCAAACACTTCATCTTCAAAGTCACTGCATTCTGAAGAGCAATTTTCATAATGTCATTTCATGTTGGCAACCAGGTCTTGCATCTCTGTTGCACCGTTTACAGCTTGGCATGAGTTACTTTTTTTACCCAGAGGTACAGGAATTTCTTGAATGTATTCCCAGATAGGTTCTTTTTTTACGATCTGCAGGCACTTTTTTCCTTCAGTTCCTAGCTGTTGAAATCAACACTAGAAGCTACACACTGAAGAATGTTGCTCCTTTTTCCCCAGTGTCCTGCTTTGACAAGTGTTGCTCCTTTTTGGTTGCATATTCTCTTCCTTCTCTTGTTACACAACTCCCCTACCCCAGAAAAACAAAAGAACTAAGAACAATCCAAGACTTTTGATCATATAGCCCATGTGCCTGCTGCACTGCAGGATTTGTTTAGACCAAGGAGGCGGCAGTTGAGAAATTAATGGATATCTGTTTGCATCTGTCCATGTAGACATACATACAAGGAGAGAAAGTGAGGCCATTTATCAGGAGTGTCCAGAATCATCCAGAAACTAGGGCTGGTAGTTATTGGGTAGATCAGTGTTTCCATGAGCTGGAGAGTAAGTTTCCATGGTAGGTAGAGACACAAATATTTATGATTTGAGAACTGAGACAATCAGAGCTCAGGTGTGGAGAAGCTATATGGTAGAAGTATTAAATCACTCAGCGGGGCTCAATAGAGGATACTGTTGAGATTCATGATGGTATGTCCTGGAGTCAGAGGCTGGGTCTCAGCACCTGGGATAACTCTGTCAGTGTTCACCCAGGACCACAGTCCCTGGGTCCCCCACAGGGTCAAGCCCTTAATACAGTACATGACCTACAATGCCCTATTTAGAAAGCTTGACCTCAAAAGTCAGATTTCCTCCCTGATTCTTTCTTTACATGGAAAAGCAACCTTTAACTCAAAGTTTTTGATAGAGGCTCATGGATTCGTGGCGTTATTTTAATGAATCAAGTGATTATAAGAAGATTAGGTTTTAACATATTTTATATTAAAACAAGATTTCAAAATTAAAAAAATTATTTAAATAAAAACCCCATCATTTTTATCCACCCTCCCCTGATACATGAGAATTGTCTGGTCCTGAAGTTCTCATTGCAGAAGCAAGCCTCAATCACATGGTATTGTCTCTACATTAAGGACCTGAGCAGTTGCCAGCAATAGTTTTTTCTGAACTGTTGTGAAAACAGCTTAAGTGACAGCCTACACAGAAAGTGTCACAGGAACTCGGCATCCAAAGCGCAGGTTTGGTATTAGTTCCAACCATGCTTTCTGTAACAGTGGTTTTGTACCATCTACATTAGCAGTGAAATTTCTTTTGGCACAGGTTCAAAGGGAGCAATTGCTGAAAGCTACGATTCAGTTGCCTGTGTCTATTCTTTTTTTCAAAACACCCTACTGCTGGGTCTTGAAACAATGTAATGAGCTCAACTGATCGGGGAGAAGGGGTCTTGTGATAGACGAGACAGCAGCAGCACCTTCCATCTAAAGAGAAGCCTATGTAACTAACACAAAAGCTCCTGGGCTACTTACTGGTAGTGAGTGAAACCCAGGGTAGGTAAGTCAGCGTACTGCTCGGCAAAATCAGCCAGCCGGCTAATCACTGTGGCGAGCTGATGAGAGTGGGGAGAGGAGAGAAAACAGGCAGAGAGTCAGAAAAGGAATTGCAATGTAGAGAGAAGTTACAAAATAACCTTGAGTTGTCTTGGTACAGGGCTGACATATTCTTAAGCATGACAGAGATGGGGAAGGGAGGAATAAAAGTATGCAATACTTAATTGGATCAATTTCTAAAGACACTAGTAGGCTTCAAGTTTACTTGTCACTTGGGGTGTATGCACATATTTTGCTCCATATAAAACAAACACAAGAGCTGACACACCAGATTGGATCAATGGTCAATCTAGTCTGTTTCCCACCTCTACCAGGCACTGCTGGGTGAGTGGTTAACTGTTTAGTTCTCTCTTTTGAGGACTGGGACAAGGAAAATGAATCCTCTTGTAGCATATCAGACCCTCCCACTTCCATTCCATCCCTCAGGAAGCAAAAGACCTTGAGAGAAGTTGGGGAGAGACGAGATCTGTGGAGGTAAGGACTGCTCACCCACTCCACAGCCACTCTTTCCTGCGTGTTCAGCAACTCTCCGAAGAGCTCCACCTCACCACCATTCTCTGAGACACTAACAAGGATAAACAGCATTCACCCAGAAGCCATTAGCTGTGCCCAACTGCAGGATGCTGTGCATATCACTTCTTTCTCACCTTGGGCAGCAGCAGGTTAAACCCATCGCGGAGAACAATCAGGTCCTGGAAGTAACGAGTAAAGAAAATTCAGTTCAGCCTGGCTTGAGAGCCACCAATGCATTCCTCTTTCTTCTTTGTGGGAGGCAGGGAGTCCCAGTCTCTCTGAGCTCACAACTGCCTTGGATAATTAAACAGCTTTTCCTCCCATGGAAGCTTCTGACAAAGAGCCTCTCCATTTCTCATCCTAAAACTCTCACCTTCCTGAATCAAAATGCTGTACCAAAGGGACTTTCTTTAAGCCAAAGAGGCCTGGATATTCGTCAGGGCCCATCCATGTCAGTGCTTCTATATCAGCCAGAAAGAGTCCTGCAAAGTAACATGAGTTCTGTTCCAACCAACCCTCTTGGGGGGAAATCATGCTTTTGTAGAATTCAGAGTGCTCAGGGGAATGAGAGACTAGATCCCAGCATTCCCACATGGAAGTGCAAGCACTACTTGCCACAGCGCTACATGGTTGTTTCAAGGTTTCACTTCAATAAGAAGGCTGGTCTGCTAGAGTTTTCCTTTAACCTCCTCTGGGGCAATCAAGTATAGCTGAGTCTAAAGGGCCTGGAAAAAAATCAGGTGCCACACGTCCAGGCAAAATGCAGGATTGCCATAGGAGAAATATAAAAGTGCACTATGACTCTCAGGTCCTGTTGAACAAAAGGAACAACTCTGGCTATGATCAGTTTGGGAGGGAGTGGGGACAACAGCAACACACTGGGGAATAACATCATTTTGTATTAATTTTGTGCAGGCTACCACCAAGCTCTTGACAAAGTAAATACTGAAGAGCAGTACTGTATTTTTTTTTAATACAAGATTCTTATGCATTCCACTGGCCCCTAAGGAACTCCTCTCCTACTGAAACAATCTAGATTACGCATACAACAACTGAAAGCGCATAATCTGTATGTGTCAAGAGTGGCTTTGATTTCTCAAATCGATGAGCTGCTGATCAAACGGCACGGCCAATAAGTCAAGCAGATCTTTTTTTCTTCGCGCAACTTACATGACGGTGAATTTCCCTAGTTTGAGACAACAGATGACACACAAGCGAAGCTTAGTCAGTGCAGTTGTTTGAGGACGGATCTCGCCTCATGCCAAACGAAGCGCAGTTGTCAGGGTGTTTGGAGCACCAGAACTCCAACTCACAGACACTCTGGTGAAACCGGGAGGGGGGAATTGGTTCCAAAAAGTAAAATGATATCAAATTTCAAAAACTGTATTTGGCAATTTTATTTTTAAAAGTAAGTTTGAAATAAATAGACAAGTGAGCAGTGTTTTGTGGCAGCTCAGTGTCTGGCAGCTCTCTGAAGAAGAACATGCTCAGAGAATTGTTTTTACCGTATTATCGCCCACATAGCAGGAAGTGGCTCCAAGATGAATGACAGCAGCAGCTTTAGGACAGCAGTGAGCGAACGTGTGCACATGAGCCATCACATCGTGGCGCAACCTCTTCTCCTCCTCAGCTGCCATCTTGAAGTCTATATTATCCAGGTTTGCCTCCATTTCTTGGATTTGCTCGTCTGTGATAGGCAGTCCCAGTGACTAAAGGAGAAAAACCAAACAAAAGCAAAAAGTTAACTCCCTCTGACACAAAGAACCAACACCGGATGGAGACAGAAGCAACACACACTTTACCCCCATTCAATTCCTCCTGGACTAATGTTAACTAGATATTCTTGCGAGTGAAAGGCCATATTATGGAACTGTGGTAGCAAATGCTTTAGTTCAGGGATCTCCCAAACTTTTCAGAAGAATAGCCTATATACGAGAATGTCCCTGGGTTACCATTCCCCTCTGAGCCACAATTATGTAACATACTTTTGAGAACAGTAGCAATTTGCATGCATGGAAAAGCACTTTCAGGAAACTAATGAATTACAGCTTCTTCTAATGCAATTAAGTGGCTGGAAAGGAGAAGCACTACCATGTGAATCTGCCAGCTCCCGTCAGGCTCCCAGCAAAACTCTGCAGACCACCACTTGGCCACAGTCTGGGAATCTTTGCTTTATGCAAGTACCATGCTTTGATTGGTTGTAATTTTCTGAAATATTTTCCTTCATAGACCTCATCTTAGCTAAAAACTAAAGGAGTTGGAAGTTGCAGAAACCGTCTGAAGCGTGCATCTCAAGCAAAGGGGAAAAAAGTTCATAGGGAAGGGTTGCAGACCACACTGGAGGAACAAGCAGTTCAAATAGATTTAGCAGAAAGCAGAAAACCTGGATCAAGGAGGAAAGCTACCTCTTGGAGGTCAGAAAGTGTAAGAAGAAAAAGTGAGAAAGTGACATGCAGAGTTGGACCTTGCAAAGGAAAGTTAAACCAACAGTAAAAAATTCTATAGCCATATAAATAAAAAGAAAATGAAGAAAGAAGAACTGAGACTGCTAACCACTGGGGCTGGGGTGGAGATTAAAGAAAATCTAGATATTGCCCAAGACAAACAAACACTGACTGATTTTTAATAAGGGTAATGAGGAGCTTTGGGTAGTAATAGGATGGCTAAGGGAAATGAAGATATGGAAGTAGAAATGCCTCAACTAAGCTGGAAGTCAAACTCAAATCACTTAAAGGGACTAAATTGCAGGGCCTGGACAGTTTCCAGCCAAGAATATTTAAAGTACTGGCACATGAAATTACAAACCCAGTAACAAGGATTTTAAATGAATCTGTAAACTCAGGAGTTGTACCCCATGACTGAAGAATTGCTAATTCTGTACCTATTTTTAAGAAAGGGAAAAAAATATGATCCAGGAAATTATAGATCTGTTAGTTTGACAACTGTATGCAAGGTCTTGGAACAAATTTTGAGAGAGAGTAGATAAGGACAAAGAGGTGAACAGTAATTGGGATAAAATACAACATGGTTTTAGAAAAGATACATAATACCAGACCCTTCTGATTGTCTTTGAAAAGATAACTGATTTTTTAGACAAAGAAAATGCAGTTGATCTAATCTACCTGTATTTCAGTAAATTTTCACCTGGGAAATGTATTAGTTAAATTGGAGAAGATGGAAATTAATATGAGAATTAAAAGGTGGATAAGGGACTGGTTAAAGGGTCACACAGAAAGGTGAACCCATCAGGCTGGAGAAAGGTCACTAGTGGAGTTCCTCTGGGATTGGTTTTAGGACCAATATTATTTAACATTTTAATTACTGATCTTGTCACAAAAAGTGGGAGTGCAATATCATTTGCAGATAACACAAAGCTGGAGGTACTGACAATATGGAGGAGGGTCGCAATATCATACAAGAAGATCTGGACAACCTTGTAAATTGGAACAACAAAAATGAGGAGCGTGCAAGGTCACACACTTAGGGACTTAACAAAAAGAATTTTAGCTATAAACCAGGCACTTATCAGCTGGAAGCAACAGAGGAGGAGAAAGACCTGAGTATATTGGCTGATCACAGAAGGACTATGAACCGCCAACGTGATGCAGCCACGAACAAGGTTAATGCAGTACTGGAATGCATGAAGCGAGGTATTTCCAGCAGAGACAGACAAGTGTTAGTACCATTATACAAGGCAGGGGTGAGACCTCATCTGGAATACTGAGTGCAGTTCTGGTCTCCTACGCTGAAGGAAGATGAATTCAAACTGGAACTGATGCAGAAAAGGGCTAGTAGGATGATCAGAGGAACTGTAAATCTACCTTATAAGAAAAGACTCAAAGAGCTTGGCGTTTTTTGTCTAACCCAAGAAGGCAGAGGGGAGATAGGATTGTCCTCTATAAATATATCAGCAGGATAAATACTAGGGAGGGAGAAGAGTTATTTAAGTTAAGCACCAATGTGAATATAAACTGGCCATCAACAAGTTTAGGCTTGACATTAGATGAAGGTTTCTAACCATCAGAGGACTGAAGTTTTGGAACAGGCTTCCAAGATGAGCAGTGGGGCATAAAAACCTAACTGGCTTCAAGACTGATCTTGATAAACGCATGGATGACAAATTTATAGTATGATAAGACTGCCTACAATGGCATGTAGCTAATCTGCAACAGCAATCAACAAAACATCCCAATGGTCAATGATGTGATACTAGATGGGGAGGGCTCAGACTTTACAGGGAAGGGGTCAGCATCCTATGACACACGTGTCAAACATGGAATGGAAGATGATTCTGAGTGGCCAGCACACTGCCACTTGTGCCGGGCCAGGATTGTATAATTTTTGGCAGCTCCTGGCCAGGGTGCTGAGGGCTCACATCATGTAAGAGAGGGCTAAGGGAGAAAGGGCAGGGCCAGGAGGGGGAAGCAGCTGCTGTGCGGCACTGCTTGAGACTAGGGACAGCTCCTGACCAGGATGCTGGGCCCATGTCACATGGGAGAGGGACTGGAAGGAGGAAGCAGCCACCATATGGCGCTGCTTGGGACTGGGGGCATGCCACTTCTGAAAGGCTGCCAATCCCTGTTATAGATAGCTCTTTCCTAGGTGTCTGGCTGATGAGCCTTGCCCACATGCTCAGGGTATAACAGATCACCCTATTTGGAGTCAGGAAGGAATTTGCCCTTGTATCAGATTGACAGAGGCCCTGGGTTTTTTTTTACTTTCCTCTGCAGCATGGGGCACAGGTCATTTACAGGCTTTACTTTAAACTTGTGTAACTGGTGGATTTCTTGCAACTTTAAGTCCTTAAATCATGATTTGAGAACTTCAGTAACTCATCCAGAGGTTATGAGTTTATTAGAAAAGCGGATGAGTGAGGCTCTGAGGCCTGCAACGTGCAGGAGATCAGGTTAGATTATTGTGATTCTAGTACTCCTAATTTTATTAAATTTTAGCTGTTTCTCAACCCCTGAGGAATAATCTAGAAGGTGTAACCTTGTAACACACTTTTGAGCCATGCCTCACGAGTTGTGAATCTGTATTTGGCTAATAGATTATTCTCTTAATTTTCTATCTTGTTACATATAGTATCTTTTTTGCATTTAACAAAATGAATGTCATAAAGATGACAGCAACCTCTAACCAGTCAGAAGGCACCAATAGTACACAAAAGTGGTTTCCTTTATAGGAGGAGTTCAACTGGCTGAAGTGTTTGAGTACGTGGGGACCTAGTGTAACTGCACACAGAGGGAAGAGCTGGTGAGGCAGAGGGATCCCCAGGGAACCCATGAGCTAATTACTACCAAAATGTAACTAACAACAACATACTGCATGAATGGCAATAGCATCTTGAGCATCTAGACCAAGACAAAGAATGCACTTGGCCTCACAGTGCTGTTGCCAAAACATAAGAATACTTGGCCAAGCAAGATGACGTAATAATAAACTAATATAATTCCTAATAGTAGGAATACTGTTATTCAAGCCTCATCTGCAGGAATAGTTATGGGAAAGATCCATCCAACAGACTCTTGTGCTCATAAGTATCTGATCCATGTGGAAAAGCCAGTCACACCCAAAAAAGCACACAAGATAAGGGCAGTGCCACATCAAATACAGCTCTTGCACATTCATAAACACCATGATCCGCCCCCCCCCCCCCCGCCCATGGCTATGCAGCAGCACAGACGGTGTCATGGACAGAGGAGTTTGACACAAGGCAGCTTACGTGGACTAGCTGCGCATTTGACTATGCTTAATTTCACTCCCACCAAGGTAACTGCCCTGGTATGGCAACTTAACACCACCACCTTGACTCTGCGCTGCTTCGGGAGATGGATTTAATTCCATCAACACAAGTCTCAGTGTAGTCACCGCATAATTTCTTACATTGACTGTCACTAGCCTCCAAGGAGCTGATCTGCAATGACCACTCTGATGACTATTGTGAACTCTGCTGCCCAAGGGCCTGGTGAACAGGAAGGACCCCCTCCCCTTTAAAGCCCTGAAAATTTTTTAACTTCCTTTTGCTGGTTGCCCAACTTGGTGAGCACACCTAGCAGCTCTCCATTTTGTGTACCACTGCCCTGCTGCCCATGCCAGCTACATGCTGCAGACACAGTTCTGGCTGGAGCGCACAGGAGGTGTTGGGTCTCGAGTCTCTGGGGAGAAGCAGCAGTGCAGGGACAGCTCCAGTCAAGCTGTAGAAACATCAACATCTACAAGCAGGTTGCTTGGGGCATGGAGAAGGACTACAGGAGGGATCATCAGCAGCAGTGCTGCCTTAAAGCCAAAGAGCTGCGACAGGCGTCTCAGAGGACAAGGGAAACAAAGAATCCATCTGGTGCCGACTCACAGACCTGTCCTTTTGCAGAGAGTTGCATGCCTTCCTCAGTAGAGACCCCAAGAGCCCTACGGATACATTGGAGGAATTCAAGTCACATGCTTCCATCATGAACAGCAAAGAGAGAGTGGATGAGGAAGAGGAGGAGGATGAGGGACAGGCAACTTGAGGGGGCTGGGGTCCAGTGTGCCTGGACATGTTTTTTATTCCAGCCAGTCCCAATAGTCAAACAAGGGCGAGAAATCTCAGGTAAGTATGCTGTTTGCTTTGACATTATAGAGATGGACCCCCAAAACAGAGGACAGATTTGTTGATTTATTTTTTTTACTGGTGATAGAAGAAGTAGAGAAACAACCAAAAAAGGTAGAGTTGTCATCTGCTTTTCATTTCCCTTTACAGTTAAGCCAGGGGGAGGGAAGGGCAAAGCAGAACAGTTTGTTTATGTGCACTGAGATGTACTGTGATTCCTTTGTAGACAACTTAATGAAACTTCCATGGAGGTACTCTGCAAACCTCTGCTGTAGGTTTCCAGGGAAGGCTGACATTTCTTTCGCTGCGGCAGGACACTTTTCTGCACCACTCAGTGATGCTTCAGCAGGCACCACTGCAGTACACACGATAGCAGCATACAGGCCCAAATGGCATTGGGATGCCACAGGCTGCTGTGCTCTCTCTCTCTCTCTGTAATCTTCAAGAATGAAGTATCAGCTAAAGTCACCACTACTTATGGAAAACAGTGCCAGTATTCAGTTCCATTGCCTATACCACCTCATCCTTCCCCTTATAAGGACCATGGCTGTTACTGTGACTGGTGCTAGTGTACTAATCCCAAGGAGAAATGAGAAGGCATTGCTTACGACTTGTGGGGATGCAGGGGAGCGAGTTCAGTATACTAAGGTTTGATTTCTGCTGGGAATACACTGACACTGGTACCTCTGTGTGTTGTAGCTGCAGGTGCAGCTATTGTGCTCATGAGGGTCTCCCCCTCTCACCGGAGCCAGATGAGGGAAAGAAGAGGACTCAGCAGGACACTTTCCAGGAAATGCTGCAAGCCTGTGCTGCATCAGAGAATGAGACATGGGCTTGAAGGATGACCCTTGCAGACAGCATGGAGAAAGAGAGGTTAGGAGAAAGGCTAGAAAGTCAAGGCAGAACAGGGAGAGGGTGATGCACCAGGACACAATGGGGCTTCTCGGGCAGCAAACAGAGGTGCTGTGGATCACCTGTAGATCCAAGAATCCCATGCTCAACTCCCTCTGCACCCACAGACAAATCAATATCAGGACCTCCTTACACCACTCATCATTCAACATGGCATCAATGGCCACTGCGCTATCCCACCAATCCAATCTGCAGGGCATGAAAGAATCACAGCTGCACACACACCAAATGTTTGCTGGTCAGTGAAATGGAAGTGAGTGTTCTTTCCCCTTCATAAGTGCTGTTCCCTTAATTTATTAAGTTTTATAGAGTTCTAAATTTTTTTTTATTCTCCTGGTTCATGTTGCAGAACAAAAATCTATTTTCTGGAACATAATTCATCTTTATTGCTTCACAGCCAGTGCTGAGCACATCTG
Source organism: Pelusios castaneus (assembly GCA_007922175.1). NCBI lineage: Eukaryota > Metazoa > Chordata > Testudines > Pelomedusidae > Pelusios > Pelusios castaneus. Next base: position 11,970,537 of record ML685814.1, read on the forward strand.
ACACCCACCAATTTTCTTTTACTTCATTTTATCACAGAACCAGCAATATCTTTCACAGACAACACTAAACAGACTCACTGGCAATGTTGTATTCCTACACATACAGCACTCACTACAAGACTCACACTGGGCTGCAAAAGAGCAAGGCTAAGTAGAGCACACTACAGCAACACACATTGTTCCGGGCCCTATTAAAATGGTCTTTCAAAGCCTCCCAGAGCCAAATAGGTCTCCATTGAGCTCTTATAGCCCTTGTAACTGGCTGTTCAAATTCAGCAGAGGGCCACTCAATCCACTCTGCTCCAGGATAAGCTTCTCCCCCTTTGCTTCACAGATATTATGCAGGACACAGCACTGAGCTATAACATTGGGATTTTTTTTTCACTGAAGTCCAGTCTTGTAAGTAGACAATGCCAGTGAGCCTTCAGACTAAGGGCACATTCAACTGTCATTCAGCATCTGCTGTTATAGGGTGAATGTTTCTCACACTTCACTTCCCCATCAGTTGACTCCTGTCATAAGAACCTAACTAAAAATACTGAAAATCTTCCATGATACAGTGCAGAAGAAACTGCTTGTGATTGTGTCCAACAGCTGCGACTGACCAATGTCAGAGCTAACAAGTTCTTAGAGTGGCTGACACGCACTCCACTTCCAGTACAAGACTGACATAATAAGATTAACTCCTCAGGAATGTGAACCCATGGATAAAAATAACAGACTCCCTCTTACCAAGATACCACAAAGACATAAGTCCTACTCAATGGAAACAGAATCCCCATGTTGAGAGGTTAAAACAGAAAAGGGACAGCTGGCAGAGAGAAAAAGACAGGGAAACCCATAAGTATCAGGTTTGGGAGTCCTGAGATGTCATCCTGGCTCTGTCATTGATTTGCTTTCTGGTCTCAGGCAGGTCATATAACACATTTCATTCTCCAGCAGTAAAAATGGTGATAATTAATTATCTACTGCACAGAGGTAATGCAGGGATTCAAGTTTCCACTGTGCTTTGAATACAAAGCTCTAAGTGCCAAATATAATCAATACCTCTGCCACAGGACTCTGTTGTCTTTCTACAATAGACTAACACGGCTACCCCTTTGGAATTTCAATACCGCTAAATGTTATGATTTGTTTTGCCCTTAACTGCAGAAATCCATGCCAGAACTCAAGATTCACCTAGTAATATCACATTAGAGAACTGTCCATATAATCTAATACGACACTTACAATACTGGATGAGACCATTGGCTCATTCAGTCTAGGATCTCATCTCTAACAATATCCGGTACCTGACACGTCAGAGGAAGATACCTATTAAATGCATGCACATTTTGCTGTAGGTAACTTCTCCTCTAGGGGTGGTGAGGCAACAAAGCAGTGCTATAATCTCATGAGCAGAAGGGGGACATGATACTGACACTGTGCATTGTTTGGTCACACTAAAATCCAGAGATTCTCTGCCCTGCCAAACTGGAGAGCCACCACGATGGTGAACAGACAGCCATGAGTGTTTGAGTGATGGCCTAACACTCCACTGAAAAATTGGTGTTCCTATGTGTTTGTCATCTATCAACACAAACATGCTAAGTCATGATGGTATAAGGTGGGAGAACCTAATATATGATGGATCCACAGGAGGTTGGAAAACTGCATTCAGAGAGTAGTTATCAATAGTTCACAAGACATATTGAGTGAGGTCCCGCAGGGATCTGATCTAGGTCCATTTCTATTCAATACCTTGGTAAATCATTTGGATAATGGCATAGAGAGTACACTTATAAAAATCTCAAATTATACCAAAATGATCTTGGCAAACTAGAGAAATGGCCTGAAGTAAATAGGATGAAATTCAATAAGGACAAATTCAAGGTGACTACACTTAGACAGGAATAATCAGCTGCACAAATACAAAAGAATACTAAATTCTACAGAAGAGAAGACTGAGGGGAGATTTGATAGCAATCTTCAACTACTTGAAGGGGTGCTCCAAAGAGGAGGGAGCTAGGCTGTTCTCGATGGTAACAGAGGACAGAACAAGGAGCAATGGTTTCAAATTACAGCTGGGGAGGTCAAGGTTGGATATTAGGAAAAACTCTCTCACTAGGAGGGTGGTGAAGCATTGGAATGGGCTACCGAGGGAGGTGGTAGAATCTCCATCTTTGGAGATTTTTAAGGCCCGGTTAGACAAAACCCTGGCTGGGAGGATATAGTGGGAGTGGTCCTGCTTTTTAGCAGGGGGTTGGATCAGATGACCTCGTGAGGTCCCTTCCATCCCTATTATTCTATGAATCTATGAAATTAGGAGTGGGGGTGAGGCTGCAGTCAGGTGCTGAGGGCCCCAGGGAGGCCAAAACTGGGCTTGGAGAATAGCTTGGAGCAGAGCAGAGGTAAGTGATACTCCTGCCCCCCACCGCAGTGAGTGTGGCCTTGGGTCCAGCCATGCCTCCCCAAATGTTCCTCCTGGGCATGCCCCACAGATTGAAGGCCTCTGGGTTACACATTAGGAAAATCTTCTCAACTGTCACTAGTAGTTAAGCAATGGAACAAAAGGAGGTTTTTAAGAACAGGTTAGACAAACACCTGTCAGGGATAATCTAGATCAGTGGTTCCCAATGTTTTTTGCTTAAGAGACATATATATCATTGTTACAACCCTGAATGGCCACAAGCCTCCACCAGCAGCTCTGGAAATCCAGTCAGCACAGTCTGTCTTTTCCAACCACGCCCCCTCCTGGCTGCTAAAAGAAAATCTAGACAACAGAGTCCTGTGGGATTTTCTCCCACGAAAGCTCATGTGATAAATAAATCTGTTAGTCTTTAAAAGTGCCACAGGACTCTGTTGTCTTTCTACAATAGACTAACACGGCTCCCCCTCTGGAATTTCTACATAGAGAAAATCTGTAAGTCTCCTCTTTCCCTCCATTTCCACTTTCTAACTGCTTGGACTGATAGGATGTGGCCACAGCATGGGGAGTTTGTTCTTTCCATTTCCCTGGTCTAGTGCGTGTGCCCCGCAGTGCAGCCTGGGGTGAGCTTCTTGGTCACTCTCCCCAAGATTAGTCTAATCTCAGAGATAAGGGGCTGCATGCAAGCCGTGCGCTGAGGATCACTTTAATGACTGCATCTGGGACTATTACAGCACGGTGCGGACACTAAATGATAAGAGTTTTCTGTGTCACTGTCAGCTCCTCTCCCCTTCCTTCCACGTGCCGCCGCCCCATGCTGAACCCCCCCGCGGAGAGCCAGCAGTCTCAGGACAGAGGCGCGCGGCTGCTGCGCTCTACTGCCGGCTCCCTGCGGCGGCCCCCGAACCGCCGCGTGCCTCAGTTTCCCCCACCCTGGCAAACGCTCACGCGCCCCTGCCCGGAGAAGGGAAGGCCGGGCGGCTGCACCCCCAGCACTAGGGCAGGGCGGGGCAAACCCGGCGGGGTCCCACCGGTACCTTCTCCGCCTGGGCCAGGTAGAGCCAGAGCCGCCGCCACGTGCCGAACTTCTTCCTCTCACTGAAGTTGAAGCCCATCTCCGGGCTGGCGTAGCGCGACACCAGCGGCGAGCGGTAGCGGCCGAACGCGTCCTCCTCAGTGCCGGACACTGCCATGGCCCGCCAAGCGGCTCGTGCGAGGGGCGGCTGGCAAGGAGGGAGGGAAGACAAACGCACAGCGAAAGAAAGTCCCGCGCGAACCCGACCTTAGCCGGGGCTACCGCCCGCGCGCGGGTAACGCCAGCAACGGCCCCGCCTCCGAGTGTGGAATACGGCAGGGCGGAGCGCAGTCGCGCTGACCGTCGTAAAACACCCTCATTCGAGCGTGAAATACGGCGCGTCGGGTAGCGCAGCTGGGCGCTGGCCCTGCTGGGACTTGGGCGCGCGGCCGAGGAGCTGCGTGGCCGGGCCAAAGGGGGGAGGTAGGCGGCCCCGCTACTAGCTCTCGGCGGGGCTCCCTTGGCTTTAGCCTGTCCTGGAGACTTAAGCTGAGCTTTCATCGCCGCACCGGCGGCTCTTCTCCCCGCTCTGCTACCACCAAGGAGCAGGGGCGGAGGGTCCGGTGTTAAGAGGGTTTGTCTACATGGGGCTAATTCAGATCAGAGCATCTTAATCCAGGTTCGAGATCCTCTCACTACTTCTTTTCCTATCGCCCGTTACTACAGCTCACTCATATCTTCCTCCCTTCTGTTTTGGTCAGCACGAAGGCTTCCAGACACCCGTACAATTCAGGATCTTTATCTCCTTGTTCCTCCCCCCCTCTGCTTTCCAGCTGGGGGGCTGTAGCCTATGCAGCTTGTGCAAAAGGGCTGACGGGCTAGAGCTTTCAGAGCAGTGTTCAAAAACAACTCGGTGTTATACCAGTTCCCCCTTTCACAGCTGGTTCCTTACATCTAGTCACACCTCAGTCCACACCCATGAACAATCATACCGTAACGTTTATTCCATTGATATTCACTCCTCCAAACCTGGCTCTTATAAGAGCTTTTTTCGTTAGTACTGAGCCACCTACAGCAGCAGAGAAACCGGCTCTAAGCCCTGTTGTGAACAAACAGAGCAAGGTTTGGTTTGTTGGCAATTGTTTTAATTTTTTCAATTACATGAAACTAGGGTTTGTCAGATTTATCTATTGCCTTTTCAGTTACAGAAAATAAGGGTTACGTTAGATTGCTGCAAGGAGAGGGGAAGAATGTGCTTATGGGCTATTTCTCCAGTAAAATTTATATTTATCAATGACTAACACTTTAGGTTGAATCCTGCCAAGCTAATAGATAACTAGAGCCCTGCAGATCGACGGGTATCCACATTTGCGGGTGGAAGAAGCTGCAGCCCCGTTGTTGCAGATTGGCCCATGAATGTAGATTCTAGTTTTATGGTCAATCTCTGTCGCTATGATCTTCGTCAGCAGGGCAGAGAACAAGGAAGCACTCCCAACCTTCAGACAATCCCAGGCTAGCTCAGCTCTGATTGTGATTGCCAGCTAATCACAGTCTCAGGCCTTGTACACACGAGCATTTTATCGCGCATTAAAACTCATTACCGCGTGATGGCAACAACGGCGTACACACGTGCAACAGGGCTGTTGCGTCTTAACTGCCTTGGTGTAGCACAATACAAAAACCACCTCGACGAGGGTGGTAACAGCTAACGCGGAACAGCTGTTGCGCTTTTGCGCTCGTGTGTACGCTTACTGCGCATTGACTGGCCTCCGGAAGTGTCCCAGCATTCCAAAGTCATCCTCTCTGGTCTTCCCCCCACCCGCTCTGTGGCCGTGATGAAACTGTCCCCGCCCTGCCCCGAACTTATTCCCGGGATTTTCAAATTTCTAGTCTGTTTCACTTCCTGCTCTCTTCCTCGTGGAGTGTGTTTGGGCTCCGATCATCAGTAGCAATGGCAGCCCGCCGTGGAAGATGCGCACCCCTTTGGAGCACGGCAGAGGTGCTGGACCTGATCAGCATCTGGGGAGAGTCCGCTGTGCAGGCGCAGCTACGTGGCAGCAGGAGGAATTCTGACACATTTGGCATAATTTCTCGGGCCATGTCAGAGAGAGGGCATGATAGAGACACAGTGCAATGCAGATCAAAGGTGAAGGAGCTCAGAATAACCTATCACCGAGTGAAGGAGGCAAACCGCCGTTCCGGATCAGCGCCTGCTACATGCAGGTACTACAAGGAAATAGAGGCCATCCTCAGTGGGGACCCAACAACCACTGCCAAGAGTCCCGTGGACACTTCAGCCCCCCCCCCCCCATCCAGTGATTGCCAGAGCCGAGCAGGATGAGGACGTTGTTGAGGAGGAGGAGATGGAGGATGACACGGAGGAAAGCGCAACCGCGTGTAGCCAGGAGCTCTTCAGCAGCCCCGCTGAGACATCCACCCAAGGCTTGAACTGAACTGCAGCGTGTTCTCTGAGGCGGCATAGGGGGGTTCAGGTAAGTTTCTCCTTCGTTCAGCTCTAGCTCCTGCTAAAATATCATTGTCAGGGGTGGGGGTGCTTACGGGTCCCCGCTGTGCATGCTATTTACTCTGCATTCATTAGAAGGGCATCAATACAAGCAGTGATTGTAAAATCATCTGCATTTAGGTCAGTAAAGGTTTCCTCGATGTACCTCCAGAGCCTAATACTCAGGTTAGATGGGAGAGCGTGTGTGTCTACGCTCTGAAAGACAGATACTCTGCCTCTCCAGCTGCAAAGCACAGCCCTGGGAACCATGGCAGCAAACAGTGCAGCAGCATACGGTCCTGGCTTGCTACCGGTGGCACGTAGGAGATGTATTCTAGATGGCAGGAGCCCTCTGAGGAGAAAGATATCTGGTTCCATCTGTGTGCCCTCTGCAGATTCTTAGCCCCCGGTAAGCTGTCTATTAGAACGTACCTTGTCTGCTTCAGCGAAGCGTAGTGTGTTGACCGCCCTCTACCTTCCAGTGGAATGTGCAACTGGAAGGTTACATTGGTTATCTATGCTATGTGTTAACAATGTCTTTATTGTTATTTTTGTATTAGAATTGAGCTTCACAAGGCCAGTGTCTACCCCAGCTGACCGAATGAGAAACATTCGGTGGCGTGCTCGAAGCAACAGGGAGGATATGTTTCACGAGCTGCTGAAAGCAACACAGGAATCCTCAAGGGAGAATAGATCCTGGAGAGAGGAATCCCAGCAGAGGAGGCAGAAACACAGGGACGAACTGATAAGCGTCATGAAGGAGCAAACAGAACTGCTCAAGAGCATGATTGCTTTGCAGTCCCAGGCGATAAATGTCCGGGCTCCACTCCATACAGTTCAGCCGTGTCTGCCTCCCACTCACCGCAGTCCCTCAAAGCATTTCTTTGAAGGACACCCTTCCCCCCGGTACAGGACAACATCCAGTCCCCCCCCAGCTACTTTTATGAGACCCAGAGCTACACCAACCTGTAACCCCACCCCCACCTTTTAGGTTTTAATAAAAACAGTAACAAATACTTTGAAGAATGCGTTTATTTATACACATTATTGAAATGATCCTAAGGTGCACCTGATGCGTCATGGAAGTTAACTAGGGGAGGGCATAATTAAAATGCTCCCTGAGTGCCTCCCTTATGCGGGCAGCCTCTCCTTGTGCCACCCTAATACTCCTAGTGGCTGGCTGCTCATATGCTTCCTCGAGGCGCTGTGCCTCTGTAGCCCACCCCGGGGAAAACTATTCTCCCCTACTTTCACAAATGTTATGGAGGACACAACACGACGCAATCACGGCAGGGATGTTCTCCTCCGCCAAGTCCAGCCTCCCATACAAACATCGCCAGCGCCCTTTTAAACGGCCAAAGGCACACTCCACAGTCATTCTGCAGTGGCTCAATCGGTAATTGAACCGCTCCTTGCTGCGATCAAGGTTCCCAGTGTAGGGTTTCATGAAGGTATACATTGAACATATGCCATGAATATGAATGATATGACACTTTACCCATGGCGCTTTGCGTTCCTTTCCTTCATCCCATGATTCATAGCGCCGATTTAGGAAAAATGGAATGATGGGATAGGTGCCCAGAAGTCATTGCGCTCAACCGCGATAATGCATGTAATTTTGTTGCATTGCAAGGAGCAACGTGTGTACGCGTTGTCCCGCAATAAAGGTCACGTGAGTTTTATAGCGCGATTCCCATGTTGCGCTTTAATCTGATCATGTGTACATAGCCTCAGTCACAACAGACTAGGGTTTGGAGAGCCACCACTCCCTGTCAGCCAGCATGCTGTCCTTTGATTGGCTTATTGCCCATGCCTTCCCCACCCACTTCTTCCTTTTCTTGTTTGTGGTTGGCATGCCCTGCTGTCAGAGATTTAATTGGTGGCAAAGAAATCTGATTGACAGCTCAAACCACAAACAAGAAAAGGAAAAAATAGGCGGGACCCATGTGGGAAGCAGCCAGTCAAAGATTAAAATGCTGACTGAGTGCCCAAGTTGGCTAGGGTTGTGGTTAGGAATACACATAAAACATGGCTTTTGGATTAGCTAGACTGACATTGAGCAGATGCAGTGTGACTCCTGATCCATATTTTTGTATCTGCTCAGGGCTCTAGTCCAGTAGTTTTCAAGCTTAGGGTTGGGACCCAATACCGGGTCCCAGACCCTCCGGCACTGGGGTCACGGTCCCCCTGCTGCCACCACCAAAGCCTGGAATGCATTGCTCAAAGATGTAATTGTTGGGTCGTGGGCATAAATTATTTTTTTTTCAACTGGGTCCTGAGAAAAAAGTTTGAAAACCACTTCTCTAGTCTCTAGATAACACTATACAGACTTGACAACAGCTTCTCCCTACCTGAGTTCCTTGCATTAAGAACAGTGATAGAACTAGAAATTTTGATTCCTTAGTCTAGATTGGGGGTGTCAAACTCATTTGATATGGCAGACCAGATTTGATTTACATGTACATACCATAAACCAAATTCCAACAGCACTCTTGTAGCATCGTGGAGTGCTGTGTATGAGAAACTGCGCTCCACCATCTCTCTCTGTTAGAGTGTGGTCCCCTGCGTGCAGTCACAGGCTGGATGGAACAGGTTTACGGGCCACATTCAGCCTGCAAGCTGCATGTTTGATACCCCTGGTCTAGACAAAACTCACTTACTATGCTAAAAAAAGTATACAATATACTACTCTGTATGGCTGTTTGCAATAATTATTTTGCCCTTGGAGTTACAGTACAAAACCAGTAAATGAGAAATGGAAAAGAATACTTGAAGTCTCACCACGGAATAAAATCAGTGTCATATTACATGTTCTTACAATTATTCAATACAAGAGCAGTTACAGCAATGAAATTCTTAGAGGTAGGGAGGAGGTGTGGACAGAGACATGAAAAAAAAATCAAGAGTAGACATTGTACAGGGACCTGTCCACTGACGTACTAGTTAGAGGAAGTAGTAGGCACAGGAATAGATTAAGAATTATGTTTTAAGTGGGATGGAGAGATTCCCTCGAATAGCAGGCACAGTGAAGATGGATTTTTCCAGCACAGGAGAGCATCTGAATTAGCAAAAGGGAAGGAATATAGAACTTCTGGAAAAAATAAGACTGCAGAGGTACTGCTCTAGTCAGGGTAGTGTGATTGAATGAGCTAATACAACATAAATTAGAAGTGAAGAAGACATAAGAGATGGATAAAGTTAGGAAGGCCTTGCGGACAAAAAAAAGCAATCACACCAGCTCTATTTTTAAAGAGAATTACAACCCAACTCTACTTGAGTTTGAATCTCAAACCTTTCCGAAATGGCAGCTGAGAAATGAAATAATTTATTGTGGGAGTTGATAGTGACATTCAGGTAACAGTAATTTTTCTACCAGTCTACAGCAGTTATGGCACATTCAGTTAATGAACATTTTGAACATTTATTCCAGTGGGAAAAAGTAACTCTAAGTGAGGACAAATCCAATTGAGCTTCCCACTTCTATAAATTTAACTTCCCCTCCCTGAATGCCAGTGGGAGGGACTTGCAATTCAGACCAGAGGGGACGTAGAAACATGTGGCTACAGAGTGTGGACAAACATCATGCTTGAGCAGAGCATCAGACTGATGTGAAGAATCAAACTATGGGGCTGATCTCCTAGCTTGCTACAGTCCTAGAGGACATAAACTGAGGACTCAACTAGGGTTTGTAGGATCTTAGGCAGCACATCTTCAATAGGACCCAAGGTGGCCATGGCATTAGAGCAAGAACTGTCCCTGGAACAATGGCAAATGTCCAGGGTAAAGTGCGGGGTTGTAATATCCAGAAACTGACCAACCAGCAAGGTGCTTTGTGTAAGCCTTCAGTGTGTTGCCAGGATAAGACACATCCATGCTATTACTTAAATATTTGTATTATGGTCACATCCTGAAGCCTTAGCTAAGATTTGGGTCCCATTGTACCATGCACTGTCTACACACAATATGAGATAGTCCTACCATTAAGAACAGTGTAAAAAAACTACAGAGCAACAGCTAAAAGAAGCATGCTGAACCTTGGGAGACAAGCTCAGGAAGAAAATCTGCCTCCCAGAAACAAAGTTTTGTACTGAGACTTTAAACAGGCAGATTCCCCTAGGAGAGAACTTGAAATTGAATCAATTCTTTGAAAAACTGAGTTAAAAAATACCTTGCTAGTTTTTGTGGTTTTACAAATCGCCTAAAATGCTCTTCACTACCTACTAATGTGTGACTGACCTACCCCATAAACACCAATCAAGGGTTGACAGGATCAGACTGAATAGAGAGCATTAAAAACAAGTTAGTTCTAGACCACATAAAATAGAAGGACTGGCAGCATCCCTCATCTAGAGAGAATACAGAGAGGAAACACAGTAAAGCAGCTTATTGACAATGTGCATATATTGTACATACTTTTTCCTGTTCCTTTTAATAGCCAGCAGCACACTCTATCCTCTGAATGTGCTCTTGTATTGTGGCAGCAAGCAACGACATACACAGGCCCCAAAAACTTGATATGCAGCAGCACTTTCAAAACAGTAAGACAGAAGGATTGAGCTTCAGAAAGGATCTCTATGCAATCTTCCAGGGATTTTTTGTTTTAAATACTTGCAGTTTTATTAGCCTAACATGCAAAACATAAACCATGGCCAAATGTTGTTTGCATTTCTCACACTGATGTTAATGGGACTGTTTGCCTGAACAGGAGAAGATCTGGTCCAGAGTTTTTCAATTTCTGAAAATCCTCCTTGAAACTGAAGTTCTGCTTCTCTGAAGGCACTCAAATTGGGCTCGGCTGGTCACTCAGGCCTGGCATATCTTTTCTATTGTATACCTAGTTTTATATTTGTTTGCCTGACAGCTCTGGGACCATTGTAGTCTGAAGGGCTAGATTAGGCGGCCTTTTCCTCCTAAATAAACTGTAGATTTGCGAGGGGGATGTGAATTCCTGTGTCGGGGCTGGGAGATAGGGAACAGAAAACTCCTCCACCACCAAGACAGCATACCCAGGTGACAAAATAAACTGACAAAATACCATAGGATTAAATGCTTAGCAGCCAAACACATTTATTAGTCTCTCTTTTTTCCAGGAACCCAAAAATATTTTGTAGTTATAATGTAAGCAACTGAGTTGCACATAATACAATCATATCTTTAAAAAACATAAAAATAAAATAAAAACAAAAAAGCTGTTTAAAAGCCCAAAAAAACCTTCAGAAAACTTATATATGTATTACACCATCTCTCAGTTTCAATGAAATGACGACGACTTAATTCCTTATTACTCTTAATTTGTCACGCTCCAATAAAACATCACCCTTTTGTTTGTTTGTTTTTTTGAAATCCAGCATGAGAAATACAGTACCTGCTATGGCAAAAAATACACATAAAATGCAACATTTCAGCTTATTTATACATTAGTAGAGTTTAAACATTTTATTGTTTTTTTAAGTGAACCAGTGATTTTAAGTACCACTATACTAAAAGAAAAATAAACCCCCCCCCCCCCCCCCGGGGGGGGGGGGCAGCCTGCCATATAAAAGCACCTCTTAAAAGTGCTGCGTTTCTGTGTCCATGGAAAACCACTAGGTTAGGAAGCAAGTTCTAACAACAGGGTTTTATCAATGGGAATTAAGATGAAACCTGGGCATGAAAGGAATTGTGTCACCTCCTCTCTATTCTCCCTTGTCCTGTGTCTGCTGCCCACCAGAGAAGTGGGGGGGGGGAGGGGTGCAAGGCGGGAAGAGGGGAGGAAGTAGAATTAAAATAGTTTTTAATAAAAGAAGCTATTTCAAGTATAAGAAAAAAACACTTATAGGTAACTTGCAAAGAGCATCAACATGTGCATCCACTATTTTTATTATTACAATTTCTGCTTGTGGGGGACAGCGTTTCAGGCAAAAGGGCTTGGCTGTACCTTCCTGTTAACTTATTTATGTGCAAAGTAGGAAAGTTGCTTTTTCTAATCCAGCAGTTTTGGACACCAGTGATTATCACTCTGCACTTACTTATTTAAAGGAAGGAAGGAGGAAGAGGGAACTATTTTACAAACAAGGCTAAAAAGTTAACCTCTTCCTCCATTCCTTCTCAAGACACACCTCCTCCCCCATTACCTGACCTGACTGTTAGCAATGAGGAAAACCTCACTAACCTCTGATGCCCAACATTAGTCAGTTTCCTGATCAAGTAGAAAGCATTTATTTTTGTAAACATAGCTCCTTACATATGTGGATCTCAAAGCAGCATATCATGTCTCCATCCAAATGGTGGAAACTAAAATAGTTTTGAATCCCTCTCCATCTTTGCCTTCCTCACCTCACCTCCAAGGTTGGTTTTGGTATTTATTTGGTTCTTTTGGGAAAAGACACAACATATTAATTAAAAATAAACAGTGTAGATTTACCATCAGCAGAGCTATGCACTATTTGTTCTCTTTTCTGTACAGGAAGGAAAGATCATTAGATATTCTGCACCTCAGAAATTGTGTGCACGCATACACCTATGCAAACCTTATGGGTGCCCATGCATCATTTCGGTTTTGTTCTCTGTGGAATCACCGGATAGATCTCAGTTTTGTGCTGATGAATCTGGAGAGGGTGACATAGGGCAGCAGTGGAGATAATCCTAAGGCCACAGGGAGCAATGCAACGGACGGAAAGGGCCAGTGAAGTGTCAAAAAGAAAGGCTTCAAATACAGAATTGAAACCAAATCTCAAGATTTCCAAGACCAAATTCCAAAGGCATGGACTCATATGCACATCCCTGAGACACTCATCCAAGAGAAAAGAAACTGACCACAACATGATCGGAGAGGGGAGAAAGTATCAGAGGTTCCCTGACAGCTGTGGGATTTACCCAACAAAGACCTCTTCCTTCATCACCCTCTCAGAGATTCTGGGTGAGCTATAAGGCATATACATAAGCAGCATCTACTACTGAATGTTATTCTCTGTTTCTACATACAAATGGTATATGATGGCTTCCGCGTATTAGGGACAAGGTGACATCTTATTTGAAGTGGCAGTATAACAACACTTATAATAAAAGTTAATTCAGGGAAGGAAACGGAGTTACACTGTCCTCTATTCCTGGAGCAGCATAAAGTGACCAGGCTCTTCATTTTACAGTCCCCATCAGAAATACAAGATACTCCTCCCTTCCTGAGAGCAGGAAGAGATGCGTCCATGGAGGGATGACACTTCACCACCTAATGTCTATTGAAAGGTAGGGAAAAGGTGACACATTGCATTCAATTTAGAGATTTGGTGGAAGAGGAGGAAAGTCGCAAGTATGTCAATCCAACCAGGTTAAATGTCTGCTTAAAAGAATGGGTTTGTGACCTATAGCAAAAACGGCATTACTGCATGTGAAAGGCAGGGGAGGGTACAAGGAAAGGACAAAGAAAGCAATCTGGATGGTTTAAGTTATCCATTGACTTCTGCTGAGTTAAGTAATTTAGGATCTGGATTTTTTGATGGCTCAAATGTATAAGTGTTATAGATCCCTCCCCGCACCTAAACAAACAATGTTAAGAATGAGTTATCTTGCTGTTTAAACTCAATATCCATATAGTGCTTTTCATCTTTAAAACCCTTTACAGACAAAAATTAGTTAATGGTCCTCACAAAACCCCTGTGGAGTAGGTAAGTATTATTATCCCCATTGAATAGGTGAAAAAAACCGGAGGCAGAGAAGTTAAGTGACTTACCCAAGGCTAAAGAGGAAGAGTAACGCCAGGATTAAAACTCAGAGTTCCAGGCTCTCAGTCCTTTGCTCAAACCACTAATCTGAGCCTCTCTCCAGCAAGATCTATGAATCAGATATGCCCAGCAATGTTGCAAGAGAACACAGGATTTAAAAGGTTACATTGAAAAGGGAAATGTACCATGAGGTATTTTGTGATGAAGAATTGAAACTTCAGGATTTATTTTATTTTATTTTTTTAAAAGGCAACCCAACCGAGTGGAACCCTGATAAGATCACATCTGTAAGGCACAGATGTGAGGAGAGTGTCATCAAGTCTATTACTCATTACAGTACTGTGAACATCAACAAAAATAAACCTGCTGCATGAAAAACACTGAATATAGGCAGGATAATCTCTCAGTTATGATACTGTTATCTAAGATAATGCCAAGGGTATTTCAGGTACAATGGTTCACCACGGGGAAGGGGAAGAGTCAAGTCAACACAGGGCTCCTATTAAGACAATGAAAAGGGCAGTGAGATTTACATTTTTCCATGAGGAGACCACTCCTAGAAGCCCACTAAGCTCCAGGTACACAAGTGAAAAATCAATTGAATTTTGGGCCTGGAAAAGTGCCCATTAGGACAGCAGCCACTTTCCAGTACACAAGGATAATTTCTTTAATATCGATGGCTTTATCTACATTAGTCTTTGTTCCCTAAAATTTTCCATCATTACCACCACTAATATAAAGACAGGGCTTTGGTGGTTACTAATGTTTTAACCGCCAAGTTCTTCTACACCTGCTCTGGTCAGAGGTAGGAGATAAATTAGCCATCATTCTGTCTGTAGTACTGCAGCCACCCATTAGAGCTGCACAAGAGACCGTAACAGTGGCAATTTTAGGAAAAAGTTAGAATAGACAGTCTGAGTAAGAAGCAGTTGTGTTCCAATTCTCCTGAGACAGTGCCTGTTGTAATGGAGAATGAGTAGGTAAATCCCAAAAGACAGTGCCTGAGGCACTCTGTTTCCTGAGCTTGAAAGGGGCCTTAACACAGGAGGTGGTCAAACTGTTTCCCAGAGAAAGCTGGGGGTCTCATGTCACACTGCTGGCCCTGGGTTAACACTGCATGGCTAGAATTCACAATCCTGCAGAATATTCAGAGTTGGATTTTGGAATCAACCTTAAATGAATTCTCTAAAACTTTGACTAGTTCTCAAAATTGCCAACTTCTGAAAAGAGAAGTTCCCAAGAGTTCTCCTTCTCTTTGAAAGTCATCACCCTCTCTCCTTCCCTCCACGCCATCATGGATGCACCATGGACACAGAAACTACTGAATCGTTTAGCAAAGCTACCTTTTCTTCCCCATGCCCCTCCAGCAGAATGCATAGTTTACAATTCACTTACAAAATAAAGAAGCGATGCTGACCACATATGGACCTTTTTTTTTTTTTTTTTTTTGAAAAAGAAAAAACCTCTTCTTAAGTTCAGTATCAAAATTCACATTTGCATAATAATACATTTCAAGGCCATTAGAGAGGAATGAGAGCGAAGCAAAGAAAGCTGCAGCGTCTCTCCTCCCTTTGTCTTCCTGAATGGAGCTGAAGGGTCCCACTAGGAATTTCTTTTTAGGGTGAGGTGAGGACTGAAAGGGGCTATAGCCACAGCTCTCACTCTTATACACCTCAAATTTGGGGTGGCGTGAAGAGGTGGAATATTAGGAAAAAACAAATGGAAGGAGACACTGCAGATTCCCATGTTTAGCTAGAAACAGCTTTGAAGAAACAAAATTACTTCAGACTTATTTCTTTTCTTTTTTAAAATACTTCTACCTCACCATTTCAAAATCTTTTTTTTTTATTCTTATAATACCCTGTTAATTTAAATGGCAACATTAAATGTGCTGGAAGTTGAAGGGTTGAAAAAAATATAATCTTCCTGTTTCTCTCATTAGAACATGGAAAGAAAGGGTAAAAGTGTGCCTATACCCACAAATGGCAGAAGCTATAGAACACCTTCTCTACATGCATAAATGTGACTCAAACATCACTGTGTTTCAACTCTCCAGTGCTTACAAAAAATTAAAGCAAGCCACACACACAAACAAAAGAGAAGCTACACAATACAAATATAAATTCAACTTGCAACTGCGGACTAGCCTAACACTATCATCAGCTTCTGTGCATCATGTCATGTCCCTTCCCAAATCTCTACCACTTACGATTACTTATTGTGCAGTATAGAGACCAGCCCAAAGATGCTACTTGTTGAAAGGGACCTGTGGGCTGGCATCTTTATATTTGACCTCTTGAAAAAATGAATTGACCATTGTCTCCCCACTCTAGCCCAAACAGTCTTCTTAGACAGTCACTGTACTCACAAAGGCACATTCATATATACCACATTTAAGTTACTGCTTGTAAAAACAACAGAGGGGAAACTGTTAAGCGCTTATACCCAAACCATCCTCAGTGGCCAAACAAGACGCATCACATAATGTATCACGCGGTGAGACCCTACTCGACCTTCAGAAGGTACATCTTTCTTAAAGAAGTTTTCCAGCACCCGCTTTTTTGTTGTTGCATAAATGAACGCTTTTTGCCATTTTTGGCTTACATGTTTTGGAATACAGCGCACCCCCACTGTAAAGCTCTGTTGTAAGGCTAACCACTGAAATAAGGCTGTTCTACCTAGGCTCCCATTTCACTCTTATGCTCCTCCTGCACCCACCACTAAAAATACAAAACATTCAGCACCTTTTATAAGGAGGGTGAGACAATTCTGGAAGGGGTTGGGAAGGAGAAGAAAAGCACTTTTTCACAACCATGTCACTAAAATATCTATTTCCAGCTAGCTGTGCAACCTGCTCTTGCTGCTCAACATTAATATGAAGGGATCATGTTCATCTAAGGTTGTTTCAGAAACAAACACAAGAGAAACTTCCATTTTAATTGTCATGGTTAAAAACAGTTACAAAATGGAGGAACTTTGTTATCTGAACGCATTGATTTGTACTTTAATACCTAAGACAAGGTACTAGGTGCTTAGGGAAACACTTCTTGCTAAACACTGCCTGCCTCTCATTTGTCCATGCAAACTCTTCCCATCTCCCCTCTTCTTCCTCTGCCCACCAAATAGCCAAGACACTGTCACAAAGAACACGCAGCAGCTTCCTTGCATAAACCTTTCTGCCTTTTTATATGGAGTGCACTGCTTTGTTTTTATAGGAATGGTTTTCAGGGTCGAGTCAAAATTTTTCCAACTCTCCTGTTAAGATTAGAATAAAATCCTGCATGGTTTTTAACACTGTCGGATGTCCTCATTACTGATTGCCACATGCACAGTGGGAAACGGCTCTTGCATAGGGCACTTAAGTTTGCAAGACACTCTTCATAACCCATGGTCTTGGGAGGATTTTAGAGAAACTTTCCTGCATACCTTTATAAAAAGCAACAGACACACCAACTCTGAAAGCATGTGAATGTTGTTTTGTTGCATGCCTCCAATTAGGTCATGTCTACCCTAGCCTGACAACACCATTTTAAAAACAGGCTTAGAGCCCTACAAATCTCAAGACCATGAGAATGCTTTGTGTGGCACAGCTGGGATCTTAACTATTTTCCATAATGGAACTAAAGTACATCCAAGGTTTTAATCCACCACATGTGCCTGAAATCCAATCCACACCACAAACCAAACTATGTTGTAATGAGGTTTTAGTAGCAGCATTGTGTTAATATAGCTTGGCCAGTCAGTGTAAAAAGGACTAAACGGTATGGCTTTATCTACTTCTAACACTGTTTAGTCCTATTCACAAACTCTGTTTAGCTACAAGATGTAAACTCTTTTATTCTTCTTTCAAGCTCAGATGTAAGGCAAGTGTAGATGCGCATAGGCTTTGTATACCAAGAGAAATTCTGCAGAGGTTTCCCACCATTGTTAACACCTGTCCAGCCACACAAGGAACCTTAATATTGATGGACTTAGGATGCTTAGAAGATGAGGTCATTTACACTCTGTTCAGAGTAGGTCTAATCAACATGATGCTTAACATGCCAGAGGCAGCAGGTGGCCCACCTATGTAGGACTCCCAATGTTACTAATAAAGATGGAAATAAAATTGCATTAACAGTGGGATTTTCTTCTTCTTCTTCCCCAAAATTAGTGTAGAAAAGGCTACAGGTTCTGCATATGTTGCTTCAGCTACAAGACAAAGCTTACTCTTAAAAAAATTACACTCTCCGGACAGCATTTATTCGTTTCTTATACATCATTTCAATTTTGTATTTTGGGGAATATTTTCTGCATTATTATTTGCATGTTTAGAGTTAAGGAGACATACATCCCTGCTATAATGGAATCTTCTGCAGGACAGGAAAAAAAATCTAACCTCCACCCCAGTCAGTCAGGACTTCAAATCCCGAGAGACTAGATAGACTTGACTGTGCCAAGAACTATAAGAGCCCTACAGAAGTCCTGGATGCCGAGTTCACATGGTCAACAGTGAATTTAACATATGCATGTACGTGCAGGTGTTCCTGGGTTTCGGTAGCACTACGGCTCCTCAGCTACAATCTTAAGTCCTGATGACAAAACCTCTTCCTTACACACACATATAGCCTTTACTCCTGTGAGTAGCACTTACTCATTCAAGTCAGTGGCACTAACTTGTGAGAGCAAAGATTACTCCTATAACAGTTTCTAGGATCTGACCCAGATGGCCAAATTTGGATCTCAGATGCACATATTAGGCTCCCATTACAGTCAATGGAAGATCCACATGCAAGAACAAAATCAGACCCATGAAGAGGGAAAGGTAGCTGAAGGATGAAGCAGAAGAAAAAGATTATTCTACAGTACTCTTTGGATGCACAATCAAGGCATGTACCGAGGAGATGTGGCAGCATTTGATGAGGAAGGAGAGCACGCACTAAGGGGAAAGTTGGCTGTTACAAAATGTTATACCTGTCATCTTTGCCAGTTCAATCAAAAATGAAAACAGACAGATTTCTAATGTACTAATTTTAAAAGCTTCAAGATGAATCTAAGGAAAAAGAAAAGAGGCCAACTTAATACAAAGGCTCAAACGTTCTCTAATATTGCAGTCTACTGAAAACATCCTGCTTATACTTCGGAGTAAAACGTGTTTGGCTTAAGATCTCTGTTAAGTACACAAATTCTTCAGTCTTTTTAACCTGAACATCAGAAAGCCAAAGTCTAAGAAAAAGTTCACATCATTTGATTGTAGAGGTCCTCAGTACTGATGGGAAAATGTCTAGAAAAGTACAAGCATGCTGGAAAAAAATGAAAGTCTTCCCAAAGAGCATCTAGTTCTAGAAATTAAATCTGATTTCCACTAGAAGTGGTGTTAGATTTTAAAACTTCCTACTTTGCTTTTGGTTTGGTTTTTTTTGTTTGTTTTTTTGTTTTTGCATATTAAAAATCTTCACTTTCACTTTAAAATAAAGGCTACTAGGGCATCAGGGAGAAGGGATCACATCCATCTCATTAAGAGAGTAAGCCTACAGACAATTCAGGCAACATTTGGAGGTGGGGAAGCAACTGGTACTGGAGCAATATTTATAGAAAATAAAACAAAAAAAGGAAAAAACGCTAAGATGTAATTAGAAAAATTAAACCATAGAGGATTAAACCAATCAAAAGAAACAGAAAATCAAGAGGAAAGGAATAATAATTGAGAGAAATGCATGTGTTTAATTATATGGCCATGATGAACAAGAATCAAGAACAGAACCCGCTACAAGGTGCATTCATTGTTTCTTCATGAACATCTTAGGAAACAGATGATGCGTTTTCTGAGACTAGCAGGAAGGACTTGACATTTGATCCCAACTGGCAGCAGAGTTTCATAATCTATTCCATGATGTGTCTTTTCCACCTCTTCTCCGTAACTTTCCCCACTCATGGTGGTCATGTGAATCCATGCTAGCAGCAAATAGCACAGACCCAGTCACAAATTCCTTTTTGGGAACACTGTTCTAAAAGCCAGACCTATTTAGTATCAAAACCTGCTTGCCTTTTTCATGCTCTGACATCAGACAGAACTGCTTGTTTGAGAAAGACAGGCTATATTTGGCTTGCAGGAGAGCACTGTCTGTCCTCCAAAATTATTGTTCACAATGGTCAGGGAAGCCATGATTGAACCAAGCTAGTGATACAGAGATTAGATAAATATTAATTGCATGGTTTCAACTACAAATTTAGACAGGAAAAAGTGAAAAAAAAATTTTCAGAATGGGAAATGGGACGCATTAAGGTACCCCAGGAAACTTATAAATCAATGACTCAAGACACAAGTGCCGAAGATAAAGCATACACAAAGTTCAGAGATGGGGGTATTATTGGAGAGGGGAAGGATGCTCTTATGAAAAGACAGCTGAAGATTCAGTGTTCTAACTGCTTAGTAGTCATCAGTGATGGCTGTTGCCAAGGTCTGCAGCAAAGGCCTTCTGTTGTTTTTCATCAAGTCCTACCATTTTCCATTCGTAGGACACTGCCAATTGATAAAGCACAGCCTCTGGCAAAGCATTCAGATAAATATCTTCCCCTCAAATTAAAATAAATGAAAAGAAAAAGAAACAAAAGAACTCACTGGCCCATTACACTACAAATTTCCAAATTAACTTAGTGTATTGTTTTTAATACACTTGCACACACACACTTGAAGGGAGAATGTAACATGCAGAAGACAAATGAAGTGATAGGATAGGGACTTGGCATTTGGTTTTTTTCAAATCATAAAAAGCATTCTTAACTTTTCTGTTGTGTAGCTCACTGCATGGCATGCCTTTGTGGCAGGCTTGTTTTCTGTTTTTAGAGCAGGTGCATTCATTTCCATGGAGTGACCGGACTATCTATGTATGCTTCCGTTTGCAGAATGTGTGGGGTGTAGATACAAAGGCACTAAAGTGGCTTGTGGTTTCAGCCTAAAAACTTCAGGCAGATTGGGTCCCTCTCCCTTTCTGGTGGGAGGTAGGAGTTATCCATCGCAACACTGAAATCAGTGACTTTTTCCTCAAAGCTGGGTGTTCTGACAGGTGGCACCAGTGGGGTCAGCAGGAGAGCTTAAATACTCCCTTCAAAAAATTCAAACAAAAAGTACATTTCTGGATGAAAGATAAAGAAAAGCAAGCAGCAAATCTTCATAATGGGAATTAACATTGACTAGGGGGTAGTTGGAAATTAAAGAATAATCACCACTGTTCTTTAATGTACATTTCACTGGAAACTTTCCTGTATTCTTTCCCCTCTGGGTGATTTTGTGTATTAAAAAGGACACAAGATTAAAACTGCTCCATTGCTCGGATATTCCTTAGGTACAGGTTAGGTTTACAGTTTTGTTTTTTAAAAAGGTGCTTGGAGGGATATTTCAGTTTAATCTTCATTGCAAAAGAACTAAGTGATTATATTTCCAGTCACACATCTCTCTCTCCTCCATGCAACTAAACAAGCTCCCACACAGACTAACAACACTCTACACAAAGAATAACCCTTATTCTCCCACAACTTTGTTTTTAAGAATACAATGAAATTCAGATGCTGCTATTGAGATTATTATTATTATTTTTTACAGTCTTTAAAATGCTTGATCCCCAGTTAGGACAGTAACATTTGGAGATTATTCTGCTTTTAATTTTATTTTTTTAACTTTTTTTTTTTTTTTAAAGTAAAAACTTTCAAACTTTTTGAAGATTCAGGAACTTGTAAAAGTTTTATCAACAGGAAAGAAACAGCCATCTAGCTAAGATAAGGTTAAATAAACCATCTTCAAAAACTGGCTTCCTACCCTAGAATTCCTGAGAATGCTTGCAAATTTAAAGCAGGAAAATAAATGTTAAAACAAAAACAAAAAACACTGTTAAATGCTCCCAGAGTTAGTCCTCATCTATATATGCATGCGCGCACTTTTTGGTCTTTTTTTTTTTTTTTTTTTTTTTTTTTGACAAAGTTTTATTTTTTTTTCTCTTTAAGCTTACAATGGAAGAACGTTTTAGCTTTCTTTTTTAAATATTTCAAATCCCTCATTATGTCTTGTAAACAAGAGGGGCTCTAGCACCCGGCTTTCACCGTAGTATCGCAATGAACTCAACTAACCCAAAGTGCAGGTAAAGGGACCTTAGAGGGCAGGGTTGGGAGAAAAAAGTGAGGAAGATGGGGGAACACAGCAGTGAACAAGTACGGGCAAGTCGTGATAGAATGATACTGGCTTATACAGGCCACTAGAGGTGCTCCATTGGAAAGTACTACTGGCACAGGGGTTTTTAATCTGTCTCGTGCCTCTGCACGAAACAGATCTTCATGTTGAGGCGACCAGAGACAATATAGCTCTGCCTCGCAGGGGCGACAAGGGGGCACACATCTAACTTGCAGGAGTTGGAAGAAAAACATTTTGTTTCAATGTGTATGATGGGATGGAGGAGAGGGCACAGCAAAAAACAACAAAACAAAAAATATTCTAAGGGACAGATAGTATGCTGCAGACTCCAGTTTACTACACACACATGCGCGTGCACACACACATTGTCACATAATACTTTGCAAATGAATCTGCACATATAGATGCAGCACTCCCTTCAGTCAGTCTTCCATGGTGACACTAGGTTTACACAGACATGGCAATTTAAAAAAGCCACAGAATTCTCTCTCTCTCTCTCTCACACACGCACACACTTTGCCTTTTCCACTCCCCCCCAATGCTTAAAGAGTTAAATACATTAGATACTATTATATCCTTCAGTGAAGATGCTAAAGAGAATCCCCTATCCTTCCCACCTCCTACAGTTAACAAGGACAGTAGAGGTCTGCCCCCACTGGGGGTTGGAATGGGTAGGTTTTTGCTGGTACAGAATGTCAGCATTTTACGTTAAGCAGTATAACACAGAACTTGACACCACTTCATTAATAGTGGCACTTCCAAGAAGAACCAGCATCTCCCTGTCCCCACAAAATATCTCTTGCTTTGCGTAAAGGGACGTCCCTTCAGGTCTGCTCTTTTCACAACAAGCAGTGTTGTAAGTTTTGTTCCCATGCGCACACGCACACACACACTGGCTATCACTGTGGATTATAGGTCACTCCCTCCTGCCCCAGAGTACTACTACACTGATGCTCAAACCCGCCCCCTCCCCCCCCAAACAAATCTTTCGTTAAATACGAAATTAAAAAGCAATAGTATGGAAAAAGTAAAAACAAAAACAAAAAAAGGTGCAATACTTTAAAAAAAAAAGTCTTTGCTAGTTATATACCTGCCTAAGCAAAACCATGTACAGAGGAAAAAACATAACACAGAGAAACAAAAGGAAACATATGAAGTACACACTGGTTTAAGAACATTCGCAAGTAAACGTTTCTGTCAGTGATGGTCTGGTGCTGTAATACACCAAGGCCTGGCACAGGTAACACTCATCAGGAGAGACGCAGAAAGGAGCTCACTGCATGTGCTTTCAGGAGAGGAGGGAGGCAGGCCAGCAAACTACTGACAACTTAGTTTTGTCATTTCTACTATGAGCGGTAAATCAATTAAGAGAATAATTCAGTTGGGCTGGAATTTCAGGGTTTTGATGGATACTTCATGAATGAACATGGATACAAATATATGGGTTTGGGAGAGGAGTGAGATACTCATTTTCTAAAAGTATTAAAGACTGCAAGGAACTAGATAGGAACATTGGTTTTAGCATATATAAACATGATGTATTCTATCCTGTTTTACCCTCCATAGAAGAAAAAAGAATGGCTTGCATTATAAAACAAACATTCTAGGGCTTACTCATAAAAACCCCATATGCAGACATAAATAAATAAATACACTGCTACTCAAAAGACAACACTGGCTCCTCTTCTCACCAAATCCTTTGGACATGGCAGTGTTTTACTCTACCACAGGGTCAGAATAAGACCTAGGAAGCAACTACCTACATTCAGTCTGATCTGCAAACTTGAATTAGCACTCTACTAAAATGAATTAAACAACAAAAAAACACTACTGGCAAATTTTAATCCAGCCCAAGAAAATTTTGTTTCTGCCACGGACTCCACCATACTTGTCTTGTTTCCAAAAAGACACACAGATGGCCAGCCAGTCCACAGACCCATCAGCAATGCAGCATTCTGAGACAGAGGAAGAGCGGGAGGGAGGGAGGAGATGCGCACTCACTCAGAAACAAGCACACATGGACAGTTACATGTGCCAGAACACACTGGTATTTATCAACCAGACAATC
Source organism: Pelusios castaneus (assembly GCA_007922175.1). Classification (NCBI taxonomy): domain Eukaryota; kingdom Metazoa; phylum Chordata; order Testudines; family Pelomedusidae; genus Pelusios; species Pelusios castaneus. The sequence goes on from ML685814.1 coordinate 11,994,394, forward strand.
ACAAAGTGTTGTTTTTTTGTTTTTTTTTTTTCAATTTTTTTTGTTTTTAAAGTGAGGCTCCGTCAAGTCTCCCCCTGCCCCCCGCCCTTGCAATTCTTTTGACCCCCAACCCCACCCAACACGGTAGACCTAAGGACGGAAACACACCCAGTGCAAACAAAGTTAAAAAGCTATTTTTTCAGTATATATGTTTCTTAGCAACAACTTCCGTATAACATGAAAAAGTGAAAAACTAGAAACTAATTTTTTTAATTTTTTGAGTTTAAATTTAAATGGTATGTGTACTTGCTTCACATTGTCTTTCTAAGTTGGCGTTCATGATTCAAGTATTTCAAGAGTGATATGTTCTCTTTTTGGATTCATATTCCAAACGAAAAAAACTGAAGTTACATAAGGGAGGCAACTATGTGCTCAGACAGTCTGTCAATGACCCACCTTTTTTTCTCTCTCCGTTTTCTTTTTTCCTTTTAAAAATGTATTTATTGCAAGTTGAAAAAAAAACGAAAAGGTCAAGTTAGTGCTGCTGCTGTTCCAAAAAAGGTCACGAGGTCAGAGTTGAAAGTTCTAAGTTCAGATTGAATCCGACCCTCCTCCCAGAAGGTCTCCAGGTAGTAAAGGAGCAGGGCTGCCCATTCTGTGGGGATCCTCTACACTTGGGACCCCCCACAAGCTTGAAGAATAGTTTGGGGGCCCCCACAATGAAGCGCCAGAGAGATCGCCCCCACTGCTGCTGCCGCCACTGCTGCTCCACTGCCCAAGCCCTGCTGACCCACCAAAAAGATTTAAAGGAGGTCCAACTGCATCGGTCTGGTTCTGTCCTGTCTCCAGAGACTGCCAACCTGCTGCAGGTGCACTTGGGGTTGCTGCAGGTGTAGGGGGCTGAGCTTGTGCCAGAAAGCGGCTAACTTCCTCATCTGTGGCAAACTCAGCCAGGATGGTAGTGTTTCCCAACACACACCTAGAGTTTAAAAAAAAAAAGGTGAATGAGAAACAAAACTCATAACACCCACAGTACATGCATAAGGTTCAGAACCTTGGACATGAAATGCCAAGACTGCCCAGACCAGTAAGGAAATCAATGGAGAACTAAGCATGGGAGGTGGGTGCAATCATCTCCACTTTACTAGTTTAATCAGACTTTGCAAAACCCACATTTTCTGTTTTATGGCTATATAGGAAACCCAGTTGAGAGAGAATAGAAGAACAGTCATACTAGATCAGATCAATGGTCCATTTAGCCCAGCATCCTCTTCTGGCAGTGGCCAATGCCAGAAGCTTCAGAGGTAATGAACAGAACAGATCATCATCAATGCAGATGGGTATAAACCAGTAATGGTGGAAAACTGCATAGAGTTTCTCTTTGAGACACTGTAATTAAAAGGTTCTAAACTAAGAAAAATGGATTTTTTTCTTTTTAAAGAGTTTTAAAAAGATCTTTGCAGAGAAAATTGGTTTTATTTGTGTTCAATTGTTTTTATTTCTTGCCCCTACTACAAAGGCCCATGTTGAACTTTCTGGGGGCCCAAAGGGAACTGACTGGTCATATCGTACTACATTCCCACTCCTTTTTTAAACTACTAAATCTCATTAAGAACGTATTAAATACTTTCCTACTATTACTTTCTCATGTAAGCAACTCTGGTTGCTGCCACAAAGGTCTTACACCATCATGACTGGAAGGCACTGGTACATACAATGAAGAACAAGAGGACAGATGGTGTTTGAGAACCTCTATTAAAACATGGTCCACACCATGAAAGTGTGAAAATTCCTACTCTAGGAAACAAACATTCCTTCACAAAGAACATTCCCTTTTAAAAGAAAACCCCCAGGGGGGGGGGGCCGCGGGGCCCGATTGGGTGGAATTTAGCCTTGGTACTCGCATGGACTTCATTTCAGACTGAAAGTGCAATTGATCACTTCGCAAAACTCTGCAAGAGTAATGTTCATCTGAAGCAGCTAATTTTTAAAAACACAGCCAAATTTGAATACTAATTTGCATATCGATCCCAACAGTCCATCCCACCCATTGCACAATCCTTGTTGTGAGACTGTCAGTTTGCGGCAGCTCCAGAAATCTCATTCAGAAAGGGAGCATCATTCCCCATCTCCTGCTGGTAAAGGAAAAGACTCCTTACCTCCGAGGACTGACTTACTACCTGAGAGTTTCTAAAACATGGAAGTGGACAAACAAGTCTTACTGAATCATCTCCTGTATGCAGGACTTTTATCAAGAGACAACGTCATCTCTGTATGGCACAGGAAATGGGATCTATGCATGTTGCTGGTGTAACTCACATGTGCAGTGCAGTCTGGGCCTTGGCCGCCTCCTGTTTGGTGTTGTATCGGATTAGAGCGGTGCCCTGGGTCAGGTTCAGATGGAATGTCAGCAGTGGGCCATGCTGCATGCAGATCGTCCTCAAGGTTGATCCATCAATCTGACGAAGAATAGCCCGAAAAATAACAAAGGTTTACTGAAAGAAAGGGCCCCAGAACTGTTTGTTTATGATGCAAGTACATGTGAAGAATCCTGTAATTTTGATTACTTAATAGGCTTCTCCCCATCCCCAATGATTCAATTTCAGAAGGATTTTAAATCAGACAGTAATCTGAAAATGCCAGATAATTATTCCTTTATATTATCTGGAAAATTCGGAATCTCTGTTTTTGATTTGGCTCAAAGAATTAGTTTTTAATGTTGGTGGTTTGTGAGATAATCAACAATTAAAACAGTTGCTTGTCTGCTAGATTAACAGAATTCATTCTTTAGTCAGACACTTTCTGCAGCCGCTGCCTCTGTTCTTTCTACAGCAGCAAGTGTCACTACACCACTTCCCCTTTCTGATCAAAATCAGTTCCATTTATTTCCTTTTTTCAATAATTTAGATGTCTCCCAAATCTATTCCATGCCATTCAGTGACTGCTAGAACTGCATGAAACACTCCTTGCATTACGAGAAATAGAAACGTGCCTTTTCACTGCAACTAAGCAAACTTTTTCCTTACTGCTGCTGTCAAGGGAAATAGCTCTTTATAATTTGTGTAATGTACTTTGCAGTTCTAGATGATCTGAGAATACCCCAACCCTCCTTTCCATGGTCTTAATTCCTAAGCTTCGCTATGTGATCAATTATCCTGCTGCATAGTGGGTTTGTCGTCTAGTTCCCAAAGTGCTACTGAGAATCATACAGGCATTTCCTAGGCTCAGATGCAGGCTAATTAGGGTTAGTGAAACCAGAATCTCTGTAGAATTTTTTGTGAATGGAAAAACTCTGAGAATGATGACCGCTGGAGGGGCCTAACCAGGCTGTGCTGTTGGCAACAGTGCAATGGAAACATTCTGAGATTTTGCTATGGAAACCCCAGAGTATAACTTGGCAGGTCTGCCTAGCTCCGTTACTGACAATGGCACAGAGAAACTGGAGCCTTGAGCTATTATAAACAACTCGACACAATTTATCCACATTTCTGAATGCAACAAACTTGAGAGACATTCACCCACAAAAATCTCTGGGTAACGGTAGGGAGAGTTATCATGGTCTCAAGGCAGATATTAAACATCCAGAAAGCAATAAAGATCTCTCACATAGTTAGCTGACGTGATTACTGTATCCAAGCAGGCTACCCGACTACTGGTACTTAGTCAGAATCATCAAGCCAATTCAGCATTGTTCAATTTCATCAAAATGGGAACAGAAAAGCAGTGCACAAAGCCTGCGTCCTACAGCTCAGCACTCCCGCCTTCCAAAGGGTGAGTAAAAGGGATATACCTGTGGAGTGAGATTGTGAAGAACCAGCCAGTAGCTAGGACGAACTGAGCCACCGTCACTCCAGGTAGAGGCTGAAAACATTTAAACAGAGGAAGAGATATAGAAGTCAGAAGTAATTGAGGGTACAACGTTTTGACAAACAAATACCTCCTCTGCACTTTGCTCAAGTCTTTCAGTCTCTCAGACAATTTCATCCATATCAAACTCACTAACAAAGTGGATTCTATGCTTTACAATGCTTTAAACAAAACAATTCTCACATTTAATATCAGCACTAATTTTTGCCAGTTCATGTCTTCTAGGGATTTACCCAACCACAGAATTCACTCCTCCACCACCCGTTACCCATCAAAAGCCCTACGCTGCAGAAATCCTCTCCTGGTAGCTTCCAGCCCTCCTTCTTACTCCTCCCCAGGCAGCTCCCGGAACCTTCCCCTCACACTGACAGTAAGTTTCCATTTTAAAAAGGGATACTTTTTTCCTTTACCGGGCAACCGCAACTTCCTCTCTTGTGAAGGCCGCATCATATCCACACCATTAGCGTTGTATAACATACACCCCTCACGGCCGAGCAATGACGCTATCAGGAGATCCTTCTCACCAGAGGCAAGCCTTGAGTCCTGTGCCCCCCACCCCCTGACTGATCGGGGTGCTGTGCTGCTCCAGGGAGATGATGGTTTTGGATTGGTCAGGCCAGGAGGTGGGCGGGGCAGCCCTGTAGTGTTCCTTGAGGAAATATGGTTTTTCCACATCTTGTTGGAGAGATGAGTGGGATTGTGTCCTATGGGATCTGGGGACCATGTTGATTTGTAATCATTGAATTTTGCTGTAAATAAAGAAATAAAAGTCAGGGATAAGAGATCTTTAAGAACCAATGGGTTGCATTAATTTTACACATGTATATCTAAACTGCACAAAATAAATCTAAATATCAACAGAGCTGGAAATTTTACTTAGGGATGAGTGAATTCTAACCTTCCTATTTTAGAAAGTCCACTTCAAGAAACCATCTTCCTGAACTAGGGAAATGCTCTGCAGCTGAGTAACATGTGGAACACAGGGAATGTGTTTTTATCCTATTAACTTCTACTTCTTTAAATCATTCCTGTGTCTTTCCTATGCGCTAAACAGTTAAAAGGAGAGAAAACTGGCCTTGGTGTCCATCTTCCCTCACTCAGGTTAGCCAGCATATAACTTTGAAACAGGAACTGTACATGTCCTTGTGGAACAAAGCTACGTGTTCAGACAATGCTTCAGTCAAAGCCACTCTACAGACCCACACCTATTCAATTATAAGAACTGGCCCAGGACAAAGCTAGCTCAAGGGAAAACTTCAGGACTTATGAAAAATTGGAAATCCCACTGGATTTTCAAACTGTTATGCAGCAGTGAGTATAGATCCCATTGGTTAATAGGAATGGTTGCTGTCCCTATCACCTAGGAAAGATGTCATGTGAAAGTCCAGACCTGTTGAACTGCCAGAATCTCGAGAACTAGAACTCCTCACAAATTCTGAAGAGGAACGAAGGGTGCAATAAAGAGTGGAAGTGAAAATGTCCTAACTGCTTTTCCTCTTAAAAAGTTTCAGGCTGACTGCATAGTCCTCCCCTCCCTCAACATCTCAGATTGCTTCATCTACAATTATGCAGCAGGTACATTTAAAGACCAAATAAAGAAAAGAAACCCCACTAGTTATCTTAATAGATTCTGTATGAGAAATTATTGCCTTTTTTTGATGTTCCTTATATCCTCTCTGCTTCCTCACCTACTCCATTTCTGATCCAGGTGCCAGACCCTTGTATTTGGACCTTAAAGAGAACTTCATTCAAAATACAGGTTTTTTTAAGCAATCGAAATGGAATATTTTATCAGGAGGAAAACTAGCATTCCAGCCAATCAAATCTCTCAACTGCCCTGCTTTCAATAATCATTAAACGACTATACCCAAAGTAGAGAGAAAAGGTGGGTGAGGTATAAATAGAGAATACTGATTAGCTGGTGATTGTTTTTTCAAGATAATTTCTGGAACAAACTTACCTGAAGTGCTATGAACATTGGTGAAGGAATTGTCAGAGGCACTGTAGGGCCAGGCACCAGGTGAAGGCAGCGAGGTGTTGAGGGAAGAATTAGACCCTATCAAAGGGGGAAGAAAGGAAGAAGAAAATATTGCAGGTAAATGTAACAGAGTTTCTGTAATACTGACTGAATCCATTAATCCCATTTCCACTAAATCTCAGTGACACACAACAAGACATGTCAATGCAGCCTAAGCTTTTTTTATGTTCTCCCCTCTCGGGGGGAGGAGAATTACATTTATTTTTTTAATTACTGCTGTAAAAGATAGTTGAATTCATTCCAATATCTCAACCACATACCAGGTGACTGCTGTTTTACCTGTGGTGTTGTCCCGCAGAAGTTGGTGGTCGGTATCTACAATGGGAGATGTGGCTGTACCTCCCAGCACACTTCCAGGGGTCACATAGGGGTCAGATTCAGGGTCAATGTTTTGAATACCTTTCCATGGTACTCCTGGTTGGAACTCTGGGATGGGAAGGAATAAAAATAAGATGCAGAAACAGGAATGCCATTTAAAAGGAATTAACAATTTGAGGATGTTTGGAAAGAGCCCACAATTGTATCTTTTATATGGTTCCTCACTGGATCATCAGGCAAAAACCTTGCTATACAGAATATGCCTCATACTATTCCTCTCATCACCTTGCTCTCCATAGTTTATGCCCTTTGGAGTTTACTCCGAAACTGTCTCAAATTCATGAAGCTCGCTTTGGACTATCTTACACTTTTTTCATTTCAGACTGCTAGACTTCAGTGGCTTTAGCCTTGCTGACTATGCTACGTTCTTTATACACAGGAGCATTTCCCAAAGAAGTTTATGCTACACTACAGATCACCAATGCAATAAGCTCTGGAGAGAAAAATCCTGCTCTTCCTCACCTCACCGACAGCTGTACATAGGATTCTTTTTGGCCACCATGCAAGCATAATACAGAACAAAATAGCAAGTAATACAGAGGAGGGAAATGGATATGTGTGCATTCTGTGGTTAAGTGTTTTCAGAGCAGACTTAACCAAGTACATTCAAGTCACAGCTCTATACTCAACACAAACACAGAGGTCACAGTTCACTTGACAGAAATCAAGGATCATGTAAGCACTCTGAAGTTAGCTAGTCGGTTCCTAATTCATATTAAATGTATATTTTCAGTTTAACACCTCAAATCCTACTTAACATACAACGGCAAGAGATTTAATAGATTGGCTAGAAAGGCCCAAGAAATAACTTAATTGAAATAGTTGAAAAAGAAGCTTGACGTGAAACGCTCTTATTAAGTTTACTACAGAGTTGTGGTGACACCCTTCCTTGTATAATACCTGGAGGCCAGCTGGCATTGCTGGATTTGCTTCCAATCTTATTTGTTGGAGGAGATTTGGCAGGTAACCAACTATCACCAGCAGGGCCTGCATGGCCACCCAGTGGGTCACCTGGGATTATGTCAAACTGATTGTAGGGCGATCCTCCACGGGCTTTTCCAGGGGGCACTATTGCGCCTGAGAAGTGAGAGAAAGATATATTTACATGAGGAAAAATACGGGTTTTGGGGGACGGGCTGGAAAACTGGAACCAAGAGAATGTAAAACCACAACAGAAGGAATAAGATAGTGGTTAAGTTAAAGCACATCACACCGGTTTCACTGTAGTTTCAGAACTACTGATGTGCAAGGAATAAATGTTACCTAGCAGCAGCTGATAAAGAAATTGGGTAAAACACTAGCAAAGAAAAATTTGTTCAAAAACACAGCCAAGAGAGAGGAACTGGAGTGAAGAATTCTCTATCAACATCTTTCATCTACAGGTGAAAATAGTGGTAGTATAAAAATATTCCTATTTCAGATTGTACAACCTCAAATCTCTCTCACCATTTTTGTGCATATTGGTATCTTGTGAAGCTACGGAGGGCAGCCCTTCCATCATAGAAGTCCACTGTTTAAAGCGAGATTCTGATCCAGCTTCTTTCCCTCCCACCATGCCATAATCCATGCCACTTGAACCAAAGCCTGTGAAACAGAAAACAATACCACATTCTGTCTCTTTTGTTTGAATTGCCTTCCAAATGGATACTTGTGATCATAAAGATAAATAAAATGCAAAATGGTAGCAACTGAAACCCCTTTGCACAGCTACATTCTAGGTGGTAGGAAAGCAATTAGTCTGACTCCCAATCCCGTATCTGTGCAGGACACATTGTGTCATTCTCACTAAACACTTACCAGGTACCAAGCAGATTCTCCTCCATTACTATGCTGTCAGCTCTGATACTCAGAAATCTTGCAAGTATTTTAGCACAAGTCTGTGGTTAGAGTGAGTTAAACTAGAACAGGGGTCTGCAACCTGTGGCTCTGGAGCCGCATGCGGCTCTTTGGCTGCCCCCTTGTGGCTCTGGGCTCCCCCAACCACCGGGGTACCCTGCAGGAGGCCCATGCCTGGCTCTGGGCTTCCTCCAGCCACCAGGGACCCCAGGGGCAGCCCATGCCAAGCTCCAGGCTCCTCCCCCCTCCCCCCGCATAAGGGGACCCTGCAGCAGAAATCCTGGCTCACCTCCCACAAGGAGGCTACACCCATTGTGGCTCTCAAAACACTTTGTTATTGAAGGAATTTTCAAAAATGGCTCTTCTTATCTTTTGGGTTGCAGACCCCTGAACTAGAATGACTCAAGAAGGCTGTGAGGGTAGGGAAACATGATGATGAAGGAACCAGCAGACTAAATGCCTCTAGGTGCTGCTGACAAACTAAATCAAAGTAGTCCAGCTATATTTTTAAGATGCAAAGAAATTGTTATATTATTTTCAAAAGGATAGATCACACACTGTACTATTTGACATGGTCCAATTGTTCTTTTTTTCCCTTCTATCACCACTTACTAAGGATATTACCATATTATGTTGTTACAAGTGACTAAGTTCCAGTAGCTTGAGTCCAATTCACATTTTTAACAACTCCCAAGTTTTCTTGACTTTTTTTAAAATCACAAGTAATAAATGTCTTTACCAGCTTCAGTCCCTATTTTAACATAGAACGTGTGCACGGGGAGAGTGTGGAGGTGTTAGGAAGGAGAAGGGATAACATCTGCTTGCACTGAAGGGAAGTCTAAGATAAATAATTGAGAGGCAATGTGGGCTAGTGGATATGATACTGTACTAATTATCAGTAAACGAGGGTTTTATTCCCAACTCACAACCAATCTGCTTTGTGACCTTTCATAAATCATTCCATCTCTCTGTGCCTCTGTTTCCTCTCCCATTCTCTGTCTGCCTTGTCTACTTATACTGTACAGTTCTTTGGGGCAAGGCCTATCTTTTACATAATGCTGCTCCACCAACCAGCCTTAAATTAAGCTTGGTAACCAGCATGCCACCGAGCCAAACTCTGTATGGAAAAAAGTCAAGCCTAGAAGACTTGCAAGAAAATGTAGTTTTAGCAACAGAGCTGACACTCACACACAAACCTGAAATCCGACGCCTATACAGAAATTACAGTATTAGAGAATTAGTGAACTCATGGTGGATCACAAATCAAATGAATAGATCAATACCACTGGTAACACAACGAATAACCCCAGCTCGCTCAGAGCAGTACTTACCAGAACTGTATCCAGGTATTTGCCCTTTGGTCTGTATATCTGAGAGACCCACATTCAGAGCATTTGGTACCATGGTGTCTAAATGTGACTTAGGCCCAACTGGATGGGATGGAGAATGCTTCATGCCAGGCTGCCTTTGCTGCTGCTGCTGGAGGGCACTCACCATACGAGCAAGCTACAAATAAAGGAAAAATAGTGAGGGAATTTACTCTCAGCTACTGGTTGCTTTGGTAATCATGCAGGAGTTGCTAGATCTGAGAGAGCACATGAGTGAATTTAAATTAAATTGTACACAGTGATGAAAGGACAATGGCATCCAGGCCCCAGCAAGCACACCACATGCCTGAACAGTGCCATCTGTACCTGTTGCTCTTGCTGCTGTCGCACAGCTTGAGAAATCTTCCTCTGGTTCTGTAACAGCTGTTGCTGTTGCTGCTGCTGCTGCTGTTGCTGAAGAAGAAGCTGACATGCCTACAACACAAGTGGAGAAGAAAGATATGGGCTCATTTAAGGAAAAATCCTTGGTGGAACCAATCACTACAAATGCTTTATTAATAGCTTTTGGTAAAGACAAATAGTTCCTCACTCTTCACAAAGAAATAAAATCACTGTGAAGGAATTAAAGTAATAGGAGCTGACTTTCCTGTTACAATCAATGAAATTAGAATCAGTATCGCCAGGGGCTGCTTTATTCAAGTCATTAAAAAAATATGCATGAATAACAAAATCACTTAAATATCAGCACCCAACTGCTTCCTATGCAAAGTTGTTGCCAAGGTTAATTACTATCTTATTACAACAAAAAACAGAGATCCAACACAGATCACAAAGATCAGTTTAGATTGTTGACCCCTAGCAACCATGTGTTTTCCTGCACAAAAGAGTGGGGGAGTGCTTGTACACAAATAATGCACAAATCAGAAGAAAAAGTCAGATTGTTTCCTCTTTAGGTTTGTTCCATTTCTGTCTTAACAGTTTGTAGGCAGGGACAGGATTGTAGGAAATCCAGTCTATCACTGCAAGAGGACCAACTACTTACTAGTTGAAACTGAGGAATATTTGGAAGCTGGCTCAGCATAGCAATCTGTTGAGGAGACAGCTGGGGCCCCATATTGAAAAGACCTGGGTTCAAGCCACCGTTGGGAAATTGCTTGAGCACGGAGGCAGAAACCTGTACAGAAATCAATTCAAACAGCTAAGATTCAACATATACCAAATGGCTCAACAAAAAATGCTTTGTTATATATTAAAGGAAGTTGGCGAGGAGGTATTTGTGAAAAGAGCACATATGGCATATATGCAAGTTTGCATGATATTTTTGGAAAGCTACTATATTTCATTTTAACTTGCTCCTTACACATTCCCATTGAAGAGCTTACTCACTTTGTGCAGTAACTGTAGGGTTTTTGTTTGGTTTTTTTGGATGTGTCCCCCATAGTTGCTCCACTTCAGGTACATGTGCACCTCTCAGGATCTTGACAGGAATTTTCAGTTAGAAGCATCCCTTGGGCCTGTGCATGCTCCATATGCCTCCTCATGCTGGATACAGATGCTAAATTTATAGGTAGTAAAAGGGTGGTTCCTCCAGAGGAAAAAACTTTGATTTGAGTACGTGGGATTTTCATGGTACTGTCCTCAATACTGCCTCCCTAGTAAACTCTTCAACAATACAGAATTGGTGAAATGAGAGTTCAAAATGCTAATGAATTATTCACCCTGTTTTGAAGGCCATACAATCACTCTGCCCTAGTTATCCTGTCCTGTGCGTACAGCTTCTGACAGAAACTCAAAATGTCAGATGCAGTTTGATAACATTACCTGAACCTCCCTGAAAAAACACCTTCCTTGATTCCATAAATTGAGGAGGAATCAAAGAAAGAACATTTTCTATGATACAGGTGTTTGATATTGGTAGGAAAAAGAAACTTCTCAGAAACAATTGATCTAAATAGTTCTTTTTATTAGCATTAGCATTTAGTAAGTGTCACATGGGCCAGGATGCCAGTGGTATATTTAGTTACCTTGAATATAAAATTATATTATGCTGTCTCCAGGTTTATGCTCGTCTGTGGAGGACCTCCATTTCTGGCATCTTAAACCAAACCCATATTGGGAGAATCCTTCTACCATAGGATGAAAGGCTGATATTGTTGCCAAATGGATCTTCATTGAACTGACAACTCTAACTTTAGATCCAACAGGTAATTCAGGATAATTGAAAGTGGCACCAAATCAAGCTGGAGTCAGCAACAACAATATCAATCGAAGAATCACTTCCATTCTTCAGGTAAGTAGTCTGGGTTGATCTCTTTCTGCTATTTGGCAACACCTGTTGTACTTCCATAGAGCAGGAGGAATCTAACCCCATGAATTATCAAGTAGGTGGGGAACTGCTATGTTGAGATGATGCACACAACCCACATCCTGTGACAGGAGATGAGGAATGGTCAGGAGAGCCTGAATGATGATGAATGGACACAAGTGAAGCATGTAAGGGTACCGAGCTTGTCTCAGCCAGGTTGACACTATAAGGATAACTCTGGTTCTGTCCTGTCTGAACTTATTCATCATCATCCCCCTTTAAGTATCAGCAGCACTGAAGGAAACAAACAGTACAGACCCTCTTCTAATTTCTGCTCAGCACGTCTGCCTTTGTGTTCATACAACGAGAGAGATATGAGGGTGAAATGTTTATGCTGTGGCCTGTGCAACAATTCCACCGCCTTACGGCTTCCGTACATAGAGAATGGTATCGAGCATCACCCTGCTGGTCTATACAGAACATGCAAACACTGTTGTCGGTCATCACTTGCACTGATCCATTTGCTATCTATAGAAGAAAGTGTGAGCAGACATTGTGCACTGCCTGTAACTCGAGTAGACTGATGTGCAGATAAGCTTCTGTAGGAGACCATTGCCCCTGAATCATGCGATGTTGCATATGGGGAGTAAGGTGTCTGTTGTGATTATCACTGATGGCTGTTCTCACTGGAATGGTACTGAGTGACTGTTACCACTCGTCGGAATGGTATCCCAGTGCAAATGTTTTCTAGTTTCATCCACCAGATTAGTGGAGTCTTTGATTTTGGAAGAGTACCACTCGTTTATTTAGGCTGCATTGGTTTGGTGTGTAGACCAAAAGCAGCCATCTTTGAAGGCCATAAATGTATAAATGTGCATGTTGTACTACAAACATAGTGGATGCCATATGCCTCAACAGTGCTACAATGTACAGGCTGGTCATAATTAAGAGATATATTTGTTAGTGTATGGAATCTGTGTTGGTAATAACATTCTCGTCTCTATGAAGTCAAGGTGTGTCCCAATGAATTCCAGTTGTCGTACAGGTATTGTGGTTGATTTCGGCTCACTTATTTGCAATTCTAGGCTTTGAAAGAGGTAGATGGTCCCCTCTGTGTTGTGTAATGCCTCTGATTGTGTGGGAATTCTCAAGAGGCAAGTTGTCTAGTTATGGGAAGGTGACTCTCGATCTGTGTAGATGGGCCACCATGATTGCAAGGGTCTTGGAGAAGACTCCTGGCACAGTGGACAGACTGAATAGCAGTACCCTGCATTGTGAAATAATGGAATCATCAGTGTGCAGTGTGTATTGTGATATGAAAAAACACATCTTGGGGCTCCACAGCTGAAAATCTGTCTCTGCGTTGCAATTATTGTGGTTCAGTGATCATTTTGAATTTTTGGACATGAATGAATCTGTTGAGCTTCCTGAGATCCAAGATGGGTCTCGAAGCTCTGCTTTTTTCTGTTATTAAAAAATAGGGGGAGTAAAATCCCTTTCCCCTGTACTGTGGTGGGAACTGTTCTAATGCTTTGAGTTGTAGGAGATGCTCATGAGAGGAGTCCCAGAAGAGGGACAGGGAGAGAGGTTGGGATAGGTGGTATGGACATGAAAGGGATGGAATAGTTCACTCGGTTGATCTCTGGGGCCCTTCTATCTATGGTAACTGTCACTCAAGTATTGTAAAATGGGTGTAATTGGTGTCCAAAGATTTATGTAGTGATGGCTGTTGGTTCTGAAATGATAGGGAAGCTTTTCAGATCCTTGACCAAAACTTCAAAATGGATGTTTTGCTTGCGATGGTTACAAGAACGATTCTTGGGTCTGAGTCAGTCTCCTTTGTTGAGGTCTCTGCTTCTGCCTGTATGACTCAAATGGTCTTTGCTGGTAAGTGAATGAGGATTTCCTGCATTGGTAAGGCTTGTTCCTCTTATGCTTAAGTGAAGATGTGTATATCCCAAGGGGTCTCAGAATTGCCCAAGAATCATTCATGGAATGGAGTATCTTGTCTGTTTTCTTGGAAAATAGTTTCTCCCTGTCAAATGGTATGTCTTCTATTTTTACTTGCAGGTTTGTTGGGATGCACAATGACCGTACCCAGGATGTATGGTGCATGACCACAACTATTGCTGTTTGAGCTGTGTGTCTGCAATGTCGAGGGAAGTTTGTAGAGATGTTTGAGTGAACAGATGGCCCTCGGTTACTAAAAACTTAAATTATTTACATTTGTCTTTTGGTATGTCGCTAGCAAATTTACTGTTTGATAGAATTGTCATAACCATATTTTTCCAGAAGAGCATTGTTATTGGCCACTCTAAACTGCAACGCTGCAGACGAATAAACTTTGCGGCCAAACAAATCGAGTCTCTTGAGGTCTTTGAACTGCAAAATGGACTTTTATTGTGTCTATTTGTTCCTTTGGTTCACCACTTCTACCAACAGGGAGCTCATGAGAGGGGTCCCTGAAGAGGGACAGGGAAGCGAGCTGGAAGGAAAACAATGATGTAAAATGTATGGTATAGCCCAGTGTTATGACCTACTTGCCTGTAGTGATCTGCCTTCAAGCTTGTTGGCACAGGGTCTCCAATGGGGAGAGGTGTGTTAATGGGCACAGGTGTAAATATGGAGGCGAGGGAAGATTTGAACCCTCAACCAACCTATGAAAACTGTTGCCCTGAAGACTGCCCTCTTTCCATGAAATCTATATGCCTTTCTGGAGGGTACAGTGGAATTATGGAACCTGGAAAATTGAATAGGATGTGATCTGAGCAGTCTGTGACCCACTAAACCTTTTCTTATTCATAGATGTATATGTGCCATAGGATTGTAAAGTAGCCCTAGAAGTCTTAGAGTGTGCAGGGACTCACCCATGGTTTCCAAGAACTGTTTATGACCATCAAAGGGGAGGGTCTTCCACAGTGCTCTGTACTTCAGAAACCCTGAGAAATGGAGCTATCAATCTCTGCACAGAAATGCTGCCATGGAGATGGACCAGTGTCTGCAGCATCTAAGAATGCCTGAAGAGTGGTTCTGGTCTCCAGCTGGCCTACTGAGATGATGGACTGGAGTTGCTTCCTATGTCTGTGCTGATGTTCAATAAAAGCCATGAATCTGTTATAATTTGTACAATAATTTGGCCACAATCTTGAATTGCAGGGTTGCTGATGAACAGGCCTGTCACCCAAAGAGATCCAGCCTTTTCTGGTCCTTGTCAAATGGTGTAGACTTAGAAAAGTGATGCCTACCCCGAGCATTTATCACATCCATCACAGGGGTATTCGATGGAGGATGAGAGAACAAAATGCTAGAATCATTAGAGGGAACAAAATACTTTTTACCTATTCATTTATACATGGGTGAAATAGCGGCAGATGTCTGCCACACCATGGTAGCCAGACCTAGAAATGTTTCATTCGGGGAGGTAGCTGACTGCAAGATATACAACAGTTTGTGTTGTGAAACCTTGATATTCTCAAAATGAATCTGAAGAATGTCAGCTACCCTCTTTATAAAGTCTTGAAATTGCTTATATCATCAGCTATAGATGGTGGTGGAGGTATAACCACCTTGTCTGGAGACGAAGATGAGATGTATGTTTCAGGAGAGGCCTCCTTATTTATTCAAGCTTCCTGCTCCTCCAACATTTCTTCATGTGGCAAGGCTGGTTGGAGACAACAGGGCTGTACAACTCTGGCCTTCCTGTGAGACAGTACCAGTGGTCTAGCAAACTGCTATCAAAAGGCAGCCCAGAGGTCCCAGTGTGGCCACTGGAGAGGCCTTTACAAAAGCGAAGTATCATGCAGGACTGATTTAATCACGTTTGATCTTTGATCACCTTTGACCTTTAATAACCTTTAATCACCAGTGAACCTCATCTTCCCTATGATTTTCAGAGAATGAATTCCTTAAGAGATATACTGGAGAACCCCGAACAGAAACAGAGGCCAACTGGAAGTCTCTTTCATTCTCCTCCATCTCACCCAAAGGAGGAGCACATGCTGAAAATGATAGGAAGTCCAGCAGTATTGGAGGACTGTAGTCTTGGTACCAAGAGACCCTCCGTAGCCATGAAGAGCAGGGAATTTGGTTCATCAGTTACAGAGAGGTCTTAAGTATATCTGAACTCCTGTGGTGCCAAACAATGTTCCCTCTAAGGTTTGGCGGCTTGTGTGCAAAATTTTCAAGCCGTGTGCAAAACTTTTTCTGAATAAAATTTTTTTGCAAACTCACACGACAGAAATTATAGGCATTAATTGAAGTTAAAGTGATTGTAAACAGAATTAATTGTGTTTAATTGAATTTGAATGAATTTTGAATTGAAATTTAATTTTTAGAAAAGTTTTTAGTTAAATTAATTTTTAAAAAGCAAGGAAGGAAGGAAGGAAGAGAAAGAAAAAAGAGAGAAGGAAGGAGGAGAAAGAAAAAAGAGAGAAGGAAGGAGGAGAAAGAAAAAAGAAGTAAGAGAAAGGAAGGAAGCAAAGAAAGAAAGAGAAGGAAGAGAAAGAAGAAAGGAAGGAAGGAAGAGGAAGACAAGAAGGAAAGAAGGAAGAGGAAGACAAAGAAGAGAAAGAAAAAAGAAAGGCAGACAAGAGAGAAGGTAGGAAAAGAAAGGCAGAAAAGAGAGAAGGAAAGAAGTAAGAAAGAATGAAGAGAAGGAAGGAAAGAAAAAGGCAGGCAAAGAAGAGAAAGGCAGGCAAAGAAGAGAAGGCAGGCAAGAGAAAGGCAGGCAAAGAAGAGAAGGGAGGCAAGAGGAAGGCAGGCAAAGAAAGAAAGAAAGAAAGAAAGAAAGAAAGAAAGAAAGAAAGAAAGAAAGAAAGAAAGAAAGAAAGAAAGAAAGAAGCCGAGGCCGCTGGCGGCGGGGACCCGAACGCGGTCCCGGGAGGCCGCCGGCAGCTCAGAGCAGACCCCGGCACGGGAAACTGATCCTGGCCCCGTGCCGGGAGGCCGAGGCTGTCGGCAGAGAGGAGCGGAGCCGACCCCAGCCTCGGGCCGGGAAGTCGATGCGGCCGGCGGGTAGGAGACCGGGAGCCTGCCCCGGCCACGGCCACCCTGCTGCCCCGGCCGCTTGGGGCAGGCAGGCACACGCACATGCCCCGGCCCTGAGCCTGCCTGCTCCGCCCTGGGGGTGGGGAGGGCCAGCCCAGAGGCCGGGCTCAGGTCGGGTCTGCTGCGGCAAAGCCGCAGCCCCGGGGGTTTGGAGGAGGCGGTGGGGGCTGCCGGCCTGCACGGGGGTTGCGACGGCCGCTGCGCGGCCATGCACCCGCGCAGCTTAGAGGGAACACTGGTGCCAAATACAGGATCAGCATCGATGCGGCAGTCGAGGCCAACGTTGCCAAATAAGACAGTACTACCAATGGTGGGCAGATCAAAGTAGAGCCGAAGGGTGTCTGGTGCCACTGCTTGCTCAGTGCTGAGGGTGCTGCATGTATGGATACTAATAGGTGGGCTAAACTCAACATGCCAGTCATGAGTGTATGTGCTTGTCCTCCAAGCTGGTAAGAAAGTACCCTCTCTCTATAGGAACTCTCTCTCTCTCTCCTTTGTGCTCCACGACATTATTGCCCTGCCAGTACGGGAGCAGTAGTCCTTTGACTCAACAATACTGAATGGAGAGGTCACGATTTTAAAAACCGTAGATCTTGCTGGAAATCTGGACCTTGTTTTGGAGCTGGCTTGTTACGGTAACAGTCCTCACTCTTCTTTTTGGAAGCCTTCCATAAAGCCTGCAAAGTCTTCCCTTTCTTAAAGGAAGCTTGCAACAAGGTAGAAGGGACACTGGATCTGTCCAGAGACAGAGGTAATAGGGAGCCTTCCTAACCTGACTCAGATGCTGGTTAAAGGGAGAATTCCGTCATTAGCAGTTTGAGTTTAAACTCCCTGTTTTTACTTGCCCTGGATTTCAAAGACGGACAGAATTTGCAATTTTGGGAGCTGTGGGATTTCCCCAAGCAATGGACACACCTAGAATAGCCATCAGCAGGAGAGGCAATGTTTGAAAACTGGAGAGCCAGGCATACCTTGTTAGGAAAAAATAATTCTCCCTGGGAGGAGAGAGGAGTAAAACAATCCTCTCAATACTTATCTAACTAAAGCTATATTAACAACATTAAAAACTATCTTAATCACTCCAGAAATATTAGAAAAGCTGAGACATTCAAGGATGACATGCTAGGTTCCATCTCGGGCTGAAGTGGTTGAGAAGGAACTGAGGGCAATTTGCCTGCACAATCCTATTTAGCCTTGGTATCCGGTATGAAGAGGCAGGGCATGTGTGGGCTGTACAGATATTGCTAACAGAAAATCTCCAATCAAGGGCTTGAGAGGCACATGCACACCTAAAGAAGGGCACCAATAGGGATATTACTCAAAGTAGTTAACTTCTGGCTTGAACAGAATACATAATTCAGGTAACAATGTGTCACATTACACACAGCCAATACGAAGGTATGTTTTGAAGACTGCATTAAACTGGAAACTTTTGCACATGTGTTAGCCAGGAACCATGACCCTGTATCATCACACTGAACATCAACAGAGTAAGTCTGGGTTTGGGGTTTTGGTTTTTTTGGACATGTGGAAAGGAAAAGGAGGTCAGGTTGGCATGAGAACTGTGTGCCTGGTACCAAGAGTTCATTTCCCTATACATGTGAGATCTCCATCTCCTCCATAACATTCAAAGTTTTCAAAAAGCCATAAGAGAGCCCAAAGCAAATGGAGAACAAAGGTGATCTGCGTGTTTGGTGAGCTTGAATCCTGAAAACCCTGGGCTATAAGTAAACGGCCCAGTTTTCTTCCTGAAGTTCAGTCCTTCACTGAGCCAAACACACAGGAGGCTGGAAAGCAAGTATCATTGAAGTAAAGAGAAACCTTTGATTCTTAGGTAAAAAAAAAGTTCAGCTGGTCTTCTCCTCATATTAACTGGCCAAGTTTAAGGTCCTACAATCAATTAATGACATTTCTCAGTATGGGTATAACGACAACTTTTGAATGCCACATTTTATCAACTCCAAATTTTCATGGAATGTTTTAGGCATTAGTAGCCAGAACCCTATTGATTTTCGGGAAAATGAGAAAACTGAACAGGGCATAAAGGGGGCACAAATGATGCTCCTGCACTTTAGCACAGACAGTTTCAAGCACCTCTGCAACTCCTATACTCCAAGCTGATTAATGGCACCCATTAATTCCTCCCAGCACTCTACCCCAACTCATCTCTGCATATCTTGACACTAGATTTTAGCATATTGATACTCTCAATGACTTCTCTCTCTATTAGGAAGATGGTGAGTGGCACAGAAGAAATGGGGACATGCACCAAGCCAGACATAGGGAGAGGGAAAATGGAGAATCCTGGTATAGGGGAAGAGAGAAAGGGGGAAAAGACGATCGCTTACCCGTAACTGTCGTTCTTCGAGATGTGTGCTCATGTCCATTCCAATATAGGTGTATGCTCGCCTGCGTGCACGGTACCCGGAAACTTTTTCCCCTTAGCAGTAGCCATAGACCCAGATCCGGTGCCCCATGGAGTCCCGCACCCATGCTGCGGTATATCAGGTGCTGCCAGGTCTGCACCCGCACAGTCCCTTCTTTCCGCTAACTCTGAAAGCGGGAATGGTGGGCGGGTGCAGAATGGACATGAGCACACACCTCGAAGAACGACAGTTACAGGTAAGCAACTGTCTTTTCTTCTTCGAGTGCTGCTCATGTCCATTCTAATATAGGTGATTACCAAGCCTTACCTCGGATGGTGGGTGGAGTTATTTCATGATAGACTGGAGGACCGCTCTCCCGAATGCCACATTCTCTCTTGTTTGTTGAACGATGGCGTAGTGTTCTGCAAAGGTGTGGACCGATGACCACGTTGTGGCCCTACAGATGTCCTGCACCGGGACCTGAGCTAAAAAGGCAGTAGATGAAGCCTGGGCTCGGATGGAGTGGGCAGGAAGTTATTCATCCTGAGATGCGCTGGGAGGTGACAGGTAAGCCCTTCATTCTTTCGGCCATCGTAACGAATAGCTGTGTAGACCTACGGAAGGGTCTCGTGTGGTCTAAGTAAAAGGCCAGGGGCCCTACGAACATCGAGTGTATGCCACCCCCTTTCCTGCTCAGAGTTCTATAGCTTTGGACATAGCACCGGGAGGAAAATGTCCTGGTTGCAGTGAAAGGGGGTGACCACCTTGGGGAGGAAGGGCCAGGTGGGGTCTTAACTGCACCTTGTCTTTGAAAAAGATCGTATAAGGCGGTTCTGTGGAGAGCGCTTTCAGCTCTGAGACCCTACGAGCCAAAGTCATTGCTATAAGGAACGCAACCTTCCATGACAGGAGGTGGAGAGGGCATGAGGCCATAGGTTCGAATGGATAGCCTGTAAGTCTATTGAGCACCAGGTTTAGGTCCCATGGCGGTATGGGGTCTCTAACCTGGGGAAACAGGCGTTCAATACCTTTGAGAAAACGAACGGGCAGAGTGTGAGAAAAGACCGGCCTGCCCATGAGCGCTTGGTAAAAGGCTGATATGGCTACCAGGTGGACTCTAACTGAAGCTAGGGAGAGGCCTTGTTGCTTTAGCATGAGCAGGTAATCCAGGATCGACTGGATAGAGGTAAGTGTCGGTGGTAAGTTTTTTTCTTTCGCCCACAGGGTGAAGCATTTCCATTTTGCAGTGTACGAACGTTGGGTTGACGGCTTTCTATGCCCCGTCAAAATCTCTTGGACCTGGTTGGAACAAGATCTTTCCTCCTCATTTAGCCATGGAGTCTCCAGGCTGATAAATGTAGCGGAGCTAAGTTCGGGTGGAGAAGTCCCCCCCGATCTTGAGACAGCAGGTCCAGACACAAGGGGAGCTTTCAGCACGGGGCTATAGATAAATCTAGGAGGGTTGTAAACCACGGTTGGCGCAACCAGGCCGGGGCTATCAGAATTACGTCCGCCTTGTCTTTCTTTATTTTCAGGATCACTTTGTGCAGCAGCGGAATCAGTGGAAATGCGTAGAGGAGTTCTCGAGACCCTGAGATTAGAAAGGCATCCGATAGCGCTCCCACGTCTGCTCCCCAAAGAGAGCAGAACTGGGGGCACTTCTTGTTCCACCTGTTGGCAAAAAGGTCTAGTTGGGGATAGCCCCACTTCCGGAAGATCATGGTCGCAATCTCCGGATGCAAGGACCAGTCGTGGAGAGGTAAGAGCTTCCTGTTGAGGTGATCCGCCTCTAAGTTATTTGCTCCTGGGAGGTGGGAGGCTACTAGATGAAAGGTGTGCTCCTCCGCCAGGTTCCAAAGTGAGATCGCCTCTGCACACAGGGATGAGGAGCGGGCCCCTCCCTGTCTATTTATGTAGTACATGGCGGGTATATTGTCCATCAGTACCTGGACCACTTTCCCCAAGACGGCATGAAGAAACACCTTGCAGGCACGTCGGATGGCTCGAAGCTCCCGGACATTTACGTGGAGTTCTCTCTCCTCCTGTGACCAGAGGTCTTGAGTGTGGGCCCCAGTGCTGAGGTGGGCTCCCCATCCTGTGTCGGATGCGTCCGAAATCAGTGTCACCGAAGGTGACCTGTCCCCAAAGGGAATCCCCAGGCGGACCTTTTGATCGTCCTGCCACCAGAGCAGCTGTGAAACCATCTCCTTCGGAACTGTGATTACTCTGTTCAATCGGTGGTACCGAGGGGAGTAGATTGTGGCCAGCCAGGCCTGCAGTGATCTTAGTTTGAGGTGTGCGAGCCTCACAAGGTACAAGCCGCCATGTGCCCCAGAAGACTGAGGCAATGCATGACTGTTGTCGTCGGGCATTTTTGGAGGTGCGTGACCATATCCTTCAGTATCCTGAAGCGTGGTTCTGGAAGAAAAGCTCTGGCACTGAGGGAGTCTAGGGTCACTCCTATAAAGTCTATCTTTTGGACAGGATACAGTGTTGATTTTTGCATATTTATCTGTAATCCCAGTCTGTTGCAGGTCAATACTACCAAGGTGGTATCTGCGGTCACTCGTTCTCTGGAGTTGGCCTTGATCAACCAGTCATCGAGATACGGGAAGATATGGACCCCTCGGCAATGCAGGAAAGCTGCTACGATGGCCATACATGTGGTAAAAACCCGGGGGCCGAGGAAAGGCCAAAAGGGAGGGCTGTAAATTGGAAATGCTTCCTGCATACCACAAAACGTAGACATTTCCTGTGGGACGACGGATGGCCACGTGAAAGTATGCGTCTTTTAAATCGAGGGAGGCAAAACAATCCCCTTGAACGAGCCATGGGATGATGGATGCTAGGGAGACCATGCGGAAATTTGTTTTCTTATGTATTTGTTTAGGTTGCGCAGGTCTAAAATTGGCCTGAGATCTCCGTTGGACTTCAGGATCAGAAAATAACGGGAATAAAAGCCCTCTCCTTCTTGATCTGGGGGGACCGGAATGACTGCCCCCAAGGCCAGAAGGGATTGGACCTCCTTGAGCAGTAAGTGTTCGTGAGGTGGGTCCCTGATGAGAGACGGGAAGGGTGGGGGAAAATCCGGAGGGGTCGAACGAAACTGGATTGAATAACCTTTGGAGATGGTGTTCAGCACCCAACGATCCGTTGTTGGGCCCACACCGAAGCAAAACGGGAGAGGCAGTCCAAAAAGGGGGAGGACTGGTGCTCGCTGGACACTGGGATGTCGCCCTCGAGTGTGGCCTCAAAAGGGGTGCTTGTTGTTATTATTGCCTAAGCGACTGGCATGACCTTGGCTCTGGTAAGTCCCAGAGCCTGAGGCGCCTTGGTATCGCCTCCTTCCTGAGTGTCTTGACTTATCCCCTTGTCCATAGGGAGCAAACCTTTGAGGCTGGTGTCTGGGTTGGGACTGCTGCGCAGGAGGAGGTTTGAAATGGTGCCTTGATGACTGCGGCATATAGATACCCAGTGACCTTAGGGTGGCTCTAGAATCCTTCAAACTGTGTAATTTCTCATCTGTTTTATCTAAAAACAGGGCTGGGCCGTCAAAAGGCAGGTCCTGGATGGTTTGCTGAACTTCTGGTGACAAACCCGAGGCCTGTAGCCATGAGGAATGGCGCAAGCAGACTGTTGAGGCCATGGACCTTCCCGCAGTGTCAGCTGAGTCACAGGTCATTTGGTGGGCCGCTCGGGCCACAGTCAGGCCTTCCTCCAGAAGGGTTTGGAAATCCACCCTTTGACCCTGCAGGAGTGAATGTTCGAAGCGCTGCAAGGACTCCCAAAGGTTGTAATTAAATCTGCCAAACAGACTTTGATGATTGGCGATACGAAAATGGAAGCTTGCAGTAGAATACATCTTCCTGCCAAATAAATCTAATTTCTTGCAGTCCTTGCTCCTCGGGGTGGAACCCTGTTCCCCTCGTCTTTCTTTTTAATTTGCGGCATCTAGCACCAGGGTACCTGGGGTTGGGTGGGTGAAGAGATATTCAAAGTCCTTTGCCGGCATGAAATATCTCTTTTCTGCTGATTTTGAGATAAGGGCAATGGAAGATGGGGTATCCCATAGTGACCTCACTATCTTTAAAATGCCCTCGTGCACTGGGAGGGCCACGCAGGATGGGGCTGCAGCAGCCAGTACATTAAAGAGACCATCCGATGCCTCTTTGAGCTCCTTGACTCGCAACCCCAAGTTCGATGCCACCCTCTTAAGCAGATCTTGGTATGCCTTGGGGTCATCCAGGGGTTTTGAGGTGTCGCAACCCACCGCTTCATGGGGGATGAGGAGGATGAGTGGAAAGGGGGTTGGAGCTGTTCTTTAGCTGGGGCTTCCTGGTCCCCTGAGGCCTCTGAGCCCGAGTGATGCCGCTCCTGAGTTGCAGCGGGGACTGACTGTGTCCCCACCGAAAGCAGAGATTGCGGGCCCTGCCCAGGAGGGAAGGACCATGGGCCCCAGCAGGGTCAACTGGATGGCCACTGGGTCTGGGACCACGGTGCCGGCGGCTCCTTTCAGTGCCCACTTCTTGGTGAAGACCATGAGCTGGATGAGGTGGAGCAGGTCCTCTGGTGGCGGTGTCTCTCCCTTCAGTGCCTTTTGGAGGAACAGTGCCGTGGGGAGCGTGAGTGGCTTGGAGTGAACCTTCTCCGGTGCCGTCTGTGCCTGGAGTCCGATGAGGAGTCAGAGGTGCGGTGCCTTGGTGCCGGCGATTCCCTATACCTCTTCCTTTGCGAAGAGGTCTCCGATGGCGACCGGGTTCTGCGGCTCCTTCGCGGAGGCGAACTCATCGGTGCCGGAGAGAAGGAAGGGAGTCGACTCTGGGATACAGAGCTTGAGCTGGAGGGAGCATGGCATGACAGTGCCAGGGAGGCCTGAGCTGAGGAGTGACCATGGTGTTGTGATGCCTTGTATCTAGACAGTGCTGGCTGGGCTGTGATGTTCGCGCAGTGCTCCGATGCAGTCTGCGGTGCCGAGTCCGGTGCCTAGGCTGGACGTTCGAGGGGTGGCTTGCTCCTGGAAGACGGGGTAGGTGGAGTCGGATCCTCTTGCGTGGAGCTAGGGAGTGCCATCAAGGCACTGGCTGCCTGAGCTGCCTCCAGGGTGGAGGGAGCTGGAAAGGAGAGCGCCGTCCTCTCGCTCCCAGGAGTTGGGGGTGGCTCTCTATGCGATGCTCTAGGTGCCGGTGATTGGCCTCAAGGTGCTTTAGTTGTGATGGGTGCCAAGCGCTTCTGCTTTTTTGGTCTCCTTTTCGGAGACTCACTGTGGTGCCGGCTTGGGTGGGTGTACGCCGTCGGTACTGGAGGTAAAGGCAGTCGGTGCCAGTGCTGAATGGGTGCTGCCCAGGGACGCCAAGCTCGGTGCTGGTGTCGGTCTCGGCTCCACCAGAGGTGGTCTGAGTGCTGCCTCCATTAGGAGCGTCTTCCGACGTATTTCTCTCTCCTTTTGAGTCTGGGGCTTAAAAGCCCTGCAGATCTTACACTTTTCCTTGTGATGGGCCTCCCCCAGGCACTTTAGGCAACTCTCATGACGGTCGCTTAGGGGGAAGGCCTTCCCACAGTCTTTAAAGGGCTTGAAGCCCGGGGATCTCGGCACTGCCTGTCGGCTGACACTACTAATACCACTACTAAAAACTCTAACTAAACTACAGCTACCACTTTAACTAAGCTAAGGAGAATATAGACGTTGCTCCTGGAGCAGAGCCACAGTTCCAGTACAGTCACCGGTGGAAAGAAGGAACTGAGTGGGTGCAGACCCTGTGGCGCCTAATATACCGCAGCATGGGCGCGGGACTCCAGGGGGCACTGGACCCAGGTCTACGGCTACTGCTAAGGGGAAAAAGTTTCTGGGTACCATGCATGCAGGCAAGCATACACCTATATTGGAATGGACATGAGCAGCACTCAAAGAAGAACACAATATCTAATGAAGGAAGACTGGGAGGCTTTAATATAGGGAGACACTGGTAATAGGGAGAAGAGAGAGCTCCTGCCATGCAGAGAAAGGTGGGAAAAGCATAGTGAGGGTCATACTGATTCCCTGCCATGGGAAGAGACTGATATGAGGGGAGAGGGAAAATGGGAGAGATGGGAGTGTACACAGAGTCCCTGACATGGGGGAAGTGGGGAATGGGGGCATACATGGAACACCTGGTAGGAGAAAGACTGTGAAACCCTGGTCTGGAGGCATCTGGGGGAAGAGGACACACACAGAGCCAATGTCACTGGAGGGAGAATGAGGGACCCAGATATGGGGGAGAGGGGGGAGAGAGTGGAGATAGTGGGAACCTGGCAGAGGTAGCACACAGAACCCATGCCAAAGAGAGCATAATGGAAATGGGAATCAAAATGTACACAAAGCTGCTGGCACAAGAAGAATAAGAAAGAAGAATACCAGTCTGCAAAGCACCGAAATCCTGAAGCACAGTGGAGAAACGTCAAGTAAAGTCTAAGGGTTCTTTCTGTAAAATATGTCAGTCAGGGTCCACCCCAAGCTGGCATGTGAAAAGCCTTAAAACATATGCTACAAAGGCTGCAAGCTTCATACCTTGTAAGAAACCAGAAATGTTAAAATGCTTACCTGGGGGGAAAGAAACTGGGGAGGCACTTGGGCCCGGAGATTGGGGGAAGGATTTAGGGGCTGCACTGGTGTGTGCATGCCCCTCGATTGTGCTGTGCTGTTTCCAAATAAACCATGATTGCCAGCCTATAAAATTAAAAATAATGGTGAGTCAGATGATGTTTTAATCCCTTAAACTAATGGATTTCTGTGCTATTAACTGTTTGCTAAGAGTACCTGCAAAAATATTTCACTACAGAATACCTTAAGACTAATTGTTTAGACAATACCAAACTTAATAAGCTTTATTCCACCTGTATAAGTCTCTTTATAAGATGAAGTTTTTGAAATATTGCCTCCTTCTCCTCCTCAATTAAATTGTACATTTCATCCAAGGATCTCAATACACTTTATTTACACTGCTGGTTAAAGTTCATGTTACATGTTACAGGAGGACAATGAGGCTTAGAAAAAAACGAATCTGTCCTAGAACAGTTTCCTACTTAAAAATTTGTTAAAACAGTATTTTGGCACTAAGTCATCTTGGCTATTGCATTATGAAGGCCTGAGGCATACGAGTTTGTTGAACAAGAACAAGGTGTCACTAAATATGGGGTGATGGGTTCTAATCTTTTGGTTGGGGGGAATGGAATCAGAACCAGTACTGATGGATCATTCTTCCCATGTACCTTTCCTTCTTCTACAAAAGGTTTGTGAGGACCAAATTCTTTAGGACTTGCACATGAAAACACACTCGACTTTGATCAAGATGGGGAGGGATCTCTTTCCTTGATGGTAGATCTAGACAGGGATCTGTCTTTCTGCCTATGATCACGTCCCTATTCTTCTGAGAGGGGCTTACATGTTTTGGTCTCTATTTCAGAACCTGTACTTGGAGAAGCAATGCTCTCCCTGGCTTGAATCCAACTGAAGCATCATGGCCTACTTCATGAAGTAATTCCATGAACAGAGCTCTCAAACCTGACAAGACTGAGGAGGGAAAGAGAAGCAAATCTTGTACTTGGTGGCAACGTGAGCCTCCTCAACACAGTAAAGACAGGCCTGCTGCTGGAGAAGGAACAATTCTTTAAACTCTGGGACTCTTGGCATAGTCCTTCACAAGAAGAATAAATTAACTAATTATAAAACACTAAAATGCTAAGTCTAAACTTATTAAAAACTATTTACATACATATTTACAGGTACTTAAGTACAGGAAAATCTTATTGGACCCAGAGAATTCTAACTTGGACCATCTGGCAGTAAAAAGGAATGGAAATGAAAAGGCATCAGGCCACACCAGCCTTTATGCCCTCAGTGTGGAGAATGAGGAGAACAACTGGATATTCATGGACCAATGGACAATACTTGCTACAAATCTCCAGTCTCAGAGGCATTTGCAACCATGCGCAGAATACACACAGGGACCAGAACACAAAGAATAATAATTCCGTGACTTGAACAATTTTTTTCGCTTTTCAAAATTTTTCATGGAAAATTCTGAGCAGCATTACTAAAAAAGAATTCAAAATTATGTTTAATTCCATTTCTATGCAGATTCCTGGATATTTACCCACATTCTGTGGGTGACATTCTTTTCTAAAGTCCCTGAAAACATCCCCCTCCCCCAACCCACCCACCCTCGGCCTCTCGTGGTACATTAAAATATCATAGTTCTCATTCTTCTGTTTTATAGCATGCCTGCAACCTCTCCTGGAACAATACACCATAAATTAACTAGCTACAATTATTTTACTCAATTACAAAAAACATATGTTACTTCCCTGGACATTGTTAATAGTTACTAACTAGGAATCATTCTTCTATACTTTTATTCTTGCAGAATCATTTTAGGAAAATAAGTTCAAGTCTTTTAAACATATTTCTGCATTTAAGGCACTGAATGGAATCTGGGTAAAAAAAAGTCCAAGACAAATTTGGAGTAAACCACTTTTAAAATGAAAGACCAGAAGATCATCCATTGAAAGTCCTCCGATAAAGAGTTGTTAATGACTTCAACAGCAGATAAAAGGCTTTCTTGAAAGGGTCAGCCTGTGACACTGTGTTGCAGACAATAAGGCCAAAATAGACAATATATATACACTGGACAATAGGTAGGAAAGTGGATTTTTGATGGGTTAGCATTTCTGAAACCCAATTTAATATACATTATGCTGTATATCCAGTGATCAATAAATCTTGTAAGAAAACCAGCTGACCAGAATTAAGCCTACGTTGCAGTCACGTAGTAATAAATCTGAGAAGGTGGCCTCCTTACTTGTCTAGCAGCGAAGCTTTGGGGGTTGAGCCCTGAGCCGATTGCCCCAAGGCCGACGTTGGATAGTGTGGAACCAGAGGGAGACAGCTTGTAGTTGGGAGAAGGGGAGAAGGGTGAGCAGGGAGCCTCATCCCCAAGGCACCCATCTTGATTGGAGAAAGGCAAAGTCAGCTGAAGCAATAGATAGCCAATCAGCAAGAGTTGGTTAGTGAAGCAACAGAATTCAAAAGGAGAGAAAGGACTGTGAGTGATCAGGAATAAGCAAAGTTAGTTTGTAATAGTAAATACAAGGGCAACTGTGACTCAATTAAACTGCCAGCATTTGGAGATTTTTGGTTAAGAAGCCACAGTCAACAACTTCTGTAGAGATGGAGGTATTTTAAAGTTTTAGATGCATAGAAAGAATTATTCCTTTACTAATTTAGTCTTTCTCTGACAGGAATTATTTCCACTACAGCTGCAGATACAGCTAGAATGAGTTCCTAGTATTTACTTCTCTTTGTATAAACCAATTTCTGTCCACAGTATGGTGTTTGCTAATTAGATCAGCAAAGGGAGTTCATAATCCTGTTTGGCCTGTTACCCCAAAATGCACTTTAAAAAAAAAAAGTTTATTGGATAGAGAATGCCTACAAAATTTGAAAAACAGGTAAAAGATTGCTCTTTATTTTATTAAATCAAACAAATTGCATTTAAAATAAATATTGTAAATCCAAGGATCCTCTCCAAATCATAATCTAAAGCAACTTGAAAAAACTTACTACTTGAAAAAAAGGTTGACAGTGCCCATTTAAAATATTCCCCATCTTCAAGCATCTGACGAAGTGGGACTTTCTCCCACAAAATCTCATGCGATAAATAAATTTTAGTCTTTGAAAGTGCCACAGGACTCATTTGTTTCATTTAAAATATGTAAAGATACAAACCAGATGCTACTACAACATACAACATGTAGGAAAACCAACAGTAAATGGACAAACACCACATGGGATAGATAGTCTAATCTAGAAAGGATGCTTCAGATAACTTGCAGACAAGAAAGCAGAAATAATTCTTGTAAGACTGTGCTTTTGTCTGTATGTTTAAATCTAAAAACGTAGTTTTAGAATTTAAGAGTACAGTCAGTAGCCAAACAGAAACAAGAACCATTATGCCCTCTTCGATGAACTTTGTCAGCGCTTGTTCAAAATGAACTTCTCTCTCCTCAGCAAAAGATTAAAGTAGTACTCAGAAATAATCTTTCTTCAGAGCTGTACCTACACCTCTCAGGACTACTCTCATTTATTCATGCACCTCTTTGACCCATCTCAATTTTTCATTTATGTTCACTCCACATACGCATACTTTTCTTATCTTATTTCATGTATTATTACATGTTCTTCCATGTTCAATGATCTTGAACTTTTACTACTCTCAAAGGAGAAGATAGAAACTGGGACCATATGTGAATGTAGTGGTGGATTCTGTTTAACCACAGGGATTTATCTCACCTTCTCAAAGTAAGGCCCACTATCTGAGGTTCCCATATCTTTGGAATTAGGTGGACGGAACCCAGATCGATCCTTTCTCATCATGTCATTAAAATCCCCAATGTTCATGGCTCGTTTGTCCACCTCAAATTTCTTATCTGGGAGACCACCTGTAACAAGGGAAGAAAGAAGGTGAAATATCAGTGCCAACAACCATAATCATACCTGTTCTTTCCAAAAGACTCCCAGCTAAAAATGGCTTGAAAATACCTCTAAAGGCTGAAGAATAGAACAATCGGGGATTTATTTTATAATTTAGCATAATTAACATCCTGTTAAAAGACACTGAAAAAAATCAGGATTAAGATTTATTGTAAGATTAAACAAGCCATTTTGGTTTAAAGGCACTAATAAATGAAATATTTTCTACGAAATACATGAAGTTTTGCACAAACATATGCAGTGGCAGTGAACGAGGGAAAGAAATCTACCTCTGTAAGTATATCAGGGAAGTTTTACTGCTCATCCACATTTTGGATCCACACTCATCATCCACAGCAACTGTACTATGAGCTTCTAGACTCTTCTGGTCACCAGTTTTGATTGGGAACCATTGCCATGCCCCTCATAGAGGGTTCTGAGAGTATAAAAATGGGAGTGGACTCAACCACATTTATGACAACAAAAGAAATGTGGAAGGCGGAGTCACAGGGAGGTGAATATGCAAAGGTTTATTTCAGAAGAATTCTAATTCCTAGACTGGTCTCTGCATATTCCTATTTGCAGGAGTTTAGCAAACACTAAAACCTTGAGGAAGATGGGCTAAAAAACTCCACATAAACAAGATAAGCAGCAGCCACACATCATTCTATGGAGACATGCGATGGAAGCTGTCCTATGCCTAACTGAATACACTGACATGTCCATATGGACAAACAGCTGCAAAGTCATTACCAGTCATGAAACAGTCATTTGGATAGCCTTAGGGCAGCACAGGCTGAACCTCCTGTGTCACTTCAATATACTCCAAAGGTCTGGGAACTTGTGGACAGGTCTGTTTCATATAAACTTACTGCCCTTGGGACATCTGAAGTATGAGGCCTGCCTTCCTGGATATGAATGGTACACAGGGAAATTCACACAGGCTAGTGGCCTGCAAGAGATGGAAATCAGAGGACTTTTTTGGATGGAAATTATGCAGATAACAGAACATTTTCTGTACTGAATATGCTTTATGGAGGCTTAAGTTGTTAGGCCTGTATCTAGACTAACTCTCTAGACTAAAGATAGACTGTAATAAACAGCACCGTCATAAAGATTTGTAACAGAGAGCAGTCTGACCAGTATTTGAGCAGAAGCCCCATAAAGTTTGTGGGAACAAGATTATAATCTCATTGTAAAAGAGGTTCATGCACCAAACCAAATACTCGCTAACGTGGGACAAATGAATCTGTCTCATCACAGTAGCAAGGGCACAATCTACTTATTGTAATGGAGTATTCAGTTGTATTTCCTTTGACTATCACAACAAAGTGGCTAGTTCAACCAGCCATAGTCATACATGGATCAAAGCTTTTAGCTTCTGCAAGGGTGAACAAAGACTGTGATTCCAGGCATCAGAATGGAAAAAAACTGTGATGGCAGCCAAATTCATCCAGCCAGTACACAAAACAGCATCAACTAAGTGAAACGGGTAGCCCCAGGTTTACAGAAAAGGAGGAGCCTCTCAGGTCAGTTCCCTTTTCAACTGCTCACATGGCAGATTTCTTCCAGTCTTCTGCTTTCCAATAGGATATTTTCAACCTCAACAGAACACCAAGGACATTGAATGTCCTTACTACCCAGAAGACAGGACAGCAACCTGAAAAACTTTTTACCAGTGTGAAGACTCAAGTAAACCAAGACAGCAAATGCATCAGTTTGAAAAGCAGGACTTGCAGAAGTCAACAACAACCTCGGATGTCAGGAAACACAACTGCCATGCCCTAGCCAGACTACTGATAGAAACTTGGATCCTTCCTCACTGACTTCCAGAAAGACTTGCTGACTCAACAGATTCAGAGAGAACGCAGAGGAACTCCTGACCCCAGTTCAGGAAAAAGAAGGATTGTGTCAGTGAAGTTGAGTCCCGCTCACCTTTGAAATATAACTTGAGAAAACAGAATTCTTGCTGGTGGAAAGAGATGGAGCTCAGGTTTACCCCACCAGCATTAAAGCTAATGCAACAAAGATCTTGATGAGAGTTTGTGTTGCTGAGCATGTACACTGCTCAAAAGATCTGACAGGAGATAGTCTTTCCTTGGCAGATGAGATGGAGCGATTCAGTGGTGGATACTGCACTCTTAGAAAAGAAAGACTTCCTAACAAAGTTGGTTAGATCAAACTTCTCCATGGCAATCAGCATAACACAACATTGTGGTGGTGCCTGTAACAGAGAGCTCATTCGTTGAAGAGGTTGGCGATCAAGATGAGTACCCCAGATAACCATTTGGGACTTTTGATGGGCATGTTCTTCCTTTGCCTTTCACTGTGAAGTATCTTGAATGACCTGAGCCATAACATCAAGTGTTCAGTGCCAAAACAGGGGTGGATTCATGCATCGTTGATGGTGATCTGGGGACCTCAATGCTGCTCATACTGGGAACAGAACAACTCTGGTAAATCATTCTTCAGTCAATGGTGTCAAGTTGGCAGCACTGGAATCTGCTGATCTGTATGGATCTAGTGACTAGAACTACTTTGGCACAGTCAATTGATGTTGGTTCCTTGGCACTGGACTTGGTTGACCAGGATGGATGCAAGAAGCTTGGTGCCATTTATGATAGATATAGAGGCACTATGATGAGCTGATCTCCAGTATCAATGCTGGACTTATACAATGTCAGCCTTAACAAACTGACTCAAGAGCCTTCTTTGTCAGTAGTAGTATGCAATGGGCCTCCTACTTTTGTTGGTTCAGTGTATGCTGATGCTATCAGCAACTCCCTCCTCCTCTTCTCCTCCTCTCCCCTTTCTTAAGAAATGCTGACTAACTTACTGAAACAAAAACAGACTCCAAAAAGGATGGAAAAAAAAAAAGAAGGGAAGTGCTGAGGACAGTGTGTGTGATCCAAGCTTGCTGTAAAAGTTAGGTGGTTAGGAGGAACTCCCTCTTCTATACCTTTGGAATCACTGAGAATGGGAGCAAGAAGGATGTGAAGGGCCTCAACAGACAATAGTCACCAGAATATTCCAGAAGCCTGTGGGCAGGCATCTCAATCCTGCCAGGGTGACTATGCAGAGGCTATTTGGAGAAGAACAATGCATTTAAGTAAAAATTAAACTTGAAAATTAGGAAAGTATTTCTGATGAAAAACTCGATCATCTAGTGCAGGGGTTCTCAACATTTTTCTTTCTAAGGCTTTCCCAACAAGCTAGAAAGATTCCAGGGCCCAGCAGGAGGCAGAGAGGGACTCGAGGCTCAGACTCCCGCTGCTGGGCGGGGCAGGGGGATACTCAAGCATCAGAGCATCTGCTAAGCAGAGCATCAAGTGGGCCCTCCACAGGTGTAGTTTGACTTCTATTTTGGGCAGGCAGAGCATGGTGGGGCTCGGGCCAGCTCTGCACATTGGGATCTGGGGAAGGAGCACCACCTCCACCCTGACAAGCCTTAATAGGCCACCCAGGCTGGCAGGGTTGGTCGGAGGAGGGACAACCAAAAATTATAACTCAAAAGGGGGAGTCAGGGCTCACCTTAAAAACTCTGAAAACTACTCAGGGTGCAAGAAGGGGGGAGCTATTGGTTGTGTGCAGGCAGGGGTCTAGGTCAGGTTGCAGGAAAGGGGTAACTGTGTGTGCAGCCAGGGGGCTAGTTCAGGGAGGGGAGGGAGTTAGGGGCCGTGGTCACTGCCAGCCCCAGAACTGAGTCTCCATGCCTGGGTAGCTCTTACCAGCTATGCAAGTAGTCAAAGGGGGATGGACGCTGAGGAGCAGCCACAGCCCTGGGCACCAGCAGCAGGAGAAAGAGACTGGTGAACTCCAGGACTGCCTGCTGATGTGACTGACTGCATCAGTCACAGCAGCAGCCGCCCTGCATTACCTGGTTCCAGTTTCCCCATGCCCCTGTCCATCTCCACCCAAGCTCAGACTTGCAGTCTTGGGCCCCCAGTTGAGAACCACTGATCTAGTGAAACAGTCTGCCTAACAAGAAAGTTATGGCACATTAAGAGACAATCAATTGAGATTACGTAAAATTGATACAGAAACCTAGACCAGATAATCCAAGAGATCACTTCAGACTATCATGTATGAGGACAGCTCACACAGCATGACCAACTTAAGCTCCCTGATGTTTATGGTCATGCCCTAGATAAATCAAGTCCTCCCTCAGTGGCAGCTCAAATTGTCTGAGGTAAGCAGTTAAAGAAAACACTGAACAGACTTTTCTTTTCCCACATATTAGTCCCAAGGAGCTGGTAAAGGAAGGTTGCTCACCTTGGTGTAGTAACTGGAGTTCTCCGAGATGTGTGTCCCCGTGGGTGCTCCACTGTTGGTGTGCGCGCACGCGCTGCACCACGGATCGGAGACGTGCCTAGCTGTACTCACCAGGGTCGCGTGACCGGAGGGGACTGTCTCGTGGACAGTTCTGGCGCCCTTCAACAGTCGCGCGACCTGATCTCCCCCACCCCACCCCCAGTTCCCTCTCTAACCGGGAGCGAGAGTAAGTTGCCCAAAGAAGAGAGAAGAGGTGGGAGGGTTGTGGAGCACCCACGGGGACACACATCTCGGAGAACTCCAGTTACTACACCAAGGTGAGCAACCTTCCTTTCTCCTCCGAGTAGTGTCCCCGTGGGTGCTCCACTGTTGGTGACTTTCCAAGCTGTGCCCTAGTTGGTCGGAGGGGCTTCTGAGGATATGTTTTGTATCGTGGAGAGTACTGATATGCCTACGGAGGCATCATATTTTGTTGCTGTGTCAATTGCATAGTGTTCTATGAACGTATGGGGCGTTGACCAAATAGCCGCCTTGCACATTTCATCTATTGGGACATTTTGTAGGAAGGCTGTGTTTGTAGACACTGCCCTTGTAGAGTGTGCTCTGATATGTTGTGGGAGCGTTGTGCCCGATATCTGATAGCACATTCTTATGCAGTTAACTATAATTGTTGAAATTCTGCGCTTAGAGATAGGTGTACCTTTATTTCTCTCTGCTATAGAGACAAAGAGTCTATTTGTATTTCTAAATGATTTTGTCCTTTCTAGGTAGAACGCGAGTGCCCGACGGACGTTGAGGATGTGCAAGATAGTGTCCTCTGCGTTCGAGTGGGGTCTTGGACGAAATACAGGTGAGTGTATTGTCTGGTTGGTGTGGAAGGATGATGACCTCTTTGGTAAGAATTTTGGGTGGCATCGTAAGCAGACTTCATCTTTGTGAAAAATTGTATGCGGTGAGTCTGCCATTAGTGCCGCCAGTTCACTTATTCGTCTGGTGATTGCTACTAGGAACACTACTTTCATTGTCAGGTAACTTAATGGTACATTAGCCAGGGATTCAAACGGCGGTTCTGTAAGAGTCCTTAATACAAGTGGGAGATCCCATGCTGGGTTGGGGGGGAGGAGGGGGGGGGCGGAGGGCGGATCTCCGGATATAGGTTTTTGATTCCCGCTAGGAATCTCTTAATGAGTGGGTTAGAGAATATCGATGCATCCTGTATGTGATTGTGGAATGTGGCAATGGCTGCTAAATGTACTTTTATAGAACTAAGAGTGAGTCTTTTTTGTTTCAGGTGTAAAAGATATTCGAGTATGTCTTGAACCGGTGCGGATGATGGAGAGTTATGTGACGTAGTGCACCAATTGGAAAACCTGTACCATTTATGGAGGTAATTTTTGCAGGTAGAGGGTTTTCTGCTATTCAGAAGGATGTGTCTGACCGATTCTGAACAAAGTAATTCTTGGTTCTGGAACCACATATCAGCCAGGCTTTTAGGTGCAGACGTTCAGGGTTCGGATGTATGATTCTCCGGTTGTTTTGTGATAAGAGCAGTGGATGAAGGGGTAGAGGGATTGGGGTTGTGCACATCATTTGGATCAGTAGTGAGTACCATGGCTGCCTGGGCCATGCAGGGGCAATCAGTATCATCTTGGTTTGGTGTTGCTTCACGTTGAGCAGAGTCTTTAGGATTAATGGAATTGGTGGGAACGCGTAAGCAAATGTGTGGGTCCATGAGATGAGGAATGCATCCCCTCTGGAGTTCTTCCCAATGCCAGCTCGTGAACAGTGTGTGTGGCATTTGCGGTTTTGGTAGGTTGCAAACAGATCTATTGAGCGGTGACCCCAGAATGTAAAGATGTCGTTTATGATGGTAGTATGGAGCTCCCATTCGTGGGTGTGGCTGAAGAGTTTCTTCTTGTCGAAAGGCAAATCTTCTATTGTTGATTGTAGGGACTTCGGTAGATCTGCTGAGTGGAGCCACGACGCTCTACGCATGATGATGCCCGTTGCCATTATCCTCGAAGAGGTGTCTGCGACGTCCTGTGCTGCCTGAAGAGCGGTCCTGGAAATCAATTGTTCCTCCTTGATTATTGCGTGGAATTGTATCTGTTTGTCCTTTGGAATGAATTCAATAAAAACTGCGAGTTTTAAATAATTATCATAGTCATAATTTGCTAATAAAGCTGAATAATTGGAAACTCTCAGTAGTAAGGAAGAGGATGTATATGTTTTCTTCCCCAAGAGGTCAAGTCTCTTGTCATCTTAATGAGCTGGGTGGAGGATGCGTAAATAGGTATTCTGAAGACTTGCCCTGGATATAGTATTTTTTCTCAACCCTCTTTGATATTGGAGGGATTGAGGCTGGTGTTTGCCAGATATTGTTCGCTAGCTCTAGAATTCCATCGTCCATAGGAAGGGCCACGCGGTTTGATGGCCTCGCCTGAAGGATTCTCCATAGTCTGTGTTGCGAGTCAGAAGTTTCTTGTGCACATATTTCTTGTGACTCAGCTACTCTCCTGAACAGGTCTTGGAATTGTTTGACCAGGATTCCCATTGTGGAGGGTAGTTGTAAGGTGGACCATACCATGGTGGGGGGTACCACGGGTAATGGGGTCTCCAGTGGCTATGGGCTCGTATGTCATAGGTATGGTGCTGTCCGTCTGTAGTAGTAGGAGGTGGGTGGTAAAAGTCTTCTCTTCTTTCATAGCTGTAGTGAGGAGGCAAGTTCTCAGTCCTAGGGGAGGGTAGATCCTGATGTGGCTGAGGAGAGGGAGAGATCTGCGTATCAATACGTTTTCTTTTTTCTTTTTGTTTCTTAGGAGCCGGTTGGGCTGGTTCTAAATTAGCACTGCTAGCTGATTGTTGATTTGAAGCTTGAGAGGTGCGCAGTGCCAAAGTGTTTGTTTGAGTCGGGGCCGCTCTCAAAATCAGCTGTTGCGCAGTTGGTTCCTGTACAGACAGTGCCGTTCCGGTGTTTGCTGCGGGCACTGGTGCCGATGCTGAGCTTAGGTGTCTCGGTACCGGTGTTTGCGCGGGCAGTATCGGTGCCGAGTTGTCCCTGAAGGGAGGGTCGGTGTCGGGTAGATGGGACTGCTTGCCCGTTCCTTCAGGCGGCGTGTTGGAGGGACCTACAGCCTCCGTTTCACGCGTTTGTCTCCTTCGTGGAGATGGAGTCAGAGACTTCCTTCGCTTTTGAAGCCCTGGCGGAGGAGTTATATGTCTCTTTGTCAGACCAGCAGCTGACGAGACTTTCTCCTGCCCGGGGTCCGAGGCCGGTCTGAGGAACTTTTCCATGAGGAAGAGCTTGAGATGAAGCTCACGGTCTTGTCTTGCTCTTGCACTCAAATTCCGGCAGTAGGAGCATTTGTTCATATTATGCTCCTCACCCAAGCATTTCATGCAGGTCAGGTGCCCGTCAGAAGCAGGCATGGCGTCCCGGCATGATTCACATCGCTTGAACCCTGGTGAGCCTGGCATTTTGCCGGCTCCCGGATTATGTGCTGTCCGTCTCTCTTTTTTTTTTTTTTTTAAAGTAAGAGAAGAAAAGAGGGCTAAACTGAAGAATTACGGTGAACTAAAATAAAATGAAGAGTAAAAAGAGAGAGAAAGGCGAGTGAGGTAAGGAGAGTTCCCTAAGTCCGTCCGTGGTCGTGAGCGGTAAGAGAGGAACTGAGGCGGGATCGGGTCGCGTGGCCGTTGAAGTTCGCCAAAACTGTCCACGAGACAGTCCCCTCCGGTCACACGACCCTGGCAAGTACAGCTAGGCTTGTCTCCGATCCGCGGTGCAGCGCACGCGCACACACCAACAGTGGAGCACCCACGGAGACACCACTCAGAGAACTGGGATGTTCTAATGCCAATAGCTAGTAGATGTCCCTTTTCCAGTCAGCAAAGGCATGTAGCAAGGGACACTTCATCTTCTTGAAACAACAAAACTGAACAATACATTAAAATTTTTTTTTAATCATCCCTTCATATCATGCCGCTATTTTTCTCTCCTCTCCAGCTCAGTATGTCAGCAGCCATTGCATATCTGTACAAATCCTGCAGCCAACAGGCTGGATGCTGCTTTCTTATCCTGCTATTAAAGAATGGAGCTCAAAAATATTAAAATGTGCCCCTTTCAAAGGTGGAGTATATCACCCACATAATATTAGCCATCATGCCAAATGCATTTTAATGAAGTTATACGCACCTACGGACAAGTCCATCTTACTGCCTTGAGTGTCCTCAGTTTGACTCTGAAAGAAGAGCAGAAAAAGACACTGGTCTGACTACTGAGCAAAGCTGAAGAAAACAGCCTTCAAAATTAAAGATGTGTACTGGAAATGTGGAAGGGTGTGCCTTTGTGTATTCAAGTCATATCATAAACCCTATCAAAGAAAAAGAATCCTAATGCACCTTGACCACACCTCATCCAGCTATATTTGGTGTTAAATTTACTAAAATGCAGCTAGACACATGAACTCATGCCACAGAGAGAGATGGCTGAACAGCTGCTCTGAGAAATAAACCTCTGTCCTCATGTTCCAGTGGTCCAAGGATCAAATTATGTGAGTAGCAGCCAAAATGACAGCTCTTCCTCGTGACTTGTCAAGTCATCGAGTTTTAAAATGTGCTGCCAAATTATTCTTCTGTTGGCAGTCTGGGACAGGGTGTCCCCATAACTTTGAGAGGCAGCATGATCTAGTGAACTCAATTTGAGACCGGGAGCTGGGAGCTCCTAGATTCTAATCCCAGCTCTGGTAGTGGCATTCTACTTGGCCTCAGACATGTCACAGCAACTTTGCACCATAATTTCCCCAATTCTAAAATGAGGGTAATAGCGACTTCATGGAATAAATTAGTTGATGGCATACAGCATTTTGAAAAATGCAAAGCTCTCCATTAAGAGGTATGTCTGGGATTCTTGAATATTTTCATATCTGAACCATGTTTTCACTGAAAAGAAGGCATTGTAGACCTCTGCCTTTCCACTAACAGTAATGTACAGCTACACCTAGAGGCCCCAATTGTTATTGGGACTCTATCTATGCTAGGTGCCGTACTACACAAAAGTCTCTGCTCCAAAGAGCTTACAATATGAAATCCACTCTGATTTTAAAAATATTTTTACTTTTCAGAAAGAAATGTTCTGACTAGGTAGCTATTTAAAGTACCACAACTATCAGTAGGGAAATTAGTGTGGCAGGAAAGAGAATGGGAAATGATAAATGCAATTAGTTAATAAACACTGGCTTCAGACAGATATCCAAATTTAGAATTTTGCTTACGACACAAATGTTATTGCTTTTCAGTACAGTTGGATTACGACATTAAAAAAAGCCACTTACTAGCAATCCCATATTTGAAAACTGTTTGGATAAAGGGTTCATCCACGAATCACTATTTCCTCCTTTTAATGAACACTAAAAAACAAGAGACACGTAATTAAACAATTACCTGATCTTTCCTCCGTTTTCACACTTCCTTTATTCTACTCCAGAGCTGAAGAAGTATCAATTGAAAATACTGTCACTGAAGTCCACCTCTCAAACACTACGGTTACTCATTAAACTTTGAGTCTGTTAGAGGCACTTGCCAGATACTATGAAAAATAGAAGATTAAAGCTACAGTAGTTTATTTGCTTATTTGTTTAAACTGATGCCTTCTGGTCTGTTATACATAGAGGTCTCTGTTGTCTTTTTCTTCCTTTCAGCAGCTTCCTCTCAATCAGCACTGGCTGAAATCAATTGGCTTTTAATTTTGTCCTACTGTGATTTGTGAATGACCAAAAACAAAACTGAAAGCAGAAACTGGCAATGTAACATTACAAAAAAAGGCATCTGAAAAGAAAATTTTATAGACAACCGCTTTTGTGGTTAAGATAAAAAAAAAAAAAAAGTATCTTTAAAAAGGAAGCTAGGGAAGGGGAAAAAAGACTGATCAAAATTAAAGGGAATCAATTTGTCTAAAGCAGGAACTGATAAAGCCTATACAACACCAGAACAAGACTGATTAAAAGTTTTAAAAACTGTGGTGCACTATTCTTTTTGTTTGGCAGCGCCTGAGCTAATAACG
Organism: Pelusios castaneus; assembly: GCA_007922175.1. NCBI lineage: Eukaryota > Metazoa > Chordata > Testudines > Pelomedusidae > Pelusios > Pelusios castaneus. The sequence continues at coordinate 12,034,374 of ML685814.1, forward strand.
TAAGGTGCAAAAGTGCAGCCCTTGGGCATAGAGTCTTCTTAACACAGTACTCCACACTAGTAGTAAGTCTAACATGCTCTATCCTCTGCAGAGCAGTGACAGCACAGTATTGCAGCAAAGCGCACGGTAATTTACTTCAGTTTGCTCTGGTTGTTCCCACAAGTTAGTAAGAACAAAGGCTGGAGCCATACCAACAAGAAGCAGAAATAACAGTGTGTTACTACTGTAAGTAAGAATGGGATCAGCACTTCAACAGGCTGTGAAAGGAGAGACAGCAGCAACCTAGCAGAGTGTCAGTAAGAGAAGAGCAATAACCATGGGACAGTTGTTGCTCAGCCTCATTCTGTAATGGCTATGCAGCCCACATGCCAGAGCTCTTCTGACCATCTCTATCGGTGTTAAAAGTCATAATATCCATATTGCATTCCAATAACAAAAACAAGAGTATCATTTCACACACCACTGCAATACTGCCACCTCTACAGATGAACTCTCTATTAGAACAGTTCTTGTTTATAAAAAGGAAGTGCATAACGTTACATCTGTTTTCAGAGAATATGGCAGTTATGAATCATTCAAGCATTAGGTTTCTTACCTTAATTTGTGGCTTTTTTCCTCCTTGCCCCCAGCTTGTTGAGTTGTGGGAGGAACTGCTTCCTTGAGAGCCTGCTGTGTTCCAGACTCCTCCTTCCTCCTCCTCTTCCCAGCTGGAATGACGTGTTCCTGTTACTGGCCCATCATTCTCCCCCCAGCCATCTTGCATAGATTTGGAACCTTCAAGAAGCGGGGGGAAAACCATTCAAAAGTGAGTCACTACAACTCCTAATGGAGAGATTTTATGACATTCTATGGCAAGATCAGTAGGATGCTTAATACAAAATTGCTGTTAGTCTAAAAAACCCAAAACTTTTCTTCATTTTATTCTCATGCATAGAACTGCACGCAAAGCACAAAAACTAAAAGATCTGTTAGCGTTATATTTTTTAAGTGTTCTGTATTTTAAAATCACTTTAGCTTCAAACATATCAATTGTGAAACTCTCCTTGCCTCAGTAAAAAAACCTGACCTCCTAAAGGAGCTCATAATTTCCACTGAGGAGGAAAGGATTCAGAGGCTCTCTTAAATTAATGTGCTGAAGAATGTAGTCCATGTAATTAACCTATATCAAAATCGGTTCTTCAGTGCAAATTTTGTTCCTTCAAAATCCTCAACATCCTATTAGAAAAAACCTGCCAATATTAAAACTTTCACCACATTTCATTATCAAAACTGCAGGTATGTTGACCTTTAAGCCTGGCTGATAAGACAAGACTCTGCTCTACAGAACTCAGATTTAATTTTCGGAGAGTGGTTAGAAATCTGAGGCATGGACATACAGATTTACTCCATTCATCTTCACACAGTTTATATTTTTACTAGGATACGATATAAAAATACTGGTATTCTACTTATGAACTCAAATGCAGGATCAATTTCTGTTCAGATTAAGACGTGAGACGAGTAATCTGGGAGAGGTACTTTATGTACTGCTCATGTTTCAACATACGCACACCGAAGTAATAAAGTTTTTTAAAAAATGGTTACTAACTTTTCTGTAACTGTTGTTCTTCGAGATGTATTGCTCATGTCCATACCCCATTAGGTGTGCGTAGGAACTACATGCACCATTGCCAGAGATTTTCCCCTCAGTAGTATATATCAGGCCAGCTCTAGTGTCCTCTGGTGCCATGTGCTTAAGCACTGGTATAAGGGGCCCTGCACCCCTTCAGTTCACTTTTGCCAGCTAAGTTCAACAGAGGGGCAATGAGGGTGGGTTGTGGAATGGACATAAGCAACACATCGCTAGGAACAGTTATGGAAAGGTTAGTAATTTTTTTTTTAAGTGGTCGCTCTTGTCCATTTCACATTAGGTAACTCTCAAGCAGTATCCAAGAGGGTGGGCTGGGTGTTCATGAACATGCAGAATGCAAGACTGCTCTTCTGAACTTGGCATCTTCTCTGGTATGCTTTGTGATGGCACAGTAGGATGAGAAACTATGTACTCAAGAGTGGGTCTCAGCTCTGCAGATGTGGAATCAGTACCTGGGCCAAAAAGGCCACTAAAGAGCCCTGACCTCTTGTTGAATGGGTGATCAAGCTAGCAGGAGGTGGAATGTTCACCTGCTCATAGCAAGTCTGAATACAGAAGATTATCCAGAATGAGATTCTCTTGGCTGAAACTGATAGGCCTTTCATTCTCTCTAGTACTGCAACAAAAGTTGTGTAGATCTATGAACTTCTAGGGCACATCTGACATCCATTGAGTGAAGCCGCTGTTCCTCTCAATTTTTGTGTGGATTTGGAAAGAAAACTGGCAGGAAAATGGCTTGGTTACTATGGAACTACGAGACCATCTTTGGAAGGAAGGCTGGATAGGAATGCAGTTGAATTTTGTCCTTGAACACCATGTATAGCGGTTCTGACAAAAGGGTCCTCATTTCTGAGACCCTTTTGGCTGAGGTAATAGATACCAGGAAAGAAAGAGTAGACAACGTGATGCTAGAGACTCAAAGGGAGGGCCTGTGGAAGCCATCATTCTGGCTGCCATGTCAGCTGCATTCAGGGCCACCTGGAGTGATGCTAGTTATGTTCTTTCCGTCCTTTAGGAGGGCAGAAAGCTCTTGCCTGGAGTCCTGAAGAAGAGAGTCTTTAAATTTTGTCAGAGAGCCCCACATATTGTAATCGTACCTCCTCAGCAAAGCTTGCTGGCTGGAGATATGAAGTTGCATCTTCCTGCTCCTTTTCTGCCAAACAGATCTAGTTTCTTTGAGTATTTCTGTCTGGGAGTAGTGCTTGCTGGCCTTGCCTTTCCTTCTTATTGGCTGCTGTTACAAATAGGGACCAAGAAAGAGGGTGAGAATATATGTATTTGTACCCTTTTGACTAGCACATGCTGCTACTTCTCTGCCCTGTTCAAAGTGGGAAGGAGAGAAGATGAGGTCTGCCACAGGGCTCCAACCAGTCCCGTAACAGCCTAACTGATGGGCAGCGCCACTTCAGATGGTACAGCCAAAATATCAATGAGGCTATGGGACTACTCCTTGAATATCTCAGACTCCTGAGATGACTGCAGGGAAGGGGTACTCCTTGCTTCTATCAGTCGGTGCAAAGAGTGGACACCAGTGTCAATCTCGTAGATGAGCGATGGACTGGCTTAACTCTGGAAAATACTGAGGACACCAGTGCCAGGAAAGACCTTAGAGCCATATGGTCTCTTCTGTTCGTGTTCATCAGAGCCAACGGCTGTCACACTGGGGGCAATGGTATCTGGAGAGGTAATGAGTCCCTGGCTGCTGCAAAGGCCACCAGGATAGAAGGCACTGTGATTCCGCAGATGCCAAGATGACTTCATGGTATCAACAGGAGACCCCACACTGGACTTAACAGAACTCAAGGCAGAGTAAATGGTGCCATCACAGGACTGCAGATGGAAGAGTGGCCTGATATAGGTCGCATTCCACTGCTTTTTCCCTGTTCGCCTTTCCTTTGCACTGGGAAGCATCCTCTTGTGGAACAGTGCTGCTTCTGCATTTTCCTCAGCACCTAAGGTGGAGAATGGTGCTGAGACGCACGTAATGCCAACAGGCACTTTACATCAAAGCTCAAGTGCTTGGTGTTGAATCTAATCACCTTGTCTCTGAAGCCAGTCTAAGAGCGGCTTCCATTAAGATAGCCCTTCAGTCTAGTCTTCCTCTGTCCTTGTTTATACAAGACACAGTGCCAACAAATCTGACAGCACTCTCTTATGTGGGCCTCTCCCAGACATGTCAGACAACTGGAGTGGGTTGCTCACTGGCATGGAGATACAAGGTTTGAAGCCTGCGGACCAGGGCATGCACAGCCCCAGGGGTGAAGGGAGTCCCTCTATACTAAAGGAGGGGGACTAACTATGTACATTAACACTATTTACACTACTACAATGCCTAAGACTAATACACTAAGTCTGAAGAGAAAATACGCTGGAAAAACACCTTGCCAAAGCAAGAGGAGATATTCCAGAAACTGTCATGGGTGGTATGAAGAAACTGAAAGGGTGCGGAGTTGACAGTGCCCACTGTACCAACGCATAAGCACATGCACCAAAGGGAGTTAGAGCTGGCACAATGGCTACCACTGAAGGAAAAATCTCTGGCAACAATGCACACATCTAATGTGGAATGGACATGAACAAGCACACAAAGAACAAGATGTTAATATCTCATATCACTCTAGTAGCATGTTGGTGTTGCCATTTAAACAAAGGGTTGCATTGCTACTATAATGCTGCAAGGATTTCATCTTACAAAACCAGCTAAGGAATATTCCTTCCCCTGCTGGGCTCTCTTCCTACTAGCTACTCCCTCCTATGCCAGCTAGCCCACCCAACAGTACATTACAACTGCAGCTTCTCCTAACCAGCCAATGTTTCTCAACCACTACCCTGTTTGCTAAGCAACACTTCCTTCCCACTATTACTCCACTCAATCACGCCGCTCCTCCTTGCCTTGCTGATCCACCTACCTACTTATTTTCCCCAAATTGGTTTTTCATCATCCTTTCTCCCACTTAAGCCTTGAATTATCCTGGGAAGGGGGAATCATGAATAAGGGAGTTTAATGCACACTGTAGCTGAAAATTTGAGTATAGCAAATCAAGAAACTCAAAAGGTAACGTTCCCATAGCAAGAATAACTGCCATATTGAAAACATCTTTTTATTCCTGTGTAGAAAGTTAAATAGGTAACTTAACATACACAGTAAATTATCCAGGTGAGACATCACTGCCATGCGAATCTTTCCTTTTAAATGTCTATCTGTGTAACTGAATTCGCAGCCTAAATGATGCTTTAACAAAATCTTACAAAAGTATCCAATAGATGTACCAGCCCAGGCACAAATATACTTCCCAACATCTTTAATAATGGCGCTGATTTTAATTTTGTGGGTGCAAATGTATAACAAAAGAGGCTGTACCAATTTTGTTGTTTTCCAAGAAAATTCATCTCTGGGTTAAGGCCAGGTATGTGAAAACTGAGCCCCAAAAATAATTCCCAGAAAGTTATAAGCTACTGAAAACAGGATTAAAATAAAGGAGCTGTCCTAGCCTTACAATATCACTTTTACTAGCCATAAAGGTAGAATGAGAAAAAACCTGCTGCTGCAGTGTATATAGATTTCTGCCTTCAGAAACATTATGATCTACAATACAGCATTTTTGGCTAAGGATAAACTGCAAGTTCCTAATTCTGATAAGACAGGAGAAGGAAACTTCTCTTGGACCCTCGTTTCTTACTATGAAGTGTTTGGGTGTGTGGATAGGGAAAAAGGAGTTGCTGAGAAAGAAAAGGCAACTCATTCACCTTACTGAGAAGCCCTAAGGCAGGTGAACCAAATCCAAAAGTCAGATACTAAAATCTATAGCATCATGATAAAAATGGCTGATTACTGGCCTATACTCACTAGGTTTCATGGCATTCGGGGCGTTGGAGGGTGCATTCCCCCAGCCTGTTGTCGATGCTCCTGTATCATCTACTTCACCCCACCCGGGACTGGTTTCATTTGGCTCACCCCAGGCAGACGTACCATTATCTGGAGCAGGTGGTGTGCTTTTGCTCCAGACTGCACAAAGAAGAGAGGTTTCATTATGGACAGTTTACAAGCTGCTCATTGCCATTCAGCACAGCATCACCAAAAAACCTACAACTTCCTTCTCTTTGTGCAGCTGACTCCACTCTGGTGTAGATCTTGCTACTAAAAAGTGTAAGCTGGCACTTACTCAGTTGCAAACACTACACCCAGAGCAGGGACCTGACTCTCAGTTTTGGAATGAAAAGGAAGAGGACCTTCACTTTAGAAATGCTATGAGAAACAATATTACTATTGTCTCAATAGTTTTAGATTAACAAGCCTATCCCTGATGCTAGCTTACTCAGATCATTTTCTCATGACAAGTTATTAGTGCCACACTGTGCTGAAGTTTAAAATACTGAAATGCTAGGATAGATTTAAGTGCACATTGAAAAATAAATAAAAACCTTTCAAGTATGACATGATCAGAAAAGTGATTATGTAAAAATGGTACCTGCATATTCCAACTCTTTGCTTCTTACCTCAGAAGCAAAAAAATTACTATTTTTTAATTTTGATGGAAAAGGAGAGCTATGTGAGAGTAAAATAGATTATAATATGGCTCATACATGATAATGATTGTTAACTGAATTCCACATGTAGAGCAAAAGTCTGTTTTAAGTTGAATATATATGCTATTTCTCTGAAAACAATGAGGTTTTACAAATACAAGTGAAGGCAGAATTTGGCCTGCAAAATCTTTTACTAATAACGATGCACAAATTAGTAAGAACATAACTTGTCTTTCAGATCTCAGATGATGTTTTCAGGCTAGGAAGCTAAAGAAAACATACTTTTACTTGTAAAACTGAGCAATGTTCTGTCATTAAAGTACAATAATTATGAAACTCTGCGGTTCCATTTTTACAGCCACTTTTCTGAACAGAACCACACTTTAATAAAATATCAACACATGCATAACTCAAATAAGAGTCTAATTTTGCTAATGGGGTAAAACTAGCTATAGATTTGGAGTTTGGACACTTGTTCAACATTTCTTAAGATATACAGTTTCACATACTCAACTGGAGGGAAGGAAACAAAAAAGTACCTGATGCTGTTGATTTGCTAGTCATTGGAGTGGGCAGGCTCTGTTCTCGTTGAGCCTGTCCCCCTTGCGAGTTCTTGTCCCACAGGTTCACATTCTTGTAGTTATAACTGCTAGGGTCTCCCCATGCTGAAGTGCCATCATCAATATCCATCTTCCGACTGATCGATTGTGGAGAAGGTTCTTCCCAGCCACTGGGTTCCTCTTCCTTAGGGGCAGCTGGCTGTGGCCCACTGTTCCAGTTTGGATTTGGAGGTCGTCCATTACCTGGAGGCTGTGGTTGACCCCAGGAACCAGAAACCTCCTGTTGCTGCTGGTGCTGCTTATTCCAGGAATTGGGCTGTCGACCAGTCTCATTCCATGATGGAGTTCTTTTACAGTCATCCCATCCACCCTTTGAAGCAGCATTTGCATTTGCACCATTACCCCAAGTCCCAATCTCATTTTGCCCACCTTCACCCCAACCCGACACTGATTTGTTTCCTGCACTTTCCCAATTACTGTTTTTTGTTTGGTCAACTTCCTCTCCCCAACCGTTCTTTCCTGAAGACCATCCTTGATTAGGCTGCCGTCCACTCCACCCTTGATCCTTGTTGGAGTTGTCATTCCAAGAAGAAGAGGTCTTTTCTTCTGGTCTTCCTCCTCCCCAGTTAGAAGAATTGTTGTTCTTATAGTCATTCCACCCTCCTGTGTTTTTGGAGTCTTTCCACTCTGTGGGGGTTGAGAGCTCACCCCATCCAGACTTGTTTTGATTGCTTTGGCTGGGTGCATCTCCCCAGCCCCCTGAGTTCTTTGTCTGTGTGGCAGAGCTCTCCCATCCCTCAGTTCCTTTATCAGATTTCCCCTCCGACCTTGGCATTTCTTCAATATCCCAAACTGTATCTTGCTTAATTTGAGTTTGGCCCCAGCCTGTGTTTGAAAGCACACGGGGATCCAAATCTGTCCTGCTCAGCAAAGTCTGCAAGACTGCCTGGCAATCAGGATGCGTAGGCCTGTATGATCGGCGTCCAGAATTGTGACTGTCACTACTTCCTGCTTTGTGGTTGCTTCCAGTGCTTTGACCTCCAACCTCACTTCCTGTAGAGCTGGAAGATCTTCCCCAACAGGGAGCCTGGGAATTGCCTTGGTTCTCAGGAAGGGGGTGGCCCTTTTGATTGTCCCATGCTCCAGTGCTAGAATTTGGTTGGTTCGGACCACTCCATTCTCCAATCTTCAGTTCATCAGACCCAGACGGCTGTTTCCATTCTCCCTGAGAGACCCCAGATGTCAATTTGTTCCCTTCACCCCACTTGTTTTCATTTGAGTGCTGAGGGCCAAAGTTCCAAGACCCACCACCCATAGACCTGTTATTGTTATCCCAAGAATCATTTCTTGACCCATTGGATTTTTGAACAGAAACTCCTTTCCAGGAGTCCTCTCTATCCTTTCCATTGTTCCCATGGTTTCCAGAATTGCTTTGTCCAGTGGCTGTGTCAGTTCCAGAAGGCCCCCTAGATGTACCCCAAGATCCAACACTCCCAGTCTTTCTTTCTCCAGTGCTTTGTGAAGGGGTGTCAGTGCTTCTGGAGGAGTTCCCCAAGCCCATTTCAAAGGGCATTCCCTTATTCTCCATAGGGTTTGGCGAACTTAAGTTCAAGGAGTTAGTGTTTCCATTTTTTGGTCCATCAGTGTTATGTATTTGAGCCTGTTCTCTGCCAGAGACAACAAAGTTAACACCCGCGTTTTCCATCTTTGACTGCTGTTCCCTAGACGTCTGATTTACTGTGCTAATCTGTGCATTGGTGTTACCATTATCGGACTCCAAAATCCCTTTCCTAGAATTGCCCTCTTGAACCAGTGCTGGCCAGGCAGATGGGTTGCTATTTGGGTTAAAGTTGCTGAAGCCAGAAGCAGGACCTATTCTGTCCTGCCCACTCAAGTTCCTCCAATTTCCGAGTCCATTATTATTCTCTACAGCAGGGTTGGAAGATTGAACAGATTTAGCTTTGGGGTCAGATTTCCAGGCCCCAAGATTACATTCGTTCCCAGCACTTCCAGACTGACACTGGCTTCCTTTTCCTTTGTTACTAGTGGTGCTTCCTGGCAGAGTGCTCTTCTCTGAGCCAGGGTTCGAGGCACTGTTGTTATCAGTGGTGTTTTCAGAAGAAGACTCAGCGTCTTTGCTGGCAATACAAGGCCACTCTTCCATGTCAGACCCGTCTACAATCACCTTGTCCCAGACGTGAGTTGGGTTGGCGTTGGTGCCGTTGTTGGAGGCGGCTCCAGAACCCCAAGTGGAATTTGCATAATTTGAAGCAGCAGCACCTCCAATTGTTGAATCTAAAAAGATGAAGGTCATTACTATTCGTTACTATTTAGAAGCCCTTTAAAGATTTCATTTTCAGACAACACAAATTATTATTTCCGTTTATAATTCCGTTTTTCAAAGACTTATAAACTCAGCTGATTTTAGCGGACTATGAAACTGGAAAATGGTGTATGAGCTACTCTAATCAAAACATTCCAGAAAAAAAAATCATCACTCAATTCAATTTTGCAGACATAGTGCAATGTTATACTACATTGACACACACACACTTGCATTCAACATAGCCCGGAGCCATCCAAGAGAATTGCATGGTTTACAGCAGCTATGAATCTGATCTACTATAACATTAAAAGGTCAATTCTGGCTTCATGGTTATCACATATACACAGATGTGATACTGCTAGAACCACAGAGATCTGACAGTACACGTCTGCTATTCCCCTTGCACTGCTCTATTGATATTATCAGACTAATCTTTAAGAAAAACAAGTTTGTTCCCTTGTTCCCTGATTCAATGCCATGCTAGCTCTTGTTCATTGCTGCTTGTCATTTTCCTGTCTAATTCTAACCTCATAGCTTCAAAGATGCCTGGCTAAAAATTTCCTCAAGATAATAATTGTATTCTCCACTGCTCTATGCACATTTTTTTTATAGTGAAATCTGGTACCATTGTAGTATTTGGTAATCCTGCTTCTTCAGTAGAGCTACTATGGTAGGAAAAGATATTGAAAGTAATATTTGTGTCAATATCATGGGCAACAGGTCTGCACATATGCTTCTAACCAGACAAACACTGGCTGGTGTCACGTGACGTTAAGTTACATCTGCCTACAAACATCATACTCCTCACCTCCCTCATCCCTGACTTTTGTTTTAAACTACATATTCAAAAGTAAAAAAAATGGGAACTTGCAGTTACATGTTTGCATGTTTTATTAAAGTCAAACAGTACGGTTAGTACAATTTCCATGTTTTTTTCAGTTCACTAGTTGAACTGATGGCCTCTCTCTCAGCTGTCCTCAAGGGAAAAAGGAGGATCCAGGGAACTATAGACCAGTCAGCCTCACCTCAATACCTGGAAAAATCAGGGAGCAGGTCCTCAAAAAATCCATCCTGAAACACTTGGAGGAAAACAGAGTGATCAGGAACAGTCAGCATGGATTCACCAAGGGCAAATCGTGCCTGACCAACCTGATTGCCTTCTATGATGAGATGACTGGATTTGTGGATGCAGGAAGAGCAGTCGACGTGATATACCTCGACTTTAGCAAAGCTTTCGATACGGTTTCCCACAGCATTCTCGTCGGCAAGTTAAGGAAGTATGGGTTGGACGAGTGAACCATAAGGTGGATAGAAAACTGGCTAGATCATCGGGCTCAGCGGGTAGGAATCAATGGCGAAATGTGTAGTTGGCAACCAGTGAGTAGAGTGCCCCAGGGGTCGGTCCTGGAGCTGGTTCTGTTCAACATCTTCATTAAAGATCTAGATGATGGGATAGATTGCACGCTCAGTAAGTTCGTGGATGACACCAAGCTGGGGGGAATAGTAGACACACTGGAGGGCAAGGACAGGATTCAGGGAGACCTAGACAAATTGGAGCATTGGGCCAAAAGAAATCTCACGAGGTTCAACAAGGACAAGTGCAAAGTCCTGCACTTAGGACAGAAAAATCCCATGTACTGCCACAGGCTGGGGACCAATCAACTAAGTAGCAGCGCTGTAGAAAAGGACCTGGGGGTTATGGTGGACGGGAAAACGGACATGAGTCAACAGTGCGCCCTTGTTGCCAAAAAGCCCAATGGTATGTTGGGCTGCATCAGTAGGAGTGTTGCCAGCAGATCAAGGGATGTGATTATTCCCCTCTATTCGGCACTGGTGAGGCCGCATCGGGAATACTGTGTCCAGTTTTGGGCTCCCCACTATAGAAAGTATGTGGACAAATTAGAGAGTCCAGTGGAGGGCAACAAAAATGATTAGGGGGCTGGGGCATATGACGTATAAGGAAAGACTGAAGGAACTAGGCTTATTTAGTCTGTAGAAGAGAAGACTGGGGGCATTTGATAGCAACCTTCAGCTACTTGAAGGGGGTGCTCCAAAGAGGAGGGAACTAGGCTGTTCTCAATAGTAATAGAGGACAGAACAAGGAGCAATGGTTTCAAGTTGCAGGTGGAGAGGTCGAGGTTGCATATTAAGAAAAACTCTCTCACTAGGAGGGTGGTGAAGCATTGGAATGGATTACCTAGGGAGGAGGTAGAATCTCTGTCTTTGGAGATATTTAAGGTCCAGTTAGACAATACCCTGGCTAGGATGATTTAGGGGGAGTGGTCCTGCTTTTAGCAGGGGGTTGGACTAGATGACCTCGTGCGGTCCCTTCCAACCCTATGATTCTATGAGAACCTAATTGAAGCAGAGCTGCTCATTTGTAACTGAAGCTCTTTGCTTCTAGGTACAAGAATCAAACTTCATAGCAACCTTGGAACCTCCTGGTTAATTTGGACCATTGGGGGAGAGTATGGACTTTATCTTTGGTTGTGAAATGTTCTAGGCAAGGGCATTATAAGATGATGTGGCTCCAATGCACCTTCATTTCTTTCTTTTTTCTTAAACTCCGACCATAGACTATGCTAAGTCAAGTGCCACAGTGGTGAGTGTGGCACTGCACGGACAATCTTATACAAGAATTCCAGTTCCATTCACCAATTGTTCTTTCTTCTCCAGGTAGTATCTACAGAGACCCTCATGCTTGGGAGAATGATCCATGAGATCTCTCTAAGGAGGGTATGTGTGTGAGACTGCAGGGTTGCTCTCCCAAAATGCATATCAGACCTTGAGATCAATTCATGAGAGTATTTTTTACAACAATTTGGAGAGACGCACTACAGCAGGAGTCTCAAACTCAAATCACCATAAAGGCCACATGAAGACTCGGATATTGGCCTGAGAGCCGCATCACTGAAACCTTTTCATACAAGAGGGCCACCTGTTAAAATTACTTGAATTCAAAGTGATTGCAAATAAAATTAATGAATGGGGTTTAATTAATTGAATTTGAATGAATTTTTAATTGAAATTTAATTTTTAAAGTTTTTTTTAAGAAAGAAAAAGAAAGAGAAAGAGAAAGAGAAAAAAAGAAAAAGGGCTGCATGAAACCCCAAGCCTGGAGGGGAGGAAGCAGCCATAGCCCAAGCTCCCCGCTGCATGCCAGGACTGGACAGAGACCCCCACGGGGACCTCATGGAGCCTCTCTCAGTAGGGAGCCCTCATGGGAACCCTCCCTACACCCCCCCCCCGCCATACACCTGAACCCTGACCTGGCCCCAGGCGCTGAGTCCACCTGTCCCGGTTGCTGAGCCGCGCTTTCCCACCACTGCAGGCCAGGGCTCGGCCTGGGAAGTGGCACGGCTCCCAGCCTCCCATGCAGCAGTAGGCTCCTCTCCCCAGCTGCCCCGGCAGTGGCTGCCGAGGCCCTGGGCGGGGGGGCTGGACAGGAGGGGGTGTGACGTGGCCCAGAAGCACTTCAACGGTGGCAGCACCTCAGGTGGGAGGCAGATGGCTGCAGCCCAGCTGCCGGCTCCCAGCTGGCAGGGCACGGGCTATTTGAAAAGCCGGCCAGGGGGTTGGGCACCCCTGAATTCCAGCTCTTGTTGCGGGCCACGTGTTTGAGACCCCTACACTAGAGGCTGCTTCGGATCTTCCTGAATGTATTCTAACAACATCAGGGACTGGGATGCCTGATACCCATAAAAAGTGTTTTGCTGCATTATGACAACTGATGAAAGGCAATTGCCTCTCCCGATACATGCCAATAGTCTTGAGGATTTACAGAAGGGTTTTATACTATTAAGACTATAGCTAAGGTCCCATTTCTAAGTTGATCTTCCCTGGTAACAAATATTATGTGGAGAAGATAAGCAAGTTTTTCATCTGACTGGGGTGACAAAATCCACTTGTATTTTAGAGATGAACCTGAAATGAAGATGTAAACCTGTGCCACTTTTATCCTTATACAAAAGTGCATAAGGAGGGTCAGTAATTAATGCCTGGAGCTCAAAAACTACCCTGACTGATGTTATTGCCTCAGGAAACAGTCTTCAAGAGTGACAACAGAACACTCCCCCACAGGCTTAATGAAGAAACCATCAGGCTGGTAGTACTACTAGACTGTACTCCCCCAAGAGGTGGGAACAGCATTAAAAAACTTCCCTTCAAAAGCACCCTACTTGTAAAAATAGAGGAGGTGCCTTGTACTGGAAAATGAAAGGCTGAGATGCGCACTCTAAAGCCCTGCCAATACTAACTTTATTTTCCAAAAACTTCCACTGTTGCTGCCATTGTTTTAGCTACCCTGGTGTGAACAACATATGAGACTCGGTATATGCCCTGCTTACTGATTTCAGCAGCTCTTTTCTACATTGCTCACTGCAAATCTAGTCAATTGATTAAATTAGATTAGATTGTGATACTGAAAACAGGTCCCAGAGCTAGAGAATAGTTTACACGAGGGTTCACATCTTTGCTAACAGAGCAGATGACTTGGTGTTAGCAGCAGTTAACACTGCTTGGTGTTAGCAGTTTGTTAGTTGTAACAAAATCCACAGGGTCCTGCTTTCTTGATACACTGTGGGCTAAATGTCTAACAGTGGTATATTTCTTTATGCTGCCCATTTATAGAATCTTTAGCATACAGCAGCATATGATTTGCTGTCAAAGGCTTCTGACTTTTCAGTAATATCCCCAGAAACTTTTGTGAGAGAACTGATCTAAGATAACAGATATATGGTCCCCCTTACTAGTTGCAAAGATATTGCTGAAATATTTAACACTAGTGAGAAGAGAAGATTCAGAAGAGAAACAAGAGACATAAAGGTGGCATCACTGATGCTCCAAGTAACAAAAAACTCTGGTCTAATTCAGTGTTATCAGCAAAATTCAAGTGTTGCCCTATGTGATTTTCTTACTTATCCTGGTGAATCACTGGAGGAAAAGTGTACAAATAATGTTTGCTTGCAGGACAATGCTGTTAAATAAGAAGGTATCTGTCAACAAGACTGTCACCCTCTGTGGAGGAAAAATGCAGATTTTGAGTATGGGAAATAGCTCTCTCTGCAGACTTGACCATGAAATCTTTCAATGCCCTTCACACTGAATGTTGCTATTTCTGTTTATTTCATCCTTGCATGGAAGATGGATTGACAGAGGAGTGATGAGCTGGTAAATGCACAGATGGACCACTTCTCAGCAGTGAAGATTTCACCAAATCCTTCCTTGGTAATCTGCTGAATGTAACAGACGTTCAACTTCATCATCATCATCACCACCACCACATTCACATTTACTTCCTTTGAACATACGGGAGAAATTTTGAATGAAGGCTGAATTACTATCAGCAATCAGTGCACATGTGTAACTTGGTCTCCAAAAGTTTCGGATCATCAGCTGGCTCAGATCCCGACCCAGCCCATCTTCGAAATATCCTTTAGACCTCAAGTGATTTAAAAACAACACCTTCTGCAAATACTGTGCAAGTTAGTATACCATACAAAAAGAGAGAGACCTCCTGAAAGATAATTAACAGTGTTAAAATTGCAAACTGAGTTATGAGGATAGATGAAACCATCAGCCCAAAGAAGCCTCAGAAAAACAAATACTGGGCTTTGAGACCAAGATTATACAAAATCCAGACTGACCATGGTACTTCAAATAGTCAGCTCTTCTCCTAGTAACAGCTGAATGGCCAATGAATAGGAAGCTGTGACTATATAGTATCACAGGCAGCTTCCTCAGAAAGATGCGCCAACAATGGAACAAGCATACACCACATTAAAAAGTCACACAGAGCCCAGAAAGCTTTATATTTGCCACTCTGATCTATAAGGCTACTTCTGATCAAGACTATCCATCTTCCTGGCACCTTTAATTTATGATATTTTCTTGATCCTACTTTCTTTCATTTTCCCATAAAAATTAATGAGATTGGGTGTTGAAAAAAAGAATCCAATCAGTATGTAGGAATGTGGTTATAACTAGTTTCCTGCCAACACAATGGTGGGACAGAAACTTGTATTATTCTCCTCATCTTCAGATGAGGTCCTCTTCTTTGATAGACATAACCACCCTGATAGGTTAGGTTGGTCCTGGAATACCAAACAACTTATGACCCTTTCCCTTGAACTATGGAGACCTCAGAGTACAATGTTTCCATGATCCTGATGAACAGATCTGGACGGATTTTTAAAAAGTGGCCCTATGGGGAAGAGATGATGCCCTTTTTCCTTCTTCTCTTGAACTCTCAATATTGAGGAAGGAGCCCCTGTTGCTTCATTTGAAACTGTCACTTGCTTCTTGGATCCATTAGCCTCCTCAGAAGGGAGATCTCTCAAATGGAGCCTGATTTGTCCCTGGAATATGACTTTGAAAAAGAAATTACTTAAGTCAGCTAGACTCTTCATATTGCCTGGAATCTTACAAGAGAGCTTCTTCCATCATCAGGTACAGTCAAGACACTTGGTCCTGAGACCAAAAAAATGAAGGCAGATAGAGTTGGGGAATATCTTACTTCAGCATTTAATACACTGGACATGACATATGACTGGGTGGTGGGCAAGAAGGGCAAGTCGTAAAAACCAACCTTTTATTTTGGAATCCAGTATCACAAGAGAAAAACAAAGGAAGCATCAGTCTTAGGAAGATCAGTTCCTAGGAATTGCTTAAAAACTACAAATCAAATTTATTTTAGAGAAAAGGACTAAAAAGCTTCCTGACACATACTTTGTAAGAAACTAAGTCCAACCTTCAAGAAGAATTGTCATCAGACAAAGTCAGGGACAAGAAGGAATTCTAATTTACTATTTCAACAAGACTAGAAATAGACCACATCTGCTGTGGTTCAGGGCAGCTAATATCTACAGAATTGATATATTTCGTCTTAATTTTATTTTGATTAGAACTAACACACTACTGGTGTGACTATCCTTAGCAGAGCTAACGAGACAGTGGCAAAAACCTGATGAGACCAGGAAGGAAAGTGGATTGCATCAAAGATCCTAAAGAGTTCACTAGAGACTGCTACATACCAGCTAGCTAAAAAACTGTTATTCTGAGTTGGTGAGCCGCCACCCTATCTTCCCCATACCCTGTATTGCTCTTACATGTACTTTAGCACATAATATCACAACATTTAAGGACAAGATAGATGAACCTGCATGGAGGAGAATTTCTTTTTGAATTACATACTACAATTCTTAATAGCTAAAAACAAAAAAGAAATCTTATACAAATAGAAAGATTACAAAACTTAGAATAAATACCTTTTATTTCAGATCTTAAATTGGGAGGAAGGACTTCTATTCAATCCTAGTTTACACTGTATCTCTCAATTAGAGAGGTACATTATTGTGTGCTGGAAAGAGGTGAGACAACCTTTCTATAAAGGATCTGGCACTGGCCATTGTCAGAAAGAGTGAGAGAATATTGGACTAGATGAAACACTGTTCCGTTCCGGTGTTGCAATTTTGATGACTGAACATTTTGGGTGCTTTTTTTGTTTTTTAAAAACAATCAGTACCCTAAAAATATTAAAAATCAGCCGCACTGGGGAACATAAGAGTAAAGTAAAATAAGTTTCCAAAAAGTTAGAAGTTTTATTACATATCATAACACATTTGTGAACAATTTTATCTAATCCTTCTTTAGCTAAGGCTTCCTCACCTGATGCAGTCCCACTGTCGCTCTGCAGCAGTGCTCCTGTCACTGGTTGTGCGTTGTTTGGGTTTGCTCCAGGCGCTGTAGAGGGAGGAGGCCCTGCCCCACCCCCAAGCAGCATACAGGATGGTGGAGGGGGCTGCCCACGTTTCAGTAACACTTTGTGGTCCTGCTGGCAACGGAATCGCGGCGGCACCTCCCGAGGCATGTAGCGGGCGGCACTTGGCGGTTGTCCGTTCGGCACTGCCACCCTTTTGGCATTGTTGCCACCATTGACTGGTGGCGATGGAGAGCTGCCACTTGGGCTGGCGGCCACTGGCTGGCTTGTACTTGGTTTCGTCACTTCGGGCACTGGAAAACAAGAGGAAGGAAAATTATAAATTTCATAAAATACAAAATCTAACAAATGGACCTCATGGAAATTGAACTTTGATATAGCAAGTCTCCTTCTCAGGATACCATGCAAATTCAACCCCTCCAAGGAACCAGCCACATTAAACAAATACACTACTTCTCTTATCACCACCAGTTATTTAGACCTGGTGGGTGAAATCCCGCAATGAAGTTTTAAATTTAAACTGTCAATGATTAATACAAATTTTGCAATTCTTTTCCTCCCTATTTCTTAGTCTCTGGTTCACTTAGTGGCAGTATTGTGTGCTGCTATACGGAAAATCTCAATTTAGTTCTCAGGTTTTTACTTTGCCCAGTAAAACTATGTTGTCACCAACAAAGACAATTGTGGTTTTTTGTTTGTTTGTTTTTTGAACCAGACCATTAATCCACGTTAGCTACCTCATTATAAAATGTTGGTGGACGTAATAATCTGTAGTTTTTACTGCACTGTAGCCAAATGAGGTCAACGCTTGGGGAGCGGGCACAGCACTGATCTCACTACCTCAAGGTAAAAACTATCTCTGCCTTGTTGCCACTAAGGGTTTCCAGTGAGACAGTTTCTGTGGGTCAACTAGTTCACTGGTGAAACAAAAACACCATTTCTAGCAGTAATGATATAGCCTAAACTAGGAAGAATGAACAGTTGGTAGAGGAAAGAAATGGCTTCTTTTGTTTGGGAGTAACCCTCTCTGACTGACCCAGGAATGTTGTTTACAAACTCTGTAATTAGATCCAGCCAAAACTGACTTGCATCAAAAGGCAGGCTGCCTTTCGGAGAACCTTGGAATGGAGGTGAAGCAATGAGAGGAAAATGAAGAAATTCTAGGGGAGCTTGTGTCTTCACAAAATTATCTTTATCTGCTTGGGAGATTCCAGAAATGGTGCACCTACACTCCTCTATTCTCCACATTTCTAGAAATGAAGCAAAGTAAGCCCCACATTAAACAGTTCAGGAACAAAGGAAGAATTCGTTATATCCTAACAAGATTGCGAGAAGTAAAATATTTCACAAAGACATGCTCAGATGCCAAAATCAAGGACACCTTTTAGTTCTGTAACTACAAGCTATTACTACTACTACCACCATCACCAACTGTGGTACATAACTTCTCATTTAAATTACCCTCTGTACCAGATGACTGGAGGATAGCTAATGTGACAGCAATTTATTTTAAAAGGTGAAAGAGGAAACCCCAGCTATTACAGTCTGGTAGGCCTAACTTCAGTACCAGGCAAACTGGTTGAAACTAATAGTAAAAAACAGAATTGAGACACACAGATGAACACAGTTTGTTGGGGGAAGAGTCCACATGGTTTTTATAAAGAGAAATCATGCCTCACCAATCTATTAGAATTCTCTGAGAGGTTCACCAAGCACTTGGACAAGAGAGATTCAATGTATACCGCAGACTTAGATTTTCAGAAAGTCTTTGACGAGGTCCCTCACCTTAACCAAAGTTAGCTGCCTTTAGATAAGAGAGAAGGATCTCTCCTGGATCAGTTAAAAATAGGAAACAAGGGGTAGGAATACATGGTCAGTTTTCAGAATAGAGAGAGGTAAACAGTGGTGTCCCACAGTTTTGTAACGGGGCCAGTTTTGTTCAACATATTCATAAATGATCTGGAAAAAGGGGTGAACAGTGAGTTGGCAAAATCTGTAGAATACAAGACTACTCAAGACAGTTATTCAAAGCAGTCTGCAGAGTTACGACAACATCTCACAAAATTGGGAGACTGGGAAACAAAATGACACATGAAATTCAATGTTGACAAATGCTCACTGGAAAACATAATCCCCATTATACATATAAAATGATGGAGTTTAAATTAGCTATTACCACTAAAAAAAAAAAGACCTTGGAACATTGTGAATAGTTCTCTCAAAACATCCACTCAATGTGCACAGGCAGTCAAAAAAGCTAATACGGTTGGGAATCATTAGGAAAGGTATAGATAATAAGACAGAAAATATAAATCTACTGTATACCCACATCTTGAACACTGCATGCACATGTGGTCATCCAATGTCAAAAAAGATATAATGGAATTGGACAAGGTACAGAAAAGGGCAACAAGAATGAGCAGTGGTATGGAACAGCTCCCAAATGAGAAGAGATTAATAAGACTGGATTTTTCAGCTTGGAAAACAGATGAGTAAGCAGGAGTATGATAGAGGTCTATAAAATCTTCACTGGTGTGGAGAAAGTAAATAAAGTATATTTATTCCATCTCGTAACGGAGATGTCACCAAATGACATTAATAGGCAGCAGGCTTTAAATGAACAAAAGGAATTATTTCACACAATACACAGTCAACTCCCGGAACTCTTTGTCAGAGGATGTTGGCAAAGGCCAACACTGTAACAGGCTCCAAAACAGAAGCAGGTAAGTTAATGGAGGTTATACAGGTCCACCAATGGCTATTAACCAGGATGGGCAGAGATGCAAAACAATGCTCTGAACTGCCCCCCCCCCCCCCCCCGCCTCTGTTTGCCAGAAGATGGGAATATGTGACAGAGGACAGATAATTATCTGTTCTGTTCATTCCCTCTAAAGCAGTTGGCATTTGCCATTGTTGGAAGACAGGATACTGGGCTAGACAAACCATTGTGCAGATTCAGTCTGGTCATTCTTATGTTCTTAACTACTCCAGTCTCTCTTGTGGATTATAGTATCAATAGCATTGCAAGAAAAGGTTACTAACCCTGTGTAGTAGCTGGTTTTCTTCCAGATGCATGTCCTGTGGGTGCTCCATTTGTGTTGTCGCATTCCACAGTGCTGTTGATCTAAGATCTTCCAGCACTATGCGCCTGGGTCACTGATGTACTGTTGCTGTCTCATGGAGCCATTGGCATGTCTTGATAGGGCATGTGCACAACCCAAACCCCTTGGTTCCTTCTCAATCGCAGAGTCTTCTATTAAAACTCCAAAGTGTATGGGGGGGAGGGGTGAGACAGTGGAGCACCCACAGGGGGAAACAGCTTGAAGAAAACCAGTTACTGTAGAAAACAAGTAACCTTTTCTTTCTCCTCGGGTGATGTCCCTCTGGGTGCTCCACTTGTGGTGATTAGATGATAGTATTGTGCAGTGGAGGAGGGACTTCGGTGTTAACTATTCTGAACAGATGACAGTATAGATAGGCTGACAGATGCTTCATTGGTTGAGGCCTGGTCGATGGCGTAATCCTTAATAAAAGTGAGAGGTGATGCCCCCATGGCGGCCCTGCATATTTCCATTGTAGGGACATCTTTGAGAAAAGCGGTCAATGTAGTAACTGCTCTTGTTGAAGGTGCTCTAGTTCCTAATGGAACCTGTAGCTTTTCCTGTTCGGAGCATATTCGAATATAGGACAAGATCCACTCGGATAATCTTTGACTGGAGATTTCATATCCACAGCAAAACAGTCAAAGGGAAAAACAGAGTTTGTCTGATTTTCTAAATGACTTTGTTCTCTCCAGGTAGAAGGCAACAGCTCTTCTAACATCAAGAGTGTGGAGGATCATTTCCTGTGGACCCAAAATTTGTGAGGCTTGGGGTAAAAAGCAGGTAAGCGTATGGGTTGGTAGAGACTCTCTTGGGCAAAAACATGGGGGGCGGCTTAAGGGTGACTTTTTTCTTTATGAAAGACCATTAGTGCACTTTTCTCACTCCTGGAGGAAGTGACAGAGATTAAGAATAAAATCTTCATAGACATGTGAAGGAGTGAGCAAGTTGCAAGAGGCTCAAATGGTGGCGTAAGAGATTTGAGAACTAAATTTAAGTCCCATGATGAAGTGGGATTAGAAAGAGAGGGAAAACCCTTGGAAGGCCGGCTAAGAATCTTTTCACAATTGGTAAAAAAGTAGTGTCATGTGATTCTTTGTTGTGAAAAACTGAGATTGCCAATAAGTGTACTATTAAAGAACTAATTCATAGACCTGATTTTTTTTTTTTTTTTTTTTTTTTTTTTTAAATTGGAGTACATCAGGGGTCGGCAACCTGTGCCAGCCCCACCCTGCACACCCTCAGCAGGTGCCGGGAATGGGGCCAAAAGGGGGCAGGGCCAGGCCTCAGGTTTCTGGCCTGCCAGGGTGGGGGATGGCTCCGACTCCCACCGGTGGGCGGCCTCCGGTTCCTGGCTGGGGCTGGCTCCCGCCGGCAGGCGGCCTCCGATTCTCGGCCGGGTGGGCTTCCTGGCCATGTCCAGGGCCAGCTGCTGCTGCAGACAGTGGTGGCTCTGGGTGGGACTGATCACCCAGCTCTCCTCCAACAGCCCTACCCAGCATGGGGCAGGGCCAGCAGCCCTGTGCCACAGCTTTTCCCTGCTGGCCGCACTGCCAAGTGGGGAAGTGCGGCGAGCAGGGTTCTGGAGCTGGCGCACGCGGCTGTTGTGGCCCCAGGCCGCACTGGGGGAGCAGTGCCAGTGGGCGAGCCTGAGCAGCGCCACATGCCACTCAGGCTTGGCCCGTGTGCTGGGGGTTGCCGACCCCTGGAGTACGTATTCAAGAACAAAGGGGATAGGTGAAGATGGGTGCATTAATATGTCTAGATTCACACCAGGAGAGGAATCTCTGCCAGTTCTATAGGTACATCTTTCTTGTGGACAGTTTTCTGCTGTTTATTAATAGTTGTCTAACTTCCTCTGAGCAGTCTTCCTCCTTGGGAAAGAGCCATTTAACAACCATGCTATGAGATGAAGTCTATGTATGCCTAGGTGGTGGATTCGACCCGGGTGTTAGTAAAGGGTGGTCTGTTGGGAAGCTTTATCAATTGGCAAGTTGATGGTAGGATAAGATCAGAATACCACATCTGTCAGGCTGGTGCTATAACTATCCCGGATACCTTTTCAGTCCTGATCTTGTACAGTACCTTCTGTAGCATTGGTATGGATGGATATGTGTATAAAAGACCCCTGTTCCAATTGATTAAGAAGGCATTGCTCAGGGATTGGGATCCTATTCTTGCTCTTGAGCAGTTACAGTGACACTTATGGTTCTGTTCTGTGGCAAAACAGGTCTATCAGGGGATAGCCCCATAGATGAAACAGTTCCTTGAGGACTGTGTCATTCAGCAGGCACTTGTGGTTCCAAGTGAACTGTCTGTTTAGTCGTCTGTGATGATGTTTTGTTTGCCAGGTAAATATGCTGCAGACATGTCAATACTGTGTTTTATACATCAGTTCCAGAGTCGCACTGATTCACTACACAGGAAGTTGGTGGATCTGGCACCCCACTGGCAGTTTATATAAAAAATAAAAGCTATATTGTGTCATAATTTTGATTGACTTGTTCTTTATGTGTTGTAAGAATTGTTGGCAAGCATTCCAGACTGCTTGCAACTCCAACACATTGATGTGGAGGTAGGATTTGGTTTCTGCCTTTGAGCAGTGTGCTGTTGTATGTGTGCTCCCCATCTTGGGAGAGATGCATCTATTGTAATCATGATTGTAGGAGGACTCTGGGACAACAGGACTCTCTTCATTATGTTTCTTTCCTTTTTCCACCACCTAAAGGAATCCTTTCCTTCCTTTGAAATTACCAGTGGTTTTCCCAGAGTATGTTCATTTGGTTTGTATACCATAGTGAGCCATCCCTGTAGGCCTCACATGTTGAGGCGTACAAAGGTCATCGCTGCCATATGACCTAAAAGCTTGCAATACCATATAGGCTGTCATGATACGAGTGCACCTTATTAGGGATACCAACGAATTGAAAGTTATGAAGCTTTGATTTGGAAGCCATACTTTGGCTACTATGGATTCCAGATCCACTCCTATAAACCATATGCGTTGTTGGATTTAAAGCGGCCTTTTCATTGTTTATTTTTAAGCCCAGCCTCTGAAAGGCCGTCATGGTTTGATGTGCTGCATGTTTGGTTTAAGGTAGCATAGGCGCTTTTATGAAACAATCATCCAGGTGTGGGAAGATGAAAATACCCTGCCTTCTTAGGTATATGGCCACGACTGTGAGCATCTTTGAGAATACTATGGATGCCACTGACAGGCCAAGTGGTAACATCTTATATCGGTAATGATGTCCTAAAACTGTGAATCTTAACAGTGCGCTGGATGGATGGCAACATGGAAATAGGCATCCTGGAGATTGAAGGCTGAGAACCAGTCCCCTTTTTGCAATACAGGTATTATTGTTATGAGAGTTATTGTTTTAAATTTCTGCCTCACTACAAATTTGTTCAGTGGTCTTAGATCTAGAATGGGTCTCTATCCCATTCTTTTTCTGTACTACAAAGCACTGGGAATAAAATCCATTTCCCATGTGTTGAGGTGGAATGTGTTCTATGACACTAATCTGAAGTAGGTGATCTGCTTCTTGTAACGGTATTTGTAGATGAGCTGGGTCTCTGAAAAGGGTGGTGTAATCCTGCCATTTGCTTGCGTATATTTGAGGGGGAAGAGAGCTTCTCAGGGTCTCTCAACTCCTGACTAGGACATTTAGAATCCTTAATCTGAACTGGCTGCTTCATACCGGAGGAATTTTTTGCCTCTTTCGTACATAATGCAGAAGTAAGCCACTTAGGAGAGTGCTCTCTCTTTGGTGATGGCTGAAAGTTGGAGATAAAGCCCTCTTTCTTGGTGATCATTTTGTGGATGATCTCTTTGGTCTGGGATCCGAGGAATGCCTGAGGGACTTTTCCATCAGAATTAATTTGAGTTGCAGGTCTTTGTCTTTCCTGGCTCTGGACTTTAGATTCCTGTAGTGCATGTGGTTTGGGGGTACATGGCTCTCCCCCAAGCAGCGCACAAATAGAGAGTGTAGAGTGTGTCTGTCCAACACTGCCATTACTTCCCTGCAAGAGGTGAATCATTTACATCAGGTGAACCTGGCTGCTGCTGCCTTTTTTTTTTTTTTTTTTTGAGGAAATTATTTTTATCATTTACAATTAACTAATTAACCAACTAAGAAAAATAGAAATTTCTAACTAAACTAAAATAAGTAACAGCTTTTTTAGCTGCAAATAGGGAACAAGGACAACAAACTGCTGAGGAGTGCTCCATCTAAGACTGGTAGTTGAGAAGAAACTGACAGGTTCGTGTTGCGCGTACACTCTAACAAGACATGCCAATGGCTCTGCAAAATGCTGGAAGATCTCTGATTAAGGGCACTGTGGCACGCTACATCACAAGTGGAGCACCCACAGGGATGTCACTCAAAGAAGAAGGGGCTATTCTCCCGAACACCACATTGCTTGTACTTAAAAGGTGAGTAACATCAGTAGATAGAGAAGTTTTATGAAAGCAATAGAATATCTCAACCAGAATATGAATCTCTCTACTACAATAGAATGTGTTGTATCTTATTTTTTAATTTCGTAAACAACTGGTGATGGCTTCTCTGATTTTCTATTCAAATTAGGTTGTTCAAAAATGATTACGGATATTTTTAAAATTTAAGCCAAATTACTACTTTAGTGCAATGGTTTTCAAATTATGGGTCAGGACCCAGTACTGGGTTGCAGACTCGCAGGTACTGGGTAGCAGCGCCCCCTGCTGCCAACGCCAGAAGTCTGGAATGTATTGCTCAAAGATATACATGTTGGGTTGCAGGCATAAATCATTTTTTTCAACTGAATCCTGAGGGGAAAAAAGTTTTAAAACCACTGCTAAAGTCTCTTTTTAGTAGTTGTTTCCACCAACACTTTCAGAATGCTGGGATATAAATCAAGTTCAAATATATTTTAAATCAGATGAACAAGTTAACACTTAACAAGATGCTTCTCTGACATCTTTCTATCTCCGTTTGACATTCAAGTCTATGCTTTAACATCTCTTAATTCAATTCAAACACATGAAAAAAAAGTATTCTACTAATTTTTGTGTTCACATTAAAAACTACTCCCCCTCTCTTCCATTCCATGCAAATCATCTGCTTCAGTTGGTGGCTGTACTTTTAAAAAGTTACACCTTTTTTAGGACTTTCAACATTAGCCTAAATCATGAGACAGCATCAAACCTAAGATGTTATTTTATTAATAAAAGCTTTTTCTTTTAACATTTTGAAGGTTGCCTGGAAATGTTACTATATGTTCTCTTCTTGACCATTACAGCAGTTGTTTCTGATCACTACTCATGCAGAAATGCCGCATGTTGGGACACTAGAGTCTCCCTCATGTACCCAAAAATTTTAGACAGGGAAAAAGGCCCCTTCTGGGCCTAAACAAAACGATGCTCTATAAATTTAAACAAATTAAATTTCTTACCTTTGGTTTTTTGATCTGTGACCTGTAAATTAAAAACAAGGACATTAATAAAAGCAAGAAGAAACAGCTGCTCTATAGCACAGCCTTCACTTATTACTACAAGACCAGCCTCGCTCAGTTTAAAAATTAGCTGAAAATCAAAACCTAGAGTACCGTACTCATAAATGTGTAAAAATAAAGTTTTCAAGAGGACTAAAGGCCACTTATCACCTTTGTGACACATCTTGTCTAATAGTCTCACATAAGCAAGAGGAAAAAGTTAATTTATGTTAATCTGTAAGGCTATGTCTACACTTAAGTCAATTCTGTTAAGTCGACTTAAGAAGGTCAACTTTAAGTCGACTTAAAGTTGACCTTGTTAAATCGACTTAGAGTGGCTACACTTTAGGTAAACTTAACAGTAGACATAGCTGCCCACGCTGGCTTGAAGTCGACTTAAGAAGTCGACTTAAGGCTTAAGTCGACCTTCAGAGGTGGTGTTATTAAGTCAATTTGAGGAAGCGCTTAAGTTGACTTAATAAAAGCCCAGTGTGGATGCAGCTTTGTGAAGGTTGACTTAAATGCCCTTAAGTCGACCTAAGTTGCCAGTGTAGATGCACCCTCAGATACTTTTCCACTGGAGCATTTTAAAGCACAAATACGTATATTCGCTTCATATTTGGCCTTTCAATATCTTTAGAGGAAATCATTACTTTAATAAATTGCAAAGCATAATAAAAACAAATGAAGTATGCCACATACTGCCCCATGAGTGAACACAGTTACAGTGACATCACATGCTTCCATATGGGGATAACATTAGTGAAGAGCTCCAACCCATCTCTCTGCCATCTTTCCATTCACCTTCCTCCCCTGCCATTTTCTTTTCCCAGGAGAAGAAAAATTGAATCTTATTATCACTATCACAAATGGGAATCTGCAATACTTCCAGCATCATCAGATTTAAAAATCCCATGAATGAAACAGGCTGTCTATAATGGACCTACTGAAGAGAGCCATCATAAAGACCAACACCACAATTTTTGCTTTTGCTGTACTTTTAACAGTATAGATTTCCAGCTACAGAAGAACCAAATATGCCACTGGTATGTTCTCCAGAATTCTTTGTATTGTGGCATGTTTTGAATCTGTTGGTCATGAGGTCCTCTACATAATAAAGGAAAACCCCAAGATCATCATGTGTCAGGTTTGTACTACCTCTTCTTAAAAGAAATTGCTGAACCAGTCCCTAATTCTGGATGGTACAGTCACAATACAGAATAATAGAAGCACTACAAATAAAAGGCAATTTATTGTCTACACCAACCTAGCCAGATCTCTTTTATACGGTAAAGAATAATAAAAAGAAACACAAACCACTCAATTGCTGCTGGCATCATTCTACTTTGCAAAGATGCTCTTTGGGGTATATGGAACAGAATATACACCAAAATATAAAATGCCATAACTCCTGCCAGGCTTCATAAATTTCACTCACAATTACATAAGCCCAAAGTCTCCCTATATGAAAGGCAACAAAAAAGATACCGTGTTTCATAACAACACAAATTTTCATTGTCCCCAGGACAATAAAACATTACTCACACGTGAAAGTGTGTTCTGTTTCAAAAACACTGCTAAAATTTCACATTCCTGCCTTTCTTCACCACTGACCCCCTCTTAACAAACAAAGGACACAATTATGGCATTTTTACACAAGGAAGGCCAAAATAAAAACACAATTCATTAATGTCATATTGTTGTGCTGCCAGGGTTTACTCTATTTAACTTGAGAGACAGTAAGTCACCTTGTAATAAACTTAATCTAACAAAGAGAGAGTTATTCATAGAACCATAGAAATATAGAGTTGGAAGGGGCCTCGAGAACTCATCAGCTCCAGAATGCTGCTCTAAAGCAGGACCAATTATACCTGGACCATCCTTGTCCAATCTGTTTAAAAAAAAACTCCAGTGATTTTCTCAACCTCCCTTGAAAGCCAATTCCAGACCTTAACTACTCTTTTAGTTACATTTTTCCCCCCTAATGCCTAACCTAAATCTTTCTTATTGCAAAGCAAGCCCATTATTTCTAGTCCTATGTGGACATGGAGGACAACTGATCCCTATCATCTTTATAAACAGCTCTTAAAATCCACCCTTTCAGAAGTTCTGAATTCCAAGTTGTAACCAATGTCTACTTTAGGGGAGAAAAAAGTATCTAGCCTTTGCAACAATCCCTGCATCACACCCTTCATACCAATGACAGCCTCTGTCTTTATGACTTTTCAAAGTCTTAGCAAAGAAGCCTGAAGAAATACGTCACTGCATCACAGATCTCAAGGAATTATTTACCTGTGGGAAACGTGGATTGTGAGCACTAGAGGGACTCTACTGAAGAGAGGGAAGAAGCTACCTCCACCTAACAACACTGGACAAGCGTGAAAGATACAAGGCTATCAAAACCTGCCACCTCAATCGTTATGATTAGAAACCAAACACTTTTTGCTGTGCAGAGTCCTGATATTTATAGATGACTCTCTCTCACAACATGCCATGAGAAAGAGGCACCACTGCAGAGAAGAAACTGTTATTTACCTGTAACTGGTGTTCTTTGAGATGTGTTGCTCATGTACATTCCAACTCAGGTGTGCGCTTTCCACGTGCACGGATTGCCGGAAAATTTTCCCCTAGTCCCTCCGCAGGGTTGGCTGCTACCACTGGAGGCGCCCCTGAGACCCTCTATATGCGACTCAGCCGACCCTCTCCCTCCCAGTTCCTTCTTGCTAGAATTCCTGTTGAGGGGAGGAGGGTGGGTGTTGGAATGTACATGAGCAACAGATCTCGAAGAACACCAGTTACAGGTAAGTAACCGTTTCTTCTTCTTCGAGTGATTGCTCATGTCATTCCAACTCAGGTGATTCCCCAGACTTACCTTGGAGGAGGGTGGAATTCTAACTCCTCACTGTTAGCAGCACCGCTCTGCCCACGGCCGCATCGTCTCTCGCCTGCTGGGTGAGCACGTAATGGTTGGAGAAGGTATGGACCGAGGACCACACCGCCACCTTACAGATATCCAACTCCGGAACGTGCGCTAGGAAGGCCGCGGATGATGCGTGGCCGTGTCGAGTGGGCCGTTACCTTCGGGACTGGCACCCCCGCCAGTGTATAGCACTGTCTAATACACGCCGAGATCCAAGAAGAGAGGCATTGGGCGGAGACTGGCTTCCCTTTCATTCTGTCCGCCACGGCAATGAACAGTTGGGAAGTCTTGCGGAAAGGTTTAGTCCTTTCCAAGTAGAAGGCCAAAGCTCTTCTCATGTCCAAGGTGTGGAGTCTGTGCTTCTCCTCTGTGGCATGGGGCTTTGGGCAGAACACTGGTAAGAAAATGTCCCGGGATGTGTGGAAATGTGAAACTACCTTAGGGAGGAAGGCCGGGTGAGGGCACCTTGTCTTTGAAGAATTGCGTATAAGGGGGTTCTGATGTGAGAGCCCTGAGTTCCGATACCCGTCTAGCTGATGTTATTGCCACCAGAAAGGCTACCTTCTATGAAAGGTACAACAGAGAGCATGAAGCCAGTGGTTTGAATGGGTGGCTTGTCAGTCGAGCCAAGACTAAGTTCAGGTCCCATTGGGCCACTGGAGGTTGGATGGCCGGGAGAAGCCTATCCAGCCCCTTTAAGAAACGCTTAACCAGCCAGTCAGAAAGAAAACAAACCTTCTAAGGGATCTTCGCGGAAGGCTGCAATAGCTGCCAGGTGGACCTTAATCGAGGCCCCCGATAGGCCTCGGTGCCTTAGGTGCAACAAATAGTCCAATATCAACGGAACCAGTGCTGCCGAGGCTGGGACTCTAAGTTCTGAAGCCCAGGTACTGAACCTCCTCCATTTTGCAGGTACATGGTTCTGGTTGACGCTTTGCTGCTGCTGAGCAGAACCTCCCGCACTTGGGCCGAGCACTGAAGCTCTCTAGAGTTCAGTCATGGAGCAGCCACGCTTTGAGGTGAAGGGACTCCAAGTTGGGGTGTCTCAGTTTCCCTTGGTCTTGTGTCAGCAGGTCTGGAAGGAGCAGTAACGTGATTGGATCTGTTACTGAGAGGTTTTAGAGCATCGGGAACCAATGTCGTCTCGGCCATTCTCAGGCAATCAGAATGATTTTTGTCTTGTCCCTCTTTACTTTCAGAAGCACCCTGTGAATCAGAGGGGGCGGAGGAAAGGCATAGGACAGGCGCTGTGACCAGGTGACCAAGAACGTGTCTCCTCGGGACCCGAGGCAGCGATTCTGGAAGGAGTAGAAAATGAAGAAGTGCTTCTTCTCTGGCCGACACTGGGGCGGCCGTTATTACAGTTCCCGCACCTAGGTGGGTCATATCTGGGTTGTTGGCTATTAGGAGGCTGTGGGCGGAAAGGGTGTCTCTCCAGGGCCACGGTATGTAGGCCCAGAGACTTTAGCATGGCCCGGGAGTCTTTGGCATCTGCAATTTGTTGTTTGTTTGCTCTGAAAACAGCTCCAGCCCTTCGAAGGGAAGGTCCTGTACGGACGTTTGGACCTCTGACGGAAGGCCCAAAGCCTGCAGCCACACGCTCCTTCTCATTGTGACCCTGGAAGCCATTGCCCCTGTGGTGGCGTCTGCCGCGCCCAAGGCTGACTGCAGCAAGGCCCTGGACACTACTTTGCCCTCCTTAACCATTGCCGACAGCTCTGAGTGACTCTTGTAGCAGCAAGCTTGTGAATTTCTCCATGGAGGATCAGGAGTTGAACACATAATGAAAGTTGGTTGGCTATCCTCAGTTGGAGGCCCCCCGCTGAATAAATTTTTCTACCAAATAAGTCCAGTTTCTTAGTGTCCTTGGACTTTGAGGTAGGTCCCTGGTGGCCCTGTTGCTCCCTCTCATTGGCCCCTGCCACCACTAAGGACCTAGGAGCTGGATGGGTGTAAAAATGCACGTGGTCCTTAGGGGGGACAAAGTATTTGTGTTCCATCCTCTTAGCGGTCGGAGGGATGGAGGCTGGCGTCTGCCAAAGAGCTTTGGTGGTGTCCCTTATTGTCTTAATAAGGGGGAGTGCCACCTTGGTCGGGCCCTCTGGCACCAGGATGTCTACCATCGGGTCCGTATCCTCTACCAGTTCCTCTGCTTGGAGGCCCATGTTACATGCCACCCTGCGCAGTAGCTCTTGGTGAGACTTGCTGTCATCTGGCAGGGGAGCTGGGATTGCGCCTGCCACCGCCTCGTCCGGAGGCAAGGATGATGATTCCCCTTGGGTTTCCTCAGGGGTTCGCAGGCTGAAGTGGGGTTTATCCCAGTGGAGGGGATCCCTCTCCTCGGGCTCTCTGACTCGGGTGTGCCCATATCTGAGTCCTCCCCGTGCTCTGGTGGTGCGCCTGCAGACTGTGCGGGCTTCGGTCCGGTACCCGTTGATGAGCGGCATCTGCTTATCATGGAGCCTGCGCCTGGTGATGGGCCCAGGGAGTCCAAAAGGATCATTGCGGGGGCATCTGCCACGGTTGCCAGGGTGGCTGATAATGACAGTAGCCCCTCTGTCTCTAGATCCACTAGGCCTTGAAGGTATTGATCCTTCGTCTGAGCCCAACAAGGACTCACTTTGGGGAGACCAAGAGGAGATGGTGCCACTCGGTGCCGGGGACCTCCGTGTGTCCACGGTGCTGGGTTGATCTTTCTGTGCCACTTGATCACGGTTCTGAGTGCTCTTGCGGTACCGTGGCACGCCCGCAGCAGCAATGATGGCCGGAGGGATCGGTGAGCGGTGCCGGGCTGGTGGGTGGCTGGGCTCCCTTGGGGATTGAGATCTGGCACTATGGGCCGCCGGTCCCGGGGGACCGTGCCGGGGAGATGGAGGTCTCAGTGGCGTCGGCTGCCCGTGCGGGGTCACCTTCCGTGCCGTTCCGCTGTCCGAGGCCATCTGTTCGATTAGCTCTCTGGCCGCCTCGAACGTCTCAGGGGTGGAGGGCAGCTGAAGGTCTTCCTCCAATATACTCCTGGTAGGTGATGGTTCCGACACCAGACTCAACAAGACCCCCGTGGGGCCTGGAGTCAACAGTGCCGCCTGCCGCTGTGCCGGGGATGAGTGGCCCATCTCAGGACCCACTTTGCCCCTGACTCCCGAAGGGGGGGGAACGACCTCTCTCTTCCCTTCTCTTCTTCTTCGCTACCGATGAGTGGGAACGGTGCCGGTACTCTCTTGCCAATGCCGATGGTGGCGCTGGTGTCGGTGTTGGGCGGTGCCGTGAGTCTTTGGATAGAGCTTTGCATGCCGCCGGAGGAGTGCTCTGCACTGAGGTGGCCACACTGGAACCCGAGCCCCCGGCTTCCGTGGGGTGAAGGGCCTCCTCCATCATAAGGAGTCTGAGTCTCTGTTCTCTCTCCTTTTGGGTACGGGGCTTAAAGCTTTTTGCAAAGCTTGCACTTGTCCCTCAAATGCGACTCACCCAGGCACCTTAGGCAGGATGCGTGCGGATCGTCCACAGACATAAACCTGTTGTACTTGTTGCAGGTTTTGAAGCCTGGCATGCCCAGGCGGCTGGCCTGAAGGCCAGAGGGGCTCTGTACAAGAGCCCAAACTAACTATACTGAACTAAACTAAAAACTAACTAATTTATAGTTAGTTAATAGGAATTTACTCAATCACAAAGGATAGGGGATGCTAGCTGTGATCAGCGAGCACTGTTCCAGTGACTGTCAGGGCGGTAAGAAGGAACTAGGAGGGAGAGGGTCAGCTGGGTCATATATAGAGGGTCACAGGGGTGCCCCCAGTGGTAGCAGCCGACCCTGCGGAGGGACTAAGGGAAAGTTTTTCGGCGATCCGTGCACGCAACGCACGCACACACCTGAGTTGGAATGACATGAGCAATCACTTGAAGAAGAAATTATTTTACACCACACCAGTTTTAAATAAACTCCTTATCTCTAACACTGCACTGAAGTGTAACAATAGGTTCCCTACCCACCTATTTACCACTATCAAACCTGTTATTGAATACCGTGCACGATGCCTTACACCCCTCTTCAGCTTATCAAAGACTTTCTTCCTCTGTCCCCAGGTATTTTCCCCTAAAAATATTTCTACAGGACTAGCCTCTAAGAATAACAGATATTCACATCATCTTCCCCAGGATTTTGGACTAATACCACAATGGCAAACTACTGGAGAACATCATGGCTCTGCACATTATTAGCTGAAAACATGACGGTTATTTTGTTGGTTCTCTCTCTCTCTCTTTTTTTTTTTTTTTTTTTTTTTTAAATAGTCCACTGTTAAATAGCGGGGAAAAACTGAAATGTCAGATGGACTAAATAAACCCCAATCAGCAGATTTAGGAACTCTCTTGTAACAGTTTTGGGGTAAATCAAACTGAAACAAGCTGTATTGATATAAAAGTATTAATATCAATGTAACTGCATCACCACTGGAGGTTGCACTGTTAAACACATCAGTTACTAAACCAATAGAGTTAAATTGTATTTGGACAAGCCTTTGGAAAGGCAAACTGAAATTGGCATGAGAGCATTTTAAATGAAGTCCTCTTTCAGTAAGAATGTGCAGCATAACAAACAATACCAGCATGTGCAGGAAGAGGTTAAGACTTAAGGACACACTATGCACTGGACCCCAAGGAACCTGACTTCAGGTGCCTAAGTAACTGTGGACCCCAGTCAGAAGTAGCTTGGCAAGGGAGGGTGCCTAGGGAACAGAGAAGCCACACAAACAACCTGGTGCCAGATCCTAGGGTGGAGGGTGGTAAATCCTTGCCTGAGGGGGAAAGGGGTTGCTGCAAAGCCTACAGGTTTGGGGTGGGAATGGGCTAGAAATCACCCTTCCTCCCCCAATCCAGAGCTTAGCTAAGGGGTGGAGAGGCTCCCCTATGCCAGCGCTCCATCTGGCTTTGGCATACGCAGGGCTCAGCTTCTCCTGGGCAGTGCCCCGCACAGAAGAGTCTTGTGTTTTCTCAGGGCTGGTGGGGTGGGTGAAGGGGCAAAGCAGGGAGAGGACTGTGAATGGGAGCTGGGGGGGGGGGGGGGGAGCAAGAAGGGGAGCATGTAAAGAGCCAAATAGGTGCGCAACAAAGACAACAGGGAGGAGGGTCACATGACCTCCCCCAACCTTTAAATTGTGCCCCACCATTAATCAATAGTTACGAGTCATCGCTGCTAAACATGATTCTATATATTTAGCAACTGGGGGAAGGGAGATTTCAAATATCAAACCTACCTTCTGAGTAGATTCCTTCTTTTTCTTATCCTCTTTCTTCCTTTTCTTGTCT
The DNA here is from genome assembly GCA_007922175.1 of Pelusios castaneus. Taxonomy (NCBI): domain Eukaryota; kingdom Metazoa; phylum Chordata; order Testudines; family Pelomedusidae; genus Pelusios; species Pelusios castaneus. The sequence goes on from ML685814.1 coordinate 12,067,925, forward strand.
TCCATTAACTGTTCTTCCCTTTCTTGCTCCTTTTCTCTGTCAAAACCAAATAATTTATCAAGACACAGTCAAACTCTATATGCATACACACAAACACGCACACACTCATTTATCCTCCTTTTCTCTGCCAAGAAAAGTGAGCTGAAACAAGACAGACAGACCTTTTTCCATCTACAAACTGACAAAGCTGAGAACATGGACAAATATTTTAGTCCACTCAGAATTTGCTTTTGGGGTTTAAATCAAACCCAGATTGTAATTTTTATTTGCTAGATTAATATGGTCCCAATACTGCAATTTATAATGCGCAGGAAGACCCCTGCACTTACTCTCCACTATTCAAGTCAAACCTTTTACAAATTAAGTACATGCCTGCCAAAAGCCCTAGGAGGATGTTTTTTTAAAACGCCTATTAAATTTTGCAGTACTATTATTATATCCTGAAAAATCCTGTGCATTTTTCCTCCAACAAAAACAAAGAAACTGTAATTCTAATATTTATGGTTTGGTCTCATGTGACATTTATCTTCACAACTGGAAGAATGTTCACTTTGTCATTCGCTATGTCACTTGTAAGCTATTAGATGTGTCATATCAAATCTAAACCATCATTTATGAGATACAAATTTCATTTCTAGGATATTGTACCCACCTATAGTATTTTTATGATGAAGCTTACATTAAGCACGACTTTCCAGGGAATCTTTTTTCATTAGCATTTTTTTTTTTTAAATTTCTCTTGGGCAGATGCTGCCGTTGTCATGCTATCATCTTTGTTGCTATGTTTTCTATTAAATAGCAGTGTGCCAGACAGTGATTGGTTAATTCACCACATTTATGCTACTGGGTGAGCTGTTTCTATGGTGAGTCACATTTTTCATCCAATTGGCTATCTTCATCCACTGCAAGGAAAGTTAGACCACCAAGATTTCAACTCGTCTGGAATAATTTTATTATACCAGGTGGAGTTTAGGACAACAAATATAAAAAAATCTGATGACTAATCAGAGTATGAGGGGTTTTGCGGAGGAAAGGGGTTTGTTCAAAGGAAGCAGGAGAAAGTCATCCCATACATTTTGAAGATGGACAATAGTTTACAAATATAATTTACCATTTTCCTTCATGAGGAAGATTAAAGTAGCAGATGTACACAGACAAAAAGTATTCAGACTATCTCAATTTAGATTAATGCATAGCAAGTCAGGTTTATAAAGCTCTGAGACGCAAAGCAGTTAATACATAGATGTGTTTACATTGCACCGAAGCAGGCAAAAGACATACTGCTGTTGGCCAAAATGCTTATGCCATAGAAGCATAAAGCTTTAGAAATAAAACTCTTGCTTATTTTAATAAAGGGCTACAAATTATCCAAAATAAATGACCCTCTTTTGTGAACAGGTTTGAACAAGAAAGTTGAATAAGTATCTAATATCCCCTTCATCAGAGATAGCTACTCCAGAGATTTCTTCCCACAGGTTATCCTACTTGAGTTGGTTTCTAAATTTGTACTCTCATATGCTATTACCACACTGATGTGTGCAGAAAGTCATTCGTGTAATCTGCATGGATAAAATTAGAAACCATTTTTTTTTTTAAAAGAAAAAAAATCTACCCGCTACTGTTTTCTGAAGCCTGATACAGACAAGGAGTTTAAAGAGGTCTCTGTACATCCCAGCCAGAAGGTTTCTGCAGAGATTAACAAAACCATTGGCTGGTCTCTTAATCTTAGGCTGTCCTGATGAAAAGAGAGAGACAGGCTCTCTAGATCCAGCAACCTTCACTCGATCAGCAAATGGCGTGCACTCAGACTGGCAGCTCCCCATTTGATAGAATTCAAAGCAAGTATTCCATGTCATGCTGAACAGCTTCTTTTACACACACCCACAGTCTAGTAGTTAATAGACCAGCTCAATTCTCACTCTCTCTCATGCTCTTACAAAATGTCAAAGTGCACTTCCCAGCTCTATGCCACAAAAACGAAACATCCTACTGTTTTCCAGTTGTACTGACAAGCATATGATGGGGAATGAAGAGAAGTACTTACTCTATACTTCCATGGCTTATGAGTAAACTAAACAAATTTCATTTTTGCTTGAGCCTGTTTTTGTAAGCAAAATATAAATAAAACTCTCCATTCAGATTTTAAACTATTAAAACAGAATCAGAGTTTGTTTTTTCTAAAATGTCAAAAGACATTTTAAGAATTAGGTATCATTAAGCATGCCTTCTGGTCCATCAATTGTACCATTATTGAAAAGCAATTATTTTTAACAGTATGTGCAAGATGTTAAAGAGCTGTATAAAAGCATCTGCTGAAAGAGAGACTAAACATTTAATACAGTTACAACAACTTGTGATGTCAGGAACACCAGACATGGCAATGGGAGTGGACAAATGTGTATGGAAATCAGGAATAGAATTCTGTGTAGTCTGGCATGTAAGGTTGAAGATACAGTTTATGACCGCCTGTAATCAAAAACAAAACTAGGAACAGTGGCTCTGAAGACCATAAGCTGTATATCTAGCTGTGGTTATTTGCTTTAGTGATGACATACAGTAGGAAAGGTGAATACTGGAGATGCCTTCAGGGGTACATAGGGAGATAAGCTAATTGAATAATTAGTGCTGAGAGTGTAGAGAACCTTCGATCTTTGCATCACTTACATTTACAAGCTCTCTTCCCTTCTCTGAAAAATGCTCATTTAATATTTTAAAGGACTGTGCTTATGAGAACATCTGTCAAAAACTGAGCAATGTAACAAATAAAAACAACATTTTGTAATTATTTAGGCCCTGCCTCAACAAATGTAAGCATGAACTTAAGTTTCATTGAATTCAGTTCAACAAAAGCACTTGCTAAAATGATCTGCACAAGTGAGGTCAGAGTATGGAGGATCTCAAACTCCTGATAAAAATTAATTAAACCCCCAAAACCCCAGTGAGGTAAGAAACAATCCTCATATAACGGATGGAGAATTTGAGGCACAGAAAGGTTAATGAGACACCATTAACTGAAAACTAGCCAATTAGGGGGGAAAAAATGAGCTAAACATAGCTTCAGATACCACACTTGACCCAGAGCTCCACTGACAATCAATTTTTCTGATTTTAAAAATATTTCTCTTCCCTGCTGTTGTGTGCAAGACCCATACAAACAAGGGAAATTGATCAGTGAGACAGCTGAAGGGGTTCTATTACACTAAGTCCAGTCAAAACACATAAAAGTGAAAAAGAGGAAATAAACCGGAGAAAGCGTTCTGTTTCTGTAATCCAGGGCTCGACAAAACCAGGGAGCCAGGTTGCCATGGTGACTGGGGTTTGTTGCCAGGCTCTTAGCTCTCTGCAGAAATGAAGCAGAAGAGTGCTCTCTGGTGATCAAAAATAAAATTGCTGGCGCCTAGCTGGGAGCCAATTTTGTCGAGCCCTGCCGTAATCCTAAGCATTATCAAACTAATAGATACAACATTTAAGACAAATGTGACTTTCAAATTCAGTGTCCAATAAACTGTTTTATCAGGATCACATAGGAAGCCTGTAAAAAAACAGCCAACAGAACCCAGGAATCCTGCCTACAAGTCCTTGCACCACATTCTAGGAGTCCAGAGTACACATGTATTATCTCTAGTGCCTGATTTCCAGTGTTGAACTTGGCAACCAAAGCAAATAACCTACTAGTTCTAAATTAGTAAACAAAGTAATACAGTGGTATGGGGTACTTGTTTTGTTTTCAACTTAGTTATCGGTAGTTTGACAGATCACATCCCTGAAAAGAAAGCTGCAAGGAAGAGCTAGCATTTTACTTGTCTTCCTCACAAAAGCCTGTGCGTATTTTAAATGATCTATCAATTCAGCAGCTCTGCTGAGGTATTTCTGAAAATTCTTATATTCATAACTTTATTGTAAATAAAAATTTTGGTGGCCTACAATAAAATTCATTTTCCATCTTTGGACATAAACAGTAACACATCTTGATGCTTTTTAAAGGAAGAGAATTTGTATCCCCCAGTTTCATTTTATGCTTTTTAAAAGTATCCTAATAAGAACATAATACATTCACAATATCATCTTATCAAAGACTTGAGGACAACCACTTTTGCCTACAACAACATGGAGAAGCAGGATTTATTTAGTCTAGCTGGTCCAGAGCAATTTCATGCTATTTTGTTAAGAACTTTAAAATTATCTAACAATATAGGAAGAATGGCCCAGCTTTTAAACAGTGACTAAAGAGCACTGAACACCCAACTTCTGAAATTCAGGCTCCATTATTGTGTTTCAAGCAGGGCACCCAAAATTGCTTCACTGTTTTGAAAATCCTGGCTTATTAGTTTTAGCAGGAAATCTGGTTTTTATTTGCAAGAAATCTGTATGCACCAAAGATTACTTACTGTTGAAGCCACACTGCCTCTGAGACAGAAAGATCACACACAAGCATTCAGAAGTTCTTGTGAGCCCCTAACTCAAGGCAGAAAGAAAGGTGCATTGCTGTGTGTCACTTCAGAGCTTCTGAGCAAAGTGTGCATGTAACATGTATAGATAAAATGCTATATACGGGTCTCTGTATAAAAGAGAAGCTATACAGTCTATTTTCCAAGTGAAAACAGTGAATGCAGAAAATGAAAAATAAACAATACATAAGTAGGAAAGGTGGATTTCTGAGAGTTCAGAAGTAGATTCTTAGTAGTCTTTAACTCTAGATTCATTATATAATAGTCTCAGGCAACACTTTAATAATTGTATGAAGTAAGTTTGATGTGTTTGCCCTGTAGATCTTAAAAAAGATGATCAATTTGGAGACCGGCATTCTCCTAAAAAAATAGGTTTTCCAATGGCTCATTTCCCCTACAGATTTAACTTCGGTTAACCACATATGCGAGAGCAGCTACAATGCAAAAACACCAAAGCTGCTGTGTCCATGATGATGATGCATGCATTCATGTGTGGCTCTAAGACAGTGGTCCCCAAACGTTTTATCCCGGGCTCCCCTTACCCATCCACACCTCCCTGCCCCCTCCCTGAGCATCTCACAGTTTGGGGACTTCTGCATTAAGACTTGTAGGGGGATATCCCATGATTATTTGCTCTGCAGTAAGTTGAAACACTTCACGAATTCTTTTCCAGTCAATTAAGGGAGAACTTGTCTGTCACTTCTGGACACATATGGGAACTGAAGAAAGGCACTGGAGTATCCAAGTGGAGCAGACCTACATCCACACAGAGTGGTCATGTTAGCTGCTGATGTGCTGTGCTAACTCGAACTTTAGCCTATATATCCTGGACAGGTCAGGAAACTCGAGGAAAAGACACCACCAAATTAAGGTTAAAATGTTTTTGTGCACAGACAGGACTTCACTTATTCGTAAAATCCGAGATAACAGTGCAGCAAAGACAAATGTCAAGTGATCTCTGACAGTCCCAAACCATCAATGGGAAATGCAAGACAACCCCTGGAAACAGCCATAATTTTCAAACTTGAGTGCCTAAAAATAGGCAATCAATCCATCCTTGGGCACCTAACTAGAAGTGGCTGGTTTTCAGAGATGCCAAGCACCCAGAACGTCCAGTGAATTCTATCAGTACAAGTACCAGGTAACTCAGCATTTCTGAAAAATCCATTGTTTTAAATAAAACAAACTATAGGCAGAAACACCCCATGTAAGAAACGGTGTTGCAAAGCAAAGAGTACATCAACATGGGGATAAAAACCTGCAGCTGGCCTAAGTCAGCTGTCCTAGGCTCATGGGGTGTGGGGTCGAGGGCTCAGAAATAATTGTGTAGATGTTCAGACTGTCTGTAGCCCAGGCTCTGGGACTTGAGAGAGAGAAGGGTCCTAGAAAGCCTAAATGTCTATTCAGCCCTGCAGCTTGAGTCAGCTGACTCCGGGCAGCTGCGACTGTGCCATGGGTCATTTATCCCTGTGCAGACATACCCCAAGAGGCTCAAAGACTTCATTAATTGTGTAAAGACCATGTTTAAATCCCTTAACATTGCAAACTCTTTCAAATGTGTTGTTATGCTGCACTCTCATAATAAGCCTGACAATTAAAAGTTGCACAGAAATTAATGTCAAACAGACTTGTAAGGAAGCAATTTAAAGACAGACCCATTAAAGGTGATAAATAATTTGTTTAGGACAAATGAAGTGTTATGTTTACAATAGATTAAAGATCCTTCAGCATGAAAATGCTTTAAATGAGATTTCCAAATCAACTTGAGCATATCAAGTTACAGAAAAATTGAATGAGAAACACTCAAATCACTTTTTGTTAGTTTGAAACAGAATCTTTGAGCGAACAGTTTCCAGATACACAAGTAACTGCATAGTTTGAAACAGCAACGAATAAGTCTGTGCTCCAATTGTACCGTTCTTGCCTTGAATGGACAGCTAGCCACTTGCAGTTACTTAAGGTCAAGGTCACACCATAGTATTAATGCAATGCAGCTGAAACTATAAAATTCTGAAGTTAGAGACAGAGTATGAGTTTACATAAAAAACATCCCAGTCCCAAGTATAATAAAATAAACAGACTCCATTTATTCAGTAAACTCCTATATCAACATAAATAAAACAATATTCATACTGCTTTTATTGGATATTTTTAATATTGTTTAAAATTATCATTGCTATTTTGAAGAGGCAAAAGTTGTTTGTCAGGCAGGCAACCAGCGTAGCTTTTCTTGGCTGAAAAGCCAAGCAACGTCACTATAAGGAGTCTGTTTTCTTCAAAGAGCATATCTGGAACAACTGATATGCTTTTATCGTAGTAAAACATCATGAATTTTAAGTTGCTGCAGAAAATAGTCAGACTACAGTGTATTTACACCACTAACTGAGTCCTTCTCTTTAAAGTCAGACTTCTCACAGGCAACATTATTCACGGTCCCTATCAAATAACACGGCATTATTTATTCTCTGTTTAGCCCCATGTATATTCTTAGGAATACTCTAGAGCAGTAGTTCCCCACCTGTGGCCTGGGGGCCAAAAGTTGCCATCGGGGCTTTCAAAGTTCTCCTCAGCTCCCTTCCTGCTGGTTGCAGAATGAAGTAACTACCTTAGGACTCAGGTGAAGTGCATTTCTGCAGGGTTAAAAGACGAATGCTGCAGCCAAAGGTTAGGAGATTAGCACTTCCTTCCCCCTGGCAGGGCCTGGCTGTAACAGAGAGCACTGCAAAGCGTTCTGCCTAGGTCCACAAGTGCTCGGGTCCTTGGAGCGAGGGGAGGGGAGCACTGATCTTCCTCTCTCCCCCCCCCCCCGCTGCAGGAGGGAGCCACTGCCTTGGGACCCAGATTGAGTCCGCAGAGCAACAAGATGTGTGTGGTTTCCTTGCTGCAGCCACAGAGACGGAAGATCAATGAACAAGGAGGCAAACTGCTTTTTTTGGGGGGAGGGGGCTGCTGGTCCTTCAGGGTTTTAAAAGTATCATCAGTGGCCTGTGATTTTTTTGTATTAAAAAAAGAAGTGCCAGTACTGATATCTTGTAAATTTGAAAAATGCCTCTCCCACCCCGCTTCTTCCTATGCCACCCCTCCTCTTCCAGCAATGCACTCCTTTTCCCACTGAACCTGCCCACCCAGCTGGGCTGGCAAAAAAGGTGCCGTTACTCCATACCCCTGCATATTGTCACAAAAAAGCACTGCATGGACCTCGAGCCAAAAAGGTTGGGAACCAATGCTCTAGAGGAAGACATGGTCCCTGCCTGAAGACACTTATAATTTAAAAAATCTGGGCAGAAAACAAAACTAATATACGAAACATCTGATGACTAGGGATTGGAGTGAGTTAGATTTTTAGAAAGTGATAGAGATAATTTTAGAAACACTATTTACTTAAGTATCCAATTACAAGTCTATGTAACTACAACCATGATCACTTCCATTTGTTGAACACTATTATATACCTATTTAGGACTTCAAAGATTTCACATAAAACTATCAGCTAAATAACTTGATTTGATTTTTTTTTTTTTTAAGAATCTTAGTGTTGATGAAAACTCTGTTCTCTAAAATTTATGGATAGTTTTCACCAAGAAAGAACTTCTGTGGCTGTAAGACCGAGAACCAATATGTAGATAGGTGAATGAATAACTCATCTACCACAACAAATTGGACACACTGAAATTTGAGACTAGTAACAGAAATCTGTCTCTTACACTGGGCGGCAAAAAGCTAATCTGCCATAAAATAGTTTTAGACCATTGTTGGCCTTTAGAGGAGAAAGTAAAGGGGTTAAGATCCCTCTGTTTTTAAACAATAAAGCTGTCTCCTCCCTCCAATAAACCCGCCAAAACCAATCACCTACCCACACCATACACAGAGTTCCACAACAATGGGAGAGGGTCTAACTAGCAAAAGATCTCCTCTCCCCCAGATGAACTTGTATTTTGGTGCCCCCCTCCCAATTTTCCACCCATTCCTCTTGGCCATTGCTGCACCCCTTGGTTCCTCATCAATTCCTCTTACACTGTTGCCACCTCAGGCTCTTCATCTCTCCCCCCTGCCATTGCCAGGGAGCCTCAGTACCATAGCCCCAAGCTCCTTTCCGCAGCCTAGTTCCAAAGGCGTAGCCATGTTAGTCTATTGCAGAAAAACAGAGTCCTGTGGCACTTTTAAAGACTAACAGATTTATTTATCACATGAGCTTTCATGGGAGAAAATCCCATTTACACTCCCCTGCATTTAATTTCCTCCCATTCTGTAAGTTTCCCATCTTCAAAGCATCTGACGAGGTGGGATTTTCTCCCACGAAAGCGCTTGTGATAAATAAATCTGTTAGTCTTTAAAAGTGCCACAGGACTCTGTTGTTCTTCTGCAGCCTAGCGTCCCACGCCTGCCCTGCTCCTTTGCCCCTTGACGAGAGCACCATGGACAGTCACACACCCATAAGGAGGGACTCTGCTAAACTGAGACCAAGAGCCAGGGATTCTGCCTTGTACCTCTTCTCAAAGATCAGTCACAACTTATCTACATCCCTCTTTTTCCAACACTCAAGCAAAGAAAGAATTAAAGGTAGTAAGTCCTGTATTCCATGGAGCCTTACCACATATGTTGTGACAACTGCCTTATTTCAAAAAGCTTATCAAGATGGAACCCAACCTACGAAGACTGAAGCTTTACTGGACAGCCTCGTATATACTATGAAAGATACCTATTTTGAGAAGAGGTGAACCAGTTCAGCTATATTCATCATTGACATCGTTATCAACTAATAAGTTATTATTGTAACATAGCCATGATTTAAGAGATACATGCTTTTCTGGGCTCTTCTGTTATCCAAAGGAACATATGTTAAATTAAAATTCAAGTTCTATCCTTTGACAGAACTTCTACAGTGAAAGAGAAAGTGAAAAGTTAAAATAAAAAGACAAGTAGAAATGGTCAGGAATGAGGCCTAAGGCCTAGTGAAACAAATGAAAACAGTAGGCCTGAGCTGAATAACTGGTCAAGTTGACAGAAGTCAGACTAAAGCAGTCTGACCTCATAGAAATTGGCAAGAAGTAAGCTGCAGCTGGAGAAAGAGTGTTAAAGTACCTGAAAGGGTAAGAGGTGTTGGGTCAAGCCTAGCACCAAGAAAATAAGAAATAATGAAATAAATGGCAGAATGACACCTTGAGGGATGAGCTGCATACGAGGGTGTTGAGGGAGTTGGCCAATGTGATTTCAGAGTCACTGGCCATTATCTTTGAAAACTCATGGTGATTGGGGGAGGTCCTGGATGACTGGAAAAAGATAAATATAATACCTATCTTTAAGAAAGGGAAAGAGGAGGATCCGGGGAACTACAGACCAATCAGCCTCACCTCAATCTCGAAAAATCATGGAGCAGGTCCTCAAAGAATCCATCTTGGAACACCTGGAGGAAAACAGCGTGATCAGGAACAGTCAGCATGGATTCACCAAGGGCAAATCATGCCTGACCAACCTGATTGCCTTTTATGATGAGATCACTGGCTTTGTGGATGCGGGAATAGTTGTTGACGTGCTATACCCTGACTTTAGGAAAGCTTTTGATACGGTTTCCCATAGCATTCTTGTCAGCAAGTTAAGGAAGTATGGGTTGGATGAATGGACTGTAAGGTGGATAGAAGGCTGGCTAGATCTTAGGGTCAGCGGGTAGGGATCAATGACTCAGTGTCTAGTTGGCAACCAGTGACAGAGTGCCCTAGGGATTGGTCCTAGAGCTGGTTTTGTTCAATATCTTCATTAAAGATCTGGATGATGGGATAGAGTGCACACTCAGTAAATTTGCAGATGACACCAAGCTGGGGGAAATGGTAGATATGCTGGAGGGTAGAGATAGGATTCAGGGAGACCTAAACAAATTGGAGCATTGGGCGAAAAGAAATCTCATGAGGTTCAACAAAGCCAAGTGCGAAGTCCTGAACTTCGGACGGAAAAATCCCATGTACTGCTACAGGCTGGGGACCGATTGGCTAAGTAGGAGCTCTGTAGAAAAGGACCTGGGGGTTATGGTGAATGGAAAGCTGGATATGAGTCAACAATGGGCCCTTGCTGCCGAAAAGGCCAATGGCATATTGGGCTGCATCAGGAGGAGTACTGCCAGCAGATCGAGGGATGTGATTATTCCCCTCTATTTGGCACTGGTGAGGCTGCATTTGCACTAGTGTGTCCAGTTTTGGGCTCCCCACTACAGAAAGGATGTGGACAGATTAGGAGTCCAGCAGAGGGCAACAACAATGATTAGGGGGCTGGGGCACATGACTTAGGAGGAGAGACTGAAGGAACTAGGCTTATTTAGTCTGCAGAAGAGAAGACTAAGGGGGGATTTGATAGCAACCTTCAACTACTTGAAGGGGTGCTCTGAAGAGTAGGGAGCTAGGCCATTCTCCGTGGTGACTGAGGACAGAGCAAGGAGCAATGGTTTCAAGTTGCGGCTGGGTAAATCTAGATTGGATATTAGGAAATACTTTCTCACTAGGAGGGTGGTGAAGCACTGGAATGGGTTACCTATGGAGGTGGTGCAATATCCATCTTAGAAAACTTTTAAGGCCTGGTTAGACAAAACCCTGGCTGGGATGATTTAGTGGGAGTAATCCTGCTTTTAGCAGGGGGTTGGATTAGATGACCTCATGAGGTCCCTTCCAGCCCTAATATTTTATGATTCTAAGATGTTTAGTGATATGTGGACCTACCAAAATAATGGGTGGCATCAAAAACGGGGTATGTGGACCAATCAATGTGAACTCAGACTCCAAAGGAGGCTGTGTCAGTAGGTCTGAGAAGTGTATAAAAGTAGGAGCCTGAGAGCCCAGATTTCATGCAGCTGAAGGGGATAACGGAGAGTCCTGCTGTCAGCTGAGCTGCTCCATTGCATGGAGAGCACAAATGCTGTCACTACATCTGTTGGAATAGATTACTTGCCATTGTGTTATGCTGCAATAAAGGCTAGCCTGGCACCTGGGTTTCTACAAGGATCCATGGTCGTGTTGGTTTCTTTGATCATGAGTGTTACTTCAGTCTCTCTCTTGCACACAGGTTACGCCTAGACTCCAAATCACTGAGCTAACTAAGTTCTCACTAGAGATTTGAGCCAAAGGTAATCCAAAGTGTTTATGATCACCAGACTAAGTCCCTGCTCAGAGGGCCAGGCCAGCTCCAGATCATTGGGCTAATGGAGTCCCCACCTAAAGATCTGAACCAGGGGTAATACTGAGGGAACACGCATACGGAGACTCATGCATGCAGCGAAACAGATATCCATGCCGGACGCATAACAACACTAATAAGAACACCTTCTGCCCAGCATACCGCACAGTTTTTTTTCCCTTTGCACTTATGAGACTTTTCTCCACTATGCTATCCAAAAGGAATATTTCACCTATTTCACTACAGAAGTACAGAAATACTTTGGAAATCCTACTTTGCAACACAACATGGGGTTTGAAATGAATGTAGGTTATCCGGGAAAAATGCCAGATGTCAGTTAAAAGATCTCTTATTAGCCTGCAAGTGTAGCACTCACAAATATTTTGCCAGTATTGTTTTGTACTAAAAAGTTATAAAACTGGAAGGATTTAGGACATTTACAATTCCAAGTGGTTCACATTTATCAGTAGAAAAGCTTTTAGCTGGAAACTTAACAGAAAAACAGTTTCACAGGCCCCTTCCTTACTCAGGATTTTAAGGGATTTCTAACTGGTTAGGGACTTCAGAATACACAAAGAAAGTGAACCTTTTCTTAATATATACAATACCCTTCCAGGCTTCTGATTCAAGAATTGTACAAGCATTTTAACATGAAATGAACAAGTAGAATGAGCAAGTATTTCTGTAGTTAAAGGAGAGCGAGCGGGTAGGGTATTAGACAGAGTGAAGTACTGAATTCTATTTGCAGCTCTGCCAATGACTCACTTGTGGCTTTCGGAGTTAAAACATTACTATGACTCATATTTCCCATCTGTAAAGTGGCAGTAACGCTTATTAATTTTTTTGAAGCACTCAGATCTGTAGATCAAGAACTATCTAAGTGTTAAATATTATCTTTGGACAATAGGTAAAAACAAGCATTAACTTCTGACTATCCTATAAAATCCACAGTGGCAAAAGCACTACTTGCTATTACCTGAGATCAGTGGTTTTCAAACTCTGGGTTGGGACCCAGTACTGGGTCGCAGACCCTTAGGCACTGGGTTGCGGCACTCCTTGCTGTCACCGCCAAGAGACTGGAATGTATTGCTCAAAGAGGTAATTATTGGGATACAGGCATAAATAATTTTTTTTAACTGGGTCCCGAGGAGAAAAGTTTGAAAACCACTGCCTTAGATGACAAACCTGATACAGTACTTCTCATTATGTTTTAAATGCCCGATGTAGGACAACAAGAATCTTCCTATTAAAAAAAAGTGACGGCTGAGCTCAGAAATTTTGGGATGAGATACGTTACTTCTGACCATTATCACATGGCATTCAGGCCATGTATTATGCATATCATATTCAAAAGTGGGATATTACATTTAGAAAGTTCACTGGCACAGAGTGTTGTAGTTTTATTAAACCAAATGCCTGCTAATCAGTAACTGAGGTGCAACTATAAATATTATTCTGAGCAGAATACCCAGTCAAAAACTGGTCTGTAAAAGATATTACAAGTTATTAGGCAGTACCGTCACTAGTTAAACGATCTGATTTGAAATGATCTTAAGACATTCCTATTATAATTTTATTTTATATCATTATAGGAGTCAGATGCCATGGTCCTACTGTGTTAGGAGAGAGACAATCACAGTCCCTACTCCATGAAGCATAAGTGGTATCTGATAATTTTATTTTGTATTGGCTAAGAATTAAGAGTTGCAAAGCCCCAGAATGACAGGATTTTGGAGGGGAGGAAAATACCTAACATGTTTTACAGAAAATATATGCTAGTTAATGAACAGCCTTATTATACCAAATATGGAGTTGCTCAACACTCAATATATCTGGAGACATGTTGGAGTGCTCTCTCAAGACGGCTGCATAATAAAGGTTTATTGAAAACGTTTTGCTACAACTAATCTAAATCTGTTTATTTTTAGTTGCTTTTCAAATTAAAAACATGACACTCACCTGTTGCTATGAAAACCAAAACATATCTTACTCAAAGAGACTAATAGCTTTGCGTATTTATTCAGATGAATACATTATGGTAAAATAGTGCATTTACAGGGCTTGCAGGTGCTGCAATAGTACTTAATTTATCGAAATGTGACTTAGCTATATTACTTATTTTAATTAAACTAAATCACTAAAACCAGAATGTGTTAGAATTTTATCAGTTGAAAACTACATCTTTTTCTTATTCCATCCCCACAAAGCTGTTACTTCTATGTCATAGACAGAACTGGTAGCACCACTTTTTTGTTAAGGTTGCCTGACACGTCCCACTGAATACTTAAGTTGGACAAACCGTTCAGACTGAAATCTTAACTGGGAAGCTCTAGTACCTCCACAGCTTGGGAGCAGGGAATATAAATTTGAAAATAGGGGGTGGGGGTCACCCTGTGCCTTTTGCCATTCCTGTGAAAAACTGCCCTAAGTTTGGCCCAGTCACAAGTACTTAAAAAAAAATTTGTTTGCACATGCTCAGTAATGGCTTGTTAGCAACTGCATTTTCTTAAGATTTTGCTTGCCTAGAGTATGCTTCAGAAACTAGAACTACAGGGCTGAGCAGGACTTTCCAGGGGCCAATGAGCTGCCGGGCACCAGGACAGAGCAAGGAGATTCTCTCTCCATTTGCTCCACATTTGAGTCAAGAATGAGACTCAGCTGTGGAAACTGAGATAAGCATCCTAGACAGATGGTAGACTGGAATTAGCTAAGCAAGAAAGGTAAGGTCCTATGGGGGGGGGGGGGGGGAAAACAGAGGTGATCATGTCTATTGTAATGTATATGCTCATGAAGATTAAATTTGCACAATCTTAACTCTGACTTTCTTAACTTTCTGGTGCTTTATTTTGTAACCTTAACATTCTTGTGTCAAAGTCGACAATAAGGGGAATATATTTGGTACCTGGTCCAGTACCAGCAGGGTCTGCTGTGCTGCAGTCTTCTCGTTCTCAAACATCTCTGACACCATGAAGGACTTGGTTGACATATCTCCCAACAAAACAAACAAGATGTCTTTTGGTACTTTTAAAGACTAACAAATTTATCAAATGAATAAATCTGTTAGTCTTTAAAAGTGCCACAAGAATCTATTTGTTTTGCTGAACTAGACTGACACAGTGACCCTTTGGAACATATCTCCCAGTGTCTTCCTGCATCTCTAAGGGGTCACAGAGCTCCTCCACTGGTAACTGGGACGGCTTCTTTCAACACTAAAGAGACCTCGGTGATCCTTCAACCACAGAGGAGTTCAAGGAAGGTTCAGATTCAGCTTGACTTCTCTATTAAAAGACACAGGCCAGACATCCAGTCCCATAAGGCGCTGCTGTCAATGTTCTGGTTGTATCAGGTTAAACCACAGGAGCTGACTGATTATGGAGAAAAAAGTAATCTTGAGGAGCAAAGGTAACTTTATGCTCAGACAACTGATATGAAACATCAGTTGATGAAAAAGAATGCATTTTTGTTTATTTCAGATCAAATTACAGCATTAAGAAATCACAATGATCACCCAACTACATTTTCAGGAGAAATTCAATGTTATGAACTTTACAAAGTATTTTGAAGATGGAAGATCTGGAGTTGAGTAATAATATAAAAATTGCCATTTTAGAAGCTGACCAAATACATGAGCAAAAAGACCCTAAAATTAGGGAAAGTGCTGTGCAATATCAAAATTTCTTTTCCTTGAAATACCCTCAAAATATTTATATATTACATTTTTTAAAAAATGAAGCAGAATTAGGAGTCAGATTAATGCCACAAAAGCTACATTATCTCTCCAAACTGAACTCATGAACACAAACAAAAGCATAACACCTAAATTTGAATTTGAGCTGTATGTCTGGGGCTCCCCCCCCACCTTTTTTAAAAAGTTTATTAAACACCATAGACCATTGTTAACAAATACTAAGTAAGTGAGTCATATTACACTTTAAGGCCTCAAACTTTAGATGTTTTGTACTGCTAGTCTTTAAAAGTGCCACAGGACTCTGTTTTTCTGCAATAGACTAACACAGTTATCCTTTGGAACTTGTACTCAAGTTTTTTTTTGTTTGTTTGTTTTTTAAATAATGTCAGTGCATATATACAATTTTTTCCTTCATTCAACTTTGGTTAAACACAAATTCAGACTAGACCCAAACCATACATACTGTGTTTCAGTGTAACGCAGGTTTTTGCAGCAATTTTAGAATTTCCTGTAAAATGATTTAATAGATGCCTTAGCAACCCTCCCTTTTTAGATTTCTGAAGGAAAGCTTAGTTTAGATATACAAGAATGTGTATTGTTTATTGAAAAATCTTGTCCCTTTCGTAGTTTTCCAGCTGAGTAAAAACTAACGCTCATTTAACACTATGTGCTGCCTCTGATCTGAGCTTTCCCAGGAGTAATAAACTGCAAAGAGACGCTTGCTATGAGACTAAATGACCTGCCCAAGGTTACAAAGCGAGTCATTTTCTTATTCTAAATTAGAACCCAGTATCCTTCTGACTCCTCCTGTCATTTGCACTAATAAAACACTGCAACTACCTTAACAATTACCAGTTTCTTTCATTGCAGGATGTCAAAGAGCTTTACAAACATTAATTAAACATTGCAACACCCCTGTGAAGTAATTAAGTATTAAAAACTTAATTCTGCAAATGAGGAAATACAAGCAGAGAATAAGAGACCTGTTCAAGGTCACATGCCTTATTAGTGGTTGGAAAAGCAAGGAACTAACTAACTGACCGTGTCCCAGTTCCAAGCCCACTGATCCTGCCTCTGGGGAATGCTGCATCAGAAACACGTACAGAGAGCCAAATAGTTTGGTATAAGCACTGCTATTCTATTAATATATGATTTTAAGAGGTCAGTAAACTTCAGCAACATGAGGTTGCATGTCTGGCTTTAGTGAGTATTCTCTGGAAGTTGTAGCTTCTTCAACATACAGAACACAGTTCTGCCAATATACTTCAGAAGCCTGACCTGAAAAATTCCTGCTATTCTTGTCAGAGAACTCTCCTTAAAAGAGACTGACATCCATGCCAAGTTATTTGGTAGTGTTGTGATGTTTGCAAACAGAAGGTTGAGACACGATCCAAATATGAATCTAGGTCTCTCAAGGTGAAAGTGATGCACCCCTTAACATGTTCCATCACATGCTCCATTTTCAGACTAATTAAACTAGTAACTCATTAGTTGTTAAATTGTTTTCCTGGCAGAACTTGATACCTGCATCCAAAAGGAGGAAGAGCAGAGACACCAAAACATAAGCTTATTTTCCAATAAACTACAGACAAAAACATTCACTCATCACCAGTCAAATAGTCAGAGCTTCTATGCTTTTCACATTCCTTCATTTTCCCAGCTGACCCGCTACAAAAAATTAGTTATGATTGATATACTCGCCAGTGACCACTAAAATAAAAACTTTAGTCAATAGTCCAGAATACTCTGAATGTAGTAACTCTAAAAAGCAACCATAATAAAATACATTCATACAGAACAGATTTGCTGAGTAGTAATGCATGTGACATCATAGTTGCAGACTTTAATTGTTTTTACTCCTGTTAGCCTTGCAGAGCCACCAAAGGTAAGAAGAAAGGAAATGGATTCTCTTACTTTCTGTTCATCAAACTATACGCTTGCTTTTATTAGGGTTGCAGAGGCACCACCAGGAGTCTAATCTGACCTATCACACCTTCATTACTGGCAACGATGTCTGTGAAGGAAAGATCTACTTGAGTCTCAATGTCCATGTTGTTTTTTTGCAAGTATACCAGTCAGAAAAGCATCATTTTACCTGTAAACTAAACACATTTGATCTAGAGAAATAGATACAAACACCATGTTGTCATATTTAGAAAGTCACCTTTTCAGACTCCAATTGCATTTTCAGTATTTCAGTTTGAGAAAGCAACCCACTGAAATGCTGGAAACACAGCATCATTCTCTCTCCTCCAACGTAAACACAATCTGACTGTCAGTATTACCAATGACAACTTTTTAGCAAGATGGCTGCCTCCAGCACTAAGCAGAGAAATGTTAATTGTAATTAACAACTTTAAAAAAAATTAACAGTTGATTCAAGATTTTAATTACAATTGGCTTTTCTGAGTCTTACGCTGGAGGCAGATATTTTGCTGAAAAAGCTGTCATTTGTGAGACAGTAAAAAGGCATCCAAAAGATGACATTATAATCCAGATTTCAACCCACTTTACTATTGGTTTTAATAGCTCAAATTCAAATTTTCCTTCCCCTATTAAAAGAACAAATTAATATAATATACATTCAATATTAATAAGCTGAACCATAAAGATTATCTAAAATGTAGTATTTTCTTTTGTCTATTAAACCGAAGACGGGTAACAGCCCCCTCCACTGGGCACTCTCATCATCACAAGTTATATAACTTAGTAACAAGACAACAGCCTACATAAGGCTCAGAAAGGTCAATAGTAACTACTGGTTTTAGACACATGGTATCATTTATTTATAATGCAAAGTGCTTCCCCTGTGAACTTTTAGATTGATGGGCTGAGCAAAGTGGTAGCAGTTTCCCTTTGAATACTTACTCATGTTCACGGCAGACTGAAGTTGCAACTAGACTTGGATCAACCAGTTTCTTTTAGAAGAGAAGTCTTAAAAACATGATTTGACTACTGGAGACTTGAAAATACATTTCTAATCATTGCCTCTGCTTAAAATATTTACTCTCTCCCTGTCCCCAATTCAACATAGGTACAGCCTAAAAAGTGTGTGGTGAAGTACCTTGGACATTAAAAAATAATTGAGTATATTTTAGTAAATGGAAATCTTTTCCCTAAAAAGTGGCTATTTCCTCTTTTCTGTAAAAATATAGTAAAAGCCATTTAATTAATAAAGCACTATACATCACTGTGAAAACTGCTCATTAAAATTAAATCAAGTTTGAAAGCCAGATGGGCTCAACAGAGCAAAAGCATGACTGTCAGCCACACTAAGTCATGACAGCAAGTCTCTCTCCAAGGTGGATTTAAGTACAAATGTAGATACTCACCAGTTCAAAGCTCATGGAAGAGGTATATTTCAGCCAGGCTAACACTGTTAGTGGCTCAAAAACTAAAATGTCAGCTTAAATCTAAGCCGCCACTTTTTAGGCAAACAACGTAGAAAACAACAAAGGAGAAATGCCAGGATTGCACCAACCTGTGAAGGAAGTGAAGCTGCATTCTGAACAAGCTGGGGAGAAGCTATGTTGTAAACCACAACTAAGATATTACAGCAGAATTGAGTGTTGGGCTCGTGAAGGCATAAGGTACTGTTAAACAGGGACACAACCTGTGCACACTGTACAACTGAGGAACACAATGATATCTAAGCAGATCTAATACACGGCTTTCTCTGGAAATGGCGAGACAAAGCTGACCCCAAGATTCTCTGCCCTACAACTAACTTTGTCAACAAGTAAGGAAAACGAAAACAAACAAACCGCTTTTGCTCTGCTCAGTAGCAAGTCTTCCATTTTACGCAGGATGACAATGAGATAATGTAGATACAGCCAGCTGATAGTATCATTCAAGCATTTCTTCTGAACAGAGACCAGTTCTCCTGGGGGCATGCGCAGAGCCCTGTGAAAATTCTTATTTTTTAATAATTTTTTTCAGGAATTTCATATTATTTCATTTTATCCAGACAAGAGGTTCAGATCCCTTCCCATGAGGTGGAGAGAGAGTTGCAGAGCAAGTCTGCCCCACACTCACCCTGCAGCAGCAGTTTTTCCCCATGGGGCTAGGCCTCCTCATTCCATGCTCCAGGTATTGCAATCTGTGACATTATAGATACTTTAAAGCAGGAGTTCTCAAACTTTTTTTGCTGGAACCCCTTTTGAAAATACTTCACATTGCGATGACCCCCGCCCCAAACATTCCATCCCCTACTCCCCAGTGACATGCCACCCTTACTTCTGTGCTGCTGGTGGGGGTGGTATTGCCTTCAGAACATCCAGTCAGCAGCCGCTGCTCTCTGGCCAGTCCACCCAACTTTGAAAGGCTCAGGCTGGCAGCCACAGCCATAGCATACACAGGGTCTGACAACTTGCAAACCGTCCCCCCTCCACTCCAGCCTCCCACAATAACCTTGTGACCCCTTGAGGAGTCCTGACCACCAGTTAAAAATCCTGCTTTAAAGCAACTGAGATAGTCACGGGTTGGAAGTAGAAGCGACAAGCTTCAAGGAACTCAGGGACTAGAGATTACCATCAGAATTCATTGTGAGAACAGCCCCTGTTAAATAGGCCACTAGGAGTCCAAAGCTCCCTGTAACAAAGCACAGGTAAAGAGCTTATTTTTATCTTCTGCACATTAAAGAGGTAAGTGTGTTACTCAAGGCCAGATCTATTTTACACACTGACGGTGTAATTACATTGCTCAGGGTGTGAAAAATCCATTCTCAAATGAGGCAGTTATATCAGGGCTCAAAAAATTCCAGGCACCATATCATTATGGCACCCAGAACCCCCCCCCCCCCCCGGCGTGCCACAAAAAACAAAAAAGCTGCTGGCGCCTTGGTGCCTTCAGAGGTCTGGGGCTTTTGGGGGATAGTGGTGGAGCCTCTTTGCCCCACAACGCCACCAAAAGTGGCAAAGTGGTGGTGGCATTTTGGGGGGAAGGGGCCCCTTTAATGTGCTGCACACCTAGGCGTCCCATTTTTGGGGGGCTAGCCCCTAGATGTGCAGCACATTTGTCATGGCCTGAGTTATACTGACCTAATCCACACTGTAAACAGTGCTTTGTGGAGGGAGGGCTTCTCCCATCGATAAAGCTACCACCTTCTCACAGAGGTGGATTAACTATGCTGATAGGAGATGCTCTCAGGTCAGTCTAGTAGCATCCTTTCTGAACCATTTTACAGGAAGACCTGCCCCAAAACACTCAAGTTTCACTGGAGAAACTGGACACGTAATATGCAGTATTTAATAAATGAGGAATGTATCTGAAATTATCACTAACTGAAGTTAGTTTAAAAATGGTAATATTTTCAAGAAAATAAAATGGGGATGGGTGAAGGTAGAGATGGATCAATTCATTCAGCTTGAAAACAGGCCAACCAACTCTTAATTCACTGCTTAAGAAATCAACATTGAGTAAGTAATATTTGGTAGTCATATAAATTTTACATAGGAATCACCTTTATGGAGTGAAATTAAGTGAGCTTTGAACTTTATGGATGATCCTTAAGCCATTTAGAAGGGGCAAGAAAAACTGGGGGCAGACATTTTATCTGAACAAGTTTCATAGAGAGGTTCTATGAGAACAGAAAATTTTGCATTAAATTGGAGAGTGGTCAAAAAACCCCACAACAACAAAAAACAAACCTTGAATCCAAAGAAAATTCAACTATATTAAACTGGATTATTTCTTGGTTAGAAAATTTGGAGAAGGAGGGAAGAGTGACCCTGCTTACATCCATAGGGATTTCGGATTATGTGTGATCAACAGCACTTCCATTCCAGGCAAACAGACTGATCTACCACAGAGACATTGGGTATACCAGCAGTTCTCAACTGATGTATCGGGACACATTACCGTGTCGCCACATAGCAGTAAGTGTGTCACGGAGCGATGGCTGGATTCAGCCTGGGGGCGGGGTGGGCTGGTGTGTCCTCTAGGGCTGCCAAGCATTTCACGATCTGCAAAAAGGTTGAGAATCACTGGGGTAGACAGTTGTCTCTCGAGGACTGGCTGAGCATGGAGACTTTTTGGTTATATGTAGCTTTGGAAGGTTTATCAGTAAATCTAGTTTTACAGTACACACAGAGGAAAAATATTTCCATCAATAATAATCAAATTTTTACACGTTAGCAAAGTAAGAAAAACATTGCCTGAGACCTTGTTAAGAGTTTGATCTAAGGATATTCGCTTCATATATTTTGACATATGGTGTTGACCATGTGCTAATTATTTTTTATAACGTTTTAATTTTTTGAATCTCAACTTCACCTGTTAAATTATTGACTGATCACCACACAATTTCCTGCATCTGTGAAAATTTAAAATGGATAAAAATAAAATACTAAAAATTAAAAATTAATATCTGCTGAAATCATAAAAAATAAAAATTTAATCCTACCAAGACTATTTATACGGCTCTTCTACAAATCAACTGTATTCTCACATTCATGCAATCAGTTGAATTTTGTACACTGTGTGCATATTTGTGTAATATTAAATTGAAAAAAATCTGCCAACTGATCATCTCCTGCTTTTTAAAAATATAATTAAAATTCATTTACTGACATTTTTAATTTGCAGCTGCAGGCAGGCAACCAAGAAGGGGACACTAACTCCTTTGAACTTTGTTAGTGAGGGACTGTATCCTCTGCTTACAACTGCATAAAGTGCATTCCTTGTTGGTCCCATGCAAATCCTGTGAAAAGAAGATGACCTAAAGATACCTTCCAAAGGGGTAGCCGTGTTAGTCTATTGTAAAAAGACAACAGAGTCCTGTGGCACTTTTAAAGACTAACAGATTTATTTATCGCATGAGCTTTC